>CM060305.1:17318614-17326114 GCA_030674185.1 Monoplex corrugatus | reverse complement strand
GCTCAGATCTTCTGACCAACACCGCAGGTGTCTGTATCTCTCGGGCCTGGTTGACGCCAGGCTATATTATGATAGTAAGCGTAGAGTACAGCCCTGTCACGCAGTTTCAATCCTAGATGGAACTCCATAGCATCATGATTATCATCCACATCGACATCATCATCATCGCATAATAAAAATTGTTTCAGCTTCTGTGGCCATTAAATTGGTGTAGAAAATGGGACGAGAAAAAAAAGAAAAAAGGTGAGCACAAAGGTAACCTCCCTGAGTGCAATGATCTTCAAAAAAAAAAAAAAAAAAAAATTAGGCCTGAGCTAACACCTTTCACTGCTGCGGTATATAGCATCATTGCTTTTCCTCTCATCCCCACCCCCATCCCCATCTCCACCCCCGACCCCCACCCCACATCCCCACCCACACTCCACACTCCACACTCCACACCCCACACTCCACATCCCACACCCCACACTCCACACCCCACACCCCACACTCCACACCCCACACTCCACACTCCACACCCCACACTCCACACTCACACCCCACACCCCACACTCCACACTCCACACTCCACCCCATACTCCACACTCCACACTCCACACCCCACACCCCACACTCCACCCCACACTCCACACCCCACACTCCACACCCCACACTCCACACCCCACACCCCACACTCCACACCCCACACCCCACACCCCACACTCCACACCCCACACTCTACACCCCACACCCCACACTCCACACCCCACACTCCACACCCCACACTCTACACCCCACACCACACCCCACCCCATACTCCACACCCCACACCCCACACTCTACACCCCACACCCCACACCACTCCCCACACCCACACCCCACACCTGACACTCCACACTCCACACCCCACACTCCACACCCCACACCCCACCTTTCACTGCTGCGGTATATAGCATCATTGCTTTTCCCTCTCATCCCACCCCCGACCCCCACCCCACACCCCACCCCACACTCCACCCCACACTCCACACCCCACACTCCACACCCCACACCCACACTCCACACCCCACACCCCACCTCTACACCCCACCCACACCACACCCCACACCCCACACTCCACACCCACACCCCACACTCCACACCCCACACTCTACACCCCACACCCCAACTCCACACCCCACACTCCACACCCCACACCCCACACCCCACACTCTACACCCCACACCACACCCCACACCCCACAATCCACACCCCACACTCCACACCCCACACCCCATACTCTACACACCACACCCCACACTCCACACCCCACACCCGACACTCCACACTCCACACCCCACACCCCACCTTTCACTGCTGCGGTATATAGCATCATTGCTTTTCCTCTCATCCCCACCCCCGACCCACCCCACCCACCCCACCCCCCACATTCCACACCACCCCACACTCCACACCCCACCACCCCACACTCCACACCACCCCACCCACACCACACCCTACACCCACACCCACACTCACACTTCACACCCTACACCCACACTCCACACTCCACACTCCACACCCCACACTCCACACTCCACACCCCAACCACACCCCACACTCCACACTCCACACCCACACTCCACACCCACACTCCACACTCCACACCCACACTCCACACCCACACTCACACACCCACACTCCACACCCACACTCACACTCCACACCCCACACTCCACACCCCACATCCACTCCACACCCCACACTCCACACCCCACACTCCACACCCCACTCCAACCCCACACTCCACCCACACTCCACACTCCACACCCCACCCACGCTGTCTCTTTCTCTCGTTGGCTGGTTTGGTTTGGTATGTATGTCAGGACTCACCTCAGGTGATATGGCCGACAGGGATAACCATCCCAGGGAAGTGGGGGAAGGGGGACTTATCTAGTCCTATACTGACACCACCAGAACAACCATGATCTTAAGATGGGACAACGAGAAAGCCAGTTTTAATGTAGCGCACCCTGGGATTTCTCTTAATGCTGGTCTCACCTGTCTCACCTGTCTCATCTGTCGACGTCACTGGGTTCGATGTTGGCCGCTGCACATCTTGACACCACCTTGACTTTTGTGGACAATTTCTTGAATATCTAAGCCAGTGATGTTGGTTATGTTTTCGATGTATGAGATTGGAGGTCTGCCTTTCTTCCTTTTTGCCACCGTTTTTCATTGAAAGATAGTTGCCATGAGGTCCGTATTCCTGCTGACTAATGTATTTTAGTCTTCTCTTGTTGATGTCTGCTAGTAGTTTTCTGGTGGTATCAAGTTCTGTCAGGACACGTTAATTGTTGTTCTATCTGTCCATTTGACACGTAGTAGTCTCCGATAAAACCACACAGGCTTCGCAACCATTAATCGTGAGAAGCCTGATCAAATATTTTAAAAGTCTAACTTTCAGGACATTTGATATGCCAATGTCTTTCCAGATGTTATTGATTTGGATTATTTTTGCTTTGCCATTCCAATTTTTACTTTGATGGCGTTGGAGCAGGTTCCATCTTCAGTTTTTTTACAGACCAAGATATTTGAAATCTTTAACGTTTTCTGAAGGAACTTTGTTAATTGAGATGTCATGATTGTTTTCAGTGTCTTTGCCTTTGATATGAAGCACTTTTGTTTTCTTGGCGTTCAAGTTTAGGCCAGCCTTTTTTCCTGCTGCATCTACTCTGTAGCCGGTAACGCTTCAATATTTGCAGCACAGCAATTAGAATTTAATATGCGAAGACAGCTTTCTTTTCCCTCCTCCCTCTCCCCCCACTCCCACCCCCACCCTCTTGTTCAATGCTCCTCGCACGCGGCGGTTGCCGGTGTCATCAGCAAAACGGACAACCAGAAAAACAGACAAACAAACAAACAAACGACCGATATTACGTCCTGACCGGCAGAAAATTGAAATTATTCAGTTGTGATATTGGTAAGGTTGATATCTGGGCCTGCAGAACAAGCTGCTAACAAATAAATAAAAGAAATCGATAAAAAAAAAAAACACTTGAAAATGAGGATGACTGCATTCATGAAAGAAAAAAAAACTTAATGATTGACGAAAGTTTTGAAAGCAGTGACGTTCGGGTTTTGTTGTTGTTACTGTTGCTGCTCTTGTTACTAATCGTAATTTTAAATGTTTGAATATTGAGTTTGAAAAGTTGATGGTGTGTGCAGTGTCTTTATATAGCGTGATGCTGTCAATGGCGTTGACTGACACACCGGAAATAAGCAGAAGACGTGAATGGAGGCTTCTTACAGTATCTGCATGCTCTCCCCTTACGAGATAGTTTATTGACTGATACAGCCTTGAATCGTCAGACGTGTCCATTCCATAATAAACATGGCCCTTTGCTCTTGAGAGCTGGCTAATGACACGTCAGGGGGAGAAGAGAGAGAGAGACAGACAGACAGACAGACAGACAGTAAGACAAACAGACAGACAGACAGAGAGCATCATGAAATAATCAGGTAGCATATCACGTAGGATGAACGATCAACAACAAAATATACTGTATGTCACGATAAAGCAATTTCCCTGATTTTAGCTGCTTTAACAAGGAACAAACCGAAATTCTTAATATAATCGAAACGAGTTGAACACATAAACAAAACACAGGGTGTTTTTTTTAAACATATTAGGGCATCTATAATACTTTTGAGGGATAAACCTTGAACGGATTTCATCTAAAGCTGACAACACAGGACAAAATGTATTTCGTCTTCTTCAGCTTGCATACATAAAGGACAGAGCAAATCAGAGAGAGAGAGAGAGAGAGAGAGAGAGAGAGAGAGAGAGAGAGAGAGAGAGAGAGAAAGAGAGAGAGAGAGAGAGAAAGAGAGAGAGAGAGGGAGAAGGGAGAGAGAGAAAGGAGAGAGAGAGAAAGAGAGAGAGAGAAAGAGAGAGAAGAGGGGAGAGAGGGAGAGAGAGGGAGAGAGGAGAGGAGAGAGGGAGAGAGAGAGAGGGAGAGAGTTTCATTATTATTATTATTATTATATTATTATTATATTATCATTATTATTATTATATTATCATTATCGTTATTATTATTATTATTATTATTATTATTATTATCATTATTATTATTATTGTATTATATTATTATTATTATTATTATTATTATTATTATTATGTTTCTGTTGTTGCTGTTGTTGTTGTTGTTGCTGCTGCTGCTGCTGCTGTTGTTGTTGTTGTTGTTATTGTTACTGTTATTGTTGTTATGTCACAATAACTTCACCTCGTAAACTTCGGGCTGCTTTTCCCAGGGAGAACGCGTCACCGCACTGCAGCGCCACACCTTTCTTGTTGTGCATGGGTCTGTATGTTTTCCTCTGTAAATGGATTTTGCTATGTACGGAATGTTGCCAGGGACAACTCCTTTGTTGCCACGGGATCTCTAACGTGCGCTGAATCCATAGTGGACACCCGACCTAGGGTTGAGAGCAAAAGAGAGAGACAGAGAGACAGAGAGAAAGAAAGAGACAGAGAGAGCAAGAGACAGACAGACAGAGACAGAGAGACAGAGACAGAGAGAGAGAAAAAGAGACAGAGAGAAAGAGAGAGAGAGACAGACAGACAGAGACATAAAGACAGAGAGATAGAAAGAGACAGACAGACAGACAGAGACGGAGAAAGAGACACCGAGAGAAAGATAGAGATAGAGTAAGAGAGATAGACAGACAGACAGAGACAGAGAGAGATAGACAGAGAGACAGAGACAGAAAGAGACAGAGACAGAAAGAGACAGAGACAGAAAGAGACAGAGAGAGAAAGAGAGACAGAGAGGTCTTTTTTTATCTAAGATGTCTACCGTCCACACATTTTACTCGGACTTGCCCTTCTTAAACGACCGTGTGCCCGCTTCACAAAAAAACCCAAGAAAATCACACACATGAAAATACCTATGTCTATGGCACTACAGGAGGAAATGGCGCGTACCAGATGATAGCTAACTGGGAAAGGGGGATCAGGCAAAGGGCCCACATTCCTCCGAGCTGAAGACTGCTGCTGAAGTGGCCAGGTGATCATTAAAAACAGTCGTGTATACTAAACTCTCCATCATCATCTCATCATCATTAGGTGCCCTGCCGCATGGCGTTGGCGACCATGGACTTCCAACCATCTCTATCTCTCGTTGCCCCTAGCATCTCCCCACCCTCCTCATCCCCAGCCACTCTGCAAGTCCGTTCAGCATTCTCTCCCTGGGTCTACCCGGTGCTCTCTTTCCTCAGCTTTCCCGTTGTGACCAGGTGCTCCAAATCCCCCTTCCTCATAAAATGGCCTATAAATGTTGCCTGTCTTTTCCTAATCTTCCTTATGAGTGATCTACTTGTGTCTGCCTTCATCAAGACTGTCTCGTTTTGCTGTCCATGGAAGTCTCAACATTCTTCTTAGAAACCACATCTCGGCTGCCTCAATCTTGTTCTGGCTTTGTTTGTTGACTGTCCACGCCTCGCATCCGTACAACAGTATTGGTTCTATATAACATTCAAGAACTCTCTTCCTGATGTTAATTGATAGGCATTTGTTGGTGAGAATGCTTGTCATCTTCTTGAATACTGTTTTGGCTTGGTATACAGACATTAATACCTCAGTATACAGACATTAATACCTCAGTATACAGACATTAATACCTCAGTATACAGACATTAATACCTCAGTATACACACATTAATACCTCAGTATACAGACATTAATACCTCAGTATACAGACATTAATACCTCAGTATACAGACATTAATGCGCATAGTGACACAAACAAGTACATGTACGCGTGACTTGATTGGTGTCACTTATGCCGCAAAAAGTAAACATGCTTGAGCGTGGAAGCCTTGGTTGATGATTAGTGTACTTTTTTTTCAGATCGAATTCTCTTAAGTGTTATTTATCTGTAAAGTTAAAAAAAAAGGATGGGGTTGCTTTACTTTGGCTATCTTGTTTTTACATTCCAAAAAGCAGCAAATAATTAACCCGAATGAAAGGAGGGGGGGGGGGGGGTTGCTTCAGTTTGGCTATCTTGTTTATACATTCCAAAAAGCAGCAAATAATTAACCGAATTAAGGGGGGGGGGGGGTTTAGTTTGGCTATCTTGTTTATACATTCCAAAATGCAGCGAACAATTAACCCGAATTGGGGGGGGGGGGGGTGCTTTACTTTGGCTATCTTGTTTATACATTCCAAAAAGCAGCAAATAATTAACCCGAATTAAGGGGGGGGAGGTGCTTCAGTTTGGCTATCTTATTTATACATTCCAAAATGCAGCGAACAATTAACCCGAATTGGGTGGGTGGGTGGGTGCTTTTCTTTGGCTATCTTGTTTATACATTCCAAAAAGCAGCAAATAATTAACCCGAATTAAGGGGGGGGGGGGGGTTTAGTTTGGCTATCTTGTTTATACATTCCAAAATGCAGCGAATAATTAACCCGAATTGGGGGGGGGGGGGGGTGCTTTACTTTGGCTATCTTGTTGATTACATTCCAAAAAGCAGCAAATAATTAACCCGAATTAAGGGGGGGGGGGGAGGTTAGTTTGGCTATCTTGTTTATACATTCCAAAATGCAGCGAACAATTAACCCGAATTGGGGGGGGGGGGGAGGGGTGCTTTACTTTGGCTATCTTGTTTATACATTCCAAAAAGCAGCAAATAATTAACCCGAATTGGGGGGAGGGGGGGTGCTTTAGTTTGGCTATCTTGTTTATACATTCCAAAAAGCGGCAAATAATTAACCCGAATGGGGGGGGGGGGGGATGCTATAGTTTGGCTATCTTGTTTTCAGGTTCCAAAAAGCGGCAAATAATTAACCCGAATTGGGGGGGGGGGGGGGGGCATTAGTTTGGCTATCTTGTTTTTGCATTCCAAAAAGCAGCAAATAATTAACCCGAATTGGGGCGGGGATGCTATAGTTTGGCTATCTTGTTTTCAGGTTCCAAAAAGCAACAAATAATTAACCCGAATTGGGGGGGGGGGGGGGAGTTGCTTTACTTTGGCTATCTTGTTCATACATTCCATAAAGCAGCAAATAATCAACCCGAACTGGGGTGGGGGGGTGGGGTGCTTTAGTTTGGCAATCTTGTTTTCACGTTCCAAAAAAGCAGCAAATAATTACTCACACCGTTAACCCGAATAAAGTGCCAAGATGTCAGTGAAAGTGGCCATGACAGTGATTGCAGAGATTTCGTCCACCTTCGGGTCAATCGCCTGCCTGGTATGGATTGCGGGGGTAGGGGAGTGACCCCTGGTCAGTGTAGCAGCGGTTAACGTGGACACAATACGACAGACCCACCCTACTGTTACTAGGCATGGCCGGGTGCTGTGAGTTCAGGTTCAACCAAGCGGCAAAAAGCATGACAGGCCAGAGAAGCCAAGAAAACTTACAACTGGAGGTGGTTGTTGTTGCTCCCGACCGTGCAAAACCTTTGTACTGGATAGGTTTCGGTGTGGTAGAACTTGTTTAGCTGTGGTTGTGTTGTGTTGTGTGTTTGTGTGTGT
>CM060305.1:17306114-17316114 GCA_030674185.1 Monoplex corrugatus | reverse complement strand
CTGATGCATATATTATCCAAAACAAGTGTGACTGCCCGCGTTCAAGCAAACAAGAACCAGGAAAAAGAAACACGAAAGAAGAACGCGAACGCTGGTGAATATGGTATGGTGCTCACAGGGTTAAGTTTTTGACAGTTGGTGGATAAAGTGCGGGAGTCAAAAGGTTAACCTTGTTGGAAAACAGGGCCTGAAGCCAGAGGTGTTTCTCCAAACTGATCTGCTTACCACCCAACATTGATGTAACCTCTGACTAAATTGCATTCTGACGTCAGAATTGTTCTCAATACAACCGATATCCTTACTATCCATTATCTCGATTCTTTCATACTGTTATGGCTGATTCGTATCAATGTAGAATCTCTGCGTCTATTGTAATGGATGTTTATTTGTGTACACTCTCCCTGACCGAGAACTGCATGTATAAAAGAATAACTGTGCTAATGCTATTACTCTCGAGAAAAGCAACATGATGCCAGGCCAAGATAAGTTAACCTGGTTACACTGGCGTCTGTGCGTAGGTGTGTGCATCCGTATGTGTGTGTGTGTGTGTTCGCATGTGTGTGTGTGTGTGTATGGGTGTGCGTGCGTGCATGCATGCATGTGTGTATGCGTGTATGTATGTGTGTGTGTGTGTGTTTGTGTGTGTATGTGTGTGCGCTGTGGGAGTATATACTCGTATGTATGTGTGTGTGTGTGTGTGTGTTTGTGTGTGTGTGTGTGTGTGTGTGTGCGTGCGTGTGCGTGTGTGTGTATGTAGTGTGCATGTGTGTGTTCGTTTGTATGTGTGTGTGAGTGAGTGAGTGTGTGCGTGCGTGTATATATATATATATTGTGTGTGTGTGTGTTTGTGTGTGTGTTTGTGTCCGTGTGTGTGTATGTGTGTATATATGTGTATGTGTGCGTGCGCGTGTGTGCGCGCGTGTGTATATGTGTGTGTAAGTGTGCGCTGGCGCGCAAGCGTACCGGAGAAAGAGTGGGGGTTTTTTCCCCCTTGGCTAACTTGTCAGTGACGTCAGAGAGGTGAAGTCAAGGTGAAGTAACGTACTTACAGTACTCGGCCAGGGATACTTACTGCGCGGTCATCAGTTAAACGACTAAGTGCCTCATTTGCCAACTTTTTTCCCATCCCACCCCCTACCCTACCTTTTTGTTTCTTTGTGTGTTTGTTTGTCTTCACCATCGTTTTATCTTTGTTCTTAATTGCCTTTAAGCTTTTAGTTTCCTTACTACCTGCTGTTGTAGCTCGCAGGATGTACCTGTGCAGAGCGTTTTTGTCCGCCCCCCCCCCCCCCACCTCCCAAGCAATATGAGCATGATTGGTCTCTGATAGGGAAAAAAAATTGAAAGAACCAAACAAGCAACAAACCCAATAATTGTCTTACGAGTGAGACCTTCAGTTGACCTAGCCATCAGGTGGCGCTGTTCTCCCACCCCCCCCACCCCCTTACTCCTGTGGGGATGCTTGGGGTTGTTTCAGTATAAATAGTATCCCCACCTTCTGGAAATTCTGTGCTAGGAATTTCCTCTTTTCTGTCACTCCTCTTTGTTTCTGCCTTGTTCCTTTGCTTTCTGTCGTTTCTTCCTATCATTTTCTGCTTTGGTCTATTCACCTGTATGTGTTCGATAAAGTCTAACGTACTTTTTCTTAGGATTGATAATTGGGTACATGTGTTAAGTGCATTTTTGGCTCTAAGGAGGTGAGATATGCAGGAAGTCAATTTTAGATAATTTAGGCCCGGTCCTTAGTTATGTTTTAAATTTGTATTCAGGTGTGTTTTTAATTCTCTCTGCGATAAATTAGACGGAGTTGTCAACGCCAGGGGCATGTCCTTAGATTATGTGCGCGAAGTGCTATTGATATGTGTACTAAAGTTTCTTTTCTTGGTTACCTTTTTAATATTGTGTATGTTTTGAAACGCGCATATAGCCCTGATAAGGCTGTACGCAGTCGGCTGAGCTTTAAACAAAAAAAGAACAATACAAACAATAGACACTTGCTGTCTTCCTGTCCTTTCCGGTTTCAAGTTCTCAAGGAAATGTCCCTGTGCTCGGAATGTATTCCATATGTACAATATAATTAATAATTACAATATTATATGCGCAAAATCTTGAAATCATCTAAGCGCGGGAACAGACAACACGACGCAGCACGCAGCACGCACGCACACATGCACGCACAACACTAGCAACACACGCACACACGCATGGCTTAAGTGGTGGTGATTAGAATAAAGCATTGAAATTATGGAGTGCATTTATCAAGTTTTGCGCTTATAAATATTGGTTGTCTTAATTATTTGTGCATCTGAGATTGGGTTGGTTTTCAGTTTGTTGCTAATGGATTTTCTGGCAGTAGGAGTGACTGCTCTTTGGGAAAAGTCTCGCTACATGCAGATGCTGAAATCAATAACCATCACGCACGATTGAGGTGTTTTTTCTCATGATTAGTTTAAGGAATCGGAGTCAACGAGGCCAACAACGCCTGTAGTATTTGGGCAGAAAATGTGAGCAACAAACTCAAAGAGGAATCTATGAAAATATGCGCTGACAGCACTGATACTATGAGATGGAAAAGATCCAAAACGATTGTGACACATTGCCATATGCCCGCATATAAGCCCCATCCACCAGCAAGATCTTGAGATCTTTCATTGTCTGCTTTAAAATTAAGTCCAGCTCTTTCTGACACACAGTTTATGCTCGTCTAAAAGCACATATATGTGAATAGACGTTAAAAGAAATAACGAACTAACACGGTTTATGCATTTTTGAATTATTTATTTCACGTTGAAGTTAGGATGCAGCTCTGAAGGGGAAAGTGTTTGCACAAACGCTGTGAAAATATTTGGACCTTCTTTTTTTTGTTTTTATAACAAACTGCGATTTGAGTTTGTGTTGTATTCTTTTTATCTTTGAAAGTAGGAATTACATGTGCGATCTCATTTTATGTGCATATGTCGCCTTTTTTTTTCCCCAAAATCCCTGTTTGCTTTGTTTATGAACCTATCGTTGATATTGTGTGTTCTGTTGCTTTTTCTTTTTGGTTTTTCTTTGTTTGGTTTTTGTCTTTAATTGTTTTTTTTATGTTGATTTTAAGACCTTTCAATTATTTTCGACAATACACAATGTTCATGATCATATGATAGTAAAGCACATCTTTAGCCTTATACACACAATGTTCATGATCATATGATTAGTAAAGCACATCTTTCGCCTTATACACACAATGTTCATGATCATATGATAGTAAAGCACATCTTTAGTCTTATACACACAATGTTCATGATCATATGATAGTAAAGCACATCTTTCGCCTTATACACACAATGTTCATGATCATTATGATAGTAAAGCACATCTTTAGCCTTTTACACACAATGTACATGATCATATGATATTAAAGCACATCTTTAGCCTTATACACACAATGTTCATGATCATATGATATTAAAGCATCTTTAGCTTTAAATTAATGTTCATGTCTATGTATGTAAAGCACATTTTAGCCTTATACAACAATGTCATGTCATATGATGTAAGAATCTTTAGCTTTACAACAATGTACATGATCATATGATAGTAAAGCCATCTTTATGCCTTTTTCACAAATGTTCATTGATATTATGATAGTTAAGGCAATCTGTGCTTTGCACACAATGTCGCTGTATATGATATTTAAAGCACTCTTTAGCCTTATTCACTTGTTCTTGATTATGATATTAAAGCACATCATTTAGTTTTACACAAATGTTCATGATTCATATGATATTAAAGCAAATCTTTATGCTTTTACACGAATGTACTTGATTTATGATTGTAAAGTCTTTCTTTCGCCTTTTTACACAAATGTTCATGATTATGTATTTAAGCACTCTTTAGCTTTATACACACAATGTTCATGATCATATGATAGTTAAAGCATATCTTTGCCTTATACACACAATGTTCATGATCATATGATGTTAAAGCACATCTTTAGTCTTATACACACAATGTTCATGATCATATGATAGTAAAGCACATCTTTAGTCTTATACACACAATGTTCATGATCATATGATAGTAAAGCACATCTTTAGTCTTATACACACAATGTTCATGATCATATGATAGTAAAGCACATCTTTAGTCTTATACACACAATGTTCATGATCATATGATAGTAAAGCACATCTTTAGTCTTATACACACAATGTTCATGATCATATGATAGTAAGCCTCTTTAGCCTTATAACACAATGTTCATGTCATATGATAGTAAAGCACATCTTTAGCCTTATACACACAATGTTCATGATCATATGATATTAAGCACATCTTTAGCCTTTACACACAATGTTCATGATCATATGATATTAAGCAATCTTTGTCTTATACACACAATGCAGATTAATCACCAAGTTAAACAAAATAATGATATTATTTCGGTAGTCCAGCTGATTCTCAGATCCCCTGTTGGCAGATTGTTATGAAGAGTTAATTAATTGTTGTCTGTTATTGATTGACACTGTTAACTTAATGTTCTGAATTCTTAATTGTTATTGTTCCCCTTCTTATATTTAAACTCCCACTACCCCTTCCCATCCCCGTCCCCACCCTTTTTTTCCCTATGTATGTGTGTTGTGTGTGTGTGTGGTGGTGTGTGTGTAGTGTGTGGTGTGTGTGTGTGTGTGTGTGTGTGTGTGTGTGTGTGTATGTGTGTGTGTGTGTGTGTGTTGTGTGTGTGTGTGTGTGTGTGTTGTGTTGTGTGTGTGGTGTGTTGTGTGTGTGTGATGGTTGTGTGTGTGTGGTGTGTGTAGTGTGTGTGTTGTGTGTGGTGTGTGTGTGTGTGTTCTAAAATCACTATTGTGAACAGACATTAAATAAAGATTCCATTCCATTAAACAGATGAACAAAACATCAGTGTACTCTGAAACAGGCAAGCGAACAAGCAGTCAAGCAGGCAAGAGGGCCAGCA
Organism: Monoplex corrugatus; assembly: GCA_030674185.1. Lineage (NCBI taxonomy): Eukaryota > Metazoa > Mollusca > Gastropoda > Littorinimorpha > Ranellidae > Monoplex > Monoplex corrugatus. The sequence continues at coordinate 17,311,157 of CM060305.1, read as the reverse complement.
AAGCTTGGAAACAAATATTGTCACCAGATTTTTATGTACTTTTTTTTTTTTTTAGTACAAAGAAAACTTGTCCTCCACTGACCTTTGGACAAGACACGAAACTGAACAACATCCGCCCCTGCATTGGCAGGCACATCAGAACCTGTCCAATGCTTGTGCGTTTTTTGTGACTGCCTGTACTTTTCTTTTCTCTAGTCTGAACTTTCTTGTTTTGTACTCTGTGTGTTTGTCTAGTTGTGTTCAATGCTTTTTTTTTTCTTTCTTCCTGTTTTCAAGCTTTGAAAAGTGAAGATGTTAGACATCAAACGAACACATGCTGAATTCGTCTCTCATGTCTCCCGTTTTTAGTTCTGTCTGTCCGTCGTCTGTATGTCTGTCGGTCGGTCGGTCGGTCGGTCGGTCGTCTGTCTGTCTGTCTTCTTTCTTTCTTTCTGTCTGTCTTGTCTGTCTTTCTGTCTCTGTTCTGTTTTTGTCTGTCTGTCTGTCTGTCTGTCTGTCTGTCGGTCGGTCGGTCTGGTCGGTCGTGTCTGTCTGTTTCTGTGTCTCTCTCTTGTCTTTCTGTCTCTGTCTCTTTTCTTTGTCTGTCTGTTTCTTCTTCTTCTCTCTCTCTCTCTCTCTCTCTCTCTCTCTCTTCTCTTTTTTTCTTAGAAAAAAAGAGAACGGTGTTCAGTGCGAATGCGCAGAGAGAGAGAGAGAGAGGGAGGGAGGGAGAGGGAGAGAGAGAGAGGGAGAGAGAGAGAGGGAGAGGGAGAGAGAGAGAGGGAGGGGAGAGAGAGAGGAAAAGAGAGAGAGAGGTGGTGTGTGTGTTTCAGTCAGTCAGTCAGTCAGTCATTTACACAGACAGACAGACAGACAGACGGCTTATAGACATTTTAGTTAAAAGCGCAGCTGTGCTTTTAAAAGTTCTTAATGTTCTTTACAGTCAAACTCAGCCACATCGTTTTCATGAAAGACACAAAGACAAAAAAGAAAGAAGAAGATTATATGGTAAGCCATTTAACAATTTTTTTCTGCTAAAAACTGGTCAGATTTTTATAGGGAGAAATGTGTGTAATATCATAATCCACACACAACACATATATATATATATTATATTATATTATATTATATTATATTATATTATATTATATTATATTATATTATATTATATTATATTATATTATATTATATTATATTATATTATTATTATATTATATTATATTATATTATATTATATTATATATATACATGTACATATACATATAATATACATATACATGAGTGTTCATTCTTTGATTTAACGTGGAGGAGTGTATTGTGTGTGTGTGTGTGTTGGTGTGTGTGTGTGTGTTGTGTGTGTGTGTGTGTGTGGTGTAGAATACATAGATATACACACACATTCACAAACACACACACACACGCACACACACACACACACCACACACACACAACACACACACACACACACACACACACACACACACACACACACACACACACACAGTCACACACACGCCTTTCTGGTAATACGAAATCATATCCCTTTCCCTATTTTTTCAAGGTGTTTGAAAACGGTTTTGGCATCAACTGCTTCTTTTGTTTGGGGAAAACGTGACTCTTTCAGTATTCATCATCATCATCAGGTGCCATGCCGCATGGTGTTGGCGATCATGGACTTCCATCTGTCTCTATCTCTTGTTGCCTCAAGCATCTCTTCCACCTTCCCTGTCCCCAGCCACCCTGCAAGCCCGTCCAACACTTTCTACCCGGCGCTCTCTTTCCCTCCAGCTTTCCGCTGTGACCAGGTGCTCCAAATCCCCTTTCCTCATAAAATGGCCCACAAATGTTGCCTGTCTTTTCCTAATCTTCCTTATGAATATCTACCTGTGTCTGCCTCCATCAAGACCATCCCGCCTGTTCCCTTTGCTGTCCATGGAACCCTCAACATTCTTCTTAGAAACCACATCTCGGATGCCTCAATCTTGTTCTGGCTTTGCTTGTTGACTGTCCACGCCTCACAACGTACAACAGTATTGGTTCATACAACATTCAAGAACTCTCTTCTGATGTCAACTGATAGGCACCGTTGGTAAGAATGCTTGTCATCTTCTTGAATGCTGTTTTGGCCCGGCCGACTCCCGCCGGCCACTTCCGATGTGCATCTGCCGTCTGATGAAATGATCGTTCCCAGGTATTTAAACTTATCAACTGTCTCAAGGTCGTGCCATTTGCCGTTATTTTTCACGAGGGGATTTCATGTCTTCTACTGATCACCAGTGATTTGTCAATATTAGGAGTCCCATAAAGGAGGTAATGTGTTTCGCTAGAGACTTAATCAGTAAATGGTCGCCAAAGGCATGAGAATGGAAAAGTGACGTGTCTTAATGAAAATGGACTTTTATGTTTAATGTACTTGTTTGCACTATGTAAATGGACTTTTCTTCTTCTTCTTCTTCTTTTTGTTGTCCCTGTCCTTCTTCTTCTTCTTCTTCTTCTTCTTCCTCTTCTTCTTCTTCTTGTTTTTCTTCTTGTCCTTCTTCTTGTCCTTGGACTTCTTCTTCTTCTTCTTCTTCTTGTCCTTGGACTTCTTCTTCTTCTTCTGCTTCTTCTTGTCCTTCTTCTCCTTCTTTTTCTTCTTCTTCTTCTTCTTCTTTTTCTTCTTGTCCTTCTTCTTCTTCTTCTTCTTCTTCTTATTATTATTATTATCATTATTATATTATTATTATATTGTTATTATTATTATTATTATTAATCTACTTGTTTGTGTATTTATCTATTCATTTATATATGTATGTATGCATGTATGTATGTATGTATGTATGTATGTATGTATTTGAAAACAGATAATTTAAGAAATGAGAATACTGACAAAAGACATTGAATTCAGAAGACGCCGTCACTCTTATCTCTCTTTGTGAGAGAGATAATGAGCACACAGAGTGTGTGTGTGGTTGTGAGAGAGAGAGAGAGAGACAGACAGACAGACAGACAGACAGAGAGAGACAGAGAAAGACAAAGACATAGACAGAGACAGAGAGACAGAGAGAGAGAGACAGAGACACACAGAGAGAGAGAAATACACACGCCATTATTGTAAACCGTCTATTGACAAAATCCAAAACAAATGTGACTGCCCGCGTTCAAGCAAACAGGAATCAGAAAAAAAAACACTAAAAAAGAAATCAGAACGGGTATATGATACAACCAGACAAGACAGGCGCAAAATTTCGGCCAACTGGCCTTTGTCAAGCGTGAGATCACAAACAAACAAACAAACAAACACCAAATATACAAAATTAGGAGAAAAAGACGGAAACTTCCCTACTGTTTCGTCCAAGTTTCAGTCTTTTTCTCCTAATTTGTGTTTTGGTATTTGTTTGTTTGTTTGTGATCTTAGGTTCGACAAAGGCTAGTTGTGCATTCGGTGTTTGTTTGTGATCTTACGGATTGGCAAAGACCATTTGGTCTCAAATTTGCGCCTGTCTTGTCTGGTCGTATTAAATACGCGCTCTGATTCCTTTTTCGTGTTATTTCTGGTTCCCGTGTATTGTCGAGTTGACATAAAAGTTGTACGGACGAAGAGAGAGTGCAAAAAAAAAAGTGTTTGCAAAACTTTAAATGATCCTCAACCGCATTGTTTCTCTTTCATGTCTCCAGTTTTGAACTGTCTGTACTTCCTATAGCAGACACAGATCTTCTCGAAGTTTATATATGGAAAGAACATCATTAAGAAAAAAAAGGACTTTCCTGTGATTGTGTATCATGTTCGTCTGCAGGACAGGGAAGGGAAGGGAGGAGGGAATAAGGAATGGACAGCGCTGAAATGGAATGAAAGAGAATGTGCGAAAAAAGGGAAAGTATGTCGATAAAACATTAAGTTTTAGATAAGAGTGAAGGCATTCTGTCTGGCTGTTTGTTTCCCTGTCATTCTGACTTCTTTATAGATATCTGTCTGTCTGTCTGTCTGTCGGTCGGTCTCTGTCTGTCTGTCTGTGTCTGTCTGCCTGTCTGTCTGTCTCTGTCTCTGCCTCTGTCTGCCTGCCTGTCTGTCTGTCTGTCTACCTACCTCTCTCTCTCGCTCTCTCTCGCTCTCTGTCTCTCTCTCTGTCTGTCTGTCTCTCTCTCCCCACACGTACACACACACACACACTACACACACACACACACACACACACACACACACACACACACACACACACACACACACACACACACACACACACACACACACACAACACATAATACCAGCTCTTAAAATAGGGAAATCTTTCCATATTGGACCAACAAATCAATATTTACAGCAGAACTCTTTGCAATACTGATGGCTTTGAATTACTTAGTAAGCTATCCTCGGAATATATCACAAATCCTTTTCTGCGTTGATTCGAAATCAGTGCTTCAGGCTCTTGAACTAATGAAGTTAGACACTAGATCTGAAATGGTAATAGAAATTAGCCATTTAATTCATTTCTTATCCTTAAGAGGCACTGATCTTAGTTTCTGCTGGATACCATCTCATTGTTCGTTTCATCATAACGATGTGGTTGACAGGGCTGCCAAACGAGGAGCTAAGGGTTCACCAGAATCAAACAACATAAAGCTTTCTCTCTCCTTGAATGAATCTTATAACTTAGTGGATGCCTATGTTTGGAAACTGTTTCAAGATAATCAGAAAAAAGTACAATACTAATAGCGTGAATATTATAATCAGCAAAATAAGTAAACAGTTTACCATAAATAGATCTATGCAGTCCCTTATGTATAGGTGGAAACTCGATGCATTAAAAACAAAGTACACCAGAAATATTGTCTGTCTTTGTGGACAGAAAATAACGACCAGTCATTTACTTTCTTGCAGTAGTATAAAGCGATTCATTCCGGTACTTTCTACTTACACAATTTCCAACATATTTGAATCATCATTATTAACATACGAATTTTTTGTTAGCCTGTCAAAAAGTCCAATAGTTCAATATTTGTAATTCGTTCATCTTCTTGTTCATGGTTACAGTTAGCTAGTTTATTGTAAATATTTGTTGTAGTATGCTACTTCATTTGTCATGT
>CM060305.1:17288614-17296114 GCA_030674185.1 Monoplex corrugatus | reverse complement strand
TCGACGTAAATAAAGAAATAGGGATATATACAGTCCTCGACGTAAATAAAGAAATAGGGATATATACAGTCCTCGACGTAAATAAAGAAATAGGGATATATACAGTCCTCGACGTGAATAAAGAAACAGGGATATATAGTCTTCGATGAAAATAAAGAATAGGGATATAACAGTCCTCGACGTAAATAAAGAAATAGGGATATATACAGTCCTCGACGTTAATAAAGAAATAGGGATAACTACAGTCCTCGACGTGAATAAAGAAACAGGGATATATACAGTCTTCGATGAAAATAAAGAAATAGGGATATATACAGTCCTCGACGTAAATAAAGAAACAGGGATATATTCAGTCTTCGATGAAAATGAAGAAATAGGGATAACTACAGTCCTCGACGTTAATAAAGAAATAGGGATAACTACAGTCCTCGACGTTAATAAAGAAATAGGGACATATACAGTCCTCGACGTTAATAAAGAAATAGGGACATATACAGTTCTCGACGTTAATAAAGAAATAGGACATATACAGTTCTCGACGTAAATAACGAAAATAGGGATAAATACAGTTCTCGACGTAAATAAAAAGATAATAGGGACATATACAGTTCTCGACGTAAATAAAGAAATAGGGACATATACAGTTCTCGACGTAAATAAAGAAATAGGGACATATACAGTTCTCGACGTAAATAACGAAATAGGGATATATACAGTCCTCGACGTAAATAAAGAAATAGGGACATATACAGTTCTCGACGTAAATAAAGAAATAGGAATATATACAGTCCTCGACGTAAATACAGAAATAGGGATAAAAAAAAACAACAGTCTTCGATGAAAATAAAGAAATGGGGATAAACACAGTCTTCCTGTACCTTTTTTACTTCCATGGCTTAATGCCAGTGGAATGGGAACATCAGGGTTATATCTGTGTACTTCCATTTTCGAAATTCCCGGCTCACATAAATCAGGGAGCGTTTTCGTTTTAACAGCTGCAGATTCAAATTAACCCTTGTCGATGCTGTTAAAGCATTATATGATTAGAATTTGTTATGTTGTAAGTACAGTTATGTCTCCTGGTTTCATGTGTTTTAAGTACTTTTATGTCTCCTGGTTTTTGACGAATAACGTTTTACGACCTAGAAAAGAATCTGACTATGGACATCTTAATGTTTAGCAGTTTCCGTTTAATAATAGCACATCAAGCACCTTGGTTGATGTTGTATGTACTCTACCACAAAGTCGTGCAGTGAACTAAAACATAAACAAGGCAGACGCCATAGTCCTTCTCATAAATCCCATGCACTGTCGAAATCACGATGCTTTGTTTAATATATGGTTACAAAATAACTTACCGTATGAATGACTATCGGGTTTGAGTTGGTGGTAAACGAGAAGGTGCTGCTTCTCCAGATTTTGTTCCGTCTTGGCCTTCTGCCATTGCTACTTTGAAATTATTGGAGTTATTTCAATAAGCATTCACACACTCGGACAGGTCCATATACGCTCCACCCAAATCCGCCAGCAATCATCTGACAGACTTTCTGAGCCTACACGAACCCTGTGCGCCAGCAAGGTGTTGAAACGGGGAAAGCGCAGAAGGGACTTATCAAACACTAAGCTGACACCATCGAAATGATGGAAACATTAAGATGGGCAGTGAAAAGCCAGTTTTTCGTGTTGCGGGCCGGGATCGAACTCACGATATCAGATCTTGAGTTCATGGCTCTCTACCAACTAGCCCGCTAATGCTATAGCGATCCTAGTGCACATTTGTTGTTTGTTGTTTCAGCTTTGATCATGGCAGCTCGCAGGTTTCTGGCCATTCATAAGACTTCTGTGCATGCTGTGTGTGTGTTGTACTGCTGACCATTACTTTTGCTCTTCCTGTTGCTGACTTCCATTACATATGCCCCTGTGAGGTCAACCAGTCTGTTGGTGGGATCTTGCACTTTTGTGTTGATGCCCGCCATGATGTTGATATCATCTTCAAACCGTAGGTTGCAGAATAACAGCACTTTTCCCCTTGACCCTTTACACGTGTTATTTACATGTAACCAAGATTATTCCAGTGATAGGCTGATGCAGTACCAGTATAAAATATAGACTAGGTAAAACATAGGTTAGGTAGGACCTTAGGACTTGGCCAGCTCATGCGTTTATGTGCCGGCTTAAGGCGTCTGCCATGATCACCATACACGTGGCACCTGTGCGGTTAAGGCGTATGGATTTTGTTCTGAGCGCGGAGATGTCGTCTTGAGAAACTAAAACTGAAACAGAAGTGTCTAGTCACCAGCAGAGACCCCAGTACTACAGAGTGCTGCTATCTAATGTTTAGGATGGCTAATCCTATATGTATGTAAAGGTCCTTCTATCATTGCTATTCAAACAGCACGTCTGACGAATTCTACACAGAGCGAGTCGATCCTCACCTGCTTGGGAGTATAAGGGGGGCCTTCTATGTGGAGGCAAAGCACCCTGGGAAGGATCACCTCAGGACCTTTCTTTGTCCCCATCCCTCCATATTTTTAATAACAGCGGTTTTTCCTTTAATCTTTTGACTCCCGCACCCTACCTACCAACTGCGAAAACTTAACCCTTTGATAGCATGGTTGGCAATGCAGGATGCTGATGGACAGGATGCAAGAGTCAAAGTGTTAAAGGCAATTTTTTCGTTTGTGATTTTGTTTCAAACAAGACAGTCAGTTCTGTAAGTATAATATCTTTTTTGTGTGCTTGTTTTTTTTTCTGTTTGTTCTTAACATTGCAAATGAAACAAACCTTCTCTTAGAGGCTGATAACATGTGCCTGCATTTTCTCTTCTAAATATATGCACGTTTTTCTGGTTCCATGAATGAGAGATTTTTCCACTTGACATACGGTATTTGACTCCGTTTCTACTGAAGCGTAGAGGTAACATTCATCATCATCATCGTAAGTAATGCCGTATGGTGTTAGTGATCATGGCCCTCCATACAAATCTATCCCTTGTCACTGCAGGTATATCTCCCACCCTTTCTGTTCCCATCCAATCAGCAAGTGTCTAATATCTACCTGATGCTCTTTCCCTCTAGCTTTCCTGTGTAATTGGGTGTTCAAACTTCTCTTGCCTCATAAAATGTCCTATAAGCATTGCCTGTTCTTTTCCTAATCTTCATTAATGATCATTTTGTGTTTGCTTCTTTCAAGACTGTCTCGTTTGTTTTCTTGCTGTTCTTGGAACTCTTAACATTCTTCTGAAAAATCGCATTTCTGCGGCCTCGATCTTTTCTGATGTTTCTTATTCATCGTCCAGGCTTCGTATCCGTCATGGTATGTTAAATGTAACACTGAAGAACTCCCTTCCTGATGTCAATTGATAGGCATTTGTTGGTGAGAACCGACATCGTACACTCAGCTTGATGAACCGTGTAACAATGGGTTGATACTATTGATGAGAATTCTATTTGTTTGTAAAAGGCTTACAGAAGGGGTAAATTTGCATTTCAAATAGTAGAAATTGCAGTTCATGCAGTATAACAAGAAAAAAGGGAGCAGAATTTTGAGTTTTTCACTGTAGGAAGCCGCCAGTCCGTCATAGAATGTGTTGTACACTATTACACACATGGAACGTGGCAGGAGGAAGACAGCCCATATGTGTTATTGTTTCATTTCAGTGGAGGGCTGGGTTGGGGTTAGAGAGAATTAAATAGCATGACGGCTATTTACTGAGTAGGGCCTATTTGTCCAGGATTTTCTCATTTTAAAGAAACTGGTAAATAAACAAACAAGTCACTACATGTAATAATTGCGTCGGAGTTAAACGAATTGTCCAACTATAGTTATACTTTTCTGTTATCTGACAAAAATTCGTTTTGTCTAGTATTTCGTGCTAGTAAATATATACGCGTGACTGGTTTCAGAGCCATTTGGTTACACGGTCTCCGGGGTACGACTTTCACAGTTATTTAACTGCGGAGTTTGGTGGCATGTTTGATATATTGCGAAGATTTATTCATGTCATTTTTTTTGAAGGACATAGAGCATTTGTAAGGGTCATTATCGAACCTATCTATTCCAAATAGTCAAAATGAGTACCAGCCAAACTAAAATGTTGGAACCTTACTTTATGAAAAAATGTTTTTGTATTCCACGTTGCTTACCAACAACTTATTGACAAAATAACTCCGACTGTGAAAGACTCGCGTGAACTTACAAGTTCGTAATTGTTGCACATGATGTGGCAGCCTTGTTCTGATCAACCCTGTTGTATGTCATTGTACCTTACATAGAAGGCAAGATATCGTATGTCCCACAGTGTGCCACTGAGAAGACTGATTTGCTTGTATTCGTAGTGGGCAAACGTATTTCAACTGTCGCTTTGTTTGTTGTTGGTTGTTGTGTTTTGTTGTTTTTTGCTTTGTTTGTTGTTGTTGTTGTTTTGTGTTGTTGTTGTTTTGTTTGTGTGTTGTTTTTGTTTTTGAAAGATATGGAAGGTACTTCATTAATTTATAATTAAAGTCTTTGTTTGCGAAGGGATTGAAGCTGTTTCAAATGATTATAGTCTTTGTAATCTGGGGTTGCTCGCCAAATATCTAAATTTGGGGAAACTCAATAGATTGAAATTACAGATACGCCCATGAACGGAGATAAAAAAAAAAACAGAAAACAAAAATCACCTTGTGTGTGCTTGTTTCAATGTTGCATAAGATTTAATTGGTCGTTTAGATGTGTACAAAATACGTTACAATTGCACTAACATTTATAGTCAGGTCTGCATTATTTCAAAGAGAACGTATATCCGCGGGGGGACAACATTAATTGCATAACATATTTACGCTGTAATGAAACTCCTTCTTGTGGTGCATGCACATTCTGTGTTGTGATTATTCTCTTTTGAAAAAAAAAATCACTGAGATTGACGTGTTACATGGCGTGTCGTCGACCGCCTTGTTTTCACATTCACAGAAGCAGTCAGTTGTTCAGCCCAACATTATCCTGAATAAAGTGTCAAACTGTCAGTATAAATGGCGTCCACACTGGGGTCAGTCACCTTGTGGTGTGTACAGTAGGCGTGACCCCTGGTAAGTCTGGCGTAGTGTAAATTGCACACAATACGGCGGACCATAATGGAGGGGGATACAGACAACTAGCTCTGTCACATGCTGCTCCATCGTTGCGTGGCAACGCCTCAGGGCTTGTGAACACAGAGAGCTAAATAACGTTGATGTGTATTCAGCTAGTTTCAGTTCAAAACACAGAGAGCTAAATGACATTAATGTGCAGTTCAACTAGTTTCAGTTCAAAACACAGAGAGCTAAATAACGTTGATGTGTAGTTCAGCTAGTTTCAGTTCAAAACACAGAGAGCTACATGACATTAGTGTGCAGTTCAGCTAGTTTCAGTTCAAAACACAGAGAGCTACATGACATTAGTGTGCAGTTCAGCTAGTTTCAGTTCAAAACACAGAGAGCTACATGACATTAGTGTGCAGTTCAGCTAGTTTCAGTTCAAAACACAGAGAGCTAAATAACGTTGATGTGTAGTTCAGCTAGTTTCAGTTCAAAACACAGAGAGCTAAATAACGTTGATGTGTAGTTCAGCTAGTTTCAGTTCAAAACACAGAGAGCTAAATGACATTAGTGTGCAGCTCAACTAGTTTCAGTTCAAAACACAGAGAGCTACATGACATTAATGTGCAGTTCAACTAGTTTCAGTTCAAAACTGGGGTTAATTTCTGTTAGGAGAAAAACTTAAAACGATGAGCACTAAGTTTACAAATTATCCTGAATAGAAAAGTTTATGGTAAAAACAAAGAAAAATTTATGGTAAAAACAACAATAACAACAACAACAACAACAGCAGCAGCAGCTGCAGCAGCAGCAGCTGCAGCAGCAGCAGTAACAACAACAACAACAACGAGACTGGTACTTGAAATCGAAAGAGACATTAGAAAAGGCTTTCATCAAAACCAGGACATAAACAGCAGCAGACTATCGCCACATAAACATAATATTTATCAATCCACAATCTGTGGTCCGTTTCATTATCGTTTCCAGGTATGCCGTCTTTAACCCTTTGACTCCCGAACCTTGTCCACCAGCATCCTTAATTGTCAACCATTCTAAATCCAAAACAAGTGTGACTGCCCGCGTTCAAGCAAACAGGAACCAGAAAAAACACGAAAGAAGAATATGAACGCGTATTTATAATACAACAAAACAAGACAGGCTCAAATTTTCGGCCAACTGGCCTTTGTCAAGCGTAAGACTACAAACAAACAAACAAACACCAGATACAAAACAACTGAGAAAAAGACTGAAACTTCCCTGCCGCTATCCTCAATGTGAGAAAAGGAACAAACTGACTAAGATGTCAACCATTCTAGCAAAGCAAACACTTAACCCTTTGACTCCCTCATCCTACAGGAGAATGGTGGATAGGGTGAAGGAGTCGCAGGGTTAAGATTTTGCAGTTGGTGGACGTGGCGCAGGAGTCAAAGGGTTAAATCAATGTAAACAAGTCAGAACCGAAGCTGAGACCCGTCACAGGCCAGGAAATGGCCGGACAGCCAGTCTATGATGCTATACATATCTGGGAACTGACCTACCACATCTTTACGGGCATGGTTGAGTAGTGTTGGTTCAGGATCAACTGAGCGGCAAACAGCAGGACCATCCAGAGAAACCAAGAAAACCTTACACTGGCTGCTGTTGTCTGATGTTCAAAACTGTGGTCGAGGACAGATTTGAGTACAGTGTGTGTTTGTGCAATGTTGTGTGTAGGGAGGGGGTGCTTGTGTGTTTGTATGTGTAGGGGCTGGGGTGGGTGGGTGAGGGGGCATATCGTAAGGGGACGAGGAGGTGTAAGTGATAGATGCATTGTTATTGTTTTTGTTGTTGTGATGATGGGCATTTTTAATGTTTGTTTTTAGTGGCTGTTCGGCTGCATATTATTGTGTTGTTAGTGCATCTACATGATTAGTCCATTCATTAACTCATCCATTCATTCTTTCTTTCTTTCTTTCTTTTTATCTGTCCGTCCGTCTGACTTTAAAATCTTTCAGAATTAGAACAAAAGTCTCAATGCTGAACTCATCTCACTTCCCCTTTGACATCATAGTTGCCTCCCCTCTCCCCACTTCTTACTACTGCTCATGAACACATGGGCATTCCATTTGGTCACCTTTTTATCCAGTGGACGAGGCGGCAGGGAAGTTTTTAGTCCTCTTTTTATTATCCGTTGTTTGGTGTTTGTGGTCTGTTTGTGACCGTGCGTTCGCGCTTGACAAAGACCGGTTGGCCGAAAATTTGCGCTTGTTTTGTCTTGTTGTGTTGAATACGCGCTTGCATTGATTTTCTTGTTCTTCTGGTTCCTCAATGCTGTGTTTCTAGACTTTTTGAAAGTGACAAACAATTGTATGTATTAACGATCCTGTTCTGTTATAGTTCACACACACCACACACACACACACACACACACACACACACACACACACACACACACACACACACACAC
>CM060305.1:17273614-17276114 GCA_030674185.1 Monoplex corrugatus | reverse complement strand
AACTTTTGAGTTATCACTTGTATTGCTAGCTGGAACATTATGAGCATGTTGGATTGCCATAACTTTTGAATTATCATTTGTATTGCTAGCTGGAACATTATGAGAATGTTGGATTGCCATAACTTTTGAGTTATCATTGTATTGCTAGCTGGAATATTATGAGCATGTTGGATTGCCATAAATTTTGAGTTATCACTTGTATTGCTAGCTGGAACATTATGAGCATGTTGGATTGCCATAACTTTTGAGTTATCATTTGTATTGCTAGCTGGAATATTATGAGAATGTTGGATTGCCATAACTTTTGAGTTATCACTTGTATTGCTAGCTGGAACATTATGAGCATGTTGGATTGCCATAACTTTTGAATTATCATTTGTATTGCTAGCTGGAACATTATGAGAATGTTGGATTGCCATAACTTTTGAATTATCATTTGTATTGCTAGCTGGAACATTATGAGCATGTTGGATTGTTATAACGACTTTTGAATTATCATTTATATTGCTAGTTGGAACATTATGAGCATGTTGGATTGTTATAACGACTTTTGAATTATCATTTATATTGCTAGTTGGAACATTATGAGCATGTTGGATTGTTATAACGACTTTTGAATTATCATTTATATTGCTAGTTGGAACATTATGAGAATGTTGGATTGTTATAACGACTTTTGAATTATCATTTATATTGCTAGTTGGAACATTATGAGCATGTTGGATTGTTATAACGACTTTTGAATTATCATTTATATTGCTAGCTGGAACATTATGAGAATGTTGGATTGTTATAACGACTTTTGAATTATCATTTATATTGCTAGTTGGAACATTATGAGCATGTTGGATTGTTATAACGACTTTTGAATTATCATTTATATTGCTAGCTGGAACATTATGAGAATGTTGGATTGTTATAACGACTTTTGAATTATCATTTATATTGCTAGATGGAACATTATGAGCATGTTGGATTGTTATAACGACTTTTGAATTATCATTTATATTGCTAGCTGGAACATTATGAGAATGTTGGATTGTTATAACGACTTTTGAATTATCATTTATATTGCTAGCTGGAACATTATGAGCATGTTGGATTGTTATAACGACTTTTGAATTATCATTTATATTGCTAGCTGGAACATTATGAGCATGTTGGATTGTTATAACGACTTTTGAATTATCATTTATTTTGCTAGCTGGAACATTATGAGCATGTAGGATTGCCATAAATTTTGAGTTATCACTTGTATTGCTAGCTGGAACATTATGAGCATGTTGGGTTGCCATAACTTTTGAATTATCATTTGTATTGCTAGCTGGAACATTATGAGAATGTTGGATTGTCATAACTTTTATCATTCGCAGGCTGAAACGACCATGTCACGAGCGTTTCACAGGATGTACACGAGAGTCTTTCTCCTCTATGTACATCTGTCTGTCTTTGTCTTATGCTTTCTTTCTCTGTTTTTCAGTGTGTGTGTGTGTGTGTGTGTGTGTGTGTGTGTGTGTGTGTGTGTGTGTGTGTGTGTGTTGTGCGTGTGCGTGTGCGTGTGCGTGTGTGTGTGTGTGTGTGTGTGTGTGTGTGTGTGTGTACGTGTGTGCGTGTGTGTGTACGCGCGTGTATGCGCGTGCCCGCATATTCTAGTTCGAGATGCACCATTGCATTTTATCTTTTCTCAAAATTTGGTTTATAGCATAGATCTGCTACAAAAGCTGATCCATACACATCTGCTGAAACAATAATCCAGACATGAAAGTTAAAATGAATCTCATTCAGTCAGTAAAAGTACAGTTTGTGCAATATTTCTCATTTTATCAAAGTACAGTTTGTGCAATATTTCTCATTTTATCAAAGTACAGTTTGTGCAATATTTCTCATTTTATCAAAGTACAGTTTGTGCAATATTTCTCATTTTATCGAAGGACAGTTTGTGCAATATTTCTCATTTTATCAAAGTACAGTTTGTGCAATATTTCTCATTTTATCAAAGTACAGTTTGTGCAATATTTCTCATTTTATCAAAGTATAGTTTGTGCAATATTTCTCATTTTATCGAAGTACAGTTTGTGCAATATTTCTCATTTTATCAAAGTACAGTTTGTGCAATATTTCTCATTTTATCGAAGTACAGTTTGTGCAATATTTCTCATTTTATCAAAGTACAGTTTGTGCAATATTTCTCATTTTATCAAACTGCACATGACATGACATTCTTCATACAGTATCGTCACACTGTTGTTGTATAGCAAAACTGATCTACGTAAGCAAGCGTTATCAGTTCATCTACTGGGGTTGTCATCTGGGAATGGTTTATACCCCGGCAGGTGGAATATAGTGCAAAGGGAGGCAATGAGAGCAGGTTACGTCGTAATGATCAGTCGTGCATGCAATAACGCACCTGTCCAAAAATAAACTGTGCCGAATTTTGGCCCGATCTCATTCACAGGCCCAACGTGTTGTGCACAGAATTGCACTGGAGCTGCAGTGCACT
>CM060305.1:17253614-17258614 GCA_030674185.1 Monoplex corrugatus | reverse complement strand
GCACAGCAGAGAGTTAAGGGGGCAAAATAAAATAGATGGGAATCAGCTTCCGTCCCAGTAATCCACCCCACCATTTTCTCAGGTCAAAGCTTAGAGGTGTGTGTTGCTGACAAGTGTGTAACGTGATGGTGATAAAGATGAGGGAAAATGCGTTGCGTAAACAAACCTGTAGTGAACCCCATGCTGTAAGTCCATTAAACACTTATCTTAACACCGCCTCCTATCTCGCTACCTACTTGATTTCGACCTTCAGGAAAAGATTGGGTGGAAAGGGTGAAGATAAATCAGCAAACTGGCGGCTAAAGTTTTCAGAGCAGTTAGACCCCCCACTACCACTGTCAATCCAAAGAGGAGGGCATGAGCAAGAAGAGAAAGATGTAGGAGCTGAAGCGTTTTTGTTTGGAGGAAACAACTGTTTGATTGATGTTACTTTGTGAAACGATAATATTGTGACTCGGTTTTCTTTCTTTCATTCATGTCTATTCCTTCCTTTCTTTTCAGTTTCTTTTGTGCACACTTTTTGTTGGTTCTTTTGTTTTGCTTGTTTCACTCAAGTAGATAAAAGGTTTGGTGGTGGATGTCCCAAAACGTTGAGATTATAGTTGAGTGCAGCGGTAGGAGAGTGCAGTGGTAGAGACCCACGTTTACATGCCTCCAGCCCTGCACAGATTTGGGTAGGAACCCATTCAATACACTGGAGGCCATGCACACGAAACTCCCCCTCCCCTCCCCCCCACTGCTTTGACGAATTGTCATGGCTAAAGCATTTCAGATTTCAGACTCAAAACTTTCGTTTCTGTTTGTGAGTCTTTGTGTTTAACAAACCATTCAAGCCACTCGCAAAGGCATAGGGTTACGCTAATGTGAAAGCTGGAATGTATAAATCTAAATGAGCAGAACATAACCAGGCACTTGGATCATAGCAACCTGACTGTATGAAACATGTTTCATGACTATTCTTTGGCTGTTTCTTAGTGGAGTCTGTCCCTATTCAAGTCAAACATTTGGCTGGGTTTGGCGTCTGTATTTTTTAGGTTTGGATTTGTTGATTTGTCAAAGATGTGATAAGATCCACGCATAAAATATTGACTGCTCATTTTGTATATTGCTGTCATTCATTTCATTGACTTTATTACGAGTAATTGGCTGAGCTGTAGTGGCATCCAAGAAGTCCTCTTTATATAAATGAAGACAGCTTATGATAGTAATGGCTACCTGGCTGAACCTATCTCTCAATGACAAAAAAGCTACTTACTGCGTAGCTTTCATCGGCGATCCGGCCGACTTCTTCAGCGCAACTGCTGGGTTGAGAACTGGCTTCAGTGCGCACCGCCTTGAGCGAATTCACGACAGTGCGACTGAATTAGTGAGGAGTACACCGATGGCAGGTTGTGTCGGCCCCGGTCACGGTTGAGGGTGGGGTTCCTTGCGGCGATGTAAACTGCCTCCTTTACTCCCCTCTGGAACCATCTTGCTTCTTTGTCGAGAACTTGCACACTGTCCTTTTCAAAGTGGTGTTGGGTGTGGGTCAGATGTTCTCCCACTGGAGAGGACTCACGTTTATGTTCTTTTAATCTTTTGTGCAAGTTGCGCTCAGTTTCGCCAATATAACTATGGTCACAGTCCTGGCAGTCTATCTTGTATATCACCCCTGATGTGTCCAATTTGTCTGTTTTGTCTTTGGGGTGGACTAACTGGCTTCTGATGGTGTTGGTGGGCTTGGCGTGGACACTGACTCCCAACTTCCTGATCTTCCTGCTGAGAGCCTCAGTGACGCTTATGATAGCTTTATGTTTTGTGCATACATGTACATATGCAAATAGCTTTATGTTTTGTGCAAACATGTACATATGCAGATAGCTTTATGTTTTGTGCATACATGTACATATGCAGATAGCTTTATGTTTTATGCATACATGTACATATGCAGATAGCTTTATGTTTTGTGCAAACATGTACATATGCAAATAGCTTTATGTTTTGTGCATACATGTACATATGCAGATAGCTTTATGTTTTGTGCATACATGTACATATGCAGATAGCTTTATGTTTTGTGCATACATGTACATATGCAGATAGCTTTATGTTTTGTGCATACATGTACATATGCAGATAGCTTTATGTTTTGTGCATACATGTACATATGCAGATAGCTTTATGTTTTATGCATACATGTACATATGCAGATAGCTTTATGTTTTGTGCATACATGTACATATGCAGATAGCTTTATGTTTTGTGCAAACATGTACATATGCAGATAGCTTTATGTTTTGTGCATACATGTACATATGCAAATAGCTTTATGTTTTGTGCATACATGTACATATGCAGATAGCTTTATGTTTTGTGCATACATGTACATATGCAGATAGCTTTATGTTTTGTGCATACATGTACATATGCAGATAGCTTTATGTTTTGTGCATACATGTACATATGCAGATAGCTTTATGTTTTGTGCATACATGTACATATGCAGATAGCTTTATGTTTTGTGCATACATGTACATATGCAAATAGCTTTATGTTTTGTGCATACATGTACATATGCAGATAGCTTTATGTTTTGTGCATACATGTACATATGCAGATAGCTTTATGTTTTATGCATACATGTACATATGCAGATAGCTTTATGTTTTATGCATACATGTACATATGCAGATAGCTTTATGTTTTGTGCATACATGTACATATGCAAATAGCTTTATGTTTTGTGCATACATGTACATATGCAAATAGCTTTATGTTTTGTGCATACATGTACATATGCAAATAGCTTTATGTTTTGTGCATACATGTACATATGCAGATAGCTTTATGTTTTGTGCATACATGTACATATGCAGATAGCTTTATGTTTTATGCATACATGTACATATGCAAATAGCTTTATGTTTTGTGCATACATGTACATATGCAGATAGCTTTATGTTTTGTGCATACATGTACATATGCAGATAGCTTTATGTTTTGTGCATACATGTACATATGCAGATAGCTTTATGTTTTGTGCATACATGTACATATGCAGATAGCTTTATGTTTTGTGCATACATGTACATATGCAAATAGCTTTATGTTTTGTGCATACATGTACATATGCAGATAGCTTTATGTTTTGTGCATACATGTACATATGCAAATAGCTTTATGTTTTGTGCATACATGTACATATGCAGATAGCTTTATGTTTTATGCATACATGTACATATGCAAATAGCTTTATGTTTTGTGCATACATGTACATATGCAAATAGCTTTATGTTTTGTGCATACATGTACATATGCAGAGTACACAAGCTTGTGATGTTTACGATGTTATTAGTTGCCTATTACCCAGTAAGGCCTCTGGCATGTGGATAAGCAATGAGGTTTTCCACGTTTGCCTACCCTTGACCATTTCTTTGGCACTACTTCAAGTCTGTTATTTTCCTTCTTCTTTTTGTAAGTATGCGGCATTCATGTATTCACGAAACATGTGGTAATTCGTAGTACTCGATTTGTGAGTCTATAAATGAAGGAAGCGAAATTGATTATACGGGGAAATTAAATCGGTTCTGCCCAGTACACATCCATGATACATTTTTCTGTGATCTGTGACCAAATTTACATCGAACATTTCAACTTTTACTCTCTTACCTCCGTATCTTTTTCTGTCTCGCATACCCTGCCCCCCCCCCCCCCCTCCTTTCCTTTTACTCTCTTAGTGCTCACCTTATTGTCCATTCTATCATTCTGTTAGTTTGTTTGTCTGTTTATCCATATGTGTGCATCCCTGTCCTAATGATTTGTTAATGTATTTCTTGCTCAATCGAAAGCAAAAGGGCTGGAGATGAATAGCAAAAAGACTGATGTTATGGTAATCAGCAAAAAAATCAAGAAATCCCCTCATGCAAAATAACAGCAAACGGTATAACCTTCAGACAGGTTGATAAGTTTAAATATCTGGGAACAATCGTCTCACCAGACGGCAGATGCACATCAGAAATAGCCAGCAGAATCGGCCACACCAAAACAGCATTCAAGAAGATGAAAAGCATTCTTACCAACAAATGCCTGTCAGTTAACATCAGGAAGAGCGTTCTTGAATGTTATATAGAATCGATAATATTATACGGTTGTGAGGCGTGGACAGTCAACAAACAAAGCCAGAACAAGATTGAGGCAGCCGAAATGTGGTTTCCGAGAAGAACGTTGAGAGTTCCATGGACAGCAAAGAAAACAAATTGGATTGTCTTGATGGAGACAGACACAAGGAGATCATTCGTAAGGAAGATTAGGAAAAGACAACCAACATTTATAGGCCATTTTATGAGGAAAGGGGAATTAGAGCACCTGGTCACAACAGGAAAGCTGGAGGGAAAGAGAGCACCTGGTAGACCAGACAAAAAATATTGGACTGACTTGCAGAGTGACTGAGGACAGAGGGGGTGGAAGATGTGCTTGCGGCGAGAAGGGATAGATGCATATGGAGGGCCATGATCGCCAACGCCATATGGCAGGGCACTTGATGATGACGATGATTTCTTGCTCAGGAGTTTCAGTTCTAGGCTGATACGTAGATTTGCAACAGCAACTTTGAAAAATGGGTTTTAGTAATAACTTCTACGCCTGGAAAAGACAGTATCATTATCATTGTCAGTCTCTTTCATTTTTTTTTTCTCAATATATCTCTCGCTTTCTGTCTTTATTCCTTTCCACTCATTATACTGTCTGCACTAGACAAATTACACTGTCACTTTCTGTCATGTACTGTGGACACTCTTGCTCACGTTCACATCTATACCCTTGAATTACAACAAGTCCTACCTTCTCCCTCTTGAAATAAATGTTTTCTCTACACCTCCCTCCAGTCTCCTATCCCATCTTTCTGTCCGTTCTTGGCTGTCTAATGCAGACTACTTTGCCTGACCGCTATACTCTCTTTCACAAAACTTGGCCCGTAAATAGGCTTCCCAGTTAAAGCGATGTGTCTGAGCTGACGAAACGAA
>CM060305.1:17246114-17248614 GCA_030674185.1 Monoplex corrugatus | reverse complement strand
GATTGAGAGTACTTTAATTAAGAAACAACCACACACAAACACACACACACACACACAAACACACACAACAACACACACACACACACCACACACAACACACACACACACACAACAAAGTGTGATAACGTTTTCACGTGGTTTTCTTTTAACCCTTCGTTTTTTTGTTTGTTTTTTTTTTCGTTTTCTTAGTGTTCTATACAGGTCTTGACAGTTTTTGTTGTTGTGTTTCTTTTGCTTGTTTGACGAAAGAGATCATTTCGAGACAAAACGGATCACTCCAAATGTCATGAGATATACAGAGAGAACGACTGTGCGTGTGTACGCGCGCGCGCCCGTGTGTGTTGTCTGTGTGTCTGTGTGTGTGTCTGTGAGAGAGAGAGAGAGAGAGAGAGAGAGAGAGAGACAGAGAGACAGAGAGACAGACAGACAGAATCTGAAGACTATATTTTAAACCAAATATGAGCGTAAAGGATGTTTAGATTCTAAATTAAACCTGAAGTAAAAGATGTTTGTTTTCTGCATTTGACAAGCTGTCATTATTTTAGTGCAAAGTGTATAGTGTGCTAAAAACTTTAAACTTCTATTTCTGTTTGGGAGTCTGAATTTCTTTCGGTTTAAGAAACAAACTGGTTCAGTGGGGAAAATGTTTCTCCATTACAACTGTGAAAATGGATATCTTAACTTTTCTCACACAGCTTATAATTGGAAATATGGTAAACTTAACTTTTCTCACACACCTTATAATTGGAAATACGGTAAAACTTCACTTTTCTCACACACCTTATAATTGGAAATAGGTAAAACTTCACTTTTCTCACACACCTTATAATTGGAAATATGGTAAAACTTCACTTTTCTCACACACCTTATAATTGGAAATATGGTAAACTTCACTTTTCTCACACACCTTATAATTGGAAATATGGTAAAATTTCACTTTTCTCACACACCTTATAATTGGAAATATGGTAAAACATCACTTTTCTCACACACCTTATAATTGGAAATATGGTAAAAATTCACTTTTCTCACACACCTTATAATTGAAATATGGTAAAACTTCACTTTTCTCACACACCTTATAATTGGAAATATGGTACAACTTCACTTTTCTCACACACCTTATAATTGGAAATATGGTAAAACTTCACTTTTCTCACACACCTTATAATTGGAAATATGGTAAAACTCACTTTTCTCACACACCTTATAATTGGAAATATGGTAAAACTTCACTTTTCTCACACACCTTATAATTGGAAATATGGTACAACTTCACTTTTCTCACACACCTTATAATTGGAAATAGTAAAACTTCACTTTTCTCACACACTCGTATAATTGCAAATATGGTACAAGACAGTGAACATGTCAACTTTGAGTGTTTGGAACAGTTTATTCATGAAGTATCTAAAATTAGATTCAATTGATCCAGGACACTCGCAGATAAAAGTATATGTACTTATAAACGAGCCACATGAATTCTACAAAACGGCCAAATGAACCTACGCCAATTTTTATGATCTTGGTGTGTAAATGTCATGAATCTTGCAGTGACACCTTATACATTATCTCTCAATCTCTGGGTTTTTTTTTTTGTTTTGTTATGTTTGTTAGCTTGGTTTTTTTTTTCATCTCTCCTTTCGTTGCTCATCACTTCCACCCTGTTACTATCAACTTGGCGAGGTGGTTAAATGAACGACTATTGCTGGTAGGTAGTGAGTTCAAACCTCCATACATCCAAATATATATTGTGGGATTTTTGTTTTTGTTTTTTGTTTTTTGTCTGGACCGATTTCTACCTGGAGTTAAACGCGCTATAGGCTCGTTGGGAAAACTGGGAACACACTGGAGTTAAATGTGATATAGGCTCGTTGGGAAGACTGGGACTACACCGGAGTTAAATGTGCTATGGGCTCGTTGGACAGACTGGGACCAGGCCGGAGTTAAACGTGATATGGGCTCATTGGGAAGACTGGGACTACACCAGAGCTAAACGTGCCATGGGTTTGATTGGAAGACTGGGACTTCACCGGGGTCCAATATGCTATAGTCTTGTTGGAAAGACTGAGACTACACTGGAGCTAGACGTGCAATAGTCTCGTTAGGAAGACTGGGACATCACCGGAGTTAAAAGTGCTATAGTCACGTTGGGAAGACTAGGACCACAGCAGAGTTAAAAGTGCTATAGTCTGGTTGGGAAGACTGGGACTACAGCAGAGTTAAATGTGCTATAGTCTCGTTGGGAAGACTAGGACCACACCAGAGTTAAATGTGCTATAGTCTCGTTGGAAAGACTAGAACTACAGCAGAGTTAAAAGTGCAATAGTCTCGTTGGGAAGACTAGGACTACAGCAGAGTTAAAAGTGCTATAGTCTCGTTGGGAAGACTAGGACTACAGCAGAGTATAATGTGCTATAGTCTCGTTGGGAAGACTAGAACTACAGCAAAGTTAAAAGTGCTATAGTCTCGTTGGGAAGACTGGGACCACACCAGAGTT
>CM060305.1:17238614-17241114 GCA_030674185.1 Monoplex corrugatus | reverse complement strand
AGCTTTTACCACCCCCCGTGGGGATGCCGGGGGCTCTTTCAGTTTAAACAGTATCCCCACCTGGAAATTCTGTGCTAGAAATTTTCTCTTTTCTGTCACCCTCTTTGTTTCTGCCTTGTTCCATCGCTTTCTGTCATTTCTTCCTGTTATTTTCTGCCTTACTGGTCCATTCACCTGTATGTGTTCGATAAAGTCTCACGTGCTTTTTTTTTTTTAGGATTGATAATTGCGAACACGTATTAAATGCATTTTTGGCTCTAGGGAGGTGAGATATGCGAAAGCAATTTTAGGTAATTTAGGCCCGTTTTTATGTATGTTTTAGGGTCCTTGCTTAGGTTTAAGTTTGTATTCAGGTTTGTTTTTTAAATCCCCATGTGCGATGAATTGGACGGAGTGGTCAACGCCAGGGTCATCTCCTTAGGTTATGTGCGGAAATGCGTAGGTGTGTGTACTTAATTTTCTTTCCTTTTTTCCTGTTGAAATAGTGTTTATGTTTTGAAACGGTTATAGCCCTGATATGGCTCTATGCAGTCGGCTGGGCTTTAAACAACAATAACAATAATAATAACAATAACAATAAAAATAACAAGCTTTTACCAGTGACAGTGATGGTTTTGGCGCGAGTTGCTATCATCCGAACGTCTACCACAGCGTGTGATACACTGCCGTTTAATAACTGGTCTTTTTACCCTCACCAACACTCGAGACACAATAATTGGCCTACGTTCAGGCTGCTTCTCAGACGAAAAATGATTGTGCTGTCCTTTGATTACCCATAATTCAACATATTGGAACCGTAATGTTGACAGTATCGAAACCATGTGAACAGTTCTGTTAACCAAATCGTCAAACTGTCGACAGCTACGCTTTCAAAGGGAAGTAATTCTGTACTCAAGAAACAACAAAGAATGAACACACACGGGTTTGGTGAGCTGTTAGAGTCGGGCGGATGTGTTTCTAGTTCGCTCGCGCACCTGCTTCTGCCTGTTCACCGTGTTGCTCTTTTTCCTTTTCTCCTTCTTTAACTCCGTCAAGAGTTGATTAGGACGCTGCACAACTAAACAACTAAACACTAGATTCCTCCAGTTCTGTCGGTTCTGTGCCAAGGCCTGGATCTCTTCAAATGATTTCTTATCTATTTTGCAATGTTGTCAGTCCGTCGTTTTGTTTTGTGTGTGTGTGTTTTTTTTTCTTTCTGTATTCCACTTTGCCTCTCTCCCTTCCTCAACAATTCCCTGACGAACTGATTTAGCAAGGCCATCGGATCTTGTCACATGGCCGTATAGTTTTGTTTTCCTAGCTTATGTCAGCAGATCTTCGTACAGTCCAGCGTGCTGGTTGATGGTTTGGAGCAGTTAATCACAGGTGATATGATCAGTGTACCTGATGTGTGGTATCTTGTGGATAACATCTCATCTCCATATCTTGGATTCGTCTTTCCAAATCCGCTGTGAGGGTCCATGTCTCATATGGATACAGGAAGATGGAATATAGGAGCGCACGTAAGAGCCCAGTTTTGTGTTTCGTGGAGAAGTTCTTGTGCTTCCAAACAGGTTTTAGCCTAGACTTAACTTTTTAGCTTAGGGCAAATTAGGACAATTGTCTTGTGTTAGTTGTCTTTTTCCCTTTTTTTTTTTTCACTAAGAAAATTGAATTATCTTGGTTTTGACGACACACATATTCATCTTTGTCTGAAAGTAAACAGTTTCAAGTTTCGAGTTTTATCGACGATAACGCTATGTAAAGTTTGTGAAATTATCAGGGCTTTCAGAGAATACCATGAAATGTTCCCGAGTTTAAATTGTGCACTTCATGTGATAAGAACTGTGTGTAGACGTGGGTTGTGTGCCATTCCACGGACCTGGGTGTCCCTCTGCGCCACTGTAAGTACATGTACTATTTTCGTTAGAACGTTTGTGTGACTGTCTCCATGTGTCATGTACATGTATGATTCCCTACTTCTAAATGAGACTCTGTTCGGCAGGGCAGCATGTCTTACTATAATAGTAAACTGATCAGTTCAAACGAAATCAACCAGCTTCTATTTCATCCAGTACCGAGACAAGTCTTTTTTTTTGTCTTTTTTTTTTCGCCTCTTTACAGTCACGAGGACAGGACGTATCTGTAGGGGTCGAATAAAAGCTGTAATTTGCAGCCAGACTCTGACGAGATGGAATCCCCTTTAACTGAACTAATAATGTCTGAGCTCGATCATAGTGTCGAAAAACTGCATGACAATTTGGCAACAAAAGATCACGTTAAAAACGAAATGTCTTTACTGTCCTGGTTAGAGTGCCAGTAACCACACAGCAGGCACAAATACTCCTGCCGTGACGAGACCCATTCCCATCATCGTCTGCTACTGCTACTACTACTATGAGAGAGAGAGAGAGAGAGAGAGAGAGAGATAAAGAGAGAAAGATATAAAGAAAGAAAGAGAGAGATAAAGAGAGAGAGAGAGAGAGAGAGAGAGAGAGAGAGAGAGAGAGAGAGGTCTTTT
>CM060305.1:17228614-17233614 GCA_030674185.1 Monoplex corrugatus | reverse complement strand
CAAAATCCACTTGTTCTCGCACACAGACCAATGGGATTTCCTCGTTGTTCTGAAAGACGAACGGTCTCAATCTGAGATTATCTGCAAACTCTGTTTGAACCAGGCAGAGACTGACCAAGTACTGGAAGAGAGAGAGAGAGAGAGAGAGAGAGAGAGAGAGAGAGAGAACGAACGAACGAACGAAAAATTTATTCAAAAGGCCTTGGCCACATTTGAAGGGGGAAACATAATCATAATTATATCAATACACAAGCTCAATTCTATTGATTCACAAATGTATCTCGAAGTTTAAATACCTTGTATAAATAAATAGCAAACTGCTTTACTACAGCTTCGTTTTTGGATGAGAGTAACATTACCAATCTAAACAAACATGGTCGTCTAAAAAATTAATAGGTATAAATTTCGCTCTGAATTGAATCAAATTTTGACAAACCAAGGTAATATGTAGTTCATCATCAACATCCATATTACAAAGGGGACATAATAAATCATTTTCAGCAACTTTCCTGTGATAAAAGTGATGTTTCTTCAAATCAGAAATTCCAAATGTAAACTTGGTCATAACCCTCTTAATATGCCTGTAATAATAATAATAATAATAATAATAATAAAGAGCATTTATATAGCGCCTAATCTGATGAAAACAAGAGCCCTAAGCGCTTACAGGTATCACGCAGACACAACCAAACACACACACACACACACACACACACACACACACACACACACACACACACACACACACACACACACACACACACACACACACACACGCACACACACACCAGCCGACATTCAAGGCTCAAAAGACAAGGGGGGATTTGGGGAAGTTAGGTGGTAGAGTCTTTATAAGTATCATGAGAGGGATTGGAAGAGATGGGTTTTCAGAGAGGACTTGAAAGAAGTGAGAGTTGCAGAGTGGCGAACAGAGACAGGGAGCTGATTCCAGATTACAGGGGCCTGATAGGAAAAGGAGCGTTGACCATAGGTTTTAGTGCGACAGGATGGTATGCGGAAGGTACGAGTATCAGCCGAGGAACGAAGTTGACGAGAGGGGGTGTACAGATGGAGGAGGTCAGAGATGTAAGGGGGTGCAAGACCGTTGAGAGACTTAAAACATAACAAAGCAATCTTGTAGCGAATTCTCTTTTCAACAGGTAACCAGTGAAGAGATTTGAGAAGAGGAGTGACATGAGAGGAACGAGATTTTCTGAAGATGAGCCTAGCAGCATTGTTTTGAACTTTTTGAAGCTTTTGAAGCCTGTCTATTGGTAATGACAAATACAGTGGGAAGCAATGCGATGGATTAATCAAACGGTACATACTGTATCTATTACTGTCCTCCATATTTGAATGCCAGTTTTGCCATTGGTTGTCAATTAATCTATCACGAAGAGAGCGTAAAAACACACCTTTACTTCCAACACCCTGATTAATCCAAGCATAACCAAATCCATTTTCAAATAACATCCGTCTGACTTTTGATACCCAATTTACCTTTCCTCTTTCATCTAATAAGCAAAGCATGTTATAAGCCTTTCAGGGTAACCTAGATCGGTTCATTTGAGTTAGTTTTATCCGATAGCGAATGCATCTAACTACTGAGAGAATATGCAAGGGATATCTGTTAGTCTCACTATAAACAAGATTATTTGGTGTTCTTAAAGATAATCCCAGAAATTTTTTGAGCGCAAATAAATATACTTTTTCACAATGCGTAACTGCAGCATCTAGCCCCCATATTTCTGCACCATACAATATTATCGGTTGGATTTGAGAATCAAAAAGTTTAATAAATAAGTGGAAAGAGCTATTGTTTAACCTCCTCAAATTCTGCATAATAGATAATAAACCTCTTTTACCCTTACCTGCAATATCTTTACAGGCAAAAGTGAAACTTAGACGAGTCGAAAAATAAATACCTAAATATTTGTACACATTAACAACAGACATCATAACACCAATGAAAAACCATCTTTCCCTTGCAGCCAGATATCCACCTTTTCTGAAGACAATGATGTTGCTTTTAGACATATTAACTTTTAACTGAAGCCGAGAAGCAGACCTGTCTAAGCTATCCAACTGTCGTTGAAGACCTATCACTGTTTCCGCTAATAGCACAATGTCATCTGCAAGAAGCAAAATAAATAACTCTAAAGCATCATTCAAAAAACAGGTCCCATGACGACCGTTTTCAGTAACTTCTCTAGTAACCTCATTAATGAATAAAGAAAAGAAAATAGGACTACATACATCCCCTTGCTTCACACCAGTTGTACAGTTGATACAATCAGACAAAGCACATCCACATCTCACTCTTGCTTTAACACTTTCATACATACTCATAACACATTTAAACAGTTTTCCATTAACGCCATTTTTTAACAAAATAGGCCATAATAAACTTCTGTTGATTGAATCAAAGGCTTTCTCAAAATCAATAAAGGCAACATAAAGTTTGCGATTTAATGTAAATTGCTTCTGAACAAGTGCCATCAGTGTAAACATATGATCTATAATGGAATAATCTCTCTTGAAACCAGCTTGAAATTCCTCAGTTATATTATTTGCCTCGACCCATTTTTGCAGTTAATTATTGTGCTATACACTTTACTGGTTATGTCACAAATAGATATATGCCTCTATAGTTATTAGGATCATTAACATTACCTTTTTTATAGAGGAATAACAATGGATTCGGACCAGTTCTTCTCTCAGAGAAGAGAGAGAGAGAGAGAGAGAGAGAAAGAATACAACGGAAGAGGGCTTTAGCATGTTTGTTCCTTATTACATACCTACATACATACATACATATTAATGAAAGTATGGTTTGAAACAATAGCGTTATCTATCTTTCTTCCTATTTATTATTATTAGTGTGTGTGTGTGTGTGTGTGTGTGTGTGTGTGTGTGTGTGTGTGTGTGTGTGTGTGTGTGTGTGTGTGTGTGTGTGTGTGTGTGTGTGTGTGTGTGTGTAGTGAGTGAAATTTGAACACGAAATTTCCAGACACCTATTGTCTACTTCGCTTCCTGCTTTAGCACAGCACCCGCATCAGACAGTTATAATGATAGTGGTCTACTTGAGCCAAGCTCTTGTTGTTTTACTTCAACAACTTTGATCTGTTACGGCCTTGGGCATGACGTTGTCTGGTCAATCCTTGTCACCTTGGAATATTCATGGAAGAACAGATTTTGTACGCATAATATACAGAATTTTGTTCTAGGAGGCACGATTGACACAAAGGTAAAGCTCCAGCTTTCAAATGTCAACTGCACAGGATCGTACAGATGTGGATCTCGCTCGATAAAAAAAAAGATAGATAGATAGACATATGTATATATATATATATATAACACACATACATACATACATACATACATACATACATACATACATACATACATACATATACATATTAATGAAAGTATGGTTTGAAATAATAGCGTTATCTATCTTTCTTCCTATTTATTATTATTAGTGTGTGTGTGTGTGTGTGTGTGTGTGTATGGTGTGTGTGTGTGTGTGTGTGTGTGTGGAGTGAGTGAGTGAGTGTGTGTGTGTGTGTGTGTGTGTGTGTGTGTGTGTGTGTGTGTGTGTGTGTGTGTGTGTGTGTGTGTGTGTGTGTGTGTGACAATTTCAACCTTGTGACATTTTCGAGCACTGTTTAGAAAGGAAAGCTATCACAGAAGCACAGCAGATGTTGTTCGCATTGACAGTGTTTCTTTCTCTACCTTTCCATATATTCAACAACAGCATCTTCTTTGGTGCCACCACCACATACATTTGACATTTCATCTTATTTCTATATGTCTTCTCAGAAGTTTTTTTTTCCTTCAGATTTTGTGCTAGTATGAACAAATAATATCAAAATGCCTTTCATCTTTTTCCTGATAAGGTTGTCATTTAAGCGTTACATGAAATGCTAACAACGCCTACCGCGCTCCAATCACATAGAGTGTTGTCAAAAGCCGATGATGCATTTTCTGTTTTTATAATCTTTGTTCTGCCGATATCACTGTCCAAATCTTTTATTTATTTTTTATCATCCCATCAACAGGTTGTTGAACTCACCGCCACTTTTTCCATCTCTTCTTCTTGTCAACCAAATATCTTCAGTGTCAGACAAATGAACACACACACACACACACACACACACACGCACTCCACACAGACACACACACAAACATGCACGCACTCACACACACACACACATACACACACACATGCACACACACACACGCACTCACACACAGACACACACACAAACATGCACGCACACACACACACACACACACACACACACACCACACACACACACACACACCACACACACACACACACACACACACACACACACAAACCACAATACATATACCCACACTTGACGCTGGTTTTGGTGATGTTTTCTTCTGAAAATGGTAATAGGAGCAAGCATGAACAGACCAGAGGCAAGCATTAAGATGAAAATGGAGTTGGAGAGATGACTTGAGTAGCGGATAACCCAAGTAAGTAATAATGCTCTCTGCTGACTCGTCCTTGGAGGACAGGGAACAAACAACGTCAAGCACAAAGCACTCAGAGCTGACCAGTTGTTGGAGGGTAAATGACAATAACAGTGAACAGAAGTGAAAATGGTTCACTCGCGCTGGTTCACAAATGTTGTATATGTCACGACTGTGTGTGTTTTTAAGGAGAAATCAGTTATTACTGTACCATCCAATGATCATGTTGATGTCAGGTCTCCTTTATGTTACAGCATCAGTCTTTACTAATGCGTATGTTATAAAGATCCTAATACATAACTGAATGTAGGATGATCAAACTAACACGACAATATGCCTCTTCCTCAATAAATAAATAAATCCAGCATATCAAATCAAAGCACCCGCTCATGTTCATAAATGTGCATTACATCAGACTGTATCATCCTATGGTATATCATTCTGTTGTACTATTCATTTTCTCTCGACTGATTACGAAATAGTTAAAGACATGA
>CM060305.1:17198614-17223614 GCA_030674185.1 Monoplex corrugatus | reverse complement strand
AGCATACAAATGAGAATTGTTTGACACACTATATGCATCACGAGTTAGATTCTTATGAATGTCGTTTCCATTAGCTCTCCCTTAAAAGCTGCAAAACTGGTTAAGATAATACCTCTCCATTACACTGAACAGCCATTTATTTTTTTTCAAGGGTTCCCACCATCATTGCTTCTATTATGATTGTAGTAGCACAGAGCAAATGGTCGTCGGCAACGCGTGTGATTTTGCAGACTCTTCAACGCGACTTTTCTCCCTTTTCTTTACAATGGGGTTACAAAAATTGTAATAACGTTGGCACACAAATAACCAAACAGGCATATCAACATTTTCTTCTTCTCTGAAGCTTTTATTTGCTTGTAATAATGTGAGCAAGAGATTTTAAAATTAAAAGCAACCAGTTTTTTTTTAATGTTTTATATCAAACCACCAAGGGATGTCATTCTATGACCAGTCAAAAACTTCTAACAATTCGCATCGACAAAGGGATTTATCAGAGACGAATTAGCATATTCAGTATGAAATCCACTATTTTTCTTGAACGGGCTAGCTGGCTCAGATGGTAGAATTATGGACAAGAGATAGAAATCTCAATTTGAATCTCAGCCTGCAACATAAATACTATCTTTCTGCTCCCGATCGTATCGTGTTATTACAATAATTCTGGCAGTCTCAGCATGATAAATATTGTAATTATTATGATAAAGAAAAAAAACAACTAAGCCCCATCGTTTTCTCCCATTTCAGTATTTTGCCAGTGCATGAGGATTTACGCAAAATGAAACAGTCTGCCACATTTGGTGTAAAACATATATATCTGTCCAAAAGTAACATTTTTCTCAAACAAATTTCGATCTTAATTTCTTTCCTCTTCGTGCTCTCTTACAATGTGTATCATAAGTACGTGTTAAAGAAAATAGTTTGCTTTTCTGATCGTAATAAGAACGGCTGGCTTGTTTCACTGCTTCTATATGTGTGTTTATTGTTCTAGTAGTGTGGCTTATGTATGGTATGCACTGTTTGTCTTCTGTCCCCTTTCATCTCAGGGCCTTGTACTCGTGCAGAAGTTCTGCGTGTAAACTTAAGACTTCACTGCTGGCAGATTCAGGTCCTGCAAATATGGATCTGTTCGAATGTACTAAATCCTTAAAGCAAACTTTGAGCTCTGTGAAGAATGAATTATTTAAACTGCTGACTGACAACAAAGTCCAGATGATGATTTGTGCTGATTCTATTGAATCCTTGTGGAGACTGTAGGCGGAATGAGAACATGTCTTCGTCTTCTCACTTTCCCTTTCTCGTTTCTCACGTCAAAAGAAAGATAGACTAATTCAACTCGACCTGCGAAGGATTAAGAAAAGAAGAAGAAAAAGAAGCCGAGGAAGAAATATAAGAGAAAACTATGGTCATGCAAATCAAAAGACGTAATGATTCATCTTAAAACAATGCGTGCAGCTTACTAAGTGTGGTGGTGGTGGTGGTGGTGGTGGTGGTGTGTTTGTGTGTGTATGTGTTGTGTGTGTGTGTGCGCGCGTGCGTGTATGTGTGTGTGTGCGTGTGTGTGTGTGTGTGTGTTTGAGTGTGTGAGTGTGTGTTGTTGTTGTTGTTGTTGCTGCTGTTCTTGTTGCTGTTGTTGTTGTCTGTGGCTTTTTCATGTTTGGCTTTAAGAAACGGCTTTGTTCGGAACATATCTGGCAGACAGTAATGAAAACGATAAATCAGTCCATAAAAAGTAACTTCAAAAAAGTTCATGGACTTTTGCTTCAAAGGTTTGTGGTAATATCAAACTGATTTTTTTCTAAGATGTGTTAATTTGTTCCTCATGTTACTAGGCCATATTCGGACATAAACTGTGAACGTATCACACACACACACACACACACACACACACACACACAACACACACACACACACATATATATATATATATATATATATATATATAATTTATATACATATATATATATATATATATATATTATATATGTACATGTATATATATATGTATGTATGTATGTATGTATATATATATGTGTATGTATGTATGTATGTATGTATGTATGTATGTAAGTATGTACGAGAAAGATGGATTAAATTTAGAAAAAAATGAGGAAAGAAAGAAAACGGACGACAAATAAAAATATACAGAAAATGTAGAAAGGAAAAAGGGAAAAGCAAGGAAGAACGAGAAAGCGACACAGACATAAAAAATATAATAAGAGACAGAGAGACAGAGAGAGAAAGCCAGTTTGAATCTGATGTTAAAACTCAAGAATAGCAGCATTGCAGCTAGAGAACAGAGGTATACAGGCGATAGATAGAGAGAGAGCGAGAGAGAGAGAGACAGCGAGAGAGAGACAGAGCGAGAGAGAAAGAGAGAGAAAGAGAGAGAGAGAGGAGAAGAGAGAGAGAGAGAGGAGAGAGAGACGAGAGAAGAGAGAGACGAGGAAGGAGAGAACGAAAATGTGTTTAACAAAACACTGATCATAGTTATATTCAAGAACGTAATGAATCGGGGAAGGGCTACACCAATATTCCATTAATCATACGTTGATTTTGTGAACATGTAAAACGAACATCAACATATCAACTACAGAAGTGGGAGAAAGAGAGAGAGAGAAACAGAGAGAGAGAGACAGAGAGACAGACATAGAGAAAGAGACAGACAGAGAGACAGACAGACACAGAGAGAGAAGAAGGTGAGAAAGAGACACAGGAGTGTGAGAGAGAGAGAGAGAAAGAGAGAGAGAGAGAGAGGGAGAGAGAGAGAGGGGAGCCATTCAGACAGATAACAGAGAGTTAAAACGGAAGAGCAAAATGTAGGCAGGTCGGTGAGTGGGGCAGGAGAAGATGTGAGTGGGGCAGGTCGGTGAGTGGGGCAGGATGGAGCAGACACCAGACACCATCAGAGCTAAAGCAATTTCAACCTCGAGCAAACAGAAACAGCAACAGAAAATTGACAGACGGCCAAACTTCAAAAGTGAACGTGTCATTCTTATTTACACACCTGACAAATATGTTACAATCAGATTCGTATAATCGTACGTGTATAAACAGAAGCTCACCTATTTCTTTACTTCATAAACACGCCACAGCTGTTATTGTGGTAATCTCTCTCTCTCTCTCTCTCACTCTCTTTTAACCCATCACACACACACACACACACACACACACACATACACACACACCTACACACACACACACACACACACACACACACACATACATACATACATACTACACACACGTCTGCATGTTCGTGCAAGTAAACAAACATCTACAAAAGCATGCATGGACATACGTGGTACACTCTCTGTCTGTCTGTCTGTCTGTCTCTTTCTCTTTCTTTCTCAAATCCTTTATTTTGCATTCAAAGATTCTTTTCAAAATCACAGAAGTTTGCGGGTTACGCGTGCACCTGTGCAACTGGATATCTCCAGAACGCTCGAAATAACCTGCTGTACATCTTTTCTTCTAGGTACGAGGTTGTCTTAAAACCCTAATGTCATAGAGGAGTGGTGTGGTAATAAAACTCAACTTTTCTTGGGACAAGGATAATTGTATTTGTACCCATCTCCTCTCCCTTACTGTTTTACATTCCCTGACTTTGAAGAAAGGAACCCATTACAACTGGGAAAACTGGATGTCACGCACAGTTTTGTTCCGACAAGATTTGCACCCTTGCAACCCCTGTAGTCAGATTGGATTGCGAGTGCTCAACATCTACGCCAAGCTACCATCAGTTATATGTGACCTTTTATAGTTTCCAATAACGGGCGCGGTTAGTCAGGTGGGTAAGATGCAGCCTTCCAGTCGGAAAGTCTGTGTTCAGTCCTGCCTGGATACCTCCAGCCTGGTAGATGGAGGGTGGAAACTGTTACGATCTTCCATAATCCAGTTCAACAGGTGTGTAGACTTTTAAGTGTCTAAGCCTCCTTCGTGTGTATAGGCCCGAGGAACATAATAGTTTGCCCGTTTACGATCCCACAAGTCATGTCTGTGTCCGGTGGGTATGGAGGCCTGGAAACATCAGTACGTATGTTACAGAAGAAGATGTGTGCTTGACTGTGCAGCAAGACACTGCCTGCAAGGCGAAGGAGAGATAGATAGACAGACAGACAGACAGACAGACAGGCAGACAGACAGACACTCAGACAGACAAACTGATGGATAGATAGATAGATAGTAGATAGCTAAAGATAGATAGATAGAAGATAGATAGATAGATGGATGGATGGATGGATGGAGGGACGGACGGACGGATAGAGAGACAGATAGATAGATAGATAGATAGACAGACAGATAGACAGACAGATAGATAGAGACAGACATAGACAGACAGATATATAGATAGAAAGACAGATAGATAGATACATAGACAGACAGATAGATAGATGGATAGATAGATAGATAGCTAGACAGATAGATAGACAGACAGACAGATAGATAGATAGACAGATAGATAGATAGACAGACATTTAGATAGATAGATAGATAGATAGATAGATAGATGTTAGACAGATAGATAGAACTGCTAGAAGAAGATAGACAGATAGATAGATAGACAGACAAATCAAAGACAGACAGAATTAGACAGACAGAATAGATAGAAGATAGATAGATAGCAGATATAGCAATAGATAGATAGATAGACTAGATAGATAGGATAGGATGGACAGACAGATAGAAGATAGATAGACAGATAGATAGATAGATAGACAGACATTAGATAGATAGATAGACAGATAGATAGACAGACATAGAAGACAGATAGATAGATAGAATAGACAGAAGATAGATAGATAGATAGATAGATAGATAGATAGATAGATAGATAGATAGATAGATAGAAAACTGTAGGATAAAGTTGTATCTATCTCTGCGGAAAACAAGTTTTCCCCTTTGATGTCCCATGCCTTCAGAAGACTACCAGTAAGAAGAAAATCTGGACTGGTGGAATACATTAATTTCTGTTCTCGTCCAGAAATCCCGTTTCAAAAGGCAACAAAGCTAAATGATTTACAGTCTTTAAAGTATCGCCAGAGAAGAGGAAAACATAACAAAAAAAAGGGAATAATGTTTCAAGCTGATCTCAATCAGCTCTTCACTCTTTGATTTTTTACTTCATTTTTTTCACTCCACCCGTATGACCACTTCCACGCAAAACAACATCATTTTCCATTCTTGAACCTCATGCGCACAGAAACATGTTTGTAGCCTGGTACACAAGCCTGTTTCTATGCATACATTGGATACTTAACAAACAGTGTTCTGTCAATAACTACCACTTCTCTCCCTTTCCCTTCTTTTTATTTAATGCTCCTTCGTGTCTTCTTTTCCTTTGTTTGAAAGTTTGTAATTTACGTGGTTTTTTTGTTTTTTCTTGTTTCTCTATTTGTATATTTTTACAGTACAGCTTTTATTTATTTGTTTGGCTTTAATTTTTATTTTTTCTGCTTGTGTTATCTGTGTACAGTAGCAAGGACAAGTTGAAAAACAGGTCTGGCAGAATCTAATGCTACTATCCTTGAGTAATAAAGTGGGTTTAAGTTTGAAGTTTTCACGAAGGCATGAGCGAGAAAACTACCTACAGAATAAAAACAAGCAGCTTCTGTCTTAACCGAAGAAGAATGAGACCAGTTGAATGATCTGGCTGAGTGAGAAATGGAGCCTGGCACTGACAGTATTGCAAGCAAAACACTGCACTTTTGCAACACGGCATAGTTTTGTCAGTCACACATGCTTATTTACTAGCATCCATCCACACATCCAGCTCACAAATGCCTGTACGTCATTCTTTCCTGGGTGTCTTTTCGAGGTTTACATGCCGTTGTATCTCTTGACTGTTTTCACACACACACACACACACACACACACACACACACACACACACACACACACACAAATACACACACACACAAATACATACACGCACGCACGCACACACACACACACACACAACAAATACATACACCATCGCGAGCAATACACACACACGCAAGCGAAGAGAGATTCAATAGACAAGCTGGCGTTTCACATCAGTGATAAATTCAGATATCAATTTCTTAGCAAAGAAAGGATTGTACTTGAGTGTAGTTGCTGTGCGTGTGTGTGATGTCGTGTGTGTTTTGATGTGGATGTGGTTAGTGTTGTTGTTGTGGTTAGTGTGTGTTTAGTCTGTGTGTGTGCAGTATAGAGAGCTGTGAGATGTGTGTGGGTGTGTGTGTTGTGGTTGTGTGTGTGTGGTGTGTTTGTGTGTGTGTGATGTGTGTGTGTGTGTGTGTGTGTGTGAATGTGCACATTTTTAAATATTGATTCTTCTTATCGAGGTGTGAAACAACCTACGGTCATGTGGCAAAACAACAAAACAGCGAATTCTTTTTCTGAGATAAGATATTAGATTAGTCCCCTTTTTCAGAGATGACATAATCTTAAAAAATAATCTCGAAGATGACTAAAGCAATGCAAAATAGAATCACGCAAAATACACAGATCCTGCTATAATAAGAACACAACTCACAACAAACAGAACCTCAAGAAGACGGGTGACAAATTAAAGTTTATATATAACACTACCATAAACACAATATACAAGCACAGACGACTAAATTAAATAAACCCGTAACCTCCAAAACATCCCCCAAAACACCACACACACACATACACACACACACACACACACACACACACACAAGAAAACTACAGAATATTCAGCACCATACAATGCCTCAAACATATAATATCCCAACAACCTGCAATGGGGTCCCGGATATCTGGATTATCAATAGCTAAATGCAGACACTAAGTCCAGTTGCCAAATCTCTCTCTCATACCATCTGCTCTGTGTGCACACTGGTGATCAGACACCTGATTTCGTAGCTCTCACCGAACACAAATAGTTGGCCGGCGCAGTCCTGTCGCTCAAGATATATATTAGGCCAAACGGATGGAGTGGATTTTGAAAAAAATAAATATGGACTAATGGAGAATCAAATCAAACTCTTTCATTTATTGTTCTTATGTCCTAACCACTATGGAGACCAGAAAATGCGTAGAGCACTTCACCACAATATCGTTTAAAACTATATCATACTTCATCACAGTATTGCTTCAAACTATGTCACGTTAACTCATCGAACCATGATAATAATTGTCATCAACCCATCCCTCTAAGGATGTTGAGTCTTCATGATGGCTGTCTGTTCTTTGTGTTTTCTGTTCTATCATGGGCTAGAGGTCATTCGTGCTGACGTCTTTCCGTTCATTTTGTTTTCAGTCTTTCACTTCTCCAGTCATACATACTGGGAGGCAATCAAGTCAATGCGATGTCAGTCGGACGACCTTTACGTCTTCAATTTAAAAGGGATCACAAGAGTAAGACACCCATGCATTGTAAACTGGAATGTCGCTGAGCGGGAAACTAACAGGGTCCAAACAAATTTCCGTGTTAGTGCATAGGGCAGAGAAATGAGGCTTGCTGAAGCTCGTTACAGTACGGAAAACTTGTGAGCAAGCAGATCCGGGGACCTGGCCGGTTTGGTGCAGCTCATTACGGATTTAAATGTATTCTGCGAACGGCCCATTGGTGCAGGTCTGTCGAGCAGTTTTTGTGGAATTAATTGATTAAAAGTTTTGACAACTGAGGAGATAAAATACATGGATTTCGTGAGGAAGGACTGGAGGTCAAACCATACCGCTGAGAAAAGATCTTTGGATAAACAGATCTGACTGCTTTGGTTGGTAGTTTACTTGGGTTACTGTTTTTGTCTTCCTTGTCGTTTTCTGATCGTCATCGTTGCTGTTACGGTTTCGAGTGTCCTTTTCTTTCTCTCCCCCCCCCCCTCTCTCTCTCTCTTTCTTCTTTTCCTCTTCCTGCTTCAAGTGATCAAGCCGTGTTTTTCGACAGGCGCGGTAGTCAAGAGGGTAAACGGCATTGCTTACCAGTCGGAAAGTTCTGGGGTTCGATCCACCTCGACACCTCTGCCTGGTGGGTGAAATGTGGAGATTTCTTCCACCTCCACAGATCAACATATGCGCTGGCCTGCCACCGCCTTAACTCCCCTAGTGTGTTAAAACATACAAAATATCAAATAAGACACGTTAAAATCCTGTAAATCATGTCAGAGGCTGGCTTATGGAAACATGAGCTCGTCCAGCATTCACACACACACACCGAAAACGGTACCGTGCATGCAGACTGCAGCATCTTACGTCTGCACAGTGTGGGCAAAGCAATGTGCATACACGCATCCAAGATGAATCAGAACACTAAAATAAAACAAAACAAAACAGAAAGACAATTACAAAATAAAAACAAAAAAGAAGAAAAACGTTTAAGCAAAAAGAAAAAAAAAATACTGCGCCTGACAGCGAAATTCACGATCACAGGTTATTCTCACAGTGAGACTTGCAATTAACGTTTTATTTATGAATATATCTTATGTCCTATAGTCGTTGTCAGAAACCGTGCTGATCGCGCATTGGGTGTTTTAGCCATGAGCGTCGCTGTGTTTTGAGATAACGACATCGACGAAAAAGGCCACAGACAGAGATGTCTCTGCTAAAGAATGTTAAATCATTATTCTTAATCGAAACGATGAAGCGAAGTG
The DNA here is from genome assembly GCA_030674185.1 of Monoplex corrugatus. Lineage (NCBI taxonomy): Eukaryota > Metazoa > Mollusca > Gastropoda > Littorinimorpha > Ranellidae > Monoplex > Monoplex corrugatus. The sequence continues at coordinate 17,215,008 of CM060305.1, read as the reverse complement.
CACAGTTATAATACCAGCATGATTAAACCGAAATTTGAAACAAGTAGGTAGTGAAATAATTTAGATACGATACAAATATATAACACAGTACAATACAGTACAGGCTGCTTCTAAGTATTGACCTAGAAAGTTGTCACCGATAGACGAGAAGCTGATTCTGTTCAGCTATTCGGTCTGCCTGCAGTGCTGCTGTATACAGGGACTGTGACTGTGACTTAATATCTCTGTTTTATGTATTAAACCCCTCTCTCACTCTCACTCTCTCTATCACATTCTCTGTTTCATTGTCTCTGCCTCTTTCTCTGTCTCTCTTAACTGACTGTTCTCTACTTATGTTCCTCTCTCTCATAGCAGTCCACTCATATCACAATACTGATTTTCATAGTTAATTCCACGTCGAGTCTCCCTTCTTTAAAGAAATATTGAAAGTGTGGGGAGGTGGGAGAGTATGTCATATTGACAGGAAAGAAGTGTGTGTCTGTAAGGAAAAATGTGTAAACAGGAGATTTTGTTCAGCTCTTTACCCTTAGATCTTTACCAAAGTTTGGTCACAGATGTGAACTGTGAAGGACTCGCAAATGTATATTAGGACGATAAGGTACAAAGGTCAGAGCCACTTGACCACAACAGTGCTACTTTAGAAGGAAGGCATGTCAATAGCACTTTCACAGAAACTTCTGACAACATTTGAAATGTTTTCACTTTTGTGATGGTGTGCCATTGTCTTCGATGTTCGCGAAGGTTTATTTCAACTAATGCTTTTTGTGACCTTGAAGAGTACCAAACCTGGATTTGCTGTAATCATGTTTGTACAAAAAGGGAATTTGGTAGAATGGCTTTGCTTGTGTTTCTTGTTGTTCCTGTTGCTGCTGTATTTACAAAAAACAAGAGATTGGAAAAAATGAGAACAAAGGCAGCCAGCATGTCAGCGCATGGGAGTGATGGATAACAAAGCACTGAACACGCCCAGAAGGCCACAGTGCAGTCCAGTTGGTTCTGATTTATATACTGCCGAACATCTCCGACTATTATATTTGTTAAGAAGACAGATATGCTAAATGCATCATACACTAAGGACGAGCTGATCAGAAGCCGACATGAGACGGATTTAGTGCTGCATTTGTCTGTCTGTCTTGGTCTGTCGTCTGTCTGTCTGTCTGTCTGTCTGTCTGTCTGTCGTGTCTGTCTGAGGCGTATTTTTTTGTGTCTGTCTGTCTGTCTATCTGTCTGTGTGAGGCGTATTTGTTTCGTCGTAGTTTTTTTTACCAAGTAATACAGAATGCAAGTTGGGAATGGGAACAAGGGGGGGGGGGGTGGGAGACGAGCAAAAAGACATGAAAAACAAAGAGAAATTCTACTACAGAACGACACAGAAAGAAGTCTGTTTCTATGAGTAGAGCATTAACACTGGCAGTGAACAGACCCATTTCATACTGCAGCAACGGTAGACATGAAAGCAGGTAAGTCAAACACCAACCGAAAACAGTATCAACTAGATGAAGTCACCATACTAACAGTATTCCTTTTCCAAATCTTTTATACATGTATCTTTCAAAACAAGACCAATCTATGTTAAACGTGTACAGCTGTATCTCCCTTATACATTAAACAATCATCAAGCGAAAATCAGTCAAAAATCACTACAAAATCCTAAACTGAAAGATGTTTGTATTTTCAATTGTTCGAATGCAAACGGGTAACGCTCATTCATGTTTTGAATATAATTCACCCTTCAAAGGGACCAAACAATCCTAATTTGTTACAAATTAATCGATAACTATCTTCTTCTTCTTCTTCCAGGGAAGTGACCGCAATCAACCAGTTGATTATTCTGTCACTTTGGAGGAGGTTGGAAACATGTGGAAAAAAAAAAAAGAGCCTATTTAGAGAGTTTGGAGGCCCTTGACACAAAGGTGTCGATGGTTGTGGCCTCCACGACGCTCTGGGGCAGGCGGTTCCAGTCGCGGATTGTTCGTGGTAGAAAAGTCTGTTGTTGGTATGTTTTGGGCATCTCGGTTGACTATATTGATGGTCGTGGCCTCTCCTCTGGCGGGCTATGGCAGGCTCCATCCTTTGCTTCATGCTGTTCATGCACACCATATTGACAAGGCCTTGCCGAGATATTTGATGATAGAAAGAGAGATAGTGGAGGGGGAGACAGAAAGGGAGTGACATGCACGTAAGCAAAAATAATCGAATGGTTAAAAATAAAACGCCAAGGTTTTAGCAGACAGAGTTAATCCTGTTATTCGTTATACAAGGTTAAACGTCAGAAACGTCAAACAAAACTAATTCACTCAGTCAGACTAACAGACTACAAGACAGTGGGCACCTTCACCACTATCAAACTAGGCAACTTCCATACAGTCATGTTCTAACTGCTATCACCACTAAAACGAGAAACGGATTGTGCTCAATCTAGATACGAAACCCAAATGTATCATGTTGTGTAGTGTCAAGACTGCCTCTTCATGTCTACTGGTGTGTTTTGCTCTGTATATAAATCAATCTTAACTTCGATGGCTTCTCAGACCAACACTCAGTGTACTGGACCGGTAGCCCAGGCATTCACAGACCCAAAACAAGAACTGCGTCAATGATCCCATCGATCCTGATGTTTCAGAATAACCTCCTTGCCTTCCAAGTCCCAGGGAGCCATTGTGAGGATCACAAGACTCACGAAATACTGTCTTCACCACATGAGCTATTCTTGCACAGTTTCAGAACTTAAGCTACTTTGTGCGCGCACGCGCGCGCGTGTGTATGTGTGTGTCTGCGCGCGCGCGCGTGCGTATATGTATGTGTCTATCTCAGTGTTGATTCTACGATTTTCAAAAAGGGGGGGGGGGGGGCAGCCCCCCTCCAGTCAAAAAAGGGGGGCCTGACAAAACCAGTGGGGGTCAGCAGCGCAGGGCAAAAACAGTAACAGGCTAACGCATACAGACATACACATAAGTTGGCGCGTTGGCGAGCAAAACATGCGGGCGTTCCTTGTAAATGCGGGATGCTGCCCGCACGAGGCTTGATTTTTACCGGGCAAAGAAAAATTCGCGTGAATCCGCGATCCGTGGCTAGAATCAACACGTATCTGCGTCTGGTGATATGCATGTAGTGTATGTATGATGTATGTATGTTTGTATGTATGTATGTATGTATGTATGTATATGTATGTCGCATGTTGTGATGCAGCAGTTGTTATCTATTACTTATTTACTGTTGCTGTAGCTGAATATTGTGTGTGTATGAGTACGTTGTTGTGTTTTTGTGATGTGTGTGTGTAGTGATGATGTGTGTGTGTTGTGATGTGTGTGAGTGTGTGTTTGAGTACGTGTGTGTGTCGTGTGTGGTGTGTGTGTGTGTGTGTGTGTGTGGTGTGTGTGTGTGTGTGTGTGTGTGTGTGTGTGTTGTGTGTGTGTTGTGTGTGGTGTGTGTAGAGTACTTGTGTGTGTGTGTTGTGTGTGTTGGTGTTGTGTGTGTGTGTGTGTGGTGAGTATTGTGTGTGTGTTTGTGTGTGTGATACGTTGTGTGTTTTGTGTGTGTGTACTGTGTGTGTGTGTGTGTGTGTGTGTGAGTACTGTGTGTGTGTGTGTGTGTGTGTGTGTGTGTGTGTGTGTGTGTGTGTGTGTGTGTGTGTGTGTGTTTGATACAGGATGACAACACAGGTCAAAAGTGAGTGTATCACTTAGCATCCTGTGTGTGTGTGTGTGTGTGTGTGTATGTGTGTGTGTGTGATACAGGATGACAACACAGGTCAAAAGTGCGTGTATCACTCAGCATCCTCTGTGTGTGTGTGTGTGTGTGTGTGTGTGTGTGTGTGTGTGTGTGTGCACGTGCATTCTTTGTTCTATTCGTGTAGTGCAACAAGCATGTTTTTGACATGGACTATTTGCGCTATATAAGTGAAATTATTAATACATCCCTATTTACGGCCAACAACATATCATTTCGGCGCGTAACCTGACATGTCGACGAGACAGCTTATGGAACGATGCTTTATTGCCTAACCACTTATGGCACTTGCCTACTTTTACTCCCTCTTGGTGCAACTGGTTGTCTCCCTCTTTACATTGAAATATCAGTGAAAACTCTCTCTCTCTCTCTCTCTCACACACACACACACACACACACACACACAACACACACACACACACACACACACACAAGTACTCTCTCTCTCTCTCTCTCTCACACACACACACTAATATCTGTCCATATGGGTTTTCCCAGCCTTTCTCAAGCAGTGGCAGATTGAGGATAACCGCAAAACCTGTTTGGAATGAATAGACATTAATCAAAAATAGCAAACAAACAGATCATCAGGACGCCTCTTTCGTAACGCTAAGAAACACAAAATCTGAACACGAAATGTCCAGACACATATTGTCTATCTTCCTGTCTCCGCATTTTGTTGTTGTTGTTGTTGTTGTTTGTTTTTGTTGTAGCGCCAGACACGTGTTGCACTTCATCAGACGGCTATTGTCATCTGCTTTGGGGGGGGGGGGGGGGGGGGGAGAGACAAAAATCAAGAACCTTTCATCTTACTTGTCTTCTTTCGTGACTTAGACCTGATATTTGTGGCTCTGGTCGTGACTTTTGTGTCCTTGAAGGATGTCTTTCGTATATTTTTTTTAATAATACATACATTGATCAACTGTCTAAAGAATTGACTGAATGGCAGACTGATTGACTGATACATTGACTGAAAGGACTTTTTTCGCATATTCTTTATGGATATTGATCACGCTGTTCTAATATAAAACTGACTTGATATGAACAGATGATAGATGTTGATTGAATGACTGGCTGATACATCTGACTGAAAGATGTCTTTCGTATATTCTTTATAACTATTGATCAACTGTCTGAAAACAACTGACTGAACTGGCAGATGATTGATTGAATGATTGACTGATACATTGACTGAAATGATGTCTTTCGTATATTCTTTATAAATATTGATCAACTGTTTAAAAAACTGACTGATGATTTGAATTGATTGACTGATACGTTGACTGAAAGGATGCTTTCGTATGTTCTTTATAAATTTGATCAACTGTCTAAACAACTGACTGATTATCAGACTGATTGACTGAATGGTTGACTGATACACTGACTGACTGGTTAACTGACTACCAGTGGATCGACTTTAATATTTAGACCTATCTCCTTTGTTGAATATGGTCATTAGTTAATGAGTTCTGAAAGACTGTCAAAGTGTGCTCACGCAGCAGTTCAAAGGTAGACATATAAAGAAAGATGTTAAAAAGACAGGAGATACAGGTTTTCCAGGACGACCTGCTATACAACCAAATGTCGTACTCGATCTTTGCACCCGTGTAACTTGCCGATCTTCGTCCTCCCAAATTTTAATTGCATACATTCTCTTAAAAGGTATGTTTGATTTTTTTATTCAAACCGAGAACATTCGACAAGATCTCAGACTAGGCGCAGCCTTTTGTATCAAAAGATCCAGAGAAAAACATAAAAAATAAAAAGACAGAGCCAAGAGAGAGAGAGAGAGATGGCATAATGCATGCACTATCTTTGTCCATGTGATTTTTTTTTTAAAAATCCCGTATCTAAATCCTCCTATCGTAAGAAATGGCTGAAAGTATGAACATCCCCCCAATAAAATCTCATTAATATTACGCTGTGGTGACAGAGATGAGAAGGTGCACGCGAGCTTGTGGAGCACCCAAGCAGTGACAGACAAAAGAGATCATAGCCCAGTCATCCTTCGTTTCGTCGTAGCAGGAGGCCAAAAACCAGCTCAGCAGTGATGAAGAACCCCGCATTGCTGGTAACGGGAGAGAATAAATGAGACATACAGACGTTATGAAGCACTTGTTATTATCCAGCACTGCGTTTCAATTAACTGCATGTAGTCTGAAAGAAATTCATTATTAGGCCGCTATCATGATTTTGATAGTCATTATTTTCAGTACAGGTGTTATTAAAGCAACTCATTGCTATTATCGCGAACATTCTAATTCGCTTACATCTAATTTCTCTGGTTATGTGTGCATTAACTAAAAGCTCCAGAAATCGGACTTGTCGTCTTTGAGACCCAACACGTCTGAAAACAAAATTGTATAAAAAAAAATGACTGCAAGGGATTATACTGCTAAGTAAAGCAAATGTGAATATATTGCTTAAACCCCAAGACAGCAGGGCTGTCTTCCTTGCAAAGGTACAAACAGACAACAACAAGCAGAGAAAATAGATCTTTTACTCCACAGAATAAAATGAAGAACAAAAATAGAAACCCTTGAGGAAGACAAAGCAATAAAGAAAGGAAAGAGAAGAAAGATTGCCATGGGGTGGGAAGCAGCCCAGGAAACCCTCGAGGAAGACAAAGCACAAAAATGAAATTTTTAAAAAAAGGAAAGAGAAGAAAGACTGTCATGGGGTGGGAAGCAGCCAAGAACCTTGAGGAAGACAAGCAATAAGAAAGGAAGAGAAGAAGACTGTCATGGGGTGGGAAGCAGCCAAGAACTTGGGAAGACAAAGCAATAAAGAAAGGAAAGAGAAGAAAGACTGTCATGGGGTGGGAAGCAGCCCAAGAACCTTGAGGAAGACAAAGCAATAAAGAAAGGAAAGAGAAGAAAGACTGTCATGGGGTGGGAAGCAGCCCAAGAACCTTGAGGAAGACAAAGCACGAAAATGAAATGAAAAAATGGGCGGAAGGAAGAAACATTGTCATGGGGTTGGAAGCAGCCCAGGAACCCTTGCGGAAGACAAAGCACAAAACTGAAATAACAAACAAACAAAAAAAACGAAAAAGAAGAAAAATTGCCATGGAGTGGGAAGCAGGCTAGGAGACTCTCACTCTCGTACAGCCCTCTGTTAATATTTAAGTCCTTCAAAACGCCACACCTGCTTTGGAAGCAAAGGACCTTCCTATTGAAGGACCTACAAATGACGACGCTTTAAGAAAATTTCTTGGGCTGCTCCCAAACCCCAGCAATAGTTTCTTTTTTCCTCCTCAAAGAGTTCTGGTTTTATTTTAGACCAGAGTTTATTCCGTCGAATAAATGGGTTATTTTGTCTGCTTGGTTTTTATCTGTACACACTTCTGCAAGGGAGAGAACCCTGATTTCGTTCTCTCGGGGCTGTAACAATATATTTACATCTATTTTATTTGTGTAAGTTCGTTCCCATAAAACAATGAGCATAAGATTGGAGGTGCTTCTTCTGTTATTTGTGTTCCATTATCAGAACATACACTGCCTAAGATCAGCCTTCAGGGCACCCTGAAAGCAGGCATCGCTGAGGTCGAGAGAAAGAGCTGTGTGGTAAACAACACTGGAACAGTTTCACTTTGTGTGAACTTCTTTTGGGTGCATGTCAGAGACAGAGATGGAACCTTGAGGAAGACAAAGCAATAAAGAAAGGAAAGAGAAGAAAGACTGTCCTCTCCTATCCCCGCCAGTTACGGGGTTAGAAGAAAACGCGGTTCAGACCATGCTGATCTCATATCTTCTCACTTTGTTGGAAGCAAAGATTGCCTTCCCTTAACCCTTTGACTCCCGCACCCTGACCACCAGATTCCTGCACTGTCAGCCTTTGCTCAAAGCAAAAATGTAACTCTGATTTTTAACCTAGTCACCATCTTCCTTCAGGAGATAGTGGATAGCGTAAAAGAATCAAAGATTTAGATATTTTACGTTGGGGATAGGTTGAGGATCAAGGGTTAATAGAACTGAAGCACAACTGGAAACTGTGCAAGCAAAATAATATACTTCCATGAATTTTCTACCAGATAAACGCCAACAATTATGTCTTCCTATGCCGAATTTCACATTTCTGCCTTATGATATTTTCAAGATGTAAAGACAGGTGACTATATATCATATCAAGTATAACTGAAAACGACGATAAATAAAACAAAAATGAAATCACTTTGATTCAATACTGCACCCAGATCATCTGATGTTATCTGGTGCAAGACCCTCACCAACATCGTCCACAAAAGCATTCCTAAACAGAAACCAAGAAGCCAGCCTGAACTTTCTTTTCCAAAATCTGTATGTTTCCTTCAATTTTCTACTAAAACAGAAAATGAAGTTGGCGGGTGCATTAACGCCAGACAAGCAATGAAGGACAAAGACGTCAAAGTTCAGTCGTCATGAACCTTGTAGCAGCAGAAAGTAGAAATCACATCGGTGGTGGGAAACGAATTACAATTGATGGGGCAGTCGAAATAGGCCAGTCTCTCCAACAGAGCTGAAGGCTAACGAAAGATTGATGATTTGTGCGTCCTCCGTTTGCTAAAAGAGGATGTATGAAGGGGTGGGGAGAAGGACGGTGGTTGTTAGGGTTGACAGAGAAAATGAACGAATAACGGACGAAATCTATTTTACTAATGGAAAAAATAAGGAGCTAGAGAGAGAGAGAGAGAGAGAGAGAGAGAGAGAGAGAGAGAGACAGACAGACAGACACAGACAGACAGACAGACAGAGTGATGTATGGTGCTATCTTTCTATGTGGACCTGTGGGGTGTGGGAAGGGACGTAAAAAACCTCGCGCTCAAGTTCAAACAATACAACTGAGAATCGGTAATTGAATTGATGCGTCTCTGACTGTGTTCAATTTTCTTGACCTCAGCAGGATATTGCAAGGATGACGTCAAATGTGTACCTACAGAAAAGGTTAATGAACCACACAATAAAAGCGCCTCTGTGGAACCATCTACGACCCACTGGCATTATACAGACGACTATATAGGATTATTAACATCATCATCTGTCCGCCACTGCAAACGTTAACGAGATTGCTATCATCACGTTTCTTCACCCACAGCTTTTCGAAAATATTCCATATTACTCCAATTTTCCCACTTCATTTATTACTACATGAAAATACCATTCAAGCGTCGTTCCCTCTCTGTGGCTCTATTCATAAGAATGGAGTAAAACCTTGTATATAGGTTTCTGTCGTCTTCTTTATCGTATTACATCGTGGGGTCTTGTCTTGTACCATATGCTTCTGCATCTCACTGTTGTAAAGTGTTGTATGTATATGTGCCTGCGTGCACTCAAGGACTCATTTCTTCACCACAGGAATACGGGTTTTGGTTCATGGCTGACAGACCTGGAAGAATCTGGAGAACAGTTCTTTAGTGCCACACCACAATGACTCTTCATGGAGTTAAGGAAGAAGAAGAAGAACAAAACGATGACGACGACGACGACGACGAAGAAGAAGAAGAAGAGAAGAACAAGAACAAGAAGATGAACGACGACGACGAAGAAGAAGAAGAAAAAGAAAAAAAGAAGAAGAACGCCGAGGACGACGACGAGACGACAACAACGACGAAGAAGAAAAGGAACAAGAACAAGAAAAAGAAAAACAAGATGAAGAAGAAAACACGACGGACGACGAAGAAGAAGAAGAAGAAGGAGAACAACAACAACAACAAAACAACAACAAGCAACAAAAACAAAAAGAAGAACGACGACGACGACAAAGAAGAAGAAGACAGTACTTATTATTACGTTGTACAGGCAAAACAGATTTTCTGGTGAAATGATGGTTCTGCAGTGTACTGTATTTTCATGTACTTATCCCAGCAAATTTTGAAGGGACTTTGCCAAAACGGCACTTTGCTTAAAATTCTTTCATTCATTGTTTTAAATTTGGTAATTACACAATAGATAAAACATTCTTTTTCACAAAGAAAGTTACACTCCACTTTCCATGTGTACAGCGTTACCTATACGTCCCAAAATCCTCAAAGCCACCAACTGGGGATGGACAGTTGAGGACTGTGTGTGAGCAGTGCGTTATCAGCATGGTCTACCCTCATTATAGATAATAGAAATAGATAGATAGATAGATAGATAGAAATAGATAGATAGATAGATATAGGTATAGATAGATAGATATAGGTATAGATAGATAGATATAGGTATAGATAGATAGATATAGGTATAGATAGATAGATAATATAGGTATAGCAGATAGATACTATAGTGATAGATAGACAGATAGATAGTGATAGATAGATAGATAGATAGATAGACAGATACTAGATAGATAATAGATATATACATAGATAGATATACAAGCATATGAAGACAAGCAGACAGAGGGACAGATAGAGGACTGTGTGTGAGCAGTGCGCTACCAGCATGGTCTACCCTCACCACACATAATACTAAGAGAAAGAGATAGATAGATAGATAGACAGATATAGATAGATAGATAGATAGATAGATAGATAGACAGACTGACAGACAGATTGAGGACTGTGTGTGAGCAGCGCGCTACCAGCATGGTCTACCCTCACCACAAATAATACTAATAGAAAGAGATAGATAGATAGACAGATAGATAGATAGATAGATATAGATATAAATAGGTAGATAGATAGAATTAATAGATAGATAGATAGATAGACAGACAGGCAGACAGACAGACAGACAGATGACTGTGTGTGAGCAGTGCGCTACCAGCATGGTCTACCCTCACCACACATAATACTAACAAAAAAAGATAGATAGATAGATAGATAGATAGATAGATAGATAGATAGAGTAATTAGATAGATCGATAGATAGATAGACAGATAGATAGATAGACAGACAGATAGATAGATAGATCGATCGATAGATAGACAGATAGATAGACAGACAGATAGACAGATAGATAGATAGATAGACAGACTAAGCAGACAGGCAGACAGGACAGACAGAGGGACAGTGTGTGGGAGCAGTGCGCTACCAGCATGGTCTTACCTCACCACACATAATACAGATAGATAGATATATAGATAGATAGATAATTAGATAGATAGATCGATAACAGATAAATAGATAGACAGTGATAGATAGATAGATTAATGATAATAGATTAGATAGATATATTCTGTGTGCTGAAAAAAAAAGATTCTGACTCAGTGTATTGCAGAAAAGTGATCTGAATGTGTCTGTTCTTTTCTGTTAATTCAACAGAAAACACCTCTATCTTTATCAAAAACAATGTGAATGATTTCTTCTTGTATGAAGCATTTTGATATGGTGGATTTTTTTTTCCAATAAAATCAAACCACGGGTGGTTTTGTTCTTTTCTTCCCTTTTCTTTGAGGCAGGGGGTTCGCTTGTCTGTTTTGTAATATATCAATGTCTGTTTGACATGAAACGCGCCGCTTTACTGTATTCTGTGCGGCCAATCTCCTAGCAACTGAGATATAATTTACATATTCATAAAAACCGTCCATGTTTGGCTACTATTGACTGGTATATATCTTTTATTTCTTTTAATTTATTCCGAGTGACTGTTTACAAAATTGTCTTTTTTTTTTCGTGGGGCAATCACTAGTAATTAACTGTTTCAGTTTTCTGAGGAGAGGAGAGCTCACGGTTTTTGTTTTGTTTTGTTTTGTTTTGTTTTGTTTTGGGTTGTTGTTGTTGGTTTTTTGTTGTTGGTTTTGTTGTTTTTTTTTTGGTTTTTTTTTTTTTTTGTTTGTTGTTGGTGGGATTTTTTTTGGTTTTTTTTTTTTTTGGGGGGGGGGGGGGTTGTTGTTGCTGAGATACGAGTATAGTACAATTAAACCCACAGGTTTGCTTTTGATATTTGTTAAAGTCAGCTTAAATCGTTTTGCAGGCTAAGGATCAACCAACCCAACAACTTAATGATTCAATGAACTGTCAAGACTATATAAATTTCCCCGTTTTGAGAAGACATGAACTCCTGCTCTGTTGTTGTTTTCTTTCTCTCCCCAGCCACCACCCCCTTTTTTCCGCTGCATAAGCTCACGTAACTCTAGACATTCATTCAGGAAAACAAATTTCGGTACGCGGAGTAAGGAGACTTATTTTCCTGGTGTCAGTGTATATTTTTTAGTCAGGAAAACGACGCACTTCCCCCTTCTTTAACGGGGGTGTTTTTCTTTCGTTGGAAAAATACACTCTGAGTGGTTCCTTTTTTCTAGAAGTTTGTTCGGCCTCATTCACCAAGCTGGCGTGTAACTAGGAGCAACTCTTTTTCTAGATAGACATATAATCACTGAGATGGTATCTTTGCCAAATGATTAAAGATAATAGGTCTTGGAACAATATGAAGCTGACAACAGACCACAAATAAGATTAACATAATTTAAGTGTGCACAGCCAGTGCTACATGCAAGAACTCGTGTACCGAACTGTATGTGTTTGACAAATAACAAACAAAGAAACAAACAAACGAACGAACGAACTCTATAACTTATACGCACCTGTCAGACCTGACATCAATATTTTCTGCAGGTGAAAGGCACACAGACAGAGATACTAATCGTTTGACCACACTGAACTGATGGATGTTAAAAGGATCATATGGAGCTACTGGGATTGTTAAAGGTTTTGCCCCATCCACTTCACTCAGTAAAGGTGAACACAACATGAACATGGTGAAATGCCATGAGTTTATTAACAAAACAAGATCAGACAAGACGAATAAGACATAGTTTATGGCGTGAAGTTACATGTTTTTGGCTGTATGTTACTTTACAAAAATTATGTTAGCCGTCCTCTATAACTAACATCCAGTAATCAATATGATTTGTTTACAAGAGGCTCTTAGTCTTACTTCTTTCCACAGATTCACAGTAACATACATCTCGTGCTACTTTATGCGGTGCGCACTGATGCCACTCTCAACCCAGCAGTTGCGCTGAAGAAGTCGGCCGGATCGCCGATGAAAGCTACGCACTAAGTAGCTTTTTTGTCACTGAGAGACAGGTTCAGCTAGGTAGTCATTATGTTTTTAATCTCCCTATTTTTCAAAAGGGATCTTATATTATATCAACCAGAGAGAGGTATGTGTTAACATATCTCTGTGTGTGTGTGTGTGTGTGTGTGTGTGTGTGTGTGTGTGTGTGTGTGTGTGTCTGTCTGTCTGTCAATCTGTCTGCCTGCCTGTCTGTCTGTCTAACAGTGATTAAAATGTGTGGATACGAGGTTCTCAGCTCTTCATGGATCGATCTTGAAAAACTTGGGTCTTAAGGTGTGGACTATCGAAAAGGGTAAAAATTAACATTTTCCAAGGAAAGTATCTGAATAGCACTTTCTCAAGAAATTCTGACAGCAGTTAAAATCTGTTTTCGCTGTTGTTAAAGACTGCCAAAGCCTTCGATGCACTTCAAGTTTAGTTTCATGTAAGTTTTACTTTCCCTACACGATCTATATTTTTATGACTGCACTACCTGAAACAAAAACTGTCAAAAATTCAAGGAATCAACTTGCTATATACGCTTAAGAACAAAAGCTGCTTTGAATAGTGATATCTACTTTCCTTCTTCAATATATACATGTCTATCGATGAGCAACGGTTTGGCTTTGGCAGCGAAGGGAAATCGCCATAGTAGAGCAAAAGCGTAGTTTCGAGCTTCTTCCACTTCCGACAGGAGCTGAACTTTACGAAATTGATAAACACAAGTTGTACATACTGAAAAGAAAGATTAGGTTTTATGCCAAATTACTTTTGTTCTTACAGACATTATACCTGAAAGCCCCTCATCAAATTTGTAATGAATGTGTACCATGCTCAGAAAAAATAAATTAAAATCCCATTTCCAAAAGCTGAGTCTGTTTGATTCGCTCTTGGGAGACTAGATCTAAGAATATTTCTTAAGTTCATGTAAGCGTAGATCTAGTTTTATTTTACTTTCTGACTGAAGTCAAACTTTCTTGAAATGTTGTTACAACTGGTTGGCCAAGTATATATACACGTGAAATGGAATTTTCATATCGCACACATTTGCAAAATATAACTTATGGCACTGTCCTGGGGACCCAAAAGAACAGCATACTTAGTACGATCAGTTAGATCAGTCATACTCTTGTTGTATTATCTACTGGACTGTTCTGCACACGAATCATGCCCTAGCTGCTGCAAAACTTTTCCGTCGCATTTATGTCGGTCAATATTCCTGCCACGCACATACGAACTTAGGCTAAGTCCAAGGTCAAGAAGATCAAGATATCACTTATCAGCCCTCATGATTTATCATTAATTCAAATCAACATTCCTTCTTGGACACTAATTCCAGTAAAACTAAAATGGAACGAAACGCTGATTGAATTAAACGCCCGAGAGCAAGCATAATTAATATCCAACGGTCAAACTGATTTAAACGAGATACAAAATGCAATTTTACCTGCCAGCCTGACTGTCGTCTGCTATTCAAACTTTTTTCTTTAGGGACGTCACGTGTCAATTTCAACAGTTTGCGTCACGGGCTAGGCCAGAGACAAAACTAAAGGAGATCGTTATATATATAATTTCTCTGGAGCCAACTGTCATGCTTGATCGAGAAGAATGGTTAATGAGACGGAGCCCAATAACGTCTCCGTATAAAACGAAAAAAAGATGTAGTTTGTAGTGTCTTCATTGCTCTGCAGCACTCTATACAAGAGGGACCCCAGCTGCTGCTACAAATAAGACACCCCATACCAGAGCAAGTTGCTCATCTCTCTCCATATCTCTCTGGCTGAACCTTTGGATAATATCACTGACGTAGGCCTTGGTGTCGTTGAACTTGGGGATGACAGATCTATATTTGGAGGGATGACTGTTGTCTCAGACTTATATAAATAGTGTGTGTGTGTGTGTGTGTGTGTGTGTGTCCTTCAAAACAGCGGCACTTTTATTCTTTTATTTCAGATTGTTCCACATGGATGTGTTTGTTATTAGATCTAGACCTACGCATCAAAAGTCGAGGCCATTCACTCGGAAGCATGTTTGCGTGTGCTTCCGCGAAAGCTGGCACGCTCGCTTACTTGAAAATAAAAATGAAGACATTTTCATATTTCTTTACGAAACGTTGCATCCAAGCCACAGCCAGTATCTTAGTGAAGTGTTTTATTTTAAAGCTTTGTAATAATTTTGCCGTTTGAGACCCTCATTTATTTTAGCCGAGTATTCCTTGGCATCTTTGAGCAGTTTACATACCGTAGGTAGGAGGTAGGATCGTCGCAATGGATGCTTTGTTGTCTCCTACGATTTAGCTGTAGACATTTAGAAAAGACCTCTCTCTCTCTCTCTCTCTCTCTCTCTCTCTCTTTCTTTCTTTATATCTTTCTCTCTTTATCTCTCTCTCTCTCTCTCTCTCTCTCATAGTAGTAGCAGACGATGATGGGAATGGGTCTCGTCACGGCAGGAGCATTTGTGCCTGCTGTGTGGTTACTGGCACTCTAACCAGAACAGTAAAGACATTTCGTTTTTAACGTGATCTTTTGTTGCCAAATTGTCATGCAGTTTTTCGACACTATGATCGAGCTCAGACATTATTAGTTCAGTTAAAGGGGATTCCATCTCGTCAGAGTCTGGCTGCAAATTACAGCTTTTATTCGACCCCCTACAGATACGTCCTGTCCTCGTGACTGTAAAGAGGCGAAAAAAAAAAAGAAAAAAAAAAAGACTGTCTCGGTACTGGATGAAATAGAAGCTGGTTGATTTCGTTTGAACTGATCAGTTTACTATTATAGTCAGACATGCTGCCCTGCCGAACAGAGTCTCATTTAGAAGTAGGGAATCATACATGTACATGACACATGGAGACAGTCACACAAACGTTCTAAGGAAAATAGTACATGTACTTACAGTGGCGCAGAGGGACACCCAGGTCCGTGGAATGGCACACAACCCACGTCTACACACATGAAGTGCACAATTTAAACTCGGGAACATTTCATGGTATTCTCTGAAAGCCCTGATAATTTCACAAACTTTACATAGCGTTATCGTCGATAAAACTCGAAACTTGAAACTGTTTACTTTCAGACAAAGATGAATATGTGTGTCGTCAAAACCAAGATAATTCAATTTTCTTAGTGAAAAAAAAAAAAGGGAAAAAGACAACTAACACAAGACAATTGTCCTAATTTGCCCTAAGCTAAAAAGTTAAGTCTAGGCTGAAACCTGTTTGGAAGCACAAGAACTTCTCCACGAAACACAAAACTGGGCTCTTACGTGCGCTCCTATATTCCATCTTCCTGTATCCATATGAGACATGGACCCTCACAGCGGATTTGGAAAGACGAATCCAAGATATGGAGATGAGATGTTATCACAAGATACCACACATCAGGCACACTGATCATATCACCTGTGATTAACTGCTCCAAACCATCAACCAGCACGCTGGACTATACGAAGATCTGCTGACATAAGCTAGGAAAACAAAACTATATGGCCACGTGACAAGATCCGATGTCCTTGCTAAATCAGTTTGTCAGGGAATTGTTGAGGAAGGGAGAGAGGCAAAGTGGAATACAGAAGAAAAAAAACCCACACACACACTCAAAACAAAACGACGGACTGACAACATTGCAAAATAGATAAGAAATCATTTGAAGAGATCCAGGCCTTGGCACAGAACCGACAGAACTGGAGGAATCTAGTGTTTAGTT
>CM060305.1:17187248-17196014 GCA_030674185.1 Monoplex corrugatus | reverse complement strand
TTCTTTCTTTCTCTCTCTCTCTCTCTCTCTCTCTCTCTCTCTCTCTCTCTCTCTCTCTCTCTCTCTCTCTCTGAGAGAAGAACTGGTCCGAATCCATTGTTATTCCTCTATAAAAAAGGTAATGTTAATGATCCTAATAACTATAGAGGCATATATCTATTTGTGACATAACCAGTAAAGTGTATAGCACAATAATTAACTGCAAAAATGGGTCGAGGCAAATAATATAACAGGAATTTCAAGCTGGTTTCAAGAGAGATTAATCCATTATAGATCATATGTTTACACTGATGGCACTTGTTCAGAAGCAATTTACATTAAATCGCAAACTTTATGTTGCCTTTATTGATTTTGAGAAAGCCTTTGATTCAATCAACAGAAGTTTATTATGGCCTATTTTGTTAAAAAATGGCGTTAATGGAAAACTGTTTAAATGTGTTATGAGTATGTATGAAAGTGTTAAAGCAAGAGTGAGATGTGGATGTGCTTTGTCTGATTGTATCAACTGTACAACTGGTGTGAAGCAAGGGGATGTATGTAGTCCTATTTTCTTTTCTTTATTCATTAATGAGGTTACTAGAGAAGTTACTGAAAACGGTCGTCATGGGACCTGTTTTTTGAATGATGCTTTAGAGTTATTTATTTTGCTTCTTGCAGATGACATTGTGCTATTAGCGGAAACAGTGATAGGTCTTCAACGACAGTTGGATAGCTTAGACAGGTCTGCTTCTCGGCTTCAGTTAAAAGTTAATATGTCTAAAAGCAACATCATTGTCTTCAGAAAAGGTGGATATCTGGCTGCAAGGGAAAGATGGTTTTTCATTGGTGTTATGATGTCTGTTGTTAATGTGTACAAATATTTAGGTATTTATTTTTCGACTCGTCTAAGTTTCACTTTTGCCTGTAAAGATATTGCAGGTAAGGGTAAAAGAGGTTTATTATCTATTATGCAGAATTTGAGGAGGTTAAACAATAGCTCTTTCCACTTATTTATTAAACTTTTTGATTCTCAAATCCAACCGATAATATTGTATGGTGCAGAAATATGGGGGCTAGATGCTGCAGTTACGCATTGTGAAAAAGTACATTTATTTGCGCTCAAAAAATTTCTGGGATTATCTTTAAGAACACCAAATAATCTTGTTTATAGTGAGACTAACAGATATCCCTTGCATATTCTCTCAGTAGTTAGATGCATTCGCTATCGGATAAAACTAACTCAAATGAACCGATCTAGGTTACCCTGAAAGGCTTATAACATGCTTTGCTTATTAGATGAAAGAGGAAAGGTAAATTGGGTATCAAAAGTCAGACGGATGTTATTTGAAAATGGATTTGGTTATGCTTGGATTAATCAGGGTGTTGGAAGTAAAGGTGTGTTTTTACGCTCTCTTCGTGATAGATTAATTGACAACCAATGGCAAAACTGGCATTCAAATATGGAGGACAGTAATAGATACAGTATGTACCGTTTGATTAATCCATCGCATTGCTTCCCACTGTATTTGTCATTACCAATAGACAGGCTTCAAAAGCTTCAAAAAGTTCAAAACAATGCTGCTAGGCTCATCTTCAGAAAATCTCGTTCCTCTCATGTCACTCCTCTTCTCAAATCTCTTCACTGGTTACCTGTTGAAAAGAGAATTCGCTACAAGATTGCTTTGTTATGTTTTAAGTCTCTCAACGGTCTTGCACCCCCTTACATCTCTGACCTCCTCCATCTGTACACCCCCTCTCGTCAACTTCGTTCCTCGGCTGATACTCGTACCTTCCGCATACCATCCTGTCGCACTAAAACCTATGGTCAACGCTCCTTTTCCTATCAGGCCCCTGTAATCTGGAATCAGCTCCCTGTCTCTGTTCGCCACTCTGCAACTCTCACTTCTTTCAAGTCCTCTCTGAAAACCCATCTCTTCCAATCCCTCTCATGATACTTATAAAGACTCTACCACCTAACTTCCCCAAATCCCCCCTTGTTGTCTTTTGAGCCTTGAATGTCGGCTGGTGTGTGTGTGCGTGTGTGTGTGTGTGTGTGTGTGTGTGTGTGTGTGTGTGTGTGTGTGTGTGTGTGTGTGTGTGTGTGTGTGTGGTTGTGTCTGCGTGATACCTGTAAGCGCTTAGGGCTCTTGTTTTCATCAGATTAGGCGCTATATAAATGCTCTTTATTATTATTATTATTATTACAGGCATATTAAGAGGGTTATGACCAAGTTTACATTTGGAATTTCTGATTTGAAGAAACATCACTTTTATCACAGGAAAGTTGCTGAAAATGATTTATTATGTCCCCTTTGTAATATGGATGTTGATGATGAACTACATTTTACCTTGGTTTGTCAAAATTTGATTCAATTCAGAGCGAAATTTATACCTATTAATTTTTTTAGACGACCATGTTTGTTTAGATTGGTAATGTTACTCTCATCCAAAAACGAAGCTGTAGTAAAGCAGTTTGCTATTTATTTATACAAGGTATTTAAACTTCGAGATACATTTGTGAATCAATAGAATTGAGCTTGTGTGTTGATATAATTATGATTATGTTTCCCCCTTCAAATGTGGCCAAGGCCTTTTGAATAAATTTTTCGTTCGTTCGTTCGTTGTCTCTCTCTCTCTCTCTCTCTCTCTCTCTTTTCTCTCTCTCTCTCTCTCTCTCTCTCTCTCTCTCTTCCAGTACTTGGTCAGTCTCTGCCTGGTTCAAACAGAGTTTGCAGGTAATCTCAGATTGAGACCGTTCGTCTTTCAGAACAACGAGGAAATCCCATTGGTCTGTGTGCGAGAACAAGTGGGTTTTGTGAATGCGGGTGGTAAAGATAAGGAAGTGGATGGAGGACGGGGAGATGAGACAGATAGCTTAGTCAGGGCAGCATTGTTATGTAAGCTGTCACGTTGATGTAGCGTGCAGTCTCCACAACTAGTGCTTTTGTGGGTGGTAATAGATGCACGGATTACTGGATAAGAAATAAAAAAAAACAATAAAAAAAACCCTGTCTGCATTGCAACAAATGTACATTGACACACAAGAGACAATTACATAAGCACGCAGACATGGGCACGGACAGGCAGGCAGGCACGCGCACGCGCGCGCGCGCGCACACACACACACACACACACACACACACACACGCACACACACACACTCTCTCTCTCTCTCACACACACACACATGCACACACACACACACACACACTCACACACACACACACGCACACACACACACTCACTCACTCACACACACACACACGTACACACACACACACACACACACACACACACACACACACACACACACACACACACACACACCTTACACGTTTAAGTCTCGAAAACGGGTGAGAATAGCCAGCCTATGGGGTTAAAACAGTCTTTCGTGAATCTGTTGTGATTCTAACAGTTGTTGTGCAAAAGCTGAAGTGGGGAATAGGGGTGGGGACAAGCGAACCATCAGGATTGATAGGATCATTGACACAGATCCTGTCTTGGGTCTTTGAATATCTGGGCTGCTGGTCCAGCACACTGAGAATTCACCGAGTCTCATGATTGATGTATAGGCACCTCAAAACACATCAACATGAACCCAAGTGGTAGTCTGGACTCTAGATGACACGATACATAATAATTAATAATAATTACAATATTTATATAGCGCAAAATCTTGATATAAATCTGCATGAACTTCCTCGAGACATTTCGGGCAGTCCAAGCTATCAAACATAATCTCTTTCACGTTTCAGAGACTTGAGTGCTTTAAAACTGCAGGACATGGAAGTTGCAATTTTGAGTTTGTGCTATAGAACACTGGTATACATAACTGCACAATATGCTGTGAGGCAAATGATCCGGATAAAAAATATACATTACCACCAGGTTCAATGCAGGTGTACAAATATTGCTTGCTGCAGAGAAATGCTGGAAAATCGCTTTATGTATGATAACCTTTTGACCCGCCGCTACTCCATCATCCGGGCAATTAGTGTAACGTTTGAAAGGGCTGATTCGGTCTGTCGGAAAGTCTGTCTTTTTTCGGTTTGCCTAAATGGCCTAAACGTGTGATATGTGCGTGCCTTCGCGTGTCCTTGCAGGCTTGTGTGTGTGAATGTGTGTGTGTGTGTTGTGTGTTGTGTGTGTGTGTGTGTGTGTGTGTGTGTGTGTGCGTGTGTGTGTGGTGTTGTGTGTGTGTGTGTGTGCATGCATGTGTGCGTATGTGTGTGTGTCTGTAGTGAACCGTGTTAGTGTCTCAAAACTACCAAACAATACAAACTTGTGCATCATACAGACACCCTGGGTTGAAAGATGTGCACAACTTTGTCAGCTGGTGGTGTGCGTAGGATGTAAGCGGATAAACAGCTATGACCGACAAACTATGCCGCCTTGCACAACTGCAGCGTTTTGTTACCACTGTCAGTGTTTTGTTTACCAAAGCGTCGTTGCTTACACGCCCATAAATCACTCAACCAAATTCCTTTCAGCTGGGTTTGTACTTTTCAGTAAATATTGTAGTTTCCTGCTGTCATTCTCTGTGTCTTCGTTATATCCTGTACGAAAGGCCAGAACGTTGGTTTCAGATCAAACTCAGGCTTTTTTATGTCTTTATTCCATTTCTCTCCTCGTCTGGTGATACCGTAGAGATTTTAGGATTTTTATTACACAGGATTAATAGAAACAGTAAATACCTGGTTCTCAATCTGCTTTCTGTAATCGTTCTCAAAGCAAAACATGTCATCATCATCATCATGTGCCCTGCCGCATGGCGTTGGCGATCATGGCCCTCCATATGTATCTATCCCTTGTTGCGCAAGCACATCTTCCACCCTCTCTGTCCTCAGCCACCTTGCAAGTCCGTCGAATATTTTAATCCCTGGGTCTACCAAGACTCGTCTGACTTGAAAATTATTGGTAGATTCTTGATTTAATGGGATCCAGTGAAAAGTGTGCTATTGGTAAAACATAACCATGTATTTAGACTGTTAACGTCCCTGTAAAATTGCTGTTTGGAAAAGTATTAGGAATGTTAAAAGTTTATTTTCAGATTTGCAGTCGACAAAACTGTTTTGTCCATGACAGCATCTAAAGTACCAAAGTCATCAAGAAATGAGAGCATTGTCTTTAACTGTATGAAGTGATATTGAAGCACACACTCAGTTTTTCTTTCAAGACAAAATGTTTACAGAACCTGAATTCTTTGATAGACGAATTGAAGGCTGAAGAGATCGACATTGGTTCTTTTTTTGTTCAGAAATGCACAACGGTTCTTTTTGGCTGTTTTTGTGTGGATTACTCATTTCTCCCACATATACGACTGATTATGTCCAGAACATGTGATTTATCGTAGAGTCTTATCCATCATACGTCATTTTGAATCTGGAAATTCTGTGCTGAAAATTTCCTCTTTTGTGTTAATCTGTTTCTTCCTTCCTCGTTTGTTTTCTGTCATCTCTTAATGTCATTTTCTGCCTTGCTGGTCCGTTCAGTTGTATGTGTTCTTTAAAGCCTTACACAATTTCTCTTAGGATTAATAACTGGGTGCTCTAACGAAATGTGCTGTGCAAGAGCAATTTTAGATACTTTAGGCCATTTTTATGTATGCGTTAGTGTGCTTAGTTGTGTTTACATTTGTATTCAGGTACATGTTCTATAAAGCCTTACACAATTTCTCTTAGGATTGATAATTGAGTTCATGTATTGGTTCTTTTTTTGTTCAGAAATGCACAACGGTTCTTTTTGGCTGTGTTTGTGTGGATTACTCATTTCTCCCACATATACGACTGATTATGTCCAGAACATGTGATTTATCGTAGAGTCTTATCCATCATACGTCATTTTGAATCTGGAAATTCTGTGCTGAAAATTTCCTCTTTTGTGTTAATCTGTTTCTTCCTTCCTCGTTTGTTTTCTGTCATCTCTTAATGTCATTTTCTGCCTTTAAAGAACACATACAACTGAACGGACCAGCAAGGCAGAAAATGACATTAAGAGATGACAGAAAACAAACGAGGAAGGAAGAAACAGATTAACACAAAAGAGGAAATTTTCAGCACAGAATTTCCAGATTCAAAATGACGTATGATGGATAAGACTCTACGATAAATCACATGTTCTGGACATAATCAGTCGTATATGTGGAGAAATGAGTAATCCACACAAAAACAGCCAAAAAGAACGTTGTGCATTTCTGAACAAAAAAGACCAGACAAGGGGGCTCTGGATAGAGGTAGTACCTTTGATGTCTGGCTGCTGCACTCTACCTGGTAGGGTGGACGGGCATCACTGGTCCTCGTCCATCCTCTAAATCTCTCACGTGCTGGCTCCAAGCGCCACACCCCGGGACCTCGCCTCAGCAGGCGTGCCAAACCATGTGAGGGGGTGATGTTAACACTGCATCACTGGGCGAATAACCTCCACGATGCAGGTTACCGGCCAAGGCGGACGAAGTTCCGCAAGGAACTCAACGGCTATGTGTTCAAGACCAAGGCGAACCACCTGGATGGAGGACGTCGGCTGTGGTCTGACATGGAGAGGGATGGGCTCCGCCATGCGACATTGCCCAAGACACACTAAATGAAGATTACAACCGCAACTCAATCCATACCGGCCCGGTCGTCGCCCGGAACAAGGACCGCGCCTTCCGTCGCTGGCCATCAGGGCGGAGATGAAAAGTATGTGACTGGTGGACCAAAATCCCTACGTACAAGAAAAAATGTTACTATCGGCACCTGGAATGTGAGATCGCTGAGAGCAGCAGGAAAAGTTGCAGAACTAACACATGAAATGAAGAGATACAGATGGAACGTCCTTGGGCTCTGTGAGGTACGATGGAAAAACCTCGGAGAAACGTCTACCCCAGAAGGCCACAAACTCTACTTCAGTGGCAGTGAAGACAAACATGAGCATGGAGTTGGATTCCTCATTCACAAAGACACTGTGAATGCCATCATGGGATGCCGACCAGTCTCTAGCAGACTCATTACTATTCGGCTTAAGGCTTCACCTTTTAACTTCACCGTCATCCAAGCTTATGCCCCAACAACTGACTATGATGACGAGGCTGTTGAAGATTTCTATGATCAACTGCAGGAAATCGTAGATCAGACGCCAAAGAAAGACATCATTATAGTGCAGGGCGACTGGAATGCGAAGATTGGAGAGGATGAACACAATAACTGGAAAGGGATATGTGGCCAATACTGCAACCCTGAGACCAACGAAAGAGGTTTGAGGCTCCAGAATTCGCCAGTTACAACGACCTGAAGGTGGTGAACACGTTTGGTCCACACAAACCATCTAGACGCTGGACATGGCACAGCCCAGGAGAAAAATACCACAGTCAGATCGACTACATCATGGTTAAAAGACGCTTCCAATCAAGTGTTAACATCGCAAAGACCAGGAGCTTTCCAGGAGCTGACATTGGAAGCGATCATGAGCTTGTAATGATGACCTTTAAACTCCGCCTCCAGAGGATGAAGAAACAGGGCAACACAAGAATTAAGTTCAATCTTGAGAAGCTCAAAGACCCCAACATAGTTGAAAACTTCCAAGCAACGATAGGAGGGAAGTTTGCTCCTCTCCTCGTTCTTGACAATGGGGACACCGAAGTAGACACTCTGATCAACAACTTCAACACTGCCGTGACCGAAGCAGCCAACGACATCCTTGGAAATCACCGACCAACAAAGATGCCCTGGGTCACGGAAGAAGTTCTAAAGCTGAGCGACAAACGCAGAGAACTAAAGCGAAAGAAGAGTACGGATGAAGGAGCTAAACTATACAGAGAAGCCAACCAACAAGTTAAAGAAGGCATGAGGAAAGCAAAGGAAACATGGATTGAAGAACAATGCCAAGATATCGAAGCAAACCTGCAGAAAAATAACAGCAAGAAAGCCTACCAGCTTGTGAAAGGATTAACAAGCTCAAAACAAGGCAGAACCACTACCATACAGAACAAAGCAGGGAAATGTCTCACAGAAGATCAAGAGATTCTACAGAGGTGGACAGAGTACTGCTCCGAATTATACACACACACAACAACAGGAGATCCCAAGGTGCTAGACGTTCCTCCACCAACCAACAACGACAGCTACCCCATCGTGCGAGAAGAAGTTGAAGCTGCAGTAAAATCATTGAAGAAAGGCAAGTCGGCAGGAGTGGACAACATTCTCTCAGAACTGGTCCAGGCAGGAGGAGAGGCCATGATAGATATGTTACTCATCATCTGCAATAAGATCTGGCGGACAGGTGAGTGGCCAACACCTTGGACCCAGTCCCTGATCATCACTCTCCCGAAAAAAGGCAACCTACAACTGTGCCAAAACTACCATACCATCAGTCTGATCAGCCATCCAAGTAAGGTCATACTAAAACTGCTTCTGAGTAGACTGAAGCCACAAGCTGAGGAGATAATAAAAGAAGAGCAGGCAGGTTTCAGACCAGGAAGAAGTACCACAGAGCAAATTTTCAACCTCAGATTGCTCTGTGAGAAATACCTGCAACACCAGCAAGGCCTTTACCACGTCTTCGTGGACTTCAAGAAGGCATTCGACAGAGTTTGGCACGCAGCCTTGTGGGCAACCATGAGGCTGTACAACATCAATGCCAACCTGATCATAACCATAGAATGCCTCTACAAAAAGGCGACCAGTGCAGTCTACCATGACAACAACATAGGAGAACCACAGTTGGAGTACGCCAAGGATGCCTGCTCTCCCCCACTCTCTTTAACATCTTCTTAGAGAGAATAATGGCTGACGCACTTGAAGACCACGAGGG
>CM060305.1:17179748-17182248 GCA_030674185.1 Monoplex corrugatus | reverse complement strand
GTGTGTGTGTGTGTGTGTGTGGTGTGTGTGTGTGTTCTATTTCGTTGTCTTCCTTTATAAAAGAGAGGGGCTGAGTCACATCTAGCTGTACCATTTCTGTTTGGATACATGCACATGTGCATGTGCATGTACGCTATCCCTGAATGCATGGCTATGCGTGTACACATACAATAAAAAACACAGACATACGCGCACACGTATGCACGCACAACACGCGTGCACACGATGTCTGAATATATTTGTATATATTTTGTGTGTGTCTACATTGGTACAGAAAAATTAGCCAGGAAGTGCAGCGTGAAAAGCCAGATGAGTTTTTCGTAAACAAACCATGTTGAAGAAAACAAAAATCAAAACTAAAAAACAAACAAACAAACAAACAAACAAACAAACAAAAACAAACACAAAACTCCGTAAATGGTATGTCTTGCACTTTCCTCCTAGTGCCCTATTGTTCTAAAGAAGAGAGCAATAAAATGGAGAGACAACGAGAGCGAGCGAGCGAGTGAGAGAGAGAAAAATAAAAAAAAATTTTAAAAGAGAGAGAGAGAGAGAGAGAGAGAGAGAGAGAGAGAGAGAGAGAGAGAGAGAGAGCTTGTCTGTCAGTTTTCTGATTAATGGGATTACTTATGTCGAGTGAAGGGATACAGATTGTCTTTTCTTCTTTCAGTGGCTCGTGTTTAATACCTTTTACCATTGAAGAGAAAAGTATCATCAATCTTCTTGTTCCTTTCGTCTCTCCCACCCACTCACTGAACAAGATACGTCTTTAAGGACGTCTCACCTATTCATAGACAGAGGAAGAAGAAGGGGGGGGGGGGGGGGGAAGAAAGGAAAAAGAGCACCGAGTAGACCCAGGGATAAAATAGTAGTGCAGAGTGGGTGGGAACAAAAGTCTAGTAGACATTATTGCAGCGACAAAACATAGATTTGTATGGGAGACCATGATCCCCAACGCCATGCGGCAAGGTACATGATGATGATGATGATGATGATGATGATGATGATGATGATGATAATGATTATAGACGGACCTTAATGAAATGTGAATGGCTTGCCTGACCCAACAAAAAGACACGAATACGTAAGTTTAAATAAGGCAAATTTCCTTCCTCTGATTTACATCATCATAACTAGTCACATTACGTCAGGAGAAAGTTTGAATCAATTATCAAGGTCAGAATCTGCAGTAGGCGTATAAACGCAAATGAAGGATCTTCTTTTTACTATAAAGGTTTATAAAGGATGTGGTTATCAGTCGGGATGACTGCCTAGCAGTTATAAATCTACTGTCCTACTGGTCTGTGGTATATTTTTGGTATGTTGCTTTGAGCGTGAGCGAAGGGGTTTAGTTTTAATACGTAGATTTAACATAATATAAACAAATATATACATAATTCATCAGAACTAACAACAGATCACATTATGAAATCAGAAATGGGTAATGAAAACACTAGTTTCTCTCCCCTCCACCACCCCCACACAACTAAAACAGAATTATGTATAAATCATTTCATAATACCGTCTTTCACACACACGGACGTGAACACACACACACGCACACACACACACACACACACACACCACACACACACACGCACACGCACACACACACACACACGCACACACACGCACGCACATACATGGACACATGCACACGCTGCCGGATTTTACATTGCTGTCAGGAATGAGTAAAATAAGTAAATAAATACATTTTGAAAATAAACTCACCAGTACGTGAATACATAATGAAATACATAGAAGTAATACAGTCAGCAATAGTAGAGGAAATTACATGAAAACAAATGTGAAACTAATTCTGTTTGAGAAAAACTCGCAGTTCGACAGATGTGTGTGCTCTCTACCTGTACTCGTTGATCCAATGCAAAATCTTATAAGCTGCGAGAAATGGAAACAGGAAAAGACGATGGAATCTTGTTTCTGTGTCAAACAAAGTTGGACATATCACAGTGATTGGACCATTGAAATGAGCTGTGAAAAGCCAGTTTTTATATTGCAGGCTGGAATTCAA
Source organism: Monoplex corrugatus (assembly GCA_030674185.1). Lineage (NCBI taxonomy): Eukaryota > Metazoa > Mollusca > Gastropoda > Littorinimorpha > Ranellidae > Monoplex > Monoplex corrugatus. The sequence continues at coordinate 17,180,216 of CM060305.1, read as the reverse complement.
CTCTGCATGTAACGTGTTTCAGTTGAGGTTGAAATTCAGCCTAAAGAAGAAAAAAAAAAGGAGGGGGGAGGAGAAGGAGAGGAAGAAGGAGAAGAAGAAGAGGAAGAAGAATGGGAAGAAGACAGTTGAGCTAGAAGAGGAGAAGGAAGAAAAAAAAGGAAGAGCAGGAGAGTGGTTTATATAACCATTGTGCTGAATCCATTTAGTGGGAAACAAAGTTCTATGTTGATGCGAATGTAAGCTGTACTGAATGAAAGTTTTAAAAGATATCAATGAATGACGTCTTTTTTTTTCTACTTTATTAAATGAAATAATTCTTCGATAAATAGGTATTCAAGTCTGTTTAAGCAATATTACATGCATAAGCTACAACAAAATGTACTACAACAAAACAACTGTTCAAGGTCACCAATGCATTCATGGGGAGAATAAAATCATCCCCACTTCCTTCGCCTGTCTATCCCTCTA
>CM060305.1:17169748-17174748 GCA_030674185.1 Monoplex corrugatus | reverse complement strand
GAAACCAATGACGCATGTAGGATGGTGTTCTACAGGCAAGTTAACGAACATGAAATTGCAAATCTGAAACCAGTGACGCAGGTAGGATGGTGTTCTACAGGCAAGTTAACGAACATGAAATTGCAAATCTGAAACCAGTGACGCAGGTAGGATGGTGTTCTACAGGCAAGTTAACGAACATGAAATTGCAAATCTGAAACCAGTGACGCAGGTAGGATGGTGTTCTACAGGCAAGTTAACGAACTGAAATTGCAAATCTGAAACCAGTGACGCAGGTAGGATGGTGTTCTACAGCAAGTTAACGAACATGAAATTGCAAATCACTGAAACCAGTGACGCAGGGAAAATGACAAAATTACATTATCTACATACATACATACATACACGCATACATACATACATACATACATACATACATACATACATACATACATACATACATACATACATACATACATACATTTTATATAGGTTGGACGCCAAAAGAATAACCACTCTTACCATTGGGCGTCCTGTTTGATAAGTACTTCAACACACTTCAGCTTACTAAACATCAGTAATTGTATATTTTGTTCTCGGCTAGTGGTTTATGTGAAAGTAAATCTCACTGTTTTCGATGAACATTACGTTTTTACTGTAAGTGTCTGGGGTCCATGAGTACACAGGTGACATACGAAGAAGAAAAGCTGTCACAGGTGCTTTAATCAGGTTGTAACTTTCGGGACATTGCACAGATCCTCAAGAGAAGTGGACAGACTTATGACCAGATCCGAAAGGAATATGGGTTCAGTGGACCTGTGTTGGGAAGGTAACCGAATACAGCCAAGCCTAAAGACTTTCTCGAAACCATCAGGGTGGCTACGAGACGTCAGGCTTCTGTTTAGATCATTATCGTGATGTTTACGTGAGGTCTAGTGCATTAGGGGCAAATAGAAATTTAAGGAAGCTTGGGTTTTCAAAATAAGATACAAGAAGCATTTTGTTTACGTTCTCGTTCCCCCCCCCCCCTCCCTCCTAGATGCGTGTTCGCCACTGGGATGTATCTTTTGGCATTTCACTGCTAATCGATTGTCATGCAGTGGCTTAGCGTGAAATCTAAAATGTTTTGAGCAACGTTGTGATTATTGGCAAGATGGACAGATTACTGGTCAAAGACAGAAAAGCATAAGTGGTTTGTGTGAGTTAGAGTGGTCAGGTGGCCAAAAAATATCGCCTGGTAAACTCATGTCCTAGCAATCAGTATTAAACTACTACCATCATTTTGACGTTTCATTTGTTTTAAAACGCACAATCGTCTCACAAAATTCCGCTTGATCTCAAAGTCAGCTGAATTCTTCAATCCAAATGGAATATCAGACCAGGACTACGACGCTGTTGTAGGATGACAGTGTGAATTGACTATAAGATATATCATGCATTGTGATTCATTGTACATGTAGGGATTGCATTGTATGAGAGAGAGAGGGGGGGGGGGGGAAGCAGACAGACAGACAGACAAGACGGACAGACAGACAGATAGAGAGACAGAGGGGGAGAGAGACAGACAGACAGACAGACAGAGAGACAGAGAGAGAGAGAGAGAGATTTAGTGTTTGCTAATGCGTTTTGGCCATCGACCTAAAGACATGTGCGGCTGCGGGATAAGGGGTGTCCAATGAAGCTTGTCATTTTCAATAAATACAGCCTACATAATATACACGTATCTACCGGTAATACAACACCTTCCTTGATCATCACTGTTGCAACACCTTGATTGGTGTGAAGAGGAGTGAGAGGAGAAGAGAGAGAGAGAGAATCAAAATTTTTTTTCAGTAAGGCCGAAGCCCCTGACTTCATCAGTATAAATTAGACTAATGGATACGTGCTCCATGAATGTCATTGATGTTTTGCCCCAGGCTGGCAGCTTATGTCTCCGTGGTGCAAAGAAATTGCTCATTAATCATGCTTTTATGCAGTTGTGTTTTGTGGCAAACTGTCTTTTTGTCGAACTACAACAGAAACAACAACAACAAGAAAAACCAAGAACCAAGCCAAAAAAAAAAAAAAAAAAAAAAAAAAAAAAAGAAGAAAGAAAAATCCTTAAATTTCCTTTGATAGTCCTTTTCGAACAATCCATGACGTGTTCACAGAATGGTTTGAGATTTTTTGATTAGAATTATTTGACATATTTTACTTTTTATTGCACTGTGAATGACATGTGTCACCCCATTTGCTCTATATGATCTTTTTGTGTGCGAGTGTGGATGAGTGAGTAAGTGAGTGAGAGAGAGAGAGAGTATATGTATGTGTGTGTGTGTGTGAGAGAGAGAGAGAGAAAGAGAGAGAGGAGAAGAGAGAGAGAGAGAGAGAGAGAGAGAGAGATTTTTTTCAGTAAGGCCGAAGCCCTATTTGAAGTTTCGAAGGGATGTAAGCACATTCTAAACATTATACAAACACAAAATACAATACTAAGTCATTCCTGGAAAATGCATACTTCAAACAAATATTTTAGACTAAATACAATATGGGTCCCACAGTTATATTTAAGTAATATAGTAGGGAGCAGATGATGAAACAAACTGATTAAAGTTTACGACTTCTAATTCTGTTAACAAAACACATACGCCTCAATGGAGAAAAGATATTTACAAGTTTCTCAAGACAATTTGACTACGAACTCCTTCCCCATCCAATTTCACCGTTACCATTTAGGTATTTACTGTAAGCCAGGCTTGACTGCGGCTTCAGAAGGAGAACCAGAGGGAACGATTATCATCATCATCATCATTCATCATCGTCATCATCATCATCATCATGTGCCCTGCCGCATGGCGTTGGCGATCATGGCCCTCCATCTATCCTTTGTTACCGTGAGCAGATCTTCCACCCTCTCTGTCCTCAGCCACCCTGCAAATCCGTCCAATATTTTCTCCATGGGTCTACCTGGTGTTCTCTTTCCCTCCAGCTTTCCTGATGTGACCAGGTGCTGTAATTCCCTTTCCTCATAAAATGGCCAATAAATGTTGCCTGTCTTTTCCTAATCTTTCTTATCAGTGATCTTCTTGTGTCTGCCTCCATCAAGACTACCTCGTTTGTTTTCTTTGCTGTCCATGGAACTCTCAACATTCTTCGTAGAAACCACATCTCGGCTGCCTGAATCTTGTTTTGTTTGGCCATGAATATTCTTGGAAAAATACAATGGTGGTGGGGGAACGATACTGATATAAATCTAACTCCTGACGCGTGCCGCCAGTCAAGCGGTGCTCATTTGTATGCTGGTGCGACAAGATCGTTAGCAATGTTGATGGTTGGCAAGTACTAGACGTGCTCACACATATCCTCTCCCATCATCACCATCTCCGCCACATATGCAAGCACACGTGAGTTATTGTGTACTTACAGCTGTGTAAAGATGATTTTTTTTTATAATGCGGACCACCTACATGCCTGAGCAGGGAGTGTATTCTGAAAAAGGAAGACTGTTTCTTATCAACCGGGGATGTGTGCAGTGTGCTTGTGTTGTGTGTGTGTGCGTGCGTGTGGTGCTTGTTTGTGTGTGTGTGTGTGTGTGTGCGCGCGCGCGCGCTCGTTATGTGTTGTGTGTATGAAAGAAACAATATTTCCTCAGCTCTTTATGGGTAAATCTGTATCAAATTTGGGTCAAAGCTATTGGCCGTTAAGGAATCGCAAAAGCATATGTTAGGAAGATAAAAATCACACTGTTGACAAAAATGTATAAACAGTACTTTCTCATGAACTGACAACACGATATTTAAAGTCTTTCTTTCACTGTTGTGGCAGTCTGCAATGTTTTTGATGTGCATCAAATAATATTTTCACCCGAAGCGTTTTCAAGGTCACAGTAACTTTGAAGTGCAAAATCTGTTTTTTCCTCTGATAAATGTTCTAAAGCCGGAAAATATTGAATGGCTTGACCGTTTTTTAATTTTAGTTTTATCATGTATAAAACTGGAGATAGTTTGAATGCGTTTAGTCAATATTCAAGATCGAAATAATGGAAAACACAATGTATACAGATAAATCTCTTTGAGATAAGGGTCGTGACTGTCAGGTTTCCGAAGGAGGAAGATTGTCGATGTGATTTCACCGTGATGTTCTTTTTTCCGGTCGAGATTAACTGATATACATGTATGGTGAGTCCCAGGCTACAGGTCTGTACCAAGAAGGAAATTTGAATAACAAATTTAGCCACAGAAGTAAGTCGATAATGCTTTAAATTTAAAAAGGGCAGCAATGACAGCGTGGTTTTACAGAAACGGGAAATATGAACAGATTTCAATAAGAATATCCTCGCTGTTTCTTATTGTCAGTTTTAGGAATTTGATCATATTCCTTGAGCTGTTGCGAAATAAAAGACAGACAAATACATTGAAATCATGAACGAGAAAACATGCTCCTCTCTCTCTCTCTCTCTCTCTCTCTCTCTCTCTCTCTCTCTCTCCTCTCTCTCTCTCTCTCTCCCTCTCTCTCTCTCCTCTCTCCCTCCTCTCTCTCTTTGTGGAGAAGTTCCAGAGAATGTGCTATCCACACACTGCCTCTAAACAGTGCTGACTTGTGGCTTTTTTTTTATTCAGTGTGTTACCGTGATCTTAGCTTGTTTTCTTTCAAGCTTATACGATTCTTCAGTGGTCCCCACCTTTGGTGTAACTTTTGTCACAGACAGTTACGCGTATTAACGCTGCATGCACGCGCACATACACATGTCCACACATCTCCTTGGACGATTTGAAATATTCTTCTAATTTTTTTTTTTAATACCCGAAACGTGAACTGGAGCTTGTTTCCTGTGCTTTCTAAGATTATTGCACTTTCAGTTCAACAGCGGTAGAGTAACAGCAAGAATTAGTTCAAATATTGAAATCATGCAAACCTATCCATAAAAGCGAATTTGGAATCTGCAAAGGCGTTGAGTTCATCGATTGTCAAACACAAGCGCAATGAATTTAAAGATTTTAATTATGCAACCACACAGCTGAATTTGAAGCTGCACATTTCAAAAA
>CM060305.1:17162248-17164748 GCA_030674185.1 Monoplex corrugatus | reverse complement strand
CACACACACACACACACACACACCTACATGCATACACCTGCACGCACGCACTACTCAAACACGTTCGCACACACACAAATCAAGCTTTCCCAAAATAACCGCCATCCAAAAAAAAAAAAAAAAAAAAAGAAGGAACCACACGGTAGGCAAATAATTATATACGAGCTATCCCACCTCAGAATCGTTGACTTATGAGGATCGCATAAATACTCGTTAATATTGCTGAGCATGTGAAAATGATGTCATTATCAATCACTGTGGATATAAAACCTGTCCGGATCATCTGGCCTCATGATCTCGTCACTGTAAACTGGACTGATGAATATGCCCTCCATGAATGTCATGGAGGGTCTGCTCTAAACCAGCAGATTACTTCCCCATGGTGAATAAGAAACCGCGCAGTTATATTGTTTTCCGTCTGACTGTTTTATCGCAGTTGGCGTTCTGTTCATTGCGAAAAAGTCAGAAATATCACAAAGTCTCTCGAGAAGGCCTTTATGAATAATTCAGGTCAGTCTTGCAGTTTTTTTGTTTGTTTTTTTTTACTTGAAATTTTTTTTTCGTCTTGTTTTACTTTTACGTGTGCTCTTACTCTGTGTTCATGTATTCCTAACTAATCTCTCTGATTGTCTGTGGTCTGTCTGTCTGTCTGTATTCGTGTATTATGTCTTCCTCTGTCTCTTTCTCTCAGCTCCTTCCTCTCTCTCTCTCTCTCTCTCTCTCTCTCTCTCTCTCTCTCTCTTTCTCTCCTCTCTCTCTCTCTCTCTTTCTCTCTCTGTCTCTCTCTCTCTCTTTCTCTCTCTCTCTCTGTTTCCTTCTCCAGCTAATTGTATTGCACACTGTTCCGTCTTTGTTTCTTTTCTTCACCCTATTACCAGTAGGACTATTTTGTTTCTTATCCTTTAATGTCTTGAGCAAATATGTAATCCACCACTGGCTTGCTAGTCCTGTCATAGCCCCTTCAGCCAGACTTTGTTTCCACCTCCCATCACAAAAACGAGGGGTTGGACTTGGCGAGGCCGGCCAATTAGTCCCATATCGATGGCGTGAATGAGACCTTGAGATCACACAGCATATAGCTTCTTCAGGTCTTTCAGCTGGTGGCTGTTTATCAACATTTTTTTTCTCCGCGACACTCGTAGTGGTACAAGTGGACAAGTAAAAAAAAGAAAAGAAATTAATAGTTTGATTAATTTTGTATTGAGAGTGATATGGTGATAAAGAGGCCAAAGTAAACCCGTATCTAATCAAACCTGACATTTTGTTGATTTTTTTTTATTTAATAGTTTACTAGTGTTGTGCTGAGAGTAATATGGTGACGAAGAGGCCCAAGTAAGAAGGTAACAAGTCAAACCTGACATTTTGTTGATTTTTATTTATTTAATAGTTTACTAGTGTTGTGCTGAGAGTAATATGGTGACGAAGAGACCCAAGTAAGAAGGTAACAAGTCAAACCTGAAATTTTGTTGATTTTTTTTTTATTTAATAGTTTACTAGTGTTGTGCTGAGAGTAATATGGTGACGAAGAGGCCCAAGTAAGAAGGTAACAAGTCAAACCTGACATTTTGTTGATTTTTATTTATTTAATAGTTTACTAGTGTTGTGCTGAGAGTAATATGGTGACGAAGAGGCCCAAGTAAGAAGGTAACAAGTCAAACCTGACATTTTGTTGATTTTTTTTTTTATTTAATAGTTTACTAGTGTTGTGCTGAGAGTAATATGGTGACGAAGAGGCCCAAGTAAGAAGGTAACAAGTCAAACCTGACATTTTGTTGATTTTTTTTTTATTTAATAGTTTACTAGTGTTGTGCTGAGAGTAATATGGTGACGAAGAGGCCCAAGTAAGAAGGTAACAAGTCAAACCTGACATTTTGTTGATTTTTATTTATTTAATAGTTTACTAGTGTTGTGCTGAGAGTAATATGGTGACGAAGAGGCCCAAGTAAGAAGGTAACAAGTCAAACCTGACATTTTGTTGATTTTTTTTTATTTAATAGTTTACTAGTGTTGTGCTGAGAGTAATATGGTGACGAAGAGGCCCAAGTAAGAAGGTAACAAGTCAAACCTGAAATTTTGTTGATTTTTTTTTTATTTAATAGTTTACTAGTGTTGTGCTGAGAGTAATATGGTGACGAAGAGACCCAAGTAAGAAGGTAACAAGTCAAACCTGAAATTTTGTTGATTTTTTTTTATTTAATAGTTTACTAGTGTTGTGCTGAGAGTAATATGGTGACGAAGAGACCCAAGTAAGAAGGTAACAAGTCAAACCTGAAATTTTGTTGATTTTTTTTTTATTTAATAGTTTACTAGTGTTGTGCTGAGAGTAATATGGTGACGAAGAGGCCCAAGTAAGAAGGTAACAAGTCAAACCTGACATTTTGTTGCAGTAAAGGATACTTGCATTTACTGTTTCATCCTGCTTCTAGTAGTTATTTTCCAATGCCAAAATAAAGACATCACACACACACACACACACACACACACACACACACACACACAC
>CM060305.1:17149748-17159748 GCA_030674185.1 Monoplex corrugatus | reverse complement strand
TTGAAGACTGTTTCTCAGAGCGCAGGTCAGATGCCGCTATGGATATTGTAACATGTAATTTATATTTAGAACACTCCTCGTATATCTCCTTGAGGTTTCTGTTAAAAAAAATTCCAACACTGAATTTTCAGAGCCTCAGTTTGATTTATTTCTGCTTACAAATTACATGGTTTGGCATGGGCTCTTCCAGATCCATTTGTCTGGAATAAGTTTGCACCTTGCACCTTCACACCAAAGTAGTGGTTAGAGACAGACTACTCTGCTTCCTTCCAGTCTGATGAGCTCGAGTTTGAGAATGGTTCAGAACGCTTCGTTTGAAACGTTTCAACTTTTACACAATCATCATCATCATCATCAGGTGCCCTGCCGCTTGGCGTTGGCGATCGTGGACTTTCATCTGTCTCTATCTCTCGTTGCCCCTAGCATCTCCCCCACCCTCCTCGTCCCCAGCCACTCTGCAAGTCCGTCCAGCATTTTTTCCCTGGGTCTACCTGGTGCTCTCTTTCCCTCCAGCCTTCCCGTTGTGACCAGGTGCTCTGAATCCCCCTTCCTCATAAAATGGCCTATAAATGTTGCCTGTCTTTTCCTAATCTTCCTTATGAGTGATCTACTTGTGTCTGTCTCCATCAAGACTGTCTCGTTTGTTTTCTTGCTGTGCATGGAACTCTCAACATTCTTCTTAGAAACCACATCTCAGCTGCCTCAATCTTGCTCTGGCTTTGCTTGCAGACTGTCCACGCCTCACATCCGTATAACAGTATTGGTTCTATATAACATTCAAGGACTCTCTTCCTAATGTTAATTGATAGGCATTTGTTGGTAAGAATGCTTGTCATCTTTTTGAATGCTGTTTTGGCTTGGCACAATACTTTATCTAAATGTACGAACACAGGAGGAAACTTGGTATCAGTTTGTATGCTCTTTTGTTTGATCAGTAAACAAATACTATGAGGATTACGGTTTGAATGAAACTTGGCCATGATCATCAGAATTCTTCTGCATCCATTCTCCAATAATAGTAACTGCAGAAAACATTCTTTCCGGCTCATTGCGAACTGGACACATTCATGGCACCATCAAACTTGATGATACAAAGACAACATGTTAACGATAACGATCATAGTATCACTCTTATCTTAGAAAGAAGAAAATCTTTTGAAAAATCCACAAACTACCGACAAAAATATATTAATGGAAGTGGAAACTCAGGCAAATTTCGAATGTACGCTTTGTGTACCTTGCTGATAACAGTAGATATTAATGACGATTTTTGTGTAAATTATTAAGATACATACAATATCTGGATATATATATTATCTAAAACAGTAAAAGTGTCGCATGACATCATGAGCCTAATCTGCCAACACTGAAACGACTGTCATTTTGAGTAATGGCCTATGTCCACAGACGCTTTTCTGTTTAGATTGTAATTAGACACGTACAGAACGTTCAAGACTGTTATTAGAGAAAAAGATACTGAAACCTGAATGTGGGTTGTTGATAATACATGCTCTATCCGTGTGCATTCCGATCCCGTTAGTTTGATATTAAATGTGAAATGCCTCTTCAAATATTCACATCCCTATCCATTTTCAACAGTCAGGTAACAGCACACACTGAAGATCAATATTGCATGGCTCTGTTTTATGGCTAATGAAGCCATAATGTGTGTGAAAGTTTTCTCTCCCCTCCACCACTTCTCTGACTCCTTCCCCAACACACAGCTAATCTCTCTCTCTCTCTCTGTCTCTCTCTCTCTGTCTCTGTCTCTTTCTCTCTGTCTCTGTGCCTGAATTCTGATTGATTATCAAACTAATGTATTATCCTTGAGAAACGCATTGAGTCTCGTACTCAAAACACTTAAGTACACATTACCAATACAACTCAGGTTTATTACCTTAACATTGAAAATGAGAGAATCAAAGCAATTTCCCTCCCTGAATTCAGATTTTTGTGGAACAGTTTGCAATAAACATGACATCAAACAGGAAAACTAACTTTGCCGTATTTACTATCTAATTGGTCGTTGCCTGCAGCTTTTCCAGTCTTAATATGTTTGACTGCGTATTGGTTTCGCCACACAAAAAAAACACACACACGCACAAGCATGCACACACACATACACACACATGCACGCACGCACACACGCACGCACGCACACACACACGCACGCACGCACAACATGTACGCACGCACACACGTGCGCACGCACGCAAAACACACACTCACACAAATAATAAAGCGTGATGTGGGCACGATCTATTGTCTTAAAGGGCTATAAAAACAGCTGGTTCTTCTTGACATATCCAGTCCATCACAATTAGTGATTGATATCATTCTGATGTCAGTCTGGTATCTGTCTCTGTCTGTCTGTCTGTCTGTATGTATCTCTCTATCTCTCTCTCTCTGTGTGCGCGCGCGCGCTCTGGCGTGTTAGTGTTTGCAATCTCTGCCAGTGTGTCGGTTTGTTTGTCTATCTGTGTGCATTTTGTTCCTCAACTCTCTTTGAAGTTGTGTCTGTGTGTGCGTGTGCGCACACATGGCACGCGCGCGTGTATTTTTTCTGCCAGTCATAGTCTACTTATTTGGTCAAAAATCGAATAATGTAAAACAAACAAGGGTACATACAACACACACACACACACACACACACACACACACACACACACACACATATATATATATATATATATATATATATATATATATATATATATATATATATATGTACATACACGTGCGTGTTACTGAAAATCTGTCACATCAAGAACGAATATAATGTCCCTTTAATCTGTCTCAGAATCATCTTTGAAACGGGAAGAACGTATGGATTCTGACGTTTCGTTAGATCAGCGAAAACTAAAACCTTTCTACATCATCTGACCAGAAGACCGTTTCATTAGGAACTGCACTCATGAATGAATACATCCCTCAAATCTCAACCAGAGCTTCTTCGTGGTTGACAGATTTTGTCCCTTAATGCATAGAAACTGCTTGGTAATCATGTTTCCCGTCTTATTGCACTTTTTCGAGAATGGATTTTCTGGTGTAAAAAGAGAACATTATACATAAATCGTGATGACGCCCCCTTGTGTTTTTGATTTGAGAAATAATTTTATCCAGAAATATTTTTGTTTGTTTCGTTCTATTTTTGACGGCTTGTTTCATAAAGAGATAAATGTTTTAATATCGGGCAAATATGTTGGATCATGTTGATAATACTGATCTTTGTACAAAGAAAACAGTCGAAATCGGCCATGTCGAAATGGGATATACCATAACATTAAATCCATACAGCCGTTGCAAAGTCGGGACGCAAACAGGAATGTGTGAAACGATAAACTATACGTTTGCCAACATTTTTGTCCCCAAAGCATGCCCACCCCTTTTTTTTGATGATGGTTGAATCGAATCCGAAAGCGAACTGGGCTGATTGTGATTCGTCACGTCCAGGAGATATGCTTTCAAACTTAAGTATCCTTGCTGTCCGCTTTTGTGGGAACGACCCATTGTTTTAATTTCATTAAACCAGTGACACAATAAACCTACTGATTAACAAGTTTGGTAAATATATTTTTTCAAAACTTGAAATACCTTCTGTGAACTGTTTTCATGTCTGATCATCACGGCTGGCATTTTTGTGGCAGAACTTTACCCGGCTGCGCGTCTCAACCATGTACACTTCGTATCCCTCTGCCAGGTCATGTGCGCTTTCCCCGAAAGCGAAATTGAGAGCAGACGATGTTAGACAAGAGAAAAATGGATAGTGTTTTTAGTCAGTCCGCCCTGCCTGGGCCATCGCAACTAACTCTTGGAATCACGTGTAACCAAACTGTAATGTTAGACACTTTATATTAACACAGTGGTGAAGGATAATTGCCTCGAAGAGATGATTGAAACATTGCTGAACTCATGTGCGTTGATCGTCACGTAGGTACTTCGTAGAGACGTTAATGGGGCTTTGTTTTCTATCACCCTAGTGGAATTTCTTTGAATTCCATCGTCACCGCTGACCTCCTCCAGGATGTGTCCGAAATCATATCTGACCCTTTCATTTTACATAAAGGAATATAGCGCCGACAAGAAGACGATAAATATTGTCATTCCCTATGACTTTGTGATCTTCTGTGCGATATTGCCTATAGTGATAGACTTGCATTTTTTAAATTCCATGCAGTTATAGAAGAGTAATTTACACATTTATTTGTTTTTTAATGTTGTTTTATATTGGTTTTTGGTGATTTGCGATAAGAAATAATTCAGAGCTCTTCACATTTTATAACACGCACAGAATCAGTTGTGATGATTCTTCTAAAGACATGATGGTGAATTATGGCGATTATCATAACCATTGAAGTGTTTTGTTTCTTTTGCATGTAACATGAGAGTGATCTAACGAATGATTTGATTTAAATTAAATGCCAATCTTCAGTTTTTTCGTCCTATGTTTTCCGATTTCTTTTAAAAATTGATTAAATAAATCATACTGATTAAAGAAAGGGGGCATTTTAAGTGCGTTTTCCTTAATTTCAGCAGAAATCTGGAGCACAAAAATTGAGCGTTTTCTCAGAGCTTTACCAATCTGTTGTTTTTGACATTTGATAAAAGATATTATACCATATGATATGTAATAATAAGGTGGGATTTTACTTTCTACTCCGTAGCATAAACAGAAAAGAGTTTTACAGGATCTAAACAGTTTTTTTTAGTGTTAGAACGACAGATCAAATATAAACACAGTTTTAAGATAAGATTCAAAGTATCCTGTGCGATCAGATTTAATATAGTCTATGCTTTTTTTTTTTAAATAATGATTTAGTAGTACATCAAACTTCCATCTCAATCATTTTAAACCATGAGGATTGCGTATGTGAAGTTTGTGATATTGCTGAAGGGGTGTGGAAAGAACGTCGTCTCGAAAAGTCAGTATATAAACATGAAACTTCTCTAAATCATCCGGCCTCACAACCTCATCATTATAAACAAGACTAATGAATACGCGCTCCATAACTTTTATTGTGGGTTTGCTCCAGGCCAACAGATTACGTCTCCTTGGTGCATAGAAACTGCGCAGTAATCATGTTTTCCGTCCTCTTGTATTTTGTGCCAAAAAGCTTGCCGCAGAAAACAAAAATATTGAAAGCTTTGGGAAGATGATGACGCTTATGAATAATTCATGTTTTTAGTGGAAATGTTTTTATCTTACCCTTTCTTTTTTTCTTTCTTTTTTTCTTTCTTTTTTTTTTTTTGACATTTAGCTAAAGAGCATGTACACTTCCACTTGTTCTGTGACGATTTGTTTATTTCTTCACCACTAATCTCTCTGTTATTGTCTGTCCTATCCACCTCCCCCACCTACCGCTTTCTTTCTCTCTTTTGCTCTCTTCCTCTCCCTCCCCCTCTCTCTCTTTCTGTCTCTGTCTCGTTCTCTCTGTCTCTTTCTCCCTCTCTCTTTTGTTCTCTCTCTCAGTCTCTATCTGTGTCTCTTTGTCTGTCTGTCTCTCTGTTTTCTCTGTCTCTTCTCCTCTGTCTCGCTGTGTCTCTGTCTGTCTTTCTGTCGCTTCTGTCTGTCTGTCTGTCTCTCTCTTTTTTTTTAGCAGTCAAAGCTGTGTGATGGGTCAGCAAGATTGTCATGGCTCATTAACCAGGTTTTTGAATTGTTGTTGCTGCTGTTGTTGTTGTAGCTATTGTTGATCATAATGATGATGTTTTGCCTGTTCCGTTTTCTATTTCGTTCACGATGCTCGCTGAGGCTTCCCATTCCGCCATCAAATCTAGGATCATTCGATTGATGAGAAGATTGTTAAGAAAATGTGGTTCAGACATTTAACACCTCCACCCCCTCCCCTCTCCTCTGCCTCCCAGAAAATGCCAATTTGGCCAATTTAAGCGATGAGAAATTTGACAAACTTCATTACATGTTCTTCCTGCCAGCACATTATCCCTCACTATGGCACGAAAACTGTCTTCAAATCGTATTTTCTGTCTGACGCCCTTTAATGCTGATGAAATTCTGTGCACAAAAGTCCCGAATGACCACGGAACCGCTTGAAAAGAGTGAAAGACAAACTATGTATAATTCATATCTAGTTTTCGTAGTTGAATGTTATTAATATTATTATTATTATTATTATTATTATTATTATTATCATTATTATTATCTACAAGACCGAAAAATACGCCGGTCTTGCCAGCACCCTGAAGAAAGCAGGTCTGCGGGTCAAAATCTTCGCCATAGAGGTCGGGGCAAGAGGGTTTGTGGGCACCTCCGCTTATGATCTCATGAAACAACTCGCCATTTCTGGGAAGAAGAGGACTAGAGCCCTTAAAGCGATGGCAGAGGCAGCAGAAAGGAGCTCAAGCTGGATCTGGGAAAGGAGGAACCAAAGTGGACTTCATAAGGATTAAATTCCCTACAGATGATGTGTGCCCCGTTAGCACATTGGTAAAACCGCGTACCGCAGTTCTGAAGGTTCGCTCCCCGGCGTGGGAAAAAAAATTATAGACAACAGCAGAAGGGCATCCAGGAGTCATGACCTGGATGTGGCCCGGCCCCCCGAGAGTGTAAGGAATTCAGGGCCGAAACACTTGTCTAAAGGGGGTTACTTCTCTGAAGACCTGTTGTCTAGCTCTCCCTAGAGTTTCTTTCTACCTTATTATTATCATTATTATTTTGTGTGTGTAGATTTTTAGACATTGCCTTTTAGAGTTATCTATACAGTTTTTATTACAATAAGATTTTTTTTTTACTTTGTGTCTTTCTGTGACTGTCTGTCTCTGTTTCTGACAGTCTCTCTGTCCGTCTGTCTGTCTCTGTCTATCTATCTGTCTATATCTTTGTCTCTCTCGTTCCTTTTCATTTTGCTAGTTTGATTTATTGTATTCATCGTTTGTGACATTAAGCTTAATATACCATGTGAACGGCATAGAAGCAGCGCTTTATTGAGAAAATCATGAAACTGCTAAATATATATATATATATATGTATACATTAGGTGGGGAACTGAAGTCTCGTACCACTGAAACTTTAGAGCCTTAGCTGTCACTAACAGGTAATTGGGGCAGCATCCAAGCACGTACTGAACTCTACAGCCGTCGCTGCCATAAACTAGGGTCGCCATTACCGTGATCGAGAATATCCTGAGTGGGTATTATAGCCCAAGCTAGGCGGAGGTTCCCGTTTTTAAAAGATGTTTAGACGCGCTTCGCGAATTTTAAAACCCTTTCTGTCCCGCGCTCTGTCTCCACCAATTGCAAAAACTTAACCCTTTGACTTCCTCATCCTATCCACTGTTTCCTACAGGAAGTTCGTGGATAGGGTGAGGAGTCAAAGAGTTAAGTTTTTATTTTGCTTGTGTGGTTGACTGTGCAGGATGCTGGTGGACAGGGTGGTGGAGTCAAAGAGTTGAGGCGTTCAGAAGCGCTTCACCGGCCTTGAGGCTGGTTGTGCCGTTACAACTATCCGTTCATTATTATTTCATCATTATCTTGGCGTTATGTTATCTTGTTTTTAATGTTGGTAGTGGCGTCAGAGCTTGGATGATCACTTTCCAAAAATGTCTGTACATGTAGCTTATAGACAGAAGGATCGATCGGTGGACTGGTTTGTCTCATGCACCAACGTATACGTATAATGGTCATTGGTGGTGGCGTAAAGAAACAATATAGGCCTAGTTGGTTCCTGTATTGGTTGTTATCTGTCTTTTCAGTTGTTTACTGTATGTTTGATGTAGTGTATTTGTCGTATTTAACCCACCCACCCTCTCTCTCTCCCTCTATCCCTGTCTCTCTCGTTCTCTCTCTCTCTATCTGGCTTTCTCTCTCTCTTCTCTCTCTCTCTCTATCTGGCTTTCTCTCTCTCTTCTCTCTCTCTCTCTTCTCTCTCTCTTCTCTCTTTCTTCTCTCTCTCTTCTCTCTCTCTTCTCTCTCTCTCTCTTCTCTCTCTTCTCTCTCTCTCTTCTCTCTCTTCTCTCTTCTCTCTCTCGCTTTCTCTCTCTCTCTCTCTCTCTCTCTCTCTCTCTCTCTCAAGGTCTCAGGCAATGCGTATCTTTAATTCCTCAAAAGTGTATATTCATTGGTTCATTGGTTCCATTTTTGGTGAATGACAGTGTACTTCGTGTTTTAAATCAAACTGTTTGTGGTAATACGCATTAAAGGGAGCTTTCAGATATTTGGTTACATTTTCTGACTCTCTCTCTCTCTCTCTCTCTCTCTCTCTCTCTCTCTCTCTCTCTCTCACTCACTCACTCACTCACTCACTCACTCACTCTCTCTCTCTCACATTCTGAATAGCCAACACTCCCTCGAGGCCAAACAACATTACATCCTGTTTCATATAAAATATGTGTTACATAATAATTTACCTTGCTTTGTCAGAATTCTTTAACATTCAATACGCTTCATTTGACAGATGATGGGCCTCTACCATAACCAAATTGAACCAATATCTCACGCAGCCTACATATGAGTTGACAAATTGTGGATATCTGTCCTACTTTCCATGTACTATTTCATGAGTTTTATTTGATAGCCCCAAGAACAATTTACATGTTTGCAGATGCTTTTTGTCTATTGTGTCGACTTGCTTCTCCTTGCTTCGGACGGGTAGAGAAGAATCAGTGGGATTTTTGCATAGCTTATGGAGGAGGATGTGATCTCTTTCAACTGTAATGTGTGTGTGTGTTTGTGTGTATGTGTGCGTGTGTGTGCGTGCATGTGCGCTCGAGCGTGCGTATGTGTGTGCTGCGAGCATGTAAGGTGTTGTACTGGCGTATAACAAACCATCTGTTATTATCTGGCGAGTTAGAAAGGAGAGAAGAGGATTGTCTTGTCGAATTTAAAGCATTGTAACAATCAAGGAAAAAAAAAGAAAGAAAGAAAACAACAACAACAACAAAAACAAGGAGTAGGTGGGGTTACAGATATAAAACAATCGGGCTGAATCAAAGAAAACGACCTATGGGACTGTGCAGTAAATGCCTAGCAATGTGTAAATACAGAGTGAAATCAATATGTTTCTGTTTTAAATTTGTAAATGATGCAGGGAAATAAAGAAAGCATCATGTGCGTCTTTTCATGGGATATTTCTAGACCATTATCCGTCAAGTAAGTGGAAATATGATTAATTTCACGTTGATAAACCTTTTTAATGTAGTTTATTTCTCTTAAGGAAGTCTTCCTTTTCAACGAAACATTCATCCAAATCGCTATATCATCAGCGTACTGAGATAAGTTTACATTATTTGACACTTGTGTTGGCAGGTCATAGATCAAAATATTAAATAATAAAGGAGATATCACAGAACCCTGTGGAATTCCCATGTTTATAGATCGTTTTTCAGAGTACGTATTACCTATTTTACGACTACACTTCGGTCACTTATAAACGCTTTGATAAAAAAATAAAGATAACCATTTAGACCTATGTGTTTCATTTCAACAAAAGTCTCGCAATGCAGACTCGGTCGTACGCTTTTTTAAGATAAAAAAAGGTAGCTAAGACATTTGTTCTTTTAGCAAACTGATTTTAAATTTGAGTCGTTAATTTGACTAAATGGTCTGTTGTCGATATACCTTTTGAAACCCAGATTGGTTAATAGGTATTATATTATTTTTCTCACAAAAGTAAGTAAGTCGATTCAATATAATTTTTTCCATTAGTTTTGAAACATGGGATGTAAGTGAGATAGGTCTGTGACTACCTGGATCAGAGAGGGTTATTACCTTTTGGTATAGGTAACACAAATGATGTCTTCCAAATGTCTTCCACTTTCCTAGCATTTTAGTATGATATTGTGTGAGTATTCAGTCCATTTCTCAGGTAAATGATTTAAAAGGATATACGAAACGCCTTCCAGTCCTACAGCCGATTTTTTTGTTGTTCAACGAGAGAAGGACATCTTTAAGTTCTTGTAGCGTAATTTTCCAATTTATGTACATGTGACTATAGGTGGGAGGATCTGAGTGTTCTTCTGTTTCTTCAATTTTCCGTCTTTTCTCC
>CM060305.1:17124748-17147248 GCA_030674185.1 Monoplex corrugatus | reverse complement strand
TTATGTATGGATGTTAACGAAAGCAAAAAGGAAAAACAAAAAAACAAAAACACACAAAAAAGTCAGCCCAGGGCTGTGTAAATTTGAGAATGGTAACGGATTTTTTTGGTTACGTTCACGAAAAATATGTCTAAATGTGATAAAAACAGACATGTATATACTCTGATTATCTTGTTTGTTTGTTTGTTTTTTCAAAAAATCGAATAAACAAAGAACACAACAGAGGTATTTTATATTCATAAACTTGTGACTAGTACTAGAGATAGGTATCTTGTTTTTTGACGATATGTCTTAGTTAGCTATACATCATGACCGTCCTTTTTCTTTTTTTGTTTTTGTTTTTGTTTGTTTTTTGATATTTCATACCAGCCAGATAAAGGTGTGTGTTTGTTTGACGAAGATATTTAAGCAAGATTTTCTTAGTCGTTTGTGGACGGGTCTTTGTCAATTTTGGGTTAAATGTGTAGACGAGAAGTTGTGATTGCATAAATTTGGAAGTCATGGTGCCGAAATATCACAGAGACAAAAAGATCTCAGGTGAGCACAATTTGAGGAAAGTGTGCGAAGTTTTTAGCAAATTTCTCGCGCTATTTAATTTCTGTATTTACTGTTGTCACAATCCGCAATTGCCTTCGCTTCAAATGATGCTTCTTCAAGATCACAGTGCTCTTGAGAAGAACAGAATGTCTGGATGTTTTGGTAATAAAGGGAGATTGTTAGACTGTCTTGACCATCTCGATTTGCTGTTTATGAGGGAGGTCAAGAAAAAGAAGTCTCGCCCAAGTATGTCTGGAGCAAAAAATTGGATGAAACTTTAACTGAACATCATTTCTCATGTGAGACAGTGCTGCAGATGTTGCAAAATGTAATTTATATTTTGGACACGCATCGTATGCGTCAGTGGGTGAAAAAAAAAGACTTGAGGATGTCTGCATAAAAAGTTTCCGTTATGAAACTTTCAGAGGCCAGATAGGTTGATTTCTGCCTACAAACTATATGCCGTGGCGTAGAATTTGTGTGGAATAATTTCACACTTCAAATCCAGGTACTGGTTTAAGTAGAGCATTGTGCTTCCTTCCAGTCACATGAGCACGACTTCGAAATTGGCTTTTGATGTAGACAAAAATGCACATTTGGTCTCCAGTGCACCCATCTATAGAGAAGATGTAGCTGGGTACTGTAACTTGCTGGGGATGGGGAAATTGTAAATAAAAACGAAGAAGAGAAAACGAAATTTCCTCTGTTGAAGCTGCCTTTGTGAAGAGCTAGTTTCTGCGGCAACTTCTCAGCGACATTAGATATGGTGCAGAAACGTTTAGCTGTAACTTTTCATTGCCATTTGCATGACATTACTGACTAAGTCTCTGTTTAGTGGACCGCATGGTGCTCTCATAAAATATTTTTCTTTGCCGATTATTCGTTGTTTGGCCAAAGGGAGCAGTGGATGAGGTAGGGAGGAGAGATTTGCGTTTATGTTGTCTCCTGTACAATCGTTCCATGCACATAAAAGGAGAAATAATGAAATGGTCAGGCCATACTTATATTCTTCTTTTTGTAATTGAAATCAACGGCAGACCACAACCACAAACCAGACAATAATTAGAAGGCTGCACACATAGACGGTAACGTCCATTGATGTTAAGATTTACGTTCCTTCCCTCATCACTGTTATGTCCAGTAGCGTGACCAT
The DNA here is from genome assembly GCA_030674185.1 of Monoplex corrugatus. NCBI lineage: Eukaryota > Metazoa > Mollusca > Gastropoda > Littorinimorpha > Ranellidae > Monoplex > Monoplex corrugatus. The sequence continues at coordinate 17,145,558 of CM060305.1, read as the reverse complement.
GAACACTGACTGATTTCATTTGGACGTACACATAGGCTTCTCTACATTTGATTATGTTAAACATAAACAAGAATGTGTAGATTCCAGGAGGCTAGATGTAATAAAGAGACAACATGGTCTGATACGTATGTTTTAAAGATAAGGCATAAGTAAAACTGACACAGAATATTGCTCATACGTAATCTTTGTAATGATGACTGAAATAACTCTCAGTATTTTAAAATTTACATGGTTGAAATCCATGATAATTTGAATATGTCCCAAATTAAATTTGAAAAGGATTTATTGGGAAAAAACATAACATACCATTTAAGCTTATGTATTTGAAATCTGCAATAGTAAAGTTCGAAACATAAACAGATCAAAAATTGTTTGCTGACATATTTTGTTCACGGACGGACTGATGTAGGCAATCTTCTTTCTGTCTATAAGACACGGCAAAGAGAGTGCAAGAGAAAAAGAAAAGCTTTCTGAGAAACATTACAATGTAATACATTTCGTAGGTCTGTGAACTCAAGAGGAAATAGGTCATGTAGACTTTCTACACCGTCTTTTGCTTTCAGGAATTCCATCAAAGAAAAGTGTTTCTGATTACTCAACAAATACGTACTAAGAACTTGGTTTAATTGAAGAATGGTCATGATCGTCCGCACTCTTCTACTAATACATCAATTTTCAGACATTGATAATAATATACGTCGTTAGCACCACCTTAAGACAAAAAGCAGGGACATTCATCACAATACGTCGTTAGCACCACCTTAAGACAAAAAGCAGGGACATTCATCACAATACATCGTTAGCACCACCTTAAGACAAAAAGCAGGGACATTATCATCGCGTTCAGACATCCTTAACAAAGAAAATGCACAGATCATCATCACAATACGTACGTAGCACCACTTTACAAAAATGCACAGAATGTCACAATACGTCGTTCGCACCCACCTAAGACAACAAACAGCACAGAACTATCAATACGTCGTTAGCACACCTTAAGACAAAAAAAGCAAGACATTCATCACAATACGTCGTTAGCACCACCTTAAGACAAACAAAAAGCACAGACATTCATCACAATACGTCGTTAGCACCACCTTAAGACAAACAAAAAGCAAGACATTCATCACAATACGTCGTTAGCACCACTTTAAGACAAATCAAAAAGCAGAGACATTCATCACAATACGTCGTTAGCACCACCTTAAGCAACAAAAAGCAAGACATTCATCACAATACGTCGTTAGCACCACCTTAAGACAAACAAAAAGCAGAGACATTCATCACAATACGTCGTTAGCACCACCTTAAGACAACAAAAAGCACAGACATTCATCACAATACGTCGTTAGCACCACCTTAAGACAAAAACAAGAGACATTCATCACAAACGTCGTTAGCACCACCTTAAGACAAACAAAAAGCACAGACATTCATCACAATACGTCGTTAGCACCACCTTAAGAAACAAAAAGCAGAGACGTTCATCACAATACGTCGTTAGCACACCTTAAGACAACAAAGCAGGACGTTCATCACAATACGTCGTTAGCACACCTTAAGACAAACAAAAAGCAGGACATTCATCACAATACGTCGTTAGCACTACCTTAAGACAAAAAAGCAGAGACATTCATCACACCGTTAGACATGAGAAAACAAGAAGCACATGTTGATGACAACGGCTGTAGTGTCAATGTCAGTCTAGTCCCAAGTTTCACTTTCCTGTTAGTTCAGAGCTTCATGGTCACAGGATATGATTACATATCCCAACGTTAACAAGATTTTTAACGCAATATCTTACTACTGCTCATGAACACATGAGCATTCCATTTGGTCCCTTTTTATCCACTGGACGAGGCGGCAGGGAAGTTTTTAGTCTTCTTTTTATTATCAGTTGTTTGGTGTTTGTGGTCTGTTTGTGACCGTGCGTTCATCTTGACAAAGGCGGTTGGCCGAAAACTTGCGCTTGCTTTTGTCTTGTTTTGTTGAATACGCGCTTACATTGGTTTTCTTGTTCTTCTGGTTCCTGTTTGCTTGGGCGCGGGCAGTCGCACTTGTTTTGGATCTCGCAATATCTTTTGTTTAAAGGAGGATCGTGATCGAAAAAAAAAAACGAAACAAAAACAAACAAAAAGGGAACAAAACGCAAACAAACAGTGAAACAAACCCATACCCGTTTTTGAGAAAATAATGTAAGATATCATTCTGTAAACACAGCATTCATAAAAACTGGCTTCTCCTTCATTAGCACGATGGTCAGATAGAATTCGAATCTGAAAAATGTGTTTATGAGCTCAATGCGTTAATTAAGCGCTGATTGTCAACATCCATTATAAGACTTGGAGGTTGTAGTGGTGTACATGTATGTGAGTCTGCTGTTTATCTCAATTTTCTAGGAAATCTCATTCCAGAATTGTTCAACGCGTCTGGTACTTCTTTACATTGAGCAATAAAGCACAAGGTTTTCCCACATCGAGTTTCGAATCTCAGTCGTTGGGTATGCCCCGTTCTGATGTTAGTCCAATAAATGACTATTTTTCCTGTGCATACAACCAACAGCCAAACGAGTTACTATGCAAGTCAACTGTATGAGACATTCTTCTGGGTTGTATTGAGGAGATTAGCCTGTAACGACCCCAACGTTGACATGTTTGATCGTTGCAGATGCATGTCTTGGAATAGCAGGTTTAGTTGATTATAATATTGCAAATGCATAATTATGATTGTATGACTAGTGACAATCAATCATAGTTGATTATTGCAAATGCATAATTATGTTTTGTATGACTAGTGACAATCAGTCATTATAGATGCATACGTACGAATGGTATCTGTGTATGAACCATTTTAACGCAATTTATCATTGTAGATATAATATCTTTGCAACAGCAGTTTTCACTTTTTGCTACAAATGTACACGGCCTGTTTGGTGGTTGACGAGGAGACAAAATGAAGTTAGATACATGGTTTTCTTTTGTTCTGACATTGTATTTTTTTCGATAAAAAAGAAAACGACTTGTGAACACCATTGTCATTGGCTTTCACTAAACAGAATGGACCGTATGGCTTGAAACTTTCCATGCTGTGATGATACATGATTTGTTGTACACATGTACTGTTTTTAGGTCTGTAAATCTTCAGGCCTAAACGAAAAAGACAGTGCCTTTAATGTATACCACATTATCTGAGAATTATGAATAGTTAATGAATAACGTTTGACTACTGCTTCTGCTATCTGCATGTCAAATGATCTGGATTCTACAGAGCGCATGGAACATTGAGATTCAGGTGCAAAATGTATGAACATTTCGTCCGTTTAATGACAGTACTTTGAAGACATTGAGAATCACACACAATGAGGGGTATGTTGATATCGTTGCGTTTATCTCATTAGGGATCACCCCAAAAAAAACAAAAAACAAACAAACAACCAAACAAAACAACAACAACAGCAAAAACAAACAAAAAAACAAAACAAACAAAACAGAATAAAAGAAAAGAAAACACAAAACAAAATAATCACACTATGGCTTGACCCCTCTTGTTTTTGACTGAGAGAAAAATGAAAAACAGAATTAGATATCTTTGGAGAAAACACTGATTCACATAACAAAATGTTTATGTTATGTTAATGCCCTCCTATTTTACTGCGGAAGAGGCAGTTTCTATTTTGGCTTGATCATCCCTCATTGAAACATATCGATGTGACGATCTTCAAGTAGAAATGATAAAGAAAGCTTATTGAAGTATGCACGGCAGACGGCAGATGCACATCAGATATAGCCAGCAGAATCGGCCAAGCCAAAACAGCATTCAAGAAGATGAAAAGCATTCTTACCAACAAACGTCTATCAGTTAACATCAGAAAGAGAGTTCTTCAATGTTATATAAAACCGATAATGTTATACGGTTGTGAGGCGTGGACAGTCAACACGCAAAGCAAAAACAAGATTGAGGCAGCCGAAATGTGGCTTCTAAGAAGAATGTTGGGAGTTCCATGGACAGCAAAGAAAACAAATGAGACAGTTTTGATGGAGGCAGACAAAGAAGATCATTGATAAGGAAGATTAGGAAAAGACAAGCAACAATTATAGGTCATTATATTAGGAAAGGGAAATTAGACACCTGGTCACAACAGGAAAGCTGGAGGGAAAGAGAACAAGAAAACACTAGGTAGATCAAGAGAAAATATTGGACGGATTTGCAGGGTGGCTGAGGACAGAGAGGGTGGAAGACGTGCTTGCGGCGACAAGGGATAGATGCGTGTGGAGGTCCGTGATCGCCAACGCCATGCGGCAGGGCACATGATGATGATGATGATGATATTGAAGTATTAAAGCATGAAGGTTAAAGCATTAAAGAGATCTGACCACATCAAAAGCAATGACTGAGTGAACCAGTGCATCTGAAGTGTCTGCACGTATCCGGTAATATGTTGGTCGTCATTAATCATCAAAGAACAGATCCGCTCTGAGTGCTTTCTAGTTGACGTTGTTTGTTCTGTGGATTCCAAGGACGGTCAACGGAGTGTATTGTCATTAACAGTCGCTGCTTACTGAAGGAACCATCCACTTTCCAAGCCATCTCCCCACTGCTTCCTCCTTCCATCCCCCATCCCTTTGTTTGTGTCTCTGGCGGCAGACTCCAGTCTCTGATTTCATGTGAACTGTCACCAGGTTTCTCTGAAAGTGCTGTCAGCAGCATATTTTTTTCCATTAGCTTGTTATTTTCCGTCTTTAGAGCGAAAGTTGAATGTAAAAACAGCATTTATTGCTTTCTCTATAACCGTCGATAAATAGATAATTCTGTCTTGTTGTCATATGTGTGTGTGTGTGTGTGTGTGTGTGTGTGTGTGTGTGTGTGTGTGTGTGTGTGTGCGTTGCGTGCGCTGTTATGCGTGTGTCTTTTATAGAAATGGCTTCGGGTGAAAGGGAGAGAAGGGAGAAAGTGGCGTCGAGTTTTGTGATCTGAAGGGATTACGTTAGAAACTTATACACTGGTACATTTTTAAGGTCACAGCTCCAGGATTTGTTGAAATATAGAAATCTTATCTTGACCCCGAGCTTTTTGAGCCAAAATTAATAATATTATGGTTTGTATGGTCCAGTATAGCTTCCAAAGTGATAGCTTCCAAAAAGACATCAACGTTTCTCGAACCTCGGGTTATTTTCAGGGTTACCTGCATTGTGGTTATCTGTGTGAAATAAATGGAAGCATATAAGCATGGCTTGATCATTCTCTGTCGACATTTAAACTAACCAAGCACACTCAGTTTTAGAGGCGGAAACAAGGTGAACACAAACGAAATCTCCCAAAGTGCTATGATTTAAACACACACACACACACACACACACACACACACACACACACACACACACACACACACACACACACACACACACACACACACACACATACACACGCACACACATATACACACACTCACACACACGCACACGCACACACAGACACACACACACACACACAGACACACACATATACACACACTCACACACGCACACACGCACACACACCACACACACACACACACCACACACACACACACACACACACACACACACACACACACAGACGCAAACGCACACGTACACATACACATACACACACACATCACACACACAATCATGTCACCTGTGTACACCATCACCTTTTAAAGATTAAAGGGAACATAATCCGCTCTCATTGAATTAGTAACTCCTTTAGTCATTCTCGCCGGTGCGTAGTTCTGATAATTTTGAAACATTTCCTTTAGTCATTCTCGCTGGTGCGAAGTTCTGATAATTTTGAAACATTTCCAAAGTCACAACTCCAAGATTGTTGGAATATACAATTCTCGACTTAACTTGAAAATTTATTAGCCAAACATGATTGGATTTGGTCTGTCTGTAAGATCAAGTTGAAATGTCCATAAACATGTCAAAATTTTCACTGATCTAGGGTTACTTTGAATGTCACCTATATTTTGTTATTCACATGCCATGAAAAGAAAAATATCAGTATTATTGACTATCCTATATGTTATAATCAAACAGCCAAACACACCCAATTCATAAAGCCCAGTATTTCTAAAGTATTTATTGGCGGAGCTATTTATCTTTTCTATAGATCTACACTAGTGTAGAAACGCCCTATTCGTGAATCCAGTATTAATCTTCGTATTTTAAGAAAAGGGATTTCTTTTATTATTGTCTTGAAATACATGCAGTAAGCAAAATGAAACAGTTATGCCACCGTAAAGTGTACGTGTCCCCCCTTTCCATATTGCACATGCATACACAGACACGCATAAACAAACTTACACGTAGACACAGATACACGAACGTACACATGTACACACACACACACACACACACCACACACACACACACACACACACACACCTCTCTCTCTCTCTCTCTCTCTCTCTTTCTCTCCCCCCCTCATCCTCACACACTGAAACTTACACACCTTTTCAAACTTACTCTTTCTAGAGGAGCAGCTGGAAAGTATGCGTTTGTTTTTTGTTTTGTTTCGTTGTTTGTTTGTTTGTTTGTTTTTTTTTGTTTGTTTTTTCAAAGAAAAAAGAGATTGTTAGAATGGCTCGAATATCTAGTTTATTTGTTTTTTCCCCTCACCAGCTGACTGTCTTTCAGCGTTATGGATAAAGAAAATTCCAGTAATTCGTTAACAGCATGGAGTGCAGCAGTCTATAGTCATCCAGTTCTAGGCCTAACTGTGCATTGATAACCTGATTCAACCGTCTACCTCCTTCTGCACACGGAGGCAGGCAGGCACGCACACAAACACATACACGCGCACGCATACATGCACTGACGCACACATTGGAATACGTATATAAAACTTTTATGTATTTGTGACGAAAAGAGAAATAGCAGATGAACAGTGTGGATTTTTGGAAGGGAAAGGAACTGTCAATGTCCCTATACATCATCCTAAGAACTATCATAGAGAGGCCAATCGAGGTGAACAAGGATTTATATGTATGCTTTGTTGACTATATCAAGGCTTTCGATCGGGTAAGACATGAACAATCAATCAACCAACTAGAAAGACTCAATATTGATGAAAAAGATCTACGAATAATCAGAAATATGTATTGGGAACAAACAGCTGCAATGAGAATAAAAAACGATATAAGCTCTTTCCAAAACATCAAAAGAGGAGTCAGACATGGTTGTATTTTGTCATCAGATCTGTTTTCAGTTTACAGCGAAAACATCACGAGAAACCTAGAGGAAGCCCCTGGATTAAAGGTTGGAGGGAAAATGATAAAGAACATTCGATACGCAGATGACACCGTGCTGTTTCAGAAGGTGAAAGGGACCTACAAAACCTAGTGAATATACTAGAAATAGAAAGCAAAGGTAAGGGGTTGGAACTAAACAGCAGGAAGATTGAAGTCATGGAGATCAGTAAAAAACATGAAATCCCCTCATGCAAAATAACAGCAAACGGCACAACCTTGAGACAGGTTGATAATTTTAAATACTTGGGAACGATCATTTCACCAGACGGCAGATGCACATCAGAAATAGCCAGCAGAATCGGCCAAGCCAAAACAACATTCAAGAAGATGGAAAGCATTCTTACCAACAAAAGCCTATCGATTAACATCAGGAAGAGAGTTCTTGAGTGTTATATAGAACCAATACTGTTGTGCGGTTGCGAGGCCTGGACAGTCAACAAGCAAAGCCAGAACAAGATTGAGGCAGCCGAGATGTGGTTTCTTAGAAGGATTTTGAGAGTTCCATGGACAGCAAAGAAATCAAACGAGACAGTTTTGATGGAGGCAGACACAAATAGATCATTCATAAGGAAGATTAGGAAAAGGCAGCAACATTCATAGGCCATTTTATGAGGAAAGGGGAATTGGAGCACCTGGTCACAACGGGAAAGCTGGAGTGAAAGAGAGCACCAGGTAGACCCAGGGAGAAGATACTAGACGGACTTGCAGAGTGGCTGAAGACAAGGAGGGTGGAAGAGATGCTTGAGACAACAAGAGATAGAGACAGATGGAAGTCCATAACGCCAACGCCATGCGGCAAGGCATCTGATGATGATGAGTTGTGACGAATTTCCTCTAGTTGTTTTTTTTTCTATCGTAATTGTTTTTATTTGTTTTCTTAAATTTGTTTAGTTCTTTTGAAGGTTAAAAATTTGTTCTGGAGGATCTTACTTTCTTCTGTTTAATAATAGTTGTTGATTAGCAATGGCAGATAGGTAAATTGACTCATGTATTGGTATATATATCGTTTGAATTTAAAAATTCATTTCATTTCATTTCTCTGTCTCTGTCTGTCTGTCTTGTCTGTCTCTTCTCTTCCTCCTCTGTCTTTCTCTGTGTCTGTCTGTCTGTCTGTGACAGATCACTGTCTCTGTCTCTCTCTGTTCTCTCTCTCTCTCTCTCTCTCCTTCTTCTTCTTCTTCTTTTCTTTCTTTCTTTCTTAATGCCAGAGTCATTCTGTATATCATTTCGACTTAAAGGATGAAATAAGTCATAGAATGTCAAAATTATCTGTTCGAACGGCCAACAACACGTGATTACTTGTTTTCTCCAGTAATTGCCGTAAATACCAGAAAGGTTTATTTTACCTGAGGGTGACAATAAATCCGCGCAGAGTTCTAGATTTTCATTTGCTTGCTCAGCTCGGCAATTGTTTTTCTGTTTTGTTTATTCGTTTAAATGTTTTTTCCATCGTTTTTATGTTTTGTTTTGTTTTCGTATTCTTATTTAACCTGCTTATATGTAAAAGTGTGTGTGTGTGTGTGTGTGTGTGTGTGTGTGTGTGTGTGTGTGTGTGTGTGTGTGTGTGTGTGTGTGTGTGTGTGTGTGTGTGTGTGTGTGTGTGTGTGTGTGTGTGTGGTGTATGTGTGTGTGTGTGTGTGTGTGTGTGTGTGTATGTGTGTGCGCGCGCGCGCGTGCCCGCGGATGCATTTGTATATGTGTGTGTTACTGGAAGGTGTGGACATGAGTTTCTCAGCTCTTCATGGGTCGATTCTCATTGAACTGAGTCGAAGATGTGGACTGTCACATAGGGTTAAGTTTAGATGGTAATGCGCCAAGGTCACACGGACCAAAAAGGTATTTAAAGTTGGCACTTTTCGACGAGTGTATGTGAACATTATTTTCTCGGGTCTTTCTACCGTCACCGTTTTAACGGTCAAACATATCCTTGCTGCGGTCTATCATAATTTGAAATTGTTTAAAGTCATAATGACCGACATTCAAGATCGTGTGTATGTTAAGATTACGAAGTATGCAACAAAACCGTTAAAATTCAAATAATCGACTCTCTGTGTAAGCTTAAGATGAAACGTTAACAATAATTTCATCTATTTCTTCTTTTTATTAATTTTTGTATAAAAAGAGAGCTTATAGAGAGGCTTGACAGTTTTATGTGTTTTTGTTATTGTCGTTGTCGTCCTCATTTTCTGTTCTCTCCTAAAAGTCAATTCAGAGACAAATAAACAAACCTGCGAATGAGAACACTGAAAAAAACACCATGGTGAAACTATGATAAATTGTGTCGGTTCTGTCTGTTTGAGATAATTTTGCCCAGTGAGTCGAAAAATCAGGATACTTAAATAGTCTCTTCTTTTCTTATATTTGACGTCGCGTAGAAAGTGTTTGTATATCAACACCCCTTTTCTTGTTAACCCAACTGTTGTGCTCTCAAGATGTTTCGAGGCATAGCTCTCCAAGCCGTCTGCTAAATGCAAGAATGTGGTATTATACACATGCAAAAAGACGGTACAAATGGTAAAATGTACACAATGAGCCCTGGGCCTTCATACAGACAACTGACTGCAAATCTATTAGGGTTGGATCGCATATTTCGCAACGTCGTTTGCGGACTTGAGAAGATGGTGCGAGTTAGTCAGTCTGTAACCGATAGTGTGTGTGTGTGTTGTGTGTGTGTGTGGTGTGTGTGTGTGTGTGTGTGTGCGTGCGTGCGTGCGTGTGTGTGTGCGCCGTGCGTGCGTTGCGTGTGTGCGTGCGTGCATGCGTGCGTGCGTGCGTGCGTGCGTGTGTAGAATTGGTGGGTGCCTTTCTTTGCTGCGAGTCCACACTGGACCGATCGAGTCAAGTCTCTCGACCCTGCGTTTACTTTGTATTAGGTCCTCGAAAAATGTCTCTCGACTTTTTTTTCTCCACTTCTCTCTGAGAATCTGTTGTGCCCAAATCTGCCGTCGTATGAATATGTATGTTCTGTAGATTTGCACTGTCCGGTACTTCTCGTTTCAACAAGATTGTGTGTGCAACTTTCTCTGTTTGTCTCTGCGCCCTCCTCCCCCCCCCCCCCCCCCCGTCCCCCAAATCTGTGTCTCACATTTGTCAGTAAAACTGTTAAGTCTGTGTTTATCTATCAAATAAAGAGAGATATGGGGAGAGAAAGAGCGATGGGGGAAGTGGGGTAGAATTGTAGAGCTGAGTGAAAAACGACTGGAATCAAATTCGGTAAGCTAATAATATGGAGGCCTGCTGTTCCTATATGTCTCTGCCATTCTCGCTTGTAACGTTTTCTCGTCCAGCATTCAGTTAACCCTTTGAACCCCGCACCCTATCTACCAAATGCGAAAGTTATCTCCTTGACTCCCTCACCCTATCCACCAGCTTCCTGCAGACTCCCTCACCCTATCTACCAGCTTCCTGCGGGAAGCTGGTGGATAGGGTGAGGGAGTCCAAGGGTTAAGTTTTTTGTATTGCTAGCATGGTTGACAATGCAGGATGTTGATGTCTTTCTGGTAAGACAGCACTTTCTTTCTTTCCTTCCCTTCATCTCTCTTCTTTCTTTCTAATTCAAGGCGACAGGCACTATGACTCAATCAGCATATGTTCAAAAAAAAATTTTTTTTTCACCTATGTTTAGTTTTATTGTATGTACCAGCGAAATAGATGGGACATTCCGCCTGAAAATAGCTCGATTACTGTGGAACATGGACTGGATATAAAGAATATCAGCCATAATTACGTTTATATACTACACGTCATTATTGAAGGGCCCGAACGTTTTGAGTCAATTTTTGAAATGAGAAATAACCTATTTTTTTACTCTTTTCTCCCAAATTCGTTGCGTAATGAATGGATAAGACTCAGACAACATTGCAGTTTCCTTTGGCACGTGTTTGGGGTTATTGCGATTTGCAATGGCGGCCCAAGGAAGACAATTTCCACACGAAATTGTCGAATCTTCAGCAGGTCTCTCTGACGACGCAGGCAAGGTAGCGACAAAATTCGCTTTGCCGTGCAAGGCACTCTTTTGACACTACTCCAGCCAAATGTTGCCGCAGACGAGGATAAAGGACCGTTCTTGTCGTTTTAACCATGCTTGCAAGACGACGGATGACGGATGAGCAGCGGGGGAGAGCCCTCGCTCTGCTTGATGAAGGCCTAGCGCAGCGGGAAGTTGCTAGACGACTTGAAGTGTCGCATTCCACAATCCAGAGACTGCTGGAGCGCTTCAATGAGACTGGAGCAGTCCAGGAAAGGCGTCACACGGGTCGACCCAGAGTAACGACAAGACAGCAAGACCGCTACCTTGCCCTCTCCGTCCTGAGGGAAAGGGCATCCACTGCGGTGACCTTGAGGGGTCAGCTGAGGGACGCAACAGGTGCTAATATCAGCTGCAGCACGGTGAGAAGACGGCTACATGAGGCAAACTTGAGGTCACGGAGACCGGCCGTCCGACCCGTGCTGTCACCGGTCAACAGAGTGCGCCGCATGACCTGGGCCAGGGAGCACGTGACCTGGACAAGGCAACAGTGGGCCCGGGTCTTGTTTTCGGATGAGTCCAGGTTCACCCTGACCTTTAACGATGGCCGGGCTCGGGTGTGGCGACGTCAAGGGGAGAGGTTCGCTGACGCCACTGTCCAAGAGCATAACCGGTACAGCGGCGGGTCGGTGATGGTGTGGGGTGGCATGAGCCGTGGTACCCGGACCCCCCTGCTCCCCATTGACGGCATCCTGAACGGGGTCCGGTACCGGGACGAGGTTCTGGCGGCCGTGGCACTGCCTGCGCTTGTGGACCTTGGTCAAGGCGCCATCTTCCAGGACGACAATGCACCTGCGCATCGAGCACGCCTTGTGACCGACTTCCTGGAGCAGCATGAAGTCGTCCGTATGGCCTGGCCAGCGTGCTCACCTGACCTGAACCCAATTGAACACCTCTGGGATGTGCTCGGGAGGCGCATCAGGGACAACCACCCCCACCGGGCACCCTGGCCAGGCTGGTCGACATCCTGCAGATCGAGTGGGCGGCCATCCCTCAGGACACACTCCGTACCCTTGTGGGGTCGATGCATCGGCGCTGTGAAGCATGCATCCAGGCTCGGGGCGGACACACGCGATATTGAAAACAGATTGGCCAAATCTGACACTTTCTGTTTTTTGAAAAGGGGGGGATGTTCCTTTAAATGCATGTGCTGTTCACTAATGGGTCATTGTGCTAATTTCTTTTTCCAAAACAGGTGTGGAAATGATGAAATAAAACATAGAATCAATTCTAAACATTGTCAATTATTTCAACTTAAAATTAGAGAGGAAGGAAGAAGTGGCCCTTAAATTATGATTAGGAGTATATATCCTCAGATACATGTGTTGCACTATCCATGTTAAATTGATTTGACCTTGTGGTGATATGTTCAGTTTTACATTTGGCTATATTTGCTGGTTTATGAAAAAAATTCCCACGGCTGTCGGTAAACGTGTTTTCTTCCATTGGTTCATCGGCCAGAAGTGGAAGCAAGTTATCTCCCCTCGCTTTCTGATTTCCTAGAGGGCATGTCAGTCTGACAAAGAATACGAGCTTCTCTGTCTGTTTCTGTCTGTCTGTCTGTCTCTTTGTCTCTCTGTCTGTCTCTCTGTCTGTCAGTTTCTCTTTGTGTCTCTCTGTGTTGTCTGTGGTTTTGTGTTGTGTGTGTGTGTTGTGTCTTCTCTGCTCTCTCTCTTCTCTGTCTGTGTCTTTCTCTGTCTGTCTCTGTCTCTCTCTGTCTCTGCCTCTCTTTGTCTTAGCTGACCTGTTTTTTGTTTGTTAGTATTTGCTAAATAAATATTTGCCTGTGTTTGCCTGTTTTGCTTATAAACTTTGTCACTTGTTTGTTCGTAGTTTCTGTGGACTTAAAGCAGTTTATCTGTACTTTAATCCATCTTTTTGTAAACGCTGAAGTACTCTCGAAGTTGTCAGAACTGAGACGGTAAAAAGCTTGAAACACACTTACTGTTACACACGTTTCATCAAGAATTTTCTGGAGGCACAAGTAGATGCAGGGTTTGAAAGTACAGTTTGAGAGGTTACCTGTGTAGGAGCTACAGCAAATCATCCATATTCTGTTGACTGTCCAGAGCATAATAACAATGTGCATATTGTTTGCAGCTTTTTCGGGCACTTTGTCTCCACGAAAAAGCTTCACACTCTGCTAACACCGATTCATTGACACTGTGACGGAAGCATGGAAAAGTGAAATAGCCTCAGGTTACTCAGAAATTCAGACACAGAAGCGTAGTAAAGTGCAGCAATATTGAAACTGTTTGTCGATAATACTGTGTAGTTTGGGAAACCGTAAAAATAAATACTTGGCATCAGGGTTTTTTTTTGTGTGTGTTTGAGAACGGAGTGCACTCGTTAAAAAATTGCACACGCTCGCATTCACGCAGGCACGCGCGCGCGCGCGCAGACAACACACACACATACACACACACACACACACACACGCACGCACACACACCACACACACAGAGTAACGCACGCACGCACGCGCGCGTACACACACTCACACACGCACACACACGCACGCATAGACACACACTCACGCGCTTGCACTCACTGACTCTTTCTCTTTCTCTCTCTCCCTCCCCCCCCCCTCTCCTCTCTCTCTGTCTGTCTCTGTCTCTGTCTTTCGCGCGCGCGCGCGCACACCACACACACAACATGCGCGGCACGTACGCACGCGTGCACACACACATACACATTAGCGCGCACGTACACACACACACGCACATGTATACAGACGAATAGACAGATAGGCAGAGACAACGTACGTACGGCAGGAATCAAACGCAATGAGCTCGTCAAGAGATGACTTTTCATCAGCCTCGTTGTGCTTGTCTGCAGCAAGTCATAGTATTCTCCATTACTCCCTCCTTCCTGTCTCTCTCTCTCTCCTCTCTCTCTCTCTCTCTCTCTCTCTCTCTCTCTGTCTCTCTCTCTCCTTCAGTCCACCCTCCCTCGTTCTCTCTCTCTTTCTCTCTTTTCTCACACACACACAGACACACACACACACACACACACACACACACCACACAACACACACACACACACACACGCATTGGCTCTCTCTGTCTCTGTCTCTCTCTCTCTCTCTCAGACACACACAGACACAGACAGACAGACAGACACACATACACACACACACACACACACACCACTCTCTCTCTCTCTCTCTCTCTCTCTTTCTCTTCCCTTCCATCCACCCTCCCTCGTTCTCTCTCTTTCTCTCTCACACACACAGACACACAGACAAACACACACAACACACATTGGCTCTGTCTGTCTGTCGTCTGTCTGTCTGTCTCTCTCTCTCTCACAGACACACACAGACACAGACAAGACAGAGAACACAACACACACACACACACACACTCTCTCTCACGGACACACACAGAGACTACACAAACACACACTCTCTCTCTCTCTCTCTCTCGCTGTCTCTCTGTCTCTGTCTGTCTGTCTCTCTCTCTCTCTCCTCTCTCTCTCTCTCTCTCTCTCTCTCTCTCTCTCTCATGACGTGAAACCAGAGATAGGTTCACACAGAATGAATTATAGAAGGATTGGTTTTCTTGATTGGGTTTTGAGTTTGAGTTTAAACATGAGCGGAACGAAACATCAGACGGATGCTGCACACCACTGAAAAATACATCTGTGACATGGAAGGCAGAAAACATTGAAACATTGAATACAGGTTCACACACAGGTGTGATATTGTTTCTGTCTCAGTTTTTTCTGGCGCTGTGGTGATGGCTCCAAATGTCGGCTCGCTGTCGATAAACGTGTTCTCTCTTTATGTGTGCTTGATTAGGAACACAGACACAGACAGACAGACAGACAGACAGACAGACAGACAGACACAGAACACACATACAACACACAACATACACACACACACACACACACACACACACACACACACACACACACACACACACACACACACACACACCTTACACACACACATACACACACACCGGCGCGCACGCGCGAACTCGCTTTCTCATGCTTTCTCTCTCTCTTTCTCTCTCTCTCTCTTTTCTTTCGTTCTTTCTCTCCTTCCCACCCTCCCTCCCTCTCTATCTCCCTCTGTCCCAAATACAGAGCGTGAACAATTGTCTCCCCTTGTTTCAGGATTCACCACAAGAAATGTGAAACGGTCGAGCACAACGCTGAAGATAGTTATCTCTCTGTGTTTCCTTGTGTTTATGATTTCATTACTTTAATTGGTTTCATTTATTCATTTTTTTCAATTTGATCAGTCGGTATGTTTTGTCAGGTTTTTGTTTCTTATTTGTTTTTGTTTGTTTGTTTCTTTGTTTGTTTGTTTGTTTGTTTGTAGTGTCAAAGTATTTTGGTGGTCTTTAGTTTTAATCCCTTTTCAGACGTTACGTCATAGACATGCTAATTTGTTGGCACCGAAATCCTTTAGATTCGAAATACTATATCCACAAGAAAGACTTGAAATACTATACCCACAAACAGGCTGGTGACTTTCAGGCTACCGATTGCCTCGAAAGAAGAGCTGCAGAAAGATACATCACTGACGGTGTGCGCACAGAAGGAGCCATGGTAAATTAACCAAACATGGTTAACTGTCTAAAAGGTAACGCTGTGCAAACTTTTAAGAGAATGGTCTAGACGCCACACTTCCACAAGAAAGCGCTTGGCTATCCTATTATCGATCGACTTGATGGAGACATGGGCATCTAGCAGCCCCAGGCTCTCTTTGAAAGGCTGATCTTGGACTATAGTGAATCAGACAAATACTGACTGGAACTGTCGACAGAGAACAGTAATCAATTTTTTGACGGCCAGTACCGATGCTGGCTTCAGCCTTTTACCTGTAATAGATAACATAAAATAAGATAAGATTATACAACACAACGTATCTTTATTTACGACGATGATAGATAAACACTCGAGTATTTTTTAACATCTAGCCCTTTGCTCCGAATGGGACTGAGCCATGCATAATACATAGGAAAAACCCCAGAAAAACAACATCTAAACGACGTAAAAATAATGTGATATTATTGTTATCTAGATGTGTAAATATGAAATTATAATTGTGTACATCGAAACACATGTGACCCTCCACCACGAAATCAGTCTTAACTCGCAGTCAGGAGCTGAAAAGGTGACTGAGAGTCTATCTGGGGTGTTTTGACTTTTTCTCAAAATTGATTTCTGTAGACTATATAATCATCCCCCACAGAAATTTTTTTCTTGAAAAAATGTTATTAATCAATTTAAATCGGTATTTTAACGCACTGATCGCAGCAGAAAGAACGCAATTTACCTTCCAAAAGTACCTATTTTTGTCTCTTATTATGAACCGTAACCTGTACAGTACCCGCACATGTAATATACTGATGGAAAGCTCTTTGGTGCATCTTTCAGATAATGAGAGCAAAAATTAGAAACAAACTGGGTCAAAGCCACCAAATAAAGAAATTTAAGGAAAATGTTTAGGAGAGCACATAAAAATTTAGAGGCCGTTTTCTCAGAATGGCCGTCATACAAGTTAATGACATTAAACATACATAACTTCTACATTTTTTTTGAGTACAAGCTTTATTCAAGTACCAAAATAATCAACAGAATGTACACTTTCCAGTGATACGCATATCTCAAAATGCCCAAAATGCTAGTTAAGACTGATTTCGTGGTGGGAGGTCACAAATACATAATGAAAAAAGTGAGTTAATCATACATTAAAGTACATTAACGAGCGTAACTTAAAGTGAATAGTTTCTTTACAGTTATACATGTTGTTTATTAAAAAGCAGACAGACGTTGACGTACAAGCAGGAAAGAAGAAAAAAGCCATGGATAATTATTAATAACTCAGAGAGAAATTATCTTTGTATACATTAGAAAATCAGCATCAGTTATACGACAATATTGTTATCGTCATTAGTGACTCTCACAAGAAGAGGATCTGTGAATTTGAACAGGAGAAAATGAGTGAAAATGAACGCACGAGAAATACATAGAGGCAGGAGGAGTAGTGATAGAGAAGGAGGACAAAGTTTATAAAAATTCATCATTAACTACAACAAGTAGAAGCAGTGTCATTACTACAATTAATGATGTTACTGTCAGCATTGCAAACACTGTAACTTTACTGCTACTGCTACTACAGAATGTAATGATAGTAACAATAACGAGGACATGAACGATAATAATAATAATAATATAACAATAATAATGATAATAGTATTTATACACTTTAATAAAATAAAGTTGATTAGATTGAAATAATATGACATAGATATTAAACATAATTTACATTTTATTTGTGGATGAAATAAGATATGCAATGTTTCTGGAAGATTTCCATTGTCAGGTATGTTTTGAGATATTCTGGGAGAGAGTTCCACAGAACAAAGTGATAGTATTTCAGACTGCATTTCTGAAGATTTATTCTTCGAGCTGGGATGTTGATTTTCTTTGGGTTGAAAAGTCATCTATGGGGAATATTTTTATTAGAAGCAATGCAGCATGCCCTTTTATGATTTTGTGAATGAGTCGTCTTTTATTACGTTCTAGTCTGGAAAGAGGGTGTGAAGGCAAAGCACATACACACACACATACACGTAGAGAGAGAGAGAGAGAGAGAGAGAGAGAGAGAGAGAGAGAGAGAGAGAGAGAGAGAGAGAGAGAGAGAGAGATCTGGATGTATGAACTGTAGTTTATGTTTGAAATTTGTTTGAGGACATGAAGAAAATTTCTCCCCATGGGGATGCTGGGGGCTCTTTCGGTGTAAATAGTATCCTCACTTTCTGGAAATGCTGTGCTAGAAATTTCATCTTTTCTGTTATCTCTTTGTAGGCTTATTTATTATTTTGTTTGTTATGTTAAGGAATAACTTTCATTTCCCACGTGAACTTTACATTATATGTGAGCGAATTGGCAGCGCTGGTGTCCTTTAGAACTTGGAACACTACTTTCCCAGTTAAGCTGATGGAACGATCACCACCTTCATTACCATCGATCGGTCTTAAGGAAAGAGGCTTAGAATAACAAGAGGTGGATGAGTGATAGATACATTTGAAAGGGCAAGCTGGTCACAGTAAACTCACCAACGTAAACTGTCCAAAAGGTAACACTGAGCAAACTTGAAGGTTGGGATTATTGAAAACGCCCTCAGTTCAGTGTGTGAGCATGTTAAAGGGCAAATAGGAGCCACAATAAACAAGCCAAGTGTTAACTGTTTAACTATCCAAAAGTAACATCGTGCAAACTTTTAAGGGAGGGGAAGGGGGGGGGGGTCTTTTCAGACGCTCTGCCTTTTAGAAAAAGCGTCAAGCTGCATTATTATCGATCGTTTTGAAATAAACCTGGGAAGATAACGCAGCCGCAGGTCCACTTTTAAAAGCAGACCTGGAGGCATATGAATCAGCAAATACTGGAACTCTCTGCGGAGAACACTGCAGCTTGGATGACTAATATAAACGTTGCCTCCAATTTTCAACTGGGAAGGGAAAATATGTGAGAATGGAGCAGAGAGAAAAGACGAGGAAAACAGAGAGAGAGGGAGAGAGAGAGAGAGGAGAGAGAACCGACTGGAGTGGAATCAGATCGAATATTCAAGTGAAACAATTTTTTTTTTTCTTTCCAATCCGACTTCTCTTTTTTGTCGTCCTGCAGTCAGTCAAAACGAGAGAGGTTCATTCCTTCTCTCCATTTTCCTCTTTGTTGATGTTGTTCGTCCTTCCGCCTGTATCACGAGTCAAACATCTCGATTCTCCCGCATGCGTCGTGTAAAGTGACTGTTTTTCTTCATCATGTAAAGTGACGACTGTTTTTCTTCATCTGAATAGTAACCGATGATGTTTCTTTGATAGACGTAGATCTCACTGTCCCGTTAAATTATTCATAGATTTTCTACTGATGAAAATCAGGTCTAAAATTGTAGCTTATGCGATAACGAGAACAATGAAGGAAGCAGAGAAAGAATATGAGAAACAGAACGAGGAAAAAATTTGGAAAATGAAACAGAAGAAAATGTCAAATTATTACAAAGAAAAAATTTAGTCCAGTTAAGAGAAAATAAAATAAAAGCAGTGATATTAAAATCAAGAGAAAAATGGTGGCAGAAAGGGAAAAAAGACAGCAGACTGTTTTTCTAATTTTGAGAAAAGGTGCAACATTAATGAAAGTATGCCTAAACTGTTTCATCTAAAGGAAACTTTGATAGACATGAACCTAAAACATTTCTTTTTAAAAGGTAAAACACATTTAATAAAGAACTGTATAGAAAAAAATGTTAAATGCATGCAAAGTAACTGATTTGATAATAGGCTGCCCGAAGTTATCAAATGAAGAAATGGATTCTTCAGAAGGAGCAAATAACATTGGAAAAGCAGGATTTGCATTGACAAAAATGAAAATTGAAAACAGCCCTGGAACATACGGTTTTGGGGCAGAATTTCTTATATTCTTTTGGAAGAAATTCGGTTCTTTTGTTGTGCGAAATTATTTTTAAATGAATCATTTAGAGATGGCGAACTTTCAGCAAGTCAGCAAGGATTGATAAAATGCATCCAAAAACCAGATAAACCAAGACAATACATACATATTGGAGACCTTTTTTAGTACTTAACTAATTACATAAGATCGAATCAGCGTGTATTGCCAATAGAATTAAGATAATACTTCCAAAGTTAATTTGTGGAGATCAGACAGATTTTGTTGCAAATAGATGTATTGGAGACAACATAAGGCTAATTGTGATTGTATCGGAGAAACATAGGCTAATTGTGATTGTATGGAGACAACATAAGGCTAATTGTGATTGTATCGGAGACAACATAAGCTAATTGTGATTGTATCTGAGACAACATAAGGCTAATTGTGATTGTATTGGAGACAACATAAGGCTAATTGTGATTGTATCGGAGACAACATAAGGCTAATTGTGATTGTATCGGAGACAACATAAGGCTAATTGTGATTGTATCGAGACAACATAAGGCTAATTGTGATTGTATCGGAGACAACATAAGGTAATGTGATAGTATCGGAGACAACATAAGGCTAATTGTGATTGTATCAGAGACAACATAAGGCTAATTGTGATTGTATCGGAGACACATAAGGCTAATTGTGATTGTATCGGAGACAACATAAGGCTAATTGTGATTGTATCGGAGACAACATAAGGCTAATTGTGATTGTATCGGAGACAACATAAGGCTAATTATGATTGTATCGGAGACAACATAAGGCTAATTGTGATTGTATCGGAGACAACAAGGCTAATTATGATTGTATCTGAGACAACATAAGGCTAATTGTGATTGTATCGGAGACAACATAAGGCTAATATGATTGTATCGGAGACAACATAAGGCTAATTATGACTTGCTCAGTTACTTGGTCAGGCTACGTCTGTCAGAAAATGTCGGCATTACTTTCCCAGTTTCCTCCGGCTGCTAGGTTGGAGCCATTATCGTCTCATGTGGACGATTGTGTAGAAATTTATTTTATTCTGAATGGTGCCATGGTTCGTTA
>CM060305.1:17109748-17122248 GCA_030674185.1 Monoplex corrugatus | reverse complement strand
TATTTATCTATTTATCTATCTATCTATCTATCTATTTATCTATCTATCAATCTATCTATCTATCTATCTATCTATCTATCTATCAATCTATCTATCTATCTATCTATTTATCTATCTATCTATCTATCTATCTATCTATCTATCTATCTATCAATCTATCTATCTATCTATCTCTCTGTCTGTCTCTCTTGAGGTTCTTGTTTGCTGGTTTCAGTAAGTGGATGAGTGAGCAGGAGTGCGTGTGTGAATGTTTACGCGGTGTTGGTCAGAAGATTTGAGCAATACCATCAATGACGCAACCGCGAAGTGGATGAGACTCGACTGTGTGGTTCCAGTCTTCCCAATAAGCCCACAGCACGCACAACTCTGGGTAGGAGCCGGTTAGAGCCGAAAAATCCCACAATGATTTTTGAAGGCACTGATGGGGATTCAAACCCACAACCTTCCAGTAGGTAGTCCGTTGCGTTAACCACTACACCACGGCGACTGGTACATCTGTCATTATTTTTTTTTCTGCTCTGACCATCTCTTACCCAAACTTAAGTGCGCTCATTGAGAAAAGTTGGACACACAATCGAATCTCAACAATTTTACAGAAATATCATTGAATGTATTTCCAGAACAAGACTGCAAGTGTCTGTGTCTCTCGGATACAGTTGACGCCATGATACATTTTGATTGTAAATGTAGAATACAACCGTGTCTCGATTTCAGGAGGAAATCCACAGTATCATGTTTATCACATCATGCATAGATACAAGCTTTACTCGCATTGCGAATTTAGGAACAGATAGCATCCACGTTTGCACATACAAAAATTCTATATCTATGGTTGTAATTTCCGCAAGTGATTAACTAAACACTCCCACACGAAACCGTCGAACCAAAAAAACACCCCTAGTGTTCTTTCTCCTCACGCACTCACTACCACACCATATCTACCCAATCCAAACACTAATTTATAAAGTTCTCAGCAAGGACCTAGTAATTCACTTTAAAGTTCACTTCACCTTTCTTCAAGCTGCTGTTTCAATGTCCGATAGGCTGTTCGGATTTCAAAATTATCAACACCAGCAGTAACCTGTCAATCGAGATCGAAGCCACACCATCTGGCATGTATCGCCCAACCCAACAGTGAAGATGGGTTCCAGAATCGTCAAGTAGTCGTATTTGAACAGAAGTACGTCATCAACCTTAACACCCCCCCCACACCCCCCACACCCCACCACCACTACAGAGCTTAGTCCTTCGAGATCACAAAACCCAGGTGATATATATTTGTGAAGACCACAATTATTTACGTAGAGAAGAAGAAAGGCGTGGTAAATTGTCTGCGCGAACACGAGTCGCGCTCCCCAACGATGTTCTGCTATTCAACTTGTTCAAGCGCTGAATTATTCATTTTGGCAGTATTCGTGTTTTATCACACCCCGGTTTATAGAGTCAGTTTACTGTTAGATTCCATAACGTTAACCCAATTCAGTTTCATCGGGTTAAGTGTAGTATCAGTTAAACTGTGTAGTGTAAACAAGCGTTTTCATTGCAAATGATTTGTAGGTAAAATGTTTTCCTTATTTCAATGTATTTTTGACATTCAAAACACAGAGTACCCTCATCATCAATGGCGTCTTTTTTGCAGTGTGTGCAGTTTCTGTATTTTCTTGGAATTTTATATCTTGTAAGAATGTCGTGTGCATGTAAACAATCATACACACAATGCACACATGCACACACACACACACACACACCACACACACACACACACACACACACACACACACACACACGCACACACACACACACACGCACGCGCGCGCGCGTGTAAACAATCACACACGCACTCCTGCTCACTCATCCACTTACTGAAACCAGCAAACAAGAACCTCAGAGAGAGAGAGAGAGAGAGAGAGAGAGAGAGAGAGAGAGAGAGGAGGGTGGGTGAACATCAGAAAAAGTCCATACGTGGGGTTTACCTTTTAGCTGACATCAGTTGAGTATGTCTCGGAAGTAGATATTGTTTATCATTATATCAATCTGATGAAGTAGATACCGTTTAGTACTGTGTCAATCTGATCGCTGAAAGAGTAGACGGTGAATTACAAACGACGTCAATGTAACTTTGCAAGCATGTCCACTTTGCTGATGTCAGTGTATCTCGTCTGACAGGACTGGCAGCTGATAATCCCTGTGTGTCTCCTCAGTTATTGAATATTGTACAAAGTACGCATAGCTTTATAAGGATCTCGTGGACATGCAAGCTGGATACTGGAGAACAGGAAGCAGACGATGAAGAAGACAGGAGTGACGAGTCTGTGCGCCGCCAATATACGCATCCGGTTTCACGTCCGTCAAGCTTTGACGTAGCTTTCGGGGACCGGCATCTGTTTCGATGGTCTATTAAATGTCAGCGGAAGATGTTACACTCAGTCGTAAAGCTCCTATGAAATAATGATATCGAACATTAGTCGTCAATTTACCCACGTTTCCGACCTCCTTCTTCTCCAGGCACCTACCCTGGTGGCTTCCTCTCCACACCCACATCAGTTTTTGTCTTGATCCAGCTAAACCTGACAGGTTATCCCCCAAAAAGAATAATTGATTCTGTACAGACATGTGTTTCGTGACAAACGGAACAGATGGTAAGGAATCTGTGGTACGATAAAACCTCAAAGCTAACACTAATAGAATTTAAATCTCGCTTTAGACTAAACAATAGCAGGAGCTCATTACTAGAAGATTCACGTGGCTCTGCAGCAACCTCATGATATCAATGTTCCCTCCATGCTGTGCTCACAGACACGCCCAGCGGGAAACATACAGACATGCAAGTGCAAACACGCATACGCATATATGCTCCTCCTGGATACCTGTGCACGCACACACACTCACAGCGCATACACACACACGCGCGCGCGCGCGCGCATACACACCCTCATTGACGTCCATACTCACCTCCTCTGCTCCTTTAATACAACGCACATACAGTACACATACAGTACACAGAGGTCGATACATCCCGGTCTAATAAGCAAAGTATGCAGACCATGTCTTACAATAAGGGAGGAGAGCTACCAGTAAAGTTGGTCATTTATGAACAATACCCAATCAGCATCAAGTGATGTTTGCCATTACTAAACATCACACAGGTATCAATTTACAGTCTTGTCATCATCATCATCATCATCATCATCATGAGCCCTGCCGCATGGCGTTGGCGATCATATGGCCCTCCATATGTATCTATCCCTTGCCGCCGCAAACACATCTTCCACCCTCTCTGTCCTCAGCCACACTGCAAGTCCGTCCAATATTTTCTCCCTGGGTCTACCTGGTGTTCTCTTTTCCTCCAACTTTCCTGTTGTGCCCAGATGCTCTAATTCCCCTTTCCTCATAAAATGGCCTATAAATGTTGCCTGTCTTTCCCTAATCTTCCTTATCAATAATCTTCTTGTGTCTACCTCCATCAAGGCTGTCTCGTTTGATTTCTTTGCTGTCCATGAAACTCTCAACATTCTTCTAAAGAAACCATCTTTCGGCTGCCCCAATCTTGTTCTGGCTTTGCTTGCTGACTGTCCATGCCTCACAACTGTATAACATTATCGGTTTATATAGCATTCAAGAAGTCTCTTCCTGATGTTAATTGATAGGCATTTGTTGGTAAGAATGCTTTTCGTCTTCTTGAATGATGTTTTGGCTTGGCCGATTCTGCTGGCTATTTCTGATGTGCATCTGCAGTCTGGTGAGATAACCGTTCCCAGATATTTAAACTTTTCAACCTGTCTCAAAGTTGTGCCATTTGCTGTTATTTTGCATAAAGGGATTTCATTTTTTTTACTCATTACCATGACTTGCATCTTTTTGCTATTTAGTTCCAACTCTTATTTTTGCTTTCTATTTCTATTAAATGCAGAAGGTTTTGTGGTCCTTTTCATTTTCTGCAATTAACACAGTGTCATCTGCGTAACTAATGTTGTTTATCATTTTTCCTCCAACCTTTAATCCAGGGCATTCTTCTAGGTTTCTCATGATGTTTTCGCTGTAAAGTGAAAACAAATCTGGTGACAGAACACAACCTTGCCTGAATCCTCTTTTGATATTTTGGAAAGAGCTTATTTTCGTTTTCTATTCTCATTGCTGCTTTTGTTCCCAGTACATATTTCTGATTATTCGTAGATCTTTTCCATCAATATTGAGTCTTTCTAGTCGGTTGATCAATTCTTCATGCCTCCGGTCACAGTGTCTGCTGGCCATTTGTGTGAGTGATGTCCACATTGCACTTTTAATGGTTTGTGTCACACCATTGTTCACGTTGTGACGTTTGAAATTCATGGCGAATTTAATTTAGAATCAATTAAAAAGATGATTTGTTTGACCTGATCGATTGATTTTCTGTATATAAAGAACTGAAGAGACTGATTCATGTATTTCTCCGGCCTTTCTTTCATTTCGGAGAAAGGAGCTGACAGAAGCCTCCTCTTCTGCTGCTTTTATTTTGTTCTCTCTCTCACTCTCTCTCTCTATCTGTTTGAAAAAGAGAGATGGAGAGAGAGAGAGAGAGAGAGAGTCTGTGTGTGTGTGTGTGTGTGTGTGTGTGTGTGTGTGTGTGTGTGTGTGTGTGTGTGTGTGTGTGTGTGTGTGTGTTTTGCGCGTGTGTATGCGTGCGCGCGCGCGTGTCTCGGTCTCTCGCGTCGTGTTTAGATTGGTCAGGGGATATATTCGGTTGTTGCAACAATTTGTCATATCTGGATAATAATCTTTTAATACAAAACAACCATGGCTGGTTTCTGGCTCTAAATGTTCTATTTCATTTTTAAGGTATATGAATAGCTATTTCTAAATATGAAAAATCCAATCATTACAACCTTTTAAGGTAGAATGTAAGTAAACAAGCCTTTAGAAAGTAAGGAAGCGTGTAAGTAAGTAAAGTAAGTAAGTAAGTTAAGTAAGTAAGTAAGTAAGTTTAAGTAAGTAAGTAAGTAAGTAAGTAAGTAAGTAAGTAAGTAAGTAAGTAAAGTAAGTAAGTAAGTAAGTAAGTAAAGTAAGTAAGTAAGTAAGTAAAGTAAGTAAGTAAGTAAGTAAAGTAAGTAAAGTAAGTAAGTAAGTAAGTAAGTAAGTAAAGTAAGTAAGTAAGTAAGTAAGTAAGTAAGTAAGTAAGTAAAGTAAGTAAGTAAGTAAGTAAGTAAGTAAGTAAGTAAGTAAGTAAGTAAGTAAGTAAGTAAGTAAGTAAGTAAGTAAGTAAGTAAGTAAGTAAGTAAGTAAGTAAGTAAGTAAGTAAGTAAGTAAAGTAAGTAAGTAAGTAAGTAAGTAAGTAAGTAAGTTAGCAAGCAAACGATTAATTGACTAATCGATTCCGACAGACACATTCATGAACTGACTGAGAAAGGAACATATATATGATGTAAATCATAATATGCTCTCTATAATTTTCCATTGCTTTTATTCTTTCTCCCCATTTATAGCGGGTTGTGTGTGGTTTTGGTGGTGTGTGTGTGTGTGTGTGTGGTGGCGATGCGTGCGTGCGTGTGTGTGTGCCTGCGTGCGTATGTGTCTGTTTCAGCGCTTAGATTTGATTTTATCAAGATTTTGGCTATACAATATTATAAATAAAAAAAATTAATAAAATCATAAATAACGAAGTAAAGAACGTAACAACTATCAAAGAAACAAGTATTTGAGTAATTGAGTAAGTATGTAAGAAAAGTAAGAGGATATGTATTAGAATAAGTGATTGATTAGGCACGTAAACAGGTAAGTAAATGACCAAGCGGATAAATAATCGATTAGACGCTGAAGACTTGATCACCTAATTGCTTCAGTAAGAGATTAGTAAAAATACCAAAAAATCAAGTATTAAATTACGTAAGTAAAAAATAACCAAACAATAAGTGATTAATTACCGTAACTAAGAAATAACCACAAAATAATCATAACTAAGATTGATTAATCTTCAGTAAGTAAGTAAGAAAATAACCAAACATTAAGTGATTAATTACGTAAGTAAGAAAATAACCAAACAATCAAGTGAATTAATTACGTAAGTAAAAAATAACCAAACAATCAAGTGATTAATTACGTAAGTAAGAAATATACCAAACAATTAAGTGATTAATTACGTAAGTAAGAAAATAACCAAACAATAAGTGATTAATTACGTAAGTAAGAAAATAACCAAACAATCAAGTGATTAATTACGTAAGTAAGAAAATAACCAAACAATCAAGTGATTAATTACGTAAGTAAAAAATAACCAAACAATTAAGTGATTAATCACGAGCCCACAACTACTTTTCTTAAGACCTAATACGTTGCTCACGCACTCAGTCCATTTTTCATTCACTCTCATTCACTCACTCACTCACTCACTCACTCACTCACTCACTCACTCACTCATCACTCACTCTTACCACGCACTCAGTCCATTTCATTCACTCCATTCACTCACTCACTCCTCACTCACCCACTCACTCACTCACTCACTCACTACTCATTAACTTTGTCTTACGGGGAATACTCGTTTTCCAGTATTTTCTATACTTTTTTTTATGGGAAATACGCGTTTTAAGTATTTTCTATACTTTGTTTTTATGGGAATTTACGCGTTTTTAAGTATTTTCTATACTTTGTTTTTATGGGAAATACGCGTTTTTCAAGTATTTTCTATACTTTGTTTTATGGGAATTACGCGTTTTAAGTATTTTCTATACTTTGTTTTTATGGGAAATACGCGTTTTAAGTATTTTCTATACTTTGTTTTATGGGAAATACGCGTTTTTAAGTATTTTCTATACTTTGTTTTTATGGGATAAAAATAGAACTTCAACAATATTTTCTATACTTTGAGTTTTGCAAATACGCTTTTTAGTTTTTTATACTTTGTTTTATGTGAATACGGTTGTTCAGTATTTTCGTGTATTGTTATGGGAAATACGCGTTTTTAAGTATTTTCTATACTTTGTTTTTATGGGAAATACGCGTTTTTAAGTATTTTCTATACTTTGTTTATGGGAAATACGCGTTTTTAAGTATTTTCTATACTTTGTTTTTATGGGAAATACGCGTTTTTAAGTATTTTCTATACTTTGTTTATGGGAAATACGCGTTTTTAAGTATTTTCTATACTTTGTTTTTATGGGAAATACGCGTTTTCAAGTATTTTCTATACTTTGTTTTTATGGGAAATACGCGTTTTTAAGTATTTTTCTATACTTTGTTTTTATGGGAAATACGCGTTTTCAAGTATTTTCTGTACTTTGTTTTTATGGGAATTAAATGGATGATGAAAACTCAAAACACATTTGTGCTTGCGGGCATTTGCATAAGTATCCCCGCTTTTTGTTGTGTTATTGTTGTTGTTGTTGTTGTTGTTGTGTGATTGAAAAATGATGTTATTGGTATGTGAGTAAGATTATTTATGTAACAGCGCAGTGAGTCGAACTGAGAATGGCGCTATACAAAAGCTATTTAATTATTATTATTATTGTTATTTATTATATTATTATCATTATTATTATTATTATATATATTATTATTATTATTATTATTATCACCATTATGAAGAAGAAGGTCAGGAGATAGAGATGATGGATGTAATTCTGGGGAGTAAACAGTCATATGATGGATGTAATTCTGGGGAAATAACAGTATTCATAAGAATGGATGTAATTCTGGGGAGTAAACAGTCACATGATGGATGTAATTCTGGGAGGTAAACAGTCATATGATGGATGTAATTCTGGGGAGTAAACAGTCATACGATGGATGTAATTTGGGGGTAAACAGTCATATGATGGATGTAATTCTGGGGAGTAAACAGTCATATGATGGATGTAATTCTGGGGAGTAAACAGTCATATGATGGATGTAATTCTGGGGAGTAAACAGTCATACGATGGATGTAATTCTGGGGGTAAACAGTCATACGATGGATGTAATTCTGGGGGGTAAACAGTCATATGATGATGTAATTCTGGGGAGTAAACAGTCATATGATGGATGTAATTCTGGGGAGTAAACAGTCATACGATGGATCTAATTCTGGGGAGTAAACAGTCATACGATGGATGTAATTCTGGGAAGTAAACAGTCATATGATGGATGTAATTCTGGGGAGTAAACAGTCATACGTGGATGTAATTCTGGGGATTAAACAGTCATAATGACATCGGGCATACGAGAGGAGGACGTTAGAAACTGATGTGGATTTTTTGTCCGTGGAAATTTAGTTACATAAGTATATGGTTTCTGGGAGAAAGTCGATGTTATTATTCTGGGGTAATTGTAATCGTGAAAGTATGCTGTGATCTGGATCGTTCTACGACTTTGTGTGTTTGTGTGTGTGGGTGGATGTGTTTGCTCCCGCGGTACAATGTATGAAAGAGAGGAGTGGAGGAGAGATGGTGTGATGTGTGTGTGGGTGGTGGTGGTGTGTGTGTGTACGTGTGTGGTCTGTATGAGGGTGGAGTGGTGGTGAGAGAGAGAGAGAGAGAGAGAGAGAGAGAGCTTCATTTGCTTCAAGCAATTGTCAGATTACAGACGATATTTAAGTACAGTTTGCATGGTGGTATGTGAAATGGTTGGAAACCGAAAGAGACTACAAATGGCGGGGGGAAAAAAGTTGTATAAGTTAATGAACCTGTAAGACTAGTTTAATTTAACCAGCTTTTTTTCAAGGTTTACGTAAGTTTCTGTTCAAGTCACCAAGAACGATCACATCGTGATATTGTTATGAGACGGCATCCATTGTGTTAGTAAATGTATGTATTCAGCGGGCAGGTTCATATTAACATTTTTATTAGAAGTGAAGCCCATTAGAATTGGTGATTTTTTGTTGTTGTTTTTTTTTGGTTTTTTTGTGCACAGATTTTTACCTGTTTCGTCCACGAAATAATGCTTAAGATGGAGAAGACGCGTGACCTTGAAGAGTGTGTGTGTGTGTGTGTGTGTGTGTGTGTGTGTGTGATGTGTGAGAGAGAGAGGGAGAGATGTGGTGAGAGAGAGAGAGAGAGAGAGAAGGTTGAGGGAAAGGAGAGAGACAGAAGTGGACAGATAGAAAACAGAAAGAAGAAGGGCGAGGAAGAAAAGGTGACTTTAGACCAAGCAAACTCTAATCAACCCAAACCCCTAAGACCGGTGTTGCCATTTCATGTGAAATTAAGTTTTCAGCAGTGCTGAAAGGGTCGGATTAAAATGGCTTTCCCTGAGTGCGGGGGTTTCTATCGGTGTCAAAGGACAGCGGGTGAAGTAGTGGTAGGAGCGCTGGCTGAAAGGCAGCGACAGTGGATGTCTGGCGTCCTTAATGACAGGAAACAGTTCAGTGGCAACGTGGTGCCACTTCCCTGTCGGTCCTCTGCTTTCTCTGTGCTGGATTCTGTCGTTTAAACCCTTTGGCTTCCCGCACCATATCCACCGACTGCAAAATCTTAACCCTCTGACTCCCTCACCCTATCCACCAGCTTCTTGCAGAAAGTTGATGGATAGGGTGAGGGAATTAAAGAATTAAGTTTCTGCTTTGATAGCATGGTTGACAATGCAGGATGCTGGTGGACAGGGTGCGAGAGTCAAAATAGGAGAGCCTTGTGTGAGACGTGATGTGCGTGAGAGAGAGAGAGAGAGAGAGAGAGAGAGAGAGAGAGAGAGAGAGAGAGAGAGAGATACCGAAAGTAGTTTTTTTTTAAAGTGCATCTGTTTATAGGATGAATTGTTTCCCGAAAGGTTGTGATCTCAGATCTTCATGAGTCCAAAAATATATCAGTGTGGAGTTACTGACCGCCGCTCTGACCGGTTATTGAAATGTTAATAATAATATACAGTAGAAAAGTCTAGGGCTGTATTTACAATACGTCACGATAAATCTTCAAGAGTACATAAAAGTGTTCTCAAGTAACTAGTAGGAGTTTTCAGTATTGTGATTAAGCACTTTGAACATTATTTTCTGAAGGCTTCTTTGAAGTGGAGTACAGTCAAATGAGTGATGGTGATCTCCCAAGTGAGCACATGGTATACTCATCCCTAGCAACATCCGATCCTCTCCTCTACAAATAAATTATACTTTTTGAGCTGACCAGGATAAGTGTCCAGTCGCTCGACCATTGTATTAACAGCTTTCTGATTTTGCTGTCTTGTTTACCACGTTACAGCCTCGTTTTCTCTCTCTTTCTCTCTCTCATCCTCTCTTTCTCTGTCTCTGTCTTTCTCTTTCTTTGTCTCTGTCTTTCTTTTTCTTTCTCTCTCTCTGTCTCTTTCTTTCTCTTTCTGACACACACACACACACACCACACACACACACACACACACACACACACACACACACACACACACACACACACACAACACACACATACACACACACATACACACACATACACACTCTGTCTGTCTGTCTGTCTGTCTCTCTCTCTCTCTCTCTCTCTCTCCATCTGTGTGAGTGTCTCCTTCTCTCTCTTTCTGGCTTTTTGTCTTTCTTGTATGCTTCTGACTTCATTCTTTATCTTTGTCCTAATCGGTGTCATGTGTGTGTGTGTGCTTGCGTGTGTGTGCGTGTGTGTATATATGTTGTGTGTGCGTACGCACGTGCGCGTGTGTGTGTGCGCGCGCGCGTGCGTGTGTGTGGTGTGTCTGTGTGTGGAGAGATAGATAGAGAGAGGAGAGAGAGAGAGAGAAAGTAGGTTGGCATCTGAGAATTTGTGCATGCCCCCTCTCCCCCCCCCCCCCCTTCCTCTCTCTCTCGTTGTTGTATTCGTATCTCTATGCAGTTTGCCCGGAGTGTGTCTGTGTGCTTGGAGATTATGATGTTTGTTGAAATGAATGCATTGTCTGGCCTCATAACTTTACCAGTAACAATCTACCACTGTCGGCCTTGTAAGTAGCCTAGATTTGCTGTCATTTGCATGCAAAGCAAGAGAGGGGTTTGTGTGCGATGATGGCGTAAACCCCTTGAAATTCTGTCGGTCATGAGCTCCTGTTGTTGATCACAAAACTAGTTTTTTGCTCTGGTCACCACGTTTCGAAAAACATGTACAGGTAGAATCAGTGCAGCAAACGAATTTCGATTTTGGGTTAACATGAAAGGATTTTGTCTGGCGCTGAGAAAAGCTTCTACATCATGAAAAGGACTCATCAGTTCAGTGTGTGTGTGTTTAGTGCAGTACCTTTTCTGTATTTACAAAGAGATAAACGTGTGTATCTGTATGTGTGTGCGCGCTTCTGCGCAGACAAATGTGGCACGTACTTGCTCGTGTGTGTGTGTGTGTGTGTGTGTGTGTGTGTGTGTGTGTGTGTGTGTGTGCGCGTGCGTGCGTGTGCGCACATGTTTATGCGCGTGTGTGCATGTATGTGTGAACACACGTGCGTCAATACGGTCAGGTAGAGAAATAATGCGGTGAGATTCAACAGCACAGAATGGATGGCAAAATCAGTGATCAATGTTGTACGTCATTATTTCACTTAAGTGGTCAGAGCACTTACAAAGACAGTCTATTATCAAAAGATCATTTTACAAAAAACGACACAGCCACCTGTGCAAATGAACGACCTATCGAAAGTGGTGACCATAAATGAGTTTTATACCAGCAAAATCGATTAGTTCACACACACATACACACACACACACACACACACACACACACACACACACACACACACACACACACACACACACACACATATATATATATATATACACACAGATGCACGCACAGACGCACACACAGACACAGACACACACACTCTCTCTCTCGCACTCACATACATACTCACACACACACAAACACACACACACATACACACACTCACGCACACACACACACACACAGGTACACTCACACACACACACACACACGCAACACGCACACACACACACACGTACACACACTGTCTCAGTCTGTCTCTGTCTCTCTGTGTCTCTGGTTCTGTCTGTCTGTCTCTCTCTGTCTCTCTCTCTCTCTCTCTCTGTGTCTACTCTCTCCCTTTCTCTGTGGCTTTCTGTCTATCACTCTCTCTGTGTCTCTCTGACTTTATCTTTATCTTTCTTTCACTCGATGTGTCATTGTGTATGTCTTTGTGTGGGGAGAGAGGAAGGGAGGGAGAGAGAGAGAGAGAGAGAGAGAGAGAGAGAGAGAGAGAGAGCTGGTTTACGTCTTCTCACCCTCCCCCCCCCCTCTCTCTCTCTCATTCTCTCTCATTTTCTCTCTCTCTCTGTGTCTCTGTCTTTGTCTGTCTCTGTCTCTCTCTCTCTCTCTCGTTCTCTCGTCCTTGCATTCGTATTTCTGTGCATTTTGCCCGGAGTGTGTCTGTGTGCATGCGGATTAGGATGTTAGTTGAAATGAATGCATTTTATGGCCTCATGAATTTACCAGTAACATATCTACCACTGTTAACCTTATAAGTAGCCTAGATTTCCTGTCATCTGCATGCAAAGCAAGATATTTGTTTACTAGATGCCATACACCCTTGTGATTCTCTCTCAGTCATGAGCTCGTGTTATTGACTATGAAACTAGCTTG
>CM060305.1:17084748-17102248 GCA_030674185.1 Monoplex corrugatus | reverse complement strand
CACAAAACTCACTTTCATGCCCTGCTCACAATACTGCGTATCGCCCTTCTAAACCCTTTGACTCCCGCACCCTGTCCACCAGCATCCTGCGTTGTCAACCATGCTAGTGAAGCAAAAATTTAAGCCTTTGACTTCCTCACCCTATCCACCAGCTTCATGCAGGAGGCTGGTGGATAGGGTTAGGGAGTCAAAGGCTTAAGTTTTTGCAGTTGTTGGATAGGGTGCTGGAGTCAAAGGGTTAATTAAAATGGCGAATGTTCTGGCGCTGTCGGCTAAAGTGTTTGGTAAAGTGTTCAGCTTGCCTCCGGTCATCTCACGCACTGACCTACACATTTAATAGTGATGCCAGCCTGAAGCCTTTACTTGTAATAAAGTCGGAGACACACGCAACAATGACCGCATGAACAAATTATTTTCTGACTGCTTTTAAACTCTAGAGCTCATACACAACACACACACACACACACACACAACACACACACACACACACACAAACACACGCGCACATACACACACACACACACACACACACACACGCTTATACACACACAGACGCTCGTGCGCGCGCACCCCCCCCCCCCCATGTAAATGTAAATACACACACAAACACACACACACACACACACACATATATATTTTATATATATATATATATATATATATATATATATCAAGGGAGACGTCAGAAAGGTTCGATCGTCCTGTTTCTTGTTCAAGGGAGGTCGTCAGAAAGGCTCAATCGTCCTGTTTCTTGTTTACGGGGGATCGTCAGAAAGGCTCAATCGTCCTGTTTCTTGTTCAAGAGAAATCGTCAGAAAGGCTCGATCGTCCTGTTTCTTGTTCACGGGGGATCGTCAGAAACGCTCTTGTTACTCTACTTTTATCAGCTTTATTCCAACCTAGATATCTACTATACTTGTGAAATGGCTTAATGTTGTTGTAAGGGAAAAACTAGAGATGCCCGAGGGAGAGGAATGGCAGAATGATTCAGACGTTCGCATGCCAGTAACTAACTCGACGTTCCAGGATACGATCCCTGTTGAGACCTCGACTTTTCTCCTCAGTTTGACCGGAAAATCAAAATGAACGTCCAGTCTTTTGGAAGGAGACAAAAACAAGTCGGACTTATGTACGGTCTGGCTGCGCACGCTAAAGGCCCCATGGCAGTTGAAAATCGTGAAGAGCCGGGTATTCGCCCGGCTGCCTTGGTACAAAACATAAAGAGACAGGTTCATTTTCCAGTTCTGTCCCTTGAAGGCCAGTTATCCTTCTTGCCTTTCTAAAATGTTGGCTTAAAAAATTGGGTGGCATTGCATGGCGGCGACGAAAGGTGCAGGGGGACAGCGGGTGGCGATGTCCGTAGGGCGCTGGACATTTTCCAACTTTCTTATATTTTGTACTTCCTGATCTTCGTTATTATCATGATTATCTTATTATCATTAACATGATCATCAACATGATCATCGTTATCATCATAGAACTCTCTCTGTCTCTCTGTCTATCTCTCTCTCTCTCTCTCTCTCTCTCTCTCTCTCTCTCTCTCTCTCTCTCCTCTCTCTCTCTCTCTCTCTCTCTCAGTGGCTGAACATCGGATTTCCTGTCGGAAGTCCTGTGCACCTCTGCGTGTGTGCAGACCTACCAGTGCCACAACTCTGTTGGACTGTATACTTTGCAGAATATCAAATGTGCAAGTTAAAGTTCTTGCAAGTGACGTCAATGACTGGTTTGTGGAAACATAAAACTGCATCATGCAAACAAGGGCAGGTCTGAAAAAATGGCGTTTAGCTATTAACTTCTACCGTTGAAGAAGAAACTACCATTCTCATTGTCAATGTCTCGTGTAATGTGTGATACAGTCAGATTTCTCTCTCTCTCTCTCTCTCTCTCTCTCTCTCTCTCTCTCTCTCCTCTCTCTCTCTCTCTCTCTCTCTAGCTCTCTCTCTCTCTCTCTCTCTGTCTCTCTCTCTCTGTCTCTCTCTGTCCCTTTTCTTTCTCTTTCTCTCTCGCTTTCTCTGTTTGTCTGTCTGTCTCTCTCTCTCCTTTCTCTCTCTCTCTCTCTCTCTCTCTCTGTCTCCTTCTCCTGCCCTTCCTCTACCACACACGCTCAACTCACAAACAAAATCCTAGTGTGAGGAGTATACAATAGCAAGAAGTGAACCAGCACCAAATGTCAGCACATGTTCTCATTGTCTGCCTTTCCTCTCCTTTCATCAGTGCATATCGTTGCTTTCATACCTGCTCTGCTCGAGATACACAAGCAGGAGACAGAGTCGTAAAAGAGGAGGAAGAACGATAATGAGAATAACACACACGTATAACATGACACATGGTTTGCAGCTTATACACGCTCAGCGAAAGCCCAACGAATACTAAGAGACAAACTAAAGAACTAATAATTAATATCATTCATGTAGCAATATTCGAGAATCATTTACAGACAGAATAATAATTTTAAAAAACCCACATAAGTCAAATGCACTCTGCAGCCAATATAAATTGGAAGAGAAGTGAAAAAACACATACTTGTAAACAGAAGAACTAATAGCAAATAACTTCGTCAGAATAACATTTGCCGTGGACTCTGTGGCTTGTACATTCTGAAATATTGTCTTTTAACACAGGTGCCGTGCCACAGACCTTTAAGTATACCCTAGTGATCCCCTCGCTCGAAAAGTCCAGTTTAGATTTCGACAATCTGAAGAAATCGGCATATTTCCAATCTTCCATTTTTGTCCGGAGTCCTTGAGCATATCGTCCTCTCATAGCTGATGAGTCGCCTAGAAGCCAGTAATCTCCTTGAAACTTTTAGTCAGTCTATCGTAAAACCCATAATACAGAACTAGCTGTACTAACAGCTGTTAATGTGCTAATGCAGGCTTCCGATAATGGAAGACATTTCCATTCTATCGTAAGTAGGTCTTTCAGCAGCATTTGAACTCTTTAATTCCTAACATAATGATTTCAAGATTGTCTACCCTATTTAAGTGCATTGAAGCTGTTCTTCAATGGTTCAAGTCATAACCTTGTCGAACTCGGCTTGCTGTCACGAATGACATTAGGTCATCACCACATTTGCTGAAATATGATATCCCACAGGGTTCTGTGCTGGGCCCCGTTCTCATCACAGCATATTTATAACCACGAAGCTTTGTTACAGTATCCAGAGAAAGTGATTGAAAGCTGACTCCAATCTGTCAAAGATTAGGGGAAATCCAGAAATGTATACATAATCATGGGGGGGTTCAACACAAAAGTAGAAGGTATCTCCAAATAACATGTTTTGGGCTCTTTTTGGACTTGGTGAAAGGAACGATTGTGCGGAGAAACTATTAACACTTTGTCAGGCCAACCAGTTTAAAATCTTAAACATCTGGTATGAACACCACCGACGACGAAGGTTTACATAGATATCTCCAGAAGAGCAATACAGAAACCAAATTGACTATTACTGGTAAACATGTGTGGTCTTTCTAGTTTTTTCAGACTGCAAAAACAAAAAACCTGGGTGCAGACAGTGACACGGATCACAACCTACTCACAGCCATAGTAAAAAAAAGGTTTCAAGAAAAAAGAAAGCTCCACCCCTTTGATCCGATATAACATTGGAAAGCTAGAAGACGAATCCATAAAGTCAACAGTTCTAATAACAACAGAAAATTAATTTGAAGCACTACTGCATTTGCAAGGGAAAAAAAACAACCACATGAGCTATAGCAAGAAATGAAAACCATATGGAAAGAAGCTGTTGAACCTATCATCGGAAAACAATCTCGAAAACAGACAAAACCATGGATCAGCACGACAACGATAATGCTTGCTGAAGAAAAGTGGAACGCAAGGAAACAAACAATAAAAGATATAAAAGCCTACGCGACCAGGTCAGGCAACACATCAAATTTGACAAGAAAAAAAAAGGGTCATAAGAAGAATGTTCAAAAATTACAGAATTTGACGAGTGAATAAGTCACGGGCTTTCTTTAATAAGATAAATTGTGTTACACACAAAGGTTTTATGTGTCACACACAAAGGTTTTACATCTAAACAGCTGATCATTAAATCCTAAGCAGGAGAAGCATTAACAGACCCTGAGGGGACAATGAAGCGATGGACAGAGTACGGTACACAACTGTTCATTTGTGTCAACACAGATGACACTGTTTCACACATAAGAGCAGAAAATTTAGAGCTACCGCCCCTTCTATACGAAGTCGAGTCAACGATACAAAAACTTAGAAACGGGAAATATTCAGGGCTAGACTGCATTCCAGCAGAGCTGAACAAGACAGGTGGTAAAACAGGGATCAAACTCATCCATACCCTCTGCTGCAAAATATGGAATACGTGCAAATGGTCAGAGGAGTGGAAGCAACAGAAACTACTGATGTTTCATAAAGCAGGCGACACACAAAAATGTGGGAACTACAGAACGATAGCACTGATAAACCACACAAGTCACTGCTACACATGATTTTAAACAGACTCAAAGCAAAGATTGACGCCGAGATAGGGGAAGAACGCCCAGGTTTTAGACAATGAAGAGGAACCGGAGACATGCTGTGAAAACTCGTACTCTACAGGTACTCATGGAAAATATCATAGAGGCTCAGGAGGAGCGGTATATCACTTTCATTAACTACAGCAAGGCCTTCGACAATTTCAACCATGAATAGCTGTTTGCCACCCTTTAAACAATGAGCTTTCCAACATACTCCATTGCTCTAATAAAATCTCTGTACAAAGATCAGAGTGCCAGAATCAGATGGGACAACAAACGCACTGAACCATTTAACACCAAGAAGGGTGTGCGCCAAGGATCCTGTCATCACATTTGTTCAGTACATACAGAACACGTTATGAAGGATTCCAACATGGAAGAAATCGGCATAAGAGTGGGAGACAGAAAAATCTCAAACCTCAGATACGCTGACGACAGCACTGTGCAAATGATCATCAGAAGGCATCATCTATGATAAGTGTCCAGAATATGGTGGGGGAAGAGAAGAACCTTAAACTGAATGCCAAGAAAACCAGTTGTTTTACACATTGGCTTGGGTCCTGTCAAATCCATCTACATAGGTCAAGTAAAATGGAAGCAGCTAGTTCAAATAGTTAGAATCGATCAAATCTAGTGATGATCGTTCCACCAACATCAGCGCCAGAATCGACATAGCAAAGAAACGGATGATAGACCTCACAATCGTTTGGAAAGACAAAACAATAGACATAAAACTAAAAATAACAATAATGAGATGTCTGGTCTGGACCATCATGACATACGGAGCTGAAGGATGGACTCTCAAAAAGAAAAACATAAAGAAAATAAATTCAACTGAAATGTGGTTCTGTAGACGATCTTAAGTGTGAGCTGGAAAGACAAGAGAGTGACAGGAGCATACTCGACGAGCGGAAAAACCGAGAGAATTCGTACAGTTCGTCCTTAAAAAGAAATTGACCTTCTTTGGACAAGTGTACAGAAATAAAAACAAAAACAAAAAAAAACACACTCATCCAAGAAAAAGTCAAAGGCAAAAGAAGAAGGGTAGACCACAAACAAACTACCTAGGAAACATCAGGAGTAAGCAGGTCGTATCAGTCCAGAGATTTCAACCTGTTGAAGAAAGACAGACGTGGAGGGCAGAGACCCGGAGAGCAGTGCGGGCAGCCAACATGCCAAGAAGTGATGCTTTAGAGTGAAAAGTTGGTGAGCTTTGTTATGAAACAGTCAGGAGCATTCTATCATTTCTGTGCATATGATTCACAGCTTCGCCGCTCTGCTTTC
Source organism: Monoplex corrugatus (assembly GCA_030674185.1). Classification (NCBI taxonomy): domain Eukaryota; kingdom Metazoa; phylum Mollusca; class Gastropoda; order Littorinimorpha; family Ranellidae; genus Monoplex; species Monoplex corrugatus. Next base: position 17,096,468 of record CM060305.1, on the reverse strand, counting down.
CCAAGAGATATCTCAAGCTCTGCTAGAGACATAAAAACATCTTTGAGAACATAGCTGCCTGGGTGAAAGCAAGTGAACTGAAAACGAACAATAAAAATGATAACTTATGTACACAAGTAGGAAATCAGACGTGAAAAACGTAACCCCAAAGCCCATGATTATCTCAGGCTGTACCATAACCTTTAACAAGAGTCTTATTGTCTTTCCGGATGAGTCTTTGTCCATGAAGCTCATGCTAACTACCTTAACAAAACTGTATAGAATAAGCAAAATCCACCGATTTCTTTCTGATGATGCCACAGACATACGGAGGTGAAGGACAGACCAAAAAAAAAAAAAAAGAAATATCCAGACTAGACTATCATAACTCTCGCCTGGCTGGACATTCTGATGATAAGCTATCCAAACTCCAGCGAATCCAAATATGACACGGCTCTGTGCAGTCCTCTGGGCTTTAAATAATAATGATAATAAAAACTCTTCAACAAACTATAACTTTTGTTTTTGTCCTATGACCAGAAAGTAAAATAGTGCACATTTTTTTTGAGATTGCTAATGATATGTTTGCCAATGCAAGATTTGTTTCCTGTGCAAACGTACGACCTGATTTCAGATCAGTAAGAGTTGATTTTTTTTTTGTTTGCTTTGCACACACACACACACACACACACACACACAACAACAACACACCCACACACACACACAGACACACACACACACACACACACACACCACACAGAGATGCCTTCTTTTTGTTTTAATTTTGTTTTGTTTTCTTGTTGTTTTATTCACACGAGTACTCTGCATCATTGTAACATTCATTTCAGATACTGATAGCAGTTTTGCAGGAAATGTGGTATGTGCAAAGATGGGGAACATAATTAACGTTAAAGATAAAAGTAACCTACAACTTTGGCAAGTTCCAGAAAATTGTTCAGTGTTAAAATGCACTTCTGTATCCAAGTTGAAGTCTGACCTCAACGCTCTTTCACCACACCACCCACTCACCACACACACACACTCACACACACACACACACACACACACATACACACACACACACACACACACATAAATAAACACACGCGCGCGCGCTCGTGCATAGAGAGAGAGAGAGAGAGAGAAACAGAGACGGGAGCAGGCAGACAGGCAGACAATAGAGAGAAACACTCAAAAAGTTCTGGTGTGTGTGCGGGTCGTGCGTGCGTGCGTGCGTGCGTGCGTGTGTGTGTGTGTGTGTGTTTGTGAGAGAGAGAGAGGGAGACGGAGAGCTGTCTCAGACCTAGAGAAACAGGCTTGAACTGCGCTCAAGAGCTCTGTGAAAGCGTCATTATCTGTGTGGGTAAGATGGTTTCAGGACTTTTGCTCTGATAGTGTGATCCAGAGCATTACCAGCATACGGAATGGAATTTAACTGGATTCACTGGAGCTTACAGATGCCCTCCACAAGAAAATATAACTTTTATTTATGTCCCATAAACAGCAGGTAAAATCACAGAGAAGTGTTTGAAGATCATCTGACAATAATTGTGGTAGTGTAAGTTTTTCATGGAAAGAAACGAATACAATTTGATTTCAATTTAATAGTAACAGAGGTGTGTGTGTGTGTGTGTGTGTTATGGGTGTGGGTGGGTGGGTGTCTGTGTGTGTGTGCGTGCGTGCGTATGCGTGTGAACTTGCCTTAGGTCTATGTCATTATGTTGGGTTGTTGTCATGCTCTTTGCACATTTGAATTTGTACGTAAGTAATTTCTTCATGTTGTTGATATCATGTATGTGAAGGTTCACATGTAACCTGTTCAAATTCCCTTACCTTTCGCTGGATATTTCTGGCGGGCTGGTTGGTTTTGTTGTTGTTGTTGTTGTTTTGTTTGTTTGTTTTTTTGTTTTGTTTTGTTTTGTCGTTGTTGTTGTTGTTGTTGTTGCTTTTGAGATGGAGCCATGGACTCGAGATCTGATATCTCGAATTCAATTCCAGCCGGCAACATTAACAGCTGGCCATACGACGCCCGTCTTAATAGTTCCATCATTCTGGTTTTGTCATCTTAGTGTTTCGTCGTCTCTTCAACTCCTTCCCCCTCATTTCAAGACTATGCCAGCCTATAGTGTATTGCGCAGGCTCAGGGAGTCTTCCAAATCTATCAGATTTGGGTTGCGGGCATATGGAATTGACCGAGTGCAATGAATCTCTTTGGAACAAACTCCGATATCCAAAACTGAACTAGACGGGGATAGGGGTATGTGCGTCTATATCACAGTAAGCAATATCCATATCAGTATCATCGTCATCGTTGTTATGATTGCTATTTTGGTCCAAAATGTGCTCAGCATAATGATACTGATTTCAGATCAAGACAACGATGATTATTCTAGTAGGTTATGCAGTAATCGAAGTGATGGCTGTTATGGGTAATAAATATAGATGACAGTTGTTATTTCATTATTGCACACATGTCAGTAAATAGGAATTGTTGGCGAAAACATACACCAGGTTTTAAAGAACAAGCGGTACAGAGATTTTTTGATATCTTAGTCAATCTTTACATTTAGTAACAGCTAGCCGTAGACAGATCCAGCGAAAATGTATACTACTTTCCTTGAGTAGTAAAGTGTTTTGAAGTTTGAAGTATATATCTTAAAACTTTTTTAAAAGGATCATTGCACTCAGAGAGGTTACCTCAGTGCTCACCTTTTCTTTTCTGTTTCCGTCCCATTTCCTACGCCACCCTACTGACCACAAAAGTTGGAATAGTTTTTGTAATTACAATTACAATATTTATATAGCGCAAAATCTTCATAGAAATCAAATCTAAGCGCTGAATAATAATTACAATATTTATATAGCGCAAAATCTTGATAGAAATCAAATCTAAGCGCTGAATAATAATTACAATATTTATATAGCGCAAAATCTACAGTGCGATGATGATGATTGTCGATGGGGATGATGATAGTGATGCTATGGATATGGAGTTTTATCTAGGATTGAGACTGCATGACAGGACTGTGCTCTACGCTTACTATCATGATATATCCTGGCGTCAACCAGGCTCGAGAGATACAGACACTTGCGGTGCTGGTCAAAAGATTTGAGCAATACCCTCAATGACGCATCCGTGAAGTGGATGAGACTCGACTGTGTGGTCCCAGTCTTTCCAATGAGCCCATAGCACGCCCAGCTGTAAGTAGGAGCCGGTAAGAGCCAAAAAATCCCACAATGATTTTTGAAGGGATTGATGGGGATTCGAACCCACACGCTTCCAGTCTGTAGTCCGTTGTGCTAATCACTACACCACGGCGATTGGTATAATTTAATATATATTACATTCTCTTTTTCAACAGACGGTACTGTTATGAACTCCTGTCCGAAAATAGTTCTATTCATTATTTTTGTGCCTACGTGTGGGATTTTATTCTCGCATTCTTGTATACATCATTTGCATGTCCTTGAGTCTGTCTACAAGAAAAGGTCATATCGCGCTGAGTAATCATGCCGGACATAATCCTTGTCTGGTGTATCAGGTTACATTTTCTGCTCATCTGTTGGAGTTATTGGAGTTATTTCAGGAGGGATTTACCGCGCTCGGACAGCTCCATATGCGCTCCACGCAAATCCGCCAGCAATTATCTGACAGATTTCCCGAGTCTGCACAAAACCCTATATACCAAGATCTTGAAACTGGAAAAGGTGAGAAATTAATTATCAAACACTAAGCTGGCACCACCAGAATGATAGAAACATTAATAAGATGGGCAGCAAACAGACCAGTTTTTCATATTGCGGGCTGGGATTGAACTCAAGATATCAGATTTTGAGTCCATGGCTCTACCAACTAGCCTGCTTCTCACTATGCATTACTAAGTTCTGGATGACAAGCGAATCATATACACTGTATTGTATTTTAAGTCATTCGACAAAATTAACGATACAATTTTGTTGCATATATGTGCTTAACTGTGGACGGCATAAAGTAGATAAAACACTCGTTCCCAAAATCTGATATTAAGCACGATCGTGTATAGTTATTGAAAGGATAGATGAACGAGTTCGTGCCCTCGCTTAAACACACTATAGCACTACATGTAGCTGTAAATTGTTGCCTGTCCTTTAATGGCTTGTTGGCTGAGAAAAGTTGATATTTTTAAAACTGCTCTTTCTAACGGGCTCCCCCATTCAGTTGTCAGTGGTTTGTTTGTTGAGTGTGACATTCAAGTCCGAATTGGAGGATAAATTGAAACTGTTGTATACAGTACGACGTGTCGTTCATGGTAAAATAAATGTGTCCTATGAAACATGGATTTTAAATTGTTTTTATTTAGTAAAAAGATTAATCTAAGCAAGCCACAACAGTTTAAATCTGGCACGTTTATCGTTTACCAAAGGACATTCATTTTAAATGACGAAGATCTTTGTATCTCTGCTTTATCATAGTTTCATCTGTCAGAAACTGGTCACGTCCTCACATTTATAAAATGGATGAGCTGCTGTATAGTTCAGTTAATGTTGTTTATAGCTCCTCCAACCTCAAGGGACTTTCACAGAGCTGTAAATACATCGGTTTGGCAAAGCCGAGTAAAGATTATTTAAAGAACAAAATGGCTAGCACAGACATGACTTACAAACTACAACGACTAAAAAGAAATATTCGCTGTTTTTCATTTATGCTTACCCCAGGGGTTTCTTCGGTATAAATAGTATCCCCAACTTCTGGTCATTATTTGCTAGAAATTTCCTTTTTTTCCGTCACTTTCTTTGTTTCTTCCTTGCTCCTTTGCTTTCTGTCATCTCGTCTTATCAGTTTCTGCCTTGCATGTCTATTCATCTGTATCTATTCTGTAAAGTCTTACTTACTTTCTATCACAAGTGATACATGGGCTCATGGTTTAATTGCTCTCGGGGCGGGCATTGTGCAAATGGTGGTCATTTTTTTTCTTCTTTCCAACCTTAGCTGTATATAAGATGGCATTTCACGAGAAAACGAAAATAAGTTGGATTAAGATACATTGTGATCCTTTTATGCAGAGAGAGAGAACTGATCCAGGCACAAAGGCGGGCCAGTTTTGATACACATGCTAGCGTGCTGTTTGGATTTAGACACTGAAAACAAATTGCGACATCTTTTGTACTCAGTATATGCTTTGATTGGAAGCTAGTGTAGCTTATGCAAGACTGTTTACGCTGCACCGTTTGTTTTCCCGTATTACAGGTCGAGTTGCTGTGTTTTAGATTCGTTGGCGTTTGGATAGCTTGTCATCAGTTTTCCCTGAAAACTTCTGCTGGCATTTTTGAACCTAGAGTGTGGGGGTGCGCCCTCTGGCATTTATGATGTGCTTTTGTGATGTTAGGGTGCATATATTTGTAAAGTAACTGATCATGTAATTGAGCGGTAGGCAGACAGGTAGGTGGGCAGGCACACACGCTCACACTCAGACACTAACACAGACGCAAGATACACAGACACACACATACACATGCGCGTGTGCGCGCAAACACATACCACATAGAAGAGAGAGAGAGAGACAGACAGACAGACAGAGAGACAGGCAGACAGACAGACACAGAAATGAATGAATGAATGAATGAATGATGAATGAATGAATGAATGAATGAATGAATGAATGAATGAATGAACGAATGAACGAATGAATGAATCATGAGAAAGCACCATGAAAACGTATCGTTTGTGAGCACCGTTTCGAAAATTTCTTCTTCTTCTTCTTCTTCTGTCCAAAAAATAAAGATTAGAGGGCAGAATAAAACAAACATCAGTAAACTTCTGTACCACTCCTGGAATTCCCCACAGCTGAATGACTGTCATTCATCGGTTGATACATCATATAGCTATGACTTCAGCGCTTAGATTTGATTTTATCAAGATTTTGCGCTATATAAATATTGTAATTATTATTATTATTGTAAAAGCTAAGACAAAACAGTCAACTCAAGGACACGAAATACGGATGACTTTAGTGCGACGGTTTAACAAAAAATAATTCTCTGTTCGACAGAATTACGTTGGAATGAAACAGATGTTAGGAGGGAAAAAAGAAGAAAAATCCATAATGCGACAAAGGAATAGATAAAACGAGAACAAAAACAAAACAAGAGAAAAATGTTCCGTGCTAAATTTACTGACACAAGTATTGTTGTTTGTTGCTTAGATATCTGTTAAAATGTTTGGTTCCCTTTGTTTGTTTATTTTACAAGAACATTCCGTGCTAGATTTACTCACGCAAATCTTTGTTGTTTTTGGTTTGAATATCTGTTAACATTTTTTCGTTTCTTTGTATGTTTATTTTTTTCTTGTGTTTGTTTTTGTTGTTGTTTATATGTTGACATCATTTTTTCAAATTATCGTGCACCTTTTAGGCTGCTTTAGATTTGTTACCTTATACATGCGCACTATGATGACGATGATGATGATGACGACGACGACGACGACAATAATGATGCTGATGATGATGATTGTTATTATCATCATCATAGTATTTTTATCAGAAACACTTATCAACTGTGAATTGTGAATCAATGTATACAAAACCTTCAATCTGAAGATAGAAAACAACAGTTTCCTTTTTCTCAGACATTCTCTGCCTGTCTGTCTGTCTGTCTGACTGTCTCTTTTTTTTCTTTTTTTTTCTCTCTGTCTTTGTCTGTCTCACTCTTTCTCTGTCACTCTCTCTGTCTCTCTCTCTCTCTATCTCAGACACACACAAATACACACACACACACACACACACACACACACACACACACATACAGAGAGAGAGTCAGACAGACAGACAGACACAGACAGACAGACAGACAGACAGACAGACAGACAGACAGACATAGTACATGTATACTTACACACCAGTCGAATAGATTTAGACTGTTGATTATACGACTCTCGTGATACACCGATACAAGGAATGATAATGCTCACGGGAAACATAATCACAGGGTCGTGATTTAACTAAACGTGACCATCGGAATTGTGAGGCATCGCACCAAGCCAGGGACAGCTCTGCGGCACGAGGATAGTTTGGAAGGAACGGCATAGTTTTTAGATAGAAAAACAGTTAAACACAAAAACAGCGATATGAACCTCTCCTGTGAGTGTTTAAAGAGATATGGAGAGACAAGCAATGCTTTGAAGAAGAAAAGAAGAGAAAAGAAAAGAATAAAAAAAGAATGGCAGTTTGAAATGGCACGGAAGCATGGTGCACCCAGACTTGTGTTCAGCTTATTTCCTTTTAATTAAATTAATTGGGGAAGCTGGAGAGGACAGTTTAGTAAATAAGAACTTTATTTGCTCTCTCTCTCTCTCTCTGTGTCTGTCTGTCTCTCTCTGTCTGTCTGTCTGTCTGTCTGTCTGTCTGTCTGTCTGTCTCTCTCTCTCTCTCTCTGTCTCTCTCTCTGTCTCCCTCTCTCTGTCTGTCTGTCTCTCTCTGTGTCTGTATCTCTCTTTCTCTCTCTCTCTTTCTGTCTCTGTCTGTCTGTCTGTCTGTCTCTCTGTCTGTCTGTCTCTCTCTGTGTCTCTGTCTGTCTGTCTGTCTCTCTGTCTGTCTGTCTGTCTCTCTCTGTCTCTATCTCTCTCTTTCTCTCTCTCATTCTCTCTCTCTCTCTTTCTCTCTGTTTCTCTGTCCCTCCACATTTCCCTCTCTCTCTCCCTCTCTCTGCTAAACCCGTGGGGATGCCGGGGACTGTTTCAGTATAAACAGTATCCCCGTCTTCCGGAAATTCTGTGTTAGAAATTTCTCTTTTCTGTCACTCTCTTTGTTACTTTGCATTCTATCATCTCTTTCTATCATGTTTAACCTTGCGAGTCCGTTCACCTGTGTGTGTTCTGTAAAGCCTTCTGTACTTGCTTTTAGGAATAAATATGGAGTAAATGTATTAATTGCATTATCGCCTCCAAGGATATGTGATGCACAGAAGCAATTGTTTTTTTTAATTTAGATCAGTTTTGATATGTTTTAGTGTTTTTAGTTATGTTTACATTCATATTCAAGTTTCTTTTTAAATCCGTTGGTGATGAATTGGGCGGAATGATCAAAACCAGGGGAACATCGTTAGATTATGTGCGCGAATGCATTGATACATATACTAAGTTTTCTTTTTCAGGTTTTTTTTTTCCAACGAGGTAGCGTATAAGTGCTTAGATGGTTATAACATTATGAGCAGTAGGCTGTGCTTATAGAACAAGAGGGATAATAATAATTCTCTCTCTCTGCTTCTTGGGCATGACTGTGGGACAATAGAGGAAGTCCAGGCTGTGAACATAACGCCCTCTTCCGTCCTCGCTCACCACTCACACCACTATTATCGATGTTTCTTAGGCATGGTCAGGACGCCCCCTTTGCCTATGATTTCACCCTTTCATACGACACGAATAATAAATACATGTGCCCAGCCATCTCACTGGCCTATTTCTAACTTGTTCACATGAAATCCCCTCATGCAAAATAACAGCAAATGGCACAACCTTGACACAGGTTAATAAGTTCAAATACCTGGGAACGGTCATTTCATCAGACGGCAGATGCACATCGGAAATAGCTGGCAGAATCGGCCAAGCCAAAACAGCATTCAAGAAGATGACAAGCATTCTTACCAACAAATGTCTATCAATTAACATCAGAAAGAGAGTCCTTGAATGTTATATAGAACCAATACTGTTGTACGGTTGTGAAGCGTGGACAGTCAACAAGTAAAGCCAGAGCAAGATTGAGGCAGCCGAGATGTGGTTTCTCAGAAGAATGTTGAGAGTTCCATGAACAGCAAAGAAAACAAACGAGACAGTCTTGATGGAGGCAGACACAAGTAGATCACTCATAAGGAAGATTAGAAAAAGACAGCAACATTTATAGGCCATTTTATGAGGAAGGGGGATTTGGAGCACCTTGTCACAACAGGAAAGCTGGAGGGAAAGAGAGCACGAGGTAGACCCAGGGAGAGAATGCTGGACGGACTTGCAGAGTGGCTGGGGATGATGAGGTGGGGGAGATGCTGGGGACAACGATAGATAGAGATGGTTGGAAGTCCATGGTCGCCAACGCCATGCGGCAGGGCACCTGATGATGATGATCACTGAGAAGCTAGTTCAGGATTAAATCCATTTTTGCATTCGTTTTCTGCAAATCAACGGCAGTTGAACACACTACTGTCAAAGATCATACTCCGTTTCTGTGCGGTTTTTTTTTTCAGCCAGATCAACAATGTCTTGGCGAAAGTGGCCCTGCATGACACATGTCTGGCAATGTTACATATTACGGTTATTATAAGATGATATGATTGCCAAGGATTGTGTGTTCAGACGAGTAGCATAGGGCTTGGAATTCAACCCTCTTAGGAACGAGACCGTTCTTGAGTTATATGAAGAACCAATACTGTTGTACGAATGTGAAGTGTGGACAATCAACACGCAAAATCAGCACAAGATTGAGACAACTGACATGTGGTTTCTAAGAAGAATTTTGAGAGTTCCATGGACAGCAAAGAAAACAAAAGAGACAGTCTTGACACAAACAGAACATTTATGAAGATTAGGAAAAGACAATCAACATTTGTACGACATTTTGTGAGGCAAGAGAAATTAGAGCATCTAGTCACAACAGGAAAATTGGAGGGAAAAAGAGCACCAGGTAGACCCAGGGAGAAAATATTGGACGGATTTGCAGAGCGACGAAGGACAGAGAGGGTGGGAGATGTACTTGCAGAGACAAGGGATAGGTTCGTGTGGATGGCCATGATCGCCAACGCCATGCGGCAGGGCACATGATGATGATGAGGAGGACGATATACATACTTGTCAAAGACAAAACAAAGCAAAAAGAAAAAAAAGAAGCTAACTATACACACAAATTACAAGCCCTGTGATAAAAACGTTAAACTTCAAACCTTTATTTCTTTGTACTCAAAGATAGTAGCATCATGTCGCACTAGACCAGTCTTACAACTAATTCCTGCTATACTGCACATGTAACCTAAGCACTACGTAAATAAAACATAATTTTCAAACATACAAACGAAAGAAAAGAAGAAAACATACAGAAACAAATAGATGGGGGCGGGGGTGGGGGGGGGTGTGGAAGAGAATTGGTAGTTAATGACCAAATGGCCGACTGTATAAATGTCTTACACCAATGTACGCAAAGAGACAGGCTTGTACATGTGTGTGTGTGTGTGTTTGTGGTTGGTGTGTGTGTGTGTGTGTGTGTGTGTGTGTGTGTGTGTGTGTGTGCGTGTGTGTGTGTGCGCGCGCGTGCGCGAAAAAGAAAAGATGGCAGTAAACGTGTTGAGACGGGTACAAAGAGATAGAGGGAGAGACGACAGAGAGAGAGAGTGAGAGGGAGGGAGGGAGAGACAGAGGGAGACAGACAGAGAGAGAGAGAGAGAGAGAGCTGTTACATATACTGGTCTCTGTGTTTTATTAAATATGAAAGGAATCGAAAGAGCTTGGAGAATAGCACTACATAAGAAGATCTTCTATTACTATTATTATTATTGCTATTATTATTATTTGATGATCTTCTATCATTATTATTATTATTATCACTATTATTATTATTATGATTATTATTATAAGATCTGAATGCCATGTTTCAAGAGTTTTGTAGGGATGTTGTCAATGTCACCGTTACTACTACAATTTCCTCACAGAACATGAAGTAGTCAACTTCATTTGATGAATCTTGTAGGGTTAACACACTTGGATCTCCTTTGCTCTGTTTGTTGTACGGTTCAAAACAGTACTCAGTCCACCTTTTAATGATGTACATTTCCCGTGTGAGATTGTTGCTGTCTTTGTACTGAATGGCGCTGAGTCTGCTTTACTTTCGGTTGATGAAGTCTTGAAAGCTTTGTTTTTGTCGTTGTTGTCAAGGTTTTTATCAGTGTCTTCCCTTGCGTTTTTCGTTGTTTGACCAGTTCTTTTGTTTATATAGCGCTACATGGTCAGGCCACATTTAGGATGGGTGAGGCCGGTGGGTTTTGTTTCTTCTATTTTTCTTTTTTTTTTTCTGATTCCCGTCGGCTGTCATGGAGATCGGTAGATTCAGTTGAGTTGCAGGGCCCGGTAATGCTCCATCTTGAAAGGATTTCAGTGAGCGAATGCCATCCTCGTCTGATATAGATGACCAAGTAGACATGTGCGTTATACTGCTTGGTACTGTGGTTTGTAAGGAAGTTACACTGTGACATGTGCGTTATACTGCTTGGTACTGTGGTTTGTGAGGAAGTTACACTGTGACATGTGCGTTTACTGCTTGGTACTGTGGTTTGTGAGGAAGTTACACTGTTAATGAAGGGGATCGCTAACCTCTTTTATTTGTTTACCCCGGTCATAGACCATCAATGTAGCTTATTATGAACCTTTGTGATCTGCTGATATTACTCTCAGCACCTTGCTGTATGGCAGCGAGGCGTTGACCACACATGCTCATCAGGAGAAAAGGCTCAATACCTTCCACCTGAGAAGCCTACGGCGCATACTCGGCATTTCCTGGCAAGACAAGGTGACCAACACCGAAGTCCTGACCCGCGCTGGCCTCCCAACCATGCATACCATGCTGAGACAGCGTCGGCTGCGCTGATTGGGCCACGTTCGCCGCATGGAAGATGGTCGCATCCCAAAAGACATCCTTTATGGTGAGCTTGCCACAGGGCAGAGAAACATTGGCCGCCCACCGCTGAGATACAAAGACGTTTGCAAACGTGACATGAAGGCGCTTGAAGTT
>CM060305.1:17037248-17077248 GCA_030674185.1 Monoplex corrugatus | reverse complement strand
TGTGTGTGTGTGTGTGTGTGTGTGTGTGTGTGTGTGTGTGTGTGTGCGTGCGTGCGTGCGTGTGTGCGTGTGTGTCTTTTCGGCGCTTGGATTTGATTTTGTCGAGATTTGCGCTATATAAATATTGTAATTATTATGTATGCATGTGCGTACGTATGTATGTATGTATGTATGTATACGCTTAGATTTATGTATGTATGTATGCATGTATACGCTCAGCTTAGATTTATGTATGTAAGTATGTAAGCATGTATGTATGCATGTGTACGCTCATATGTATGTAGGTATGTATGCATGTATACGCTCAGCGCTTAGATTTGATTTTGTCAAGATTTTTGCGCTATATAAATAAAATATATTATTATTATTATGTATATAATTATAGTATTAACAGTTCTTTTCCTTTTGCAAATACATATTGTTCTTCTGCTTTTTCTGGTTTGATTCTATTCCTTGTCCTCATCTTAATTATGCTTAATAGAATCTTGTCACATAACTCATCAAGCTGATCAAAAAGCCAGTACCTCACTGGATGGGAAAATGGTGATAATATGGTCTATTTCAGTAAATCGTCATCGAGATAAAGCATACATGGACTCAAGGGCACATTAAAAGAAGACAATAGTATGCATAAAATCATCCAAGCAGTATACAATGTAAACATAAATTATACACGAGGGACAAGAAATGTTACACCTATACATTCGAGCGAATACATACGCATACAATACACACCAAGGAAAAGGTACATGCACGCAAAGCCATGTCCAAATAAAAGTACATGAAGTGGCATGATACTGAATTTAGTTGGGAAAATCTTTATGGTTTGTCATTGAGCCATGTGGCTTGCGCGTACCAAGTTTTTCTATAAGATGGGATTCTCTGTCTTTCCTGTCTATGGTGCTGTTATTGCATAGAAACCACAGACCTTTCACTCGGATGTTGTTGATTGGGTGATCCGACTGGTTGAAATGATTTGAGATAGTTTTATCTCTTTGATGTCGGAAATCAGCCAAGTGTTCCTTGAAACGTGTATCAAGGGTACGTCCAGTTTCAAAAATGAACAGTTGAAAATATTTTGAGCAGCTGATCAAACAGACAATGTTATATAGGTTTGACAGTTAAAAAAAAATGTTTTGTAATTTTCATGTGCGATTTTGGGCCTCTGACTGCGGTGGCTTAGCACACGAAAGGACATGTCCTGCATTTGGGTTTGTTACATGGAAAGGTTCCTGGAGGTTGGCTGGCTGGTTTTCTGAGTTTTGAACGGACCAGCAAGTCACGGAGGTTCGTGTCTCGTTTGTGGACAATTAACGGAAGCTGGTCAAAAATGTCAGCTACAGTAGGACTGGACTGTAGAATGTCCCAGTTGGACAAGATGATTTTTTTCACACAGTACATAGAAGGGTGATAGACTAAACTGAGAACCGGACGATCGTCTGTGGCAGCTTTTGGCTCAGACTCCCATTCTTATCTGGACTAAAGATCATCTCACACTTCCAGCACCAAAAACAGCATTCCTTACTCTCAGCTCTTGCGACTACGACGCCTGTGCTCAAATGATGATGACTTCCATGACAAAGCAGATGAAATGACCAGTTTCTTCCTAAGTAGACATTACCCACTGTGTACCATCAACAGAGCCAGTTAAAAAAAAGTCAACTCTGTCTCTCGATCAAACGCCCTCCATTCTGAGCCAAAAGCTGCGACAGACGATCGTCCGGTTCTCAGTTTAGTCTATCACCCTTCTATGTACTGTGTGAAAAAAATCATCTGAGTTTTTCACATTTCTCCGTCTTTTCTCACTGTTTCTAACATTTTCAGAGCACTGAATTTGTTTTAAACAGATACGCTAAATTCTGCACGAGTTGAATCATCTGTCTTTAAAAGTTCAAGATGTATTTTGATATTATTTCTTGACGAGTGAGAGAGAGAGAGAGAGAGAGAGAGAGAGACGCGCGCGCGCACACACACACATACACACACACACACACACATATATATATATATATATATTATATAATAATACATCACACCACACACACACATTCTCACACACGTAGGCGCACGCAAGCACGCACGCACCACACACACACACACACACACACACACACCACACACACACACACACACACAGGGGGGGCAGAGGGGGCAGAGGAGAGAGAAGAGAGAGAGAGAGGGGGGGTATTTTCTGATTAATCTGGGGCTCAACAGAAAATGATTCTGATAGTGTAACTCTGCATCCTCACAGACGTGTACAGTCTGGCAGGCAGTGAACCATTAAAATTAATGATACAGAGAGCTGTGATAATAACCGTCAGAGGTGAATTACCAATGGGACTAATAATCTGTGACCACGCGCAAAAATAAAATAGGGAAGTAACTCCCTGAGTCTGGGGATGAGGAGGGTGGGGGAGATGCTGGGGGCAACGAGAGATAGAGATGGTTGGAAGTCCATGGTCGCCAACGCCATGCGGCAGGGCACCTGATGATGATGATGATGATGATGATGAACTCCCTGAGTGACCATAACACCTTGTTTGGTGATGGACACTTGGCTCACCTCTCCTCTCCCTGTCACCAAAACAAGCAAACATTTCGCTGATAGGAAGCACAAGTGTCTACTGTTAACCTTTGACTCCCACACCCTGTTCACCAGTAGCCTGTATTGCCGACCATTCTAGCAAAGCAAAAATTTAACCCTTCTGAGTCTGCGTCCTGCAGAAAGCTGGTGGATAGGTGAGGGAGTCAAAGGTTTAAATTTTTGCAGTTTGTGGATAGGGTACGGGAGTCAAAGGGTTAAACGCGGAGTGGGCATCATGAAATACAAGAGGCAGTTAAGGTGGTATCGGTATGAAAATATGGGGTTTGAGAGTAACAGTTATGCATCATCAGGTGCCTGCCGCATGGCGTTGGCGATCATGGACCTCCATCTGTCTCTATCTCTTGTTGCCTCCCAATTTGACCAGCAAAATAGTTATTATTCCCAAAATATTGGCATGTTTTGTCATTTTATTATTTTTTTCAGAGTCCTATACCGAGGACTCTCACCAAGCGCATGTACGTGTTGCGACGTAAAAGAGAACTGAGAAGTAAAGTTGAATGTTATACATAATATATTGTGTGTGTGTGTGTGTTTGTGTGTGTGTATATATATATATATATATTATAATAGATAGATAGATAGATACATATGTACATATATATGTATGTATATATATATATATATGTACATGTATACAGTATATATATACATATAGTGTATGTATATTATATATAAATATATATATATATATGTGTGTGTGTGCGTGTGTGTGTGTGTGTGTGTGTGGTGTGTGTGTGTGTGTGTGTGTGTGTGTGTGGTGTGTGTGTGTGAGAGAGAGAGCACTACGGTATGAAAAGAATATATTCATATAACACAAGATACTTTTACAGCCAGTATTTTTCTCGTGTTTCACTGGCCAGATGACTATCAGGTTGCACTGCAAATTGCAGTGACCGCGAAGAAGGCGAACATCGAGACAGATCAAGAAAGAGTACTAGCTCTTAGACAGGGAAGTATCATCCTCTTCTGCCTGGCCCACAGGACATCGACATTCAGCGATAGACAAATCCTTGCCTATTATCATATCACCTAGCGTCTGTTTGTGGTATGCGGAACAAGAAAGGGCTCCTGGTTAAATGTTTTCCGTTCAGGGTTCTGCGCTGTTCAGCCGGGACTACATGTGGAAGGTAGTATAGAGTAACAGCTTTTCACTGGTGGACAGGCTTATGGGAAAGGCCATCACTACCGCCATAAAGCGAGATCAGCGCTATTCTCCTGTGAAGGTCACAGCCCCAACATAACCAAAACTATATTATGGAGAAGAGTGGCACCTAGGTTCGTTAACAGATCTACCGAATAATCAAGTCCTTTTATTTATTTCCTTGCGGTAATTATAGTCATTATAACGTGTCAGATACAAATTAGATCAACACAAACGACACGTCGATAAAATAAAAACAAAATCAAGACTTAACAGTTTATGTTATGCTTATCAACAATGTAATGTTAGAACACACACGTAATGTCTCCATGACATAGCGGACTATCTAGCCAACTGATGAATGGAAGGCTGTCAAATCGTATTACTAGCAAAAACAAAAAAACAAAACAAAACAAAACTCATGAGGTTTTCCAGCCTTGACCATTTTCTGCCCAGAGTTCAGCGTCCTCAAGAGTTGTTGAGAAGACGAGAGGAATGCCATGTGGTTGAATGTCATCCATTTTCATAGATTCCTCTTTTGAGTTTGATGCTCACATTTTCTGCCCAAATACTACAGGCGTTGTTGGCCTCGTTGACTCCGATTCCTTAAACTAATCATGAGAAGAAAAAAAACCTGCAATCGTGGCGTGTATGTGTGTTAGTTGATTGCAGCATCTGCCTGTTAGGCGAGACCTTTTTCCCGGAAAGAGCAATCCTCCTTACTTGCCGAAAATTCCTTTCTGCAACAAACTTGAATCCAACCCAATCTCAGATGCAGATGAAACACCCTGACATCTTTATTATCACATCATAAATCACCACATGAAAACGTCTCAGATTTTATGGCCCTGAATGCCCAGATTTCATGGTGACCTGCACAAAGGATTCTTGTGCCGGTTTTGTGCATAAGGTAATTTCATAGTGCTTCGTGGAAATTATGTTCAGTTAACCATAATTTTCACCTCTGAAAGTACACGACCTATTAAAAAGGTGCCTTTTTCTTTTCCAAGATCACATTACATTCAAGATGTGAAACGTTATTCGCAACGAAAACATGACACTGTTAGAATGGCCTTAACATTTGATAATATTCTACCCTCTTTTTTTATGTTTCAGTGTCATCCAGAGAAATATTGCCACAACCACATCATCCCGTTTTCATAGAAATAGCATCGATATGTTTCATCCACTTATATTTCCTTTACTCACTCACTCGTTCATTCATTCACTTGCACGCGAAAAGAATATGAAAGTTCTTGGAGTGAATTAGACGGAGAAAGAGGGAAAGATTTCAAACTTCAAATTTCAAAGCACTTTATTGCTCCACGATAAAAGTATTATGGCCCACTAGACATGTCTTACTGCTAGTACTTATTATTCTATATACACACACACACATACACACACGCACACACACGAACACGCACACACACACATACACACACACACACACACACACACACAACGCACACACACACATACATATATATATATATAAGAGAGAGATATCTAGATATATATGTACATATATGTATATGTATATAAATATAGATATGTATGTATGTGTGTATATGTGTGTATCATCACCATCATCATCAGGTGCGCTGCCGCATGGCGTTGGCGATCATGGACTTCCATCTGTCTCTATCTCTTGTTGCCCCAAGCATCTCCTCCACCCTCGCCTTCAGCCACTCCGCAAGTCCGTCTGGCATTTTCTCCCTGGGTCTACCTGGTGCTCTCTTTCCCTCCAGCTTTCCCGTTGTGACCAGGTGCTCCAAATCCCCCTTCCTCATAAAATGGCCTATAAATTTGCCTGTCTTTTCCTAATATTTCTTATGAGTGATCTACTTGTGTCTGCCTCCATCAAGACTGTCTCGTTTGTTTTCTTTGCTGTCCATGGAACTCTCAACATTCTTCTGAGAAACCACATCTCGGCTGCCTCAATCTTGTTCTGGCTTTGCTTGCTGACTGTCCACGCTTCACATCCGTACAACAGTATTGGTTCTATATAACATTCAAGAACTCTCTTCCTAATGTTAATTGATAGGTATTTGTTGGTAAGAATGCTTGTCATCTTCTTGAATGCTGTTTTGGCTTGGCCGATTCTGCTGGCTATTTCCGATGTGCATCTGCCGTCTGATGAAATGACCGTTCCCAGATATTTGAACTTATTAATCTGTGTTAAGGTTGTGCTATTTGCTGTTATTTTGCTTGTGGGGATTTCATGTTTTTTACTGATCAGCATGACTTCAGTCTTCCTGCTGTTTAGTTCCATCCCCTCACCTTTGCTTTCTAGTATATTCACAAGGTTTTGTAGGTCCCTTTCATTTTCTGCAATTAGCACGGTGTCATCTGCGTATCGAATGTTGTTTATCATTTTCCCTCCAACCTTTAATCCGGGGTCTTCTTCTAGCTTTCTCATGATGTTTTCGCTGTAAAGTGAAAACAGATCTGGTGACAAAAACACAGCCCTGTCTGACTCCTCTTTTGATGTTTTGGAAAGAGCTTATATTATTTTCTGTTCTCATTGCAGCTGTTTGTTCCCAGTACATATTTCTGATTATTCGTAGTCTTTTCCATCAACATTGAGTCTCTCCAGTTGGTTGATCAATACTTCATGTCTTACCCGATCGAAAGCCTTGGTATAGTCAACAAAGCATAAATACAAATCCTTATTCATCTCAATTGACCTCTCTATGATAGTTCTGAGGATGTATATGGCATTAATAGTTCCTTTCCCTTCCACAAATCACATGTTCTTCTGTACTTCTCCTTGTCCTCATCATGATTATTCTTAACAGGATTTTTGTTACATGACTCATCAAACTGATCGTGCGATGGAGTTCGCATTCTATAGCCCATGTCTTCTTTGGAAGTGCAATGAAAATTGATTTTGACATATCTTTGGGGATTTTTCAAGTTCGTAAATTTCATTTAGGAGGACTGTGATTTTTTTATGCCAAATTCCTCCAGGGCTTCAATCATCTCTGTAGTAATGTTGTCTGGTCCTGGGGCTTTTCCTGGTTTCATCTTTTTCAGTGCTGCTCTAACTTCATCTTTCATTATGGGTGATCCTTCAAAGTTCTTTTTATAATGTGTTCTTCGTCTCTGTCATCCTCAAAAAGGTCTTTAAGTGTACTCTCCCCATCTGTCCAATATTTTGTCTTTTTCCATGATAAGCGTGCCATCTTTCGATTTCAAGCAACCAGTTGATGTGCATGTATTTTTCCTGTGGACAATTTCTTCAGTTCGTCTGTACATACCCTGAGGATCCATTTTGTGTCGGTCTTCTATTTCTTTCTATTTTGTTTTCAGCCAAACGTTCTTAGCTTCATTGCACCTATACCTGATTTCTTTCTTTATCTTCCTGTATATCTCCTCGTTTCTCTTTGCCCTCCTCCTTTCCTCCATCAAGTCCAAAATGTCATTAGTCATCCAGTTCTTTTTTGCTTTGCTATCTGCCCTAGGGATTTCTTCACAAACTTCATTTATCGAATTTCTCAACTTTGTCCATTGTTCCTAACTGTCACAACGTCTTCCGGAGCACTGAATTATATGTGTGGTGTGTGTATGTATGTATGTATAATGTATGTATGTATGTATGTATATGTGTATATATGTATGTGTATGTATATGTGTATATATGTATGTATGTATGTGTGTATATATATATATATATATGTACATACATACATGCGTACACACACACACCACACACACACTCTTTCTCTCTCTCTCTCTCACTCACTCACTCACGCTGACACATAGAAACAAACGCAAACAAGGGGGGGGGGGAGTAGGGGAGACATGTCAAATCTTTACGCTATGATGAAAACAAATGAACCGTAAAACATATAATGTCAAAGAAGTCGTGAAAATGAATTATAATTCAATAAAATATCAACCTCTTACGAAAGCGTGAGAGATACAGGCAGTTATTTGCAAAGCAAATACATATGAACCTCTTGCAGCAGCAGCAGTAACAATAACACAACAACAACAACAACAACAATGATGGTGGTAGTCGCAATGATAGTTTTCAAAAATTATAATAAGAACATGAAAACAGCGATAGTATAAGAAAAATCGTAACATTCTGAACGCCAGGGCATTTTTCACTGCACAAAAATGCCGAGCGACTATAAATATAAAACTGTTACAGGAGTTTTGGCAGACCACAACGCTGCTGCAAGCTTTATTGCCATACACCAAGAGTTATTGAGCCAGGTTATAAGAGCGAGGTGTGTTGCAAAATAGAGATCGTCCACATGTAACTTGACCACACTGCTACATTAATTCAGAGAAGTGTGGACTGACAGTCCATAAAGAGCAGGCCCTGTAGAGATTAATGGCATGGTGATCAAGCCGTCCTTTACTGACATCGATAGACATGTTTTTGTGGTTTATGATTTTTACGCCATTGATACATCATGTTTATTTATCATGTTGTTAGAATTCTTAACACTGTTTGAGTTGAGCCTGTAAACTAAAGTTGATGAAGATTCGCTAGCAGCAGTGAAACTGTGAGTTACCTTTTTGTTTTGTTTTCGGTATACAGCCACACAGTAACTACAGAACTGATTCAAAGCTATTCTGCTGTCTTGCTGCTTACATATTACCAACTTTCTCCTCTTCCAGTCTGTATTCGGAAATTTAAGTTCTACACACAAGCGGTTAAGAAATCACCACGCATAGTTTGTTTCTATTTATTTTCTATTGAGTTCCAGACCTCTGCGATCCAAGGTAAACACAAAAAAAACTTATACATTTACGAGCGCCTTATGTATAAAGATCCGAGAAATTCTGCCGGATAGAATTGGTCTTACAAAAATATACAGGCACCGTGAGCTTGGTATGCGTCACCATTTCGTTTTCCTTTCTGACTTTTCCCCCTCTGCTCTTCTTCTCTTTTACTTTTGTGTTTTTCAAAAGAGAGATTTGTAGAAATAGCAGTACCACCAACAGCACACGGTATGGTCAGAAACTAGCTGGATACAGATGGACATTTTCAGCATGTTTCAGCTATACGTGATAACAAAAAAAGGCGAAAGATCACCGCGCACTTTAAAATCGTTTCAGTCTAGCTATTATATTATTTGCCTATTTTCAAAGTGTGATTGCAATTTTACATATATGTGGTAAGAAAAAACATTTCGACCGAAATACCTTTTCGCTTCAATATGTATTGACTAAATTGCTGAAGTTCAGTTTCTGTTGACAGTGGTTTAATTAATAATATAACTTTAGTGTACTGTGATGATAGTCTTTCGCTGCTGAGACCAGGCCATTGCAGATCATTAGATACATGCTGAAGAAAGAAATCAGAAAGAATTAAAGTGAGTAGCCTGTTTCTTAAGCTTACACAGCAGATCAGTTTCTTGAGGTTTTGACAGTTTTTGTTTCAGTGTCATGCAGAGACAGATTTTTTGGAATATCAGTCACTGTGACCTTGAAGAAGCTACAACTGAAATTAAAACTGATGTGTATCGAGGACAATGGTAGACTGTCATAACAATAAAAAACGGTATTTCTAATAACGTTAAAAATTCCTGAGAAAGTGCTGCCCACATACCTTCCGCAAAATGCGCTGATTTGAAACTTTTTTTTTTTACCCTCAAACATATGTCTTCGCAACTCCACACGATCCACAAGTTTGAAGGAAATTTGGTAAAATTGGTCAGAAATAGCCGAGAAAATCTTACTGAAACATCTCTCTCTCTCTCTCTCTCTCTCTCCTCTCTTTCTCTCTCTCTCTCTCTCTCTCTCTCTCTCTCTCTCCTTCTCTCTCTCTCTCTCTCTCTCTCTATCTCTTCTCTCCCCTCTCATCTTCGTCTGTCCTGCGTCTCTCCACACAAAATACACACACCCACACACACTGCACACACACACACACTACAACACACACACACACACACACACACACACACACCACCACACACACACACACACATACACCATATTATATATATTATGTTATTAGTAATGATGTGTGTGTATTTATTTTGTTATACATATATGGAAAGAGTGGAGAGAGACCAGACACAGAGAGAGAGATATCCTGTAATATGAAACAATCATCCCTTTTTCCCCTCAGCCTTCAGACTTGTATACATACTGGAGTAAGCTGTGGGACATGTGTACCCGTTCGTGTGTGTCTTTGGTAATCAGAATTGCTAATAGAACCAAAACAGTTGTATAAGAGCATACCATTAAACATGTATAGTCTTGTTATGAACGCGGAGCATTGACCTGCGCTGTCATTATAATTCAGAACAAAGAAGAGTGACCAAAGTGTCAGTAATCAATCGGCACTGTGGTCCCCAGTGTGTTGTCAGTCTGAGGGTGATTGGGCGTTTACCTTTTGTAAGCTAGTTGTCCGTGTACTGTTGGGCGAAAACAACACGTCATTAACCGACTTTGCACGGGGAATACCAAATTATCACTGCATGTGTTTGTATTGTCGCGACAGCAGCTGTCATGGTTGTTTATCTCGGCAGGCAGGCAGGATTATTTGTGTGGAGTGTGATTTCTTGTCTGGTCAGTTTTCTTTCAACATCCTTGTGTGGGTTTAGATAAGTCTGGTTCACATTCGGTACGTTGGCTTGGCGGTATTTTGATTGCAGGCTTTTAGACAGTCATCTTGTGTTCCAAGTGACGCTGAACTAAGTTGAACCTGCACGCATAGACAATACGCACATGCGTTCACCAACAACAGCAACACCACAACCACTACCACCACCACCACCACCACCAACAACAGCAACACCACAACCACTACCACCACCACAACAACAACACAGATGGGGTGTGTGTGTGTGTGTGTGTGTGTGTGTGTGTGGGAGAGAGAGAGAGAGAGAGAGAGAGAGAACAAACGCACAGAGACAACACACACATATACACACGCGCACGCACGCACGCACACACACACACACACACACACACACACACACACACACAACACACACACACACACACACACACACACACACACCAAGACAACAACATAGACGAAAACAAAACTGAGGCTCGAGTTGTTAGTACAACTTAACCTCCCTGTTAACAAATTAACTCATAAATCTCGATTCATGTAATCTGCATCTCCATAGACCTGTAGTATCTAGCAGCCAAGGAAGCATTAAGAGTGAACCCCACGTTACACATATACCCGGGACAGAAAATCTAATACGCTCACAATAATCAGTATAAATGGTCTGTAAAACTCGTTCTCTCCTTCATAATGTCTCGCATTGACTATTGCAGTTCACTCCTGTCTGGTCTTCCTGCCTCCACCATTCACATCCTACAGCGCATTCAAAACAATGCTGCACGCCTTGTACTCAAAAAGAAAAAAGCTGACCACATATCTCCTCTCCTGGCACAATTCACTGGCTCCCTGTATCAAAGCGCATACAGTACAAACTAGACACCATGTGCTACAAAAGCCTCAATAACGCAGCCCCCGATTACCTGTCAAGCCTACTTGAGATCTATGTTCCCTCACGTACCCTCCCTCTGCCTCTGATCCTCTGACATTTCGCTTTCCACGCACTAAGCTCAATACCTACGGTCCACGAGCCTTCTCTGTTTCTGGTCCACTCTCCTGGAACAAACTTCCTCTCTCAGTCCGTCAGCAACCTACTTTTGTCTCCTTCAAGTCCGCTCTCAAAACTCACCTTTTCTCCTCCGCATAAAATCCTCTAACCCTCACTCACTGCTAATCATCGTCTATTATAATTTTCATGCTCTTTATTCATTTTAGCTTTTATTGCTTTTATTCTTTCTCCCCATTTATAGCCATGGTGTGTGTGGGTGTGTGTGTGTGTGTGTGTGTGTGTGTGTGTGGTGGTGTGTGTGCGTGCGTGTGTGTGCGTGCGTGCGTGCTTGCGTGTGTGTCTGCTTCAGCGCTTAGATTTGATTTTATCAAGATTTTGCGCTATATAAATATTGTAATTATTATTATTATCTGTGATTGAGCGAAAAACTGAAGAGGCTGATGACTCCCTCTCAGCAAACCGTATAATCTTGTTTGAGGTTGGGCACATTGCTTGCCGTAATCCCCCCAACCAGACATTATGTATCGATTTTTATGTAGCACTATTTCCAGACTCATTTGGACTCACTGTGCATTACAAAAAGAAAGACTTTTCAATTAAGCACGGATATCTCAGTCTACTAGGCGCGCTGGCACCACTCCACTATGTCTTTGTACAATCTGTATGTTAGGTGGGCGTGCATGCCTGTTGTTTTCATGTCTCCATGAACCAATCACTGATAGACCAACAGGATCTTAATAATAATGATAATAATTACAATACTTATATAGCGCAAAATCTTGATAAAAATCAAATCTATGCGCTGAACAGACACACACGCACGCACGCACGCATATGCACGCACACACACACACACACACACACACACACACACACACACACTCTCTCTCTCTCTCCACACACACATGGCTATAAATGGGAAAAAAATAAAAGCAATGGAAAATTATAGAGAGCATATTACATGCAATTATATACTACAATGTGATTCACCTCCGAGTGGAGACAGGCTGCAAAGGGGGTTGAGTGAGGTCGGGATTTTATGCAGAGGAGAAAAGGTGAGTTTTGAGAGCGGACTTGAAGGAGACAAAAGTTGGTTGCTGACGGACAGAGAGGAAAGTTTGTTCCAGGAGAGTGGACCAGAAACAGAGAAGATATACATGTACATGTGTTTTTCTGCATGAAGGAGGATATTTCGGCACTGGCAAGTCCGCACACATGTTGTCCTGAGATACCGGAAAATTCTCCACCCCTATGCCATTTAGACGAAAGTGTCGGGGTGAATCGAACCGAGGATCTTCTTATTTGGTTGAGCGTGGGATTCACATACTGATTGGTTGTGAGTTCAAACGTCGGGGTGCACTACATTAAAACTAGCCTTCTTACTGTCCATCTTGACATGATTGCTGTTCTAGTGGTATCGGTGTAGGATTAAATAAGTCCCCCTTTCCCCACTCCCCTGGGATGGCTATCCTCGTTGCCATAACACCTGAGACGGATGCTGACGTAAAACAATCAAAGCAATCAACCAACGGATTGGAAGTCCAATAGTTACCTATTTCACTACCGTGTCCGTCCTATCTCAAGGAAAGATACACCTTACTTACTCTTAAATGCCGTGTGGACATTATGGACTGCAAGGGGATGAGAAGAGGAAATAGTAAACCAATACACTGGGGTGCAAGTGAGAGTAACAGCCATTATCGCCACGACAATGGATTTATCACATTTGGTACGCTTTTCATAATCCTGCACTCTAGGGACTCTCACCAAGTGCTGAAATAATAATTAGAGCTTGGGAGCAAAGATGACTGCTCTTGCCACTAAAATATTGCAGTATGTGCCTGTATTGCTGGACAGCTGTAGATTAGTAGTAGGCCTCCCTCGGTCATGGCTGACCATGGTCAAAGTACATCCGTTCTAATGTCTAGATGGGCTGTCTGCTTGGTCCAAGCAGCGTCTCCTGTGACTGTAGAGACCAATGCGAGAGAGGCAGTCTCTGTCGCAGAGGTCGCATGTGTATGCCGATGCTGGCCTGTTGGCTGTCATCCCTTTTCTGCGAACTCGCTTTTCTGCTGCAGCAGCTGACAGTTTGTCCTCACCAATCCGCGGCTGTTTCTTGAGAGTGGTTCTCCAGCTGTTGCGGTCGTCTGCGAGGTCTTCCCGTACCCTATCCATCCACTGCAAAGACTTAACCCTTTGATTCCCTCACCCTATCCGCCTGCTTTCTGCATAAAGCTGGTGGATAGGGTGAGGGAATCAAAGGGTTAAGTTTTTGCTTTGTTAGCATGGTTGGCAATGAAGGATGCTGGTGGACAGGGTGCGGGGGTCAAAGGGTTAATCGGTGATCTGTCTTTACTGAGTTTAGTAAGTGTGACGTCATACTTCCAGCCGGAAGGTCAGGGGTTTGAGCCTGCCTCGGTACTTCCCGCCTGATGGGTAAAGATTGGAGAATATTTTTTATTATCAAATGTTTTTTAGGATCATGGCATTCAGGGAGGTTACCTTTATGCTCACTTTTTTTTCTCATTTCCTACGTCACCTTCATGGCCACAGAAGCTGGGACAATTTGTATAATGCGATAATGATAATGTTGATGAGGATAATATTCATGATACTATGGAGTTCCATCTAGGACTGAGACTGCTTGACAGGACTGTACTCTACACTTACTATCATAACATATCCTGGCGTCAACCAGGCCCGAGAGATACAGATACCTGCGGTGCTGGTCAGAAGATTTGAGCAACACCCTCAATGACGCACCGTGAAGTGGATGAGACTCGACTGTGTGGTCCCAGTCTTCCCAATGAGCCCATAGCACGCCCAACACTGGGTAGAGTCAGGTTAGAGCCGAAAAATCCCACGATGATTTTTAAAGGAACTGATCGGGATTCGAACACACAACCTTCCTGTCGGTAGTCCGTTGCGCTAACCACTACACCTCGGCGACTGGTGACTGGAGATTTTTTTCTGATCTCCCAGGTCAACATGTGGGTACCCTGTAAGACTCGGTAAGACTTTTAAGTCCCTGAAGCCCCTTCGTGTGTATAAGCACGCACACCATTAAGTGTGCTTTGTCAATGTTCGGTGGCTTACGGAAGCTTGACAACATCCAACATGCACCCTGCCGAAGACGATATATGCGGGCTCTGCAGTAACATACCACGTACACAGTTTTGGCAAAACTGCTTCCATACACATATCGAAGAAAACTGGAACACTAAGAAAAAATTAGAAAAAAAAGAAGAAGAAGAAAAGAAAGCTGCGTAGCGAAAAGTGCAGGATTTGATTTTTGGAATAAGTTTAAAGCGAACAGTCCTGCATGCATTCAACACAAATCCTGTCTAAGAATCTTCCAGTCAAGAGGAAAAAAACTATTAATTGTGAGATCAGGAAAGCTTTAAAAAAATAATGGGATGAGACTCAGAGCTCAAGTAGGAGGCAGAGCTAGAAAGAGGTACACAAATTCTACGTGCGAAAAAAAAAAATGATGTTCAAGATGTTGAAGTCAGACTAATGCCTACTGTTATATTTTCAGAATTGACGCGGGCTATCCAGAATTTAGTTCTTGGGAAAATTTTCTTTTTTTTTTTTCATTTTACACAATCAGTTTTGAATGCGTGCATTGTTGCTAGAAAGTTCCTAACATGCACTTGTTCGTCTGCCTTTTTTTTTTAAGAAAAAAAATAGAATCAGTTCAATTCTCCTTTGCTTATCTTTACATAGAAATGAATACGTGCATACGAAGGACTCGCATCACATACATCCACTTAAAACACAGCCACAGAGGGACTTTAATCACAGTCACCAGTAGAACCCAAAACATTTTGTTGATTGTTTTCATGCAGTCTGTTGTTGTTTATTTTTGTTTTTGTTTTTAATTTTTTTTAGCATAGAATACTGCCCTATTCTGTCCTGGTCACGCAAAACAAAGAAGAGGGACAAAGAGCTATTAATCAGTCTGCACTCAGAGAGCGAACGTACTTGTTCATTTATAGTCTGCTAGTGTTGTTAGTACTGAGTGGGCGAAAAAACACTTTATTAACAAAGAGACCTGTTATGGGGAAAGCTAAAGTAAGATGCATGTCTATTTGCACCGTCAGAACTTCATTTATTATGGTTGTTTATCTTGGCGGTGTACTTTGTCTGAATGTGGTTGTCTGTCTGGTCTGGGTTTACCAATTGAGAGTTCACATTGTGTTATTTGCAGATAGGTCTAGTAGATTCTCAGACAAAACATCTTGTGTTCTGACTTGCCAACGAACTTACTTGACCCTGCATGCATGGACACACACACACACACACACACACACACACACACACACACGCACGCACGCACGCAGCACGCACGCACGCACGCGCGCACGCACGCACACACACACACACACACACACACACACACACACACACACACACACACATATGCACACGCTCGCACGCGAGAAAACAACCTGAACGAGACAGAACCCTAGGCTAACAGTGCAGCTCAGTCTTACTCCATCTAATTAACTGAGAAGTCGATCACCCGGTTCATGTAACCCACATCCCCACGGACCTATAGCATCTGAAAGGCAGTGGAAAATGATGTGTAAATCCACGAGCTACAAATGACTCTGGCAGCAAAACTCAACAGTTCTAATCCAGTAATGATAATAAATATTAATCGTAATAGTCCATGAGTCAGCAAATCGTAATACGTCTATGAGTCAGCAGAGAAAACCAGGAGGTTGTCGCCTCCCCCTCAGCAACATTATTGAATCTTGTTCAGGGATGAACAAGTCATTCACCTTCTTCCCTTTATTCTCCATATGTTCACTGACATAAGCCGCACATTTGCACTAAAAACGGTGTGTGGACATCGTTGAATGGGGAGAAGATTGGAGACTGTGAAAGCGAAAGAAAACGAAGTTGGGACTTTCCCTTAAGGCTGTGGTTGAGACTAATAGTTATCGTTCCCAGAACAACAGTACATTTGTCTCGCATAATGGCGTTTACCATGATTTTGTACTTCGGGGAATCTCACCAAGTACAAGTCTGTGTTAAAATAATGGGACCTACGGAGGCAAAGATGGCATACTGTCACCACGGGAACAGAGAACTTGTGAAAACTCTTGGACAGCTCCAGAAACCAATCACCAGCGTGATCGTTGGAAGGGAACAGGGACGCAGCAGCAGACAGGATCCTCCACCCCTGTTTTGGGGAAGCAGCAGCAAGCAGTTAGGCAAGCTGGGGATGGTTCGTTCGTTCGTTATTTCTTTTAACGTCTGTTCACATATGTGCTTTTAGACGAACTGTGGGTGGTCCAGTCGTAGATGTTTGCTGTTTAGCTCCTTCTCTGTCGTCTTGTCTCCTTCCATGGTATCTGGAGAGATGGTCTTACTGTGTAGCATGGCAGGTGATGTGACCAATCTGTGTGGCTTTGTGTTGTTTCATAGTTACCGAAAGCGGTTCCTGTTTGTGCAACATATAAAGAGGTTGCTGTGTGTGCAACAAACTATAGATCTTGTTCCATTTGTATACTTGTTGGTCTTAAGGGATCTGCAAAGCCGTATTGTAAGGCATTTGGTCAAGAATATATCTTCTCTGAATCAGCAAGCAATGTTCAGGTTTCACTCCCACGGATGGAGATGGAGAGTACGAGTGAATTTTACAGCCGGTTTTTGATGGTGGAGCTGATGATGCGGCTTGTTCAGATTCTAGTCAAAAACATGTATGACTGTCTTGTATTAAATACGCGTTCTGATTCTTTTTCGTGTTTTTTTCTGGTTCCAGATTTTAGTCAGTCTGGCCATTGTTAACCATTGCTGAACTTCTGTGGTGTTGCTGGTCAGGGTTGCAACCAAGGACTAGAAACAGAGACCTTTTCAAGTTTCTAGCCATTCATGTAGACTTTTGCTCTGTCGATGGTCGTGCTGTTGACTTTGTCTTTGCTTTTCTCGTTGCTGACTTCCAACCCAAATGCCTTTGCGCTGTCGATGAGTGTTGTTGTTAAGATCTTGCAGTTCAATGTTGGGTGCCTGCCAAAAGGCTGATGTCATAGGTAAGTCATAGATTTCAGATGCAACTACCACATGGAAATGTAATGGTCGTAGAGGGTTTTCTTCACGTTCTTTTCCAGGAAGATGTTGAGCAAGACTGGTGATAGCAGACGTCCTTGGTGTAGTCCTAAAAAAAACTCTCCTAGTTGATTGTTCAGCAGCACAGTGCTGCTTCAGTTAATGTACAGCGTCTCATTGATATGAATTAGACCTTCTTCTATTTTGAAGCCTCTCATGACTTGCTAGAGGCTGTTGTGCCTAACTCTATTGACTGCTTTCTTTTTGTGGTCGAGATCATTTTAAAGTTATGTTTTTCCATCAAGTTGCGACAGATGAAGGTCTGCTCAGTGGTGCTCTTGGGAGGCAGTTTCTCAGCATCTCAAACTAGTGCTAAATTACAAAGATGGTACTCAAGAAGGCTGTTCTGAATTGTTATAAATAATAGCCCTTGCTAAGATTCCATTGTTACCCCAATAGACAAGTCTCTTATCCACTTGTAGAAATAATTTGCTTACTGAAAGACTGATTGTTCGATGAAGCAAATTCGGACTTTTGAACATGGTTTTGGAATTTTTTTCAATTTAAAAAAGATTCTGGAACATAATTTCGAATTTGTTTCAGTTTAAGACAATTTTTTTATTTTTTAAAATTTTTTTTAACTTTTTTTTTTTATTGCACATGGCTATAAATGGGAAAAAAAATAAAAGGAATGGAAAATTATAGAGAGCATATTACATGCAATTATATACTACAATGTGATTCACCTCCGAGTGGAGACAGGCTGCAAAGGGGGTTGAGTGAGGTCGGGATTTTATGCAGAGGAGAAAAGGTGAGTTTTGAGAGCGGACTTGAAGGAGACAAAAGTTGGTTGCTGACGGACAGAGAGGAAAGTTTGTTCCAGGAGAGTGGACCAGAAACAGAGAAGATATACATGTACATGTGTTTTTCTGCATGAAGGAGGATATTTCGGCACTGGCAAGTCCGCACACATGTTGTCCTGAGATACCGGAAAATTCTCCACCCCTATGCCATTTAGACGAAAGTGTCGGGGTGAATCGAACCGAGGATCTTCTTATTTGGTTGAGCGTGGGATTCACATACTGATTGGTTGTGAGTTCAAACGTCGGGGTGCACTACATTAAAACTAGCCTTCTTACTGTCCATCTTGACATGATTGCTGTTCTAGTGGTATCGGTGTAGGATTAAATAAATCCCCCTTTCCCCACTCCCCTGGGATGGCTATCCTCGTTGCCATAACACCTGAGACGGATGCTGACGTAAAACAATCAAAGCAATCAACCAACGGATTGGAAGTCCAATAGTTACCTATTTCACTACCGTGTCCGTCCTATCTCAAGGAAAGATACACCTTACTTACTCTTAAATGCCGTGTGGACATTATGGACTGCAAGGGGATGAGAAGAGGAAATAGTAAACCAATACACTGGGGTGCAAGTGAGAGTAACAGCCATTATCGCCACGACAATGGATTTATCACATTTGGTACGCTTTTCATAATCCTGCACTCTAGGGACTCTCACCAAGTGCTGAAATAATAATTAGAGCTTGGGAGCAAAGATGACTGCTCTTGCCACTAAAATATTGCAGTATGTGCCTGTATTGCTGGACAGCTGTAGATTAGTAGTAGGCCTCCCTCGGTCATGGCTGACCATGGTCAAAGTACATCCGTTCTAATGTCTAGATGGGCTGTCTGCTTGGTCCAAGCAGCGTCTCCTGTGACTGTAGAGACCAATGCGAGAGAGGCAGTCTCTGTCGCAGAGGTCGCATGTGTATGCCGATGCTGGCCTGTTGGCTGTCATCCCTTTTCTGCGAACTCGCTTTTCTGCTGCAGCAGCTGACAGTTTGTCCTCACCAATCCGCGGCTGTTTCTTGAGAGTGGTTCTCCAGCTGTTGCGGTCGTCTGCGAGGTCTTCCCGTACCCTATCCATCCACTGCAAAGACTTAACCCTTTGATTCCCTCACCCTATCCGCCTGCTTTCTGCATAAAGCTGGTGGATAGGGTGAGGGAATCAAAGGGTTAAGTTTTTGCTTTGTTAGCATGGTTGGCAATGAAGGATGCTGGTGGACAGGGTGCGGGGGTCAAAGGGTTAATCGGTGATCTGTCTTTACTGAGTTTAGTAAGTGTGACGTCATACTTCCAGCCGGAAGGTCAGGGGTTTGAGCCTGCCTCGGTACTTCCCGCCTGATGGGTAAAGATTGAAGAATATTTTTTATTATCAAATGTTTTTTAGGATCATGGCATTCAGGGAGGTTACCTTTATGCTCACTTTTTTTTCTCATTTCCTACGTCACCTTCATGGCCACAGAAGCTGGGACAATTTGTATAATGCGATAATGATAATGTTGATGAGGATAATATTCATGATACTATGGAGTTCCATCTAGGACTGAGACTGCTTGACAGGACTGTACTCTACACTTACTATCATAACATATCCTGGCGTCAACCAGGCCCGAGAGATACAGATACCTGCGGTGCTGGTCAGAAGATTTGAGCAACACCCTCAATGACGCCCCCGTGAAGTGGATGAGACTCGACTGTGTGGTCCCAGTCTTCCCAATGAGCCCATAGCACGCCCAACACTGGGTAGAGCCAGGTTAGAGCCGAAAAATCCCACGATGATTTTTAAAGGAACTGATCGGGATTCGAACATACAACCTTCCCTGAAGCCCCTTCGTGTGTATAAGCATGCACACCATTAAGTGTGCTTTGTCAATGTTCGGTGGCTTACGGAAGCTTGACAACATCCAACATGCACCCTGCCGAAGACGATATATGCGGGCTGTGCAGTAACATACCGCGTACACAGTTTTGGCAAAACTGCTTCCACACACATATCGAAGAAAACTGGAACACTAAGAAAAAATTAGAAAAAAAAGAAGAAGAAGAAAAGAAAGCTGCGTAGCGAAAAGTGCAGGATTTGATTTTTGGAATAAGTTTAAAGCGAACAGTCCTGCATGCATTCAACACAAATCCTGTCTAAGAATCTTCCAGTCAAGAGGAAAAAAACTTAATTGTGAGATCAGGAAAGCTTTAAAAAAATAATGGGATGAGACTCAGAGCTCAAGTAGGAGGCAGAGCTAGAAAGAGGTACACAAATTCTACGTAAGAAAAAAAAATATGATGTTCAAGATGTTGAAGTCAGACTAATGCCTACTGTTATATTTTCACACTTGACGCGGATGCTGGGCTATCCAGAATTTAGTTCTTGGGAAAATTATTTTTTATTTTTTTATTTTACACAATCAGTTTTGAATGCGTGCATTGTTGCTAGAAAGTTCCTAACATGCACTTGTTCGTCTGCCTTTTTTTTTTAAGAAAAAAAATAGAATCAGTTCAATTCTCCTTTGCTTATCTTTACATAGAAATGAATACGTGCATACGAAGGACTCGCATCACATACATCCACTTAAAACACAACCACAGTGGGACTTTAATCACAGTCACCAGTAGAACCCAAAACATTTTGTTGATTGTTTTCATGCAGTCTGTTGTTTATTTTTGGTTTTGTTTTTAATTTTTTTTAGCATAGAATACTGCCCTATTCTGTCCTGGTCACACAAAACAAAGAAGAGGGACAAAGAGCTATTAATCAGTCTGCACTCAGAGAGCGAACGTACTTGTTCATTTATAGTCTGCTAGTGTTGTTAGTACTGAGTGGGCGAAAAAACACTTTATTAACAAATAGACCTGTTATGGGGAAAGCTAAAGTAAGATGCATGTCTATTTGCACCGTCAGAACTTCATTTATTATGGTTGTTTATCTTGGCGGTGTACTTTGTCTGAATGTGGTTGTCTGTCTGGTCTGGGTTTACCAATTGAGAGTTCACATTGTGTTATTTGCAGATAGGTTTAGTAGATTCTCAGACAAACATCTTGTGTTCTGACTTGCCAACGAACTTACTTGACCCTGCATGCATGGAACACACACACACACACACACACACACACGCACGCACGCAGCACGCACGCACGCACGCGCGCACGCACGCGCACACACACACACACACACACACACACACACACACACACACACACACACACACACATATGCACACGCTCGCACGCGAGAAAACAACCTGAACGAGACAGAACCCTAGGCTAACAGTGCAGCTCAGTCTTACTCCATCTAATTAACTGAGAAGTCGATCACCAGGTTCATGTAACCCCCATCCCCACGGACCTATAGCATCTGAAAGGCAGTGGAAAATGATGTGTAAATCC
This sequence comes from Monoplex corrugatus, assembly GCA_030674185.1. NCBI lineage: Eukaryota > Metazoa > Mollusca > Gastropoda > Littorinimorpha > Ranellidae > Monoplex > Monoplex corrugatus. The sequence goes on along the minus strand of CM060305.1, from coordinate 17,055,664 downwards.
ACGAGCTACAAATGACTCTGGCAGCAAAACTCAACAGTTCTAATCCAGTAATGATAATAAATATTAATCGTAATAGTCCATGAGTCAGCAAATCGTAATACGTCTATGAGTCAGCAGAGAAAACCAGGAGGTTGTCGCCTCCCCCTCAGCAACCATTATTGAATCTTGTTCAGGGATGAACAAGTCATTCACCTTCTTCGCTTTATTCTCCATACGTTCACTGACACAAGCCGCACATTTGCATTAAAAACGGTGTGTGGACATCGTTGAATGGGGAGAAGATTGGAGACTGTGAAAGCGAAAAGAAAACGAAGTTGGGACTTTCCCGTAAGGCTGTGGTTGAGACTAATAGTTATCGTTCCCAGAACAACAGTACATTTGTCTCGCATAATGGCGTTTACCATGATTTTGTACTTCGGGGAATCTCACCAAGTACAAGTCTGTGTTAAAATAATGGGACCTACGGAGGCAAAGATGGAATACTGTCACCACGGGAACAGAGAACTTGTGAAAACTCTTGGACAGCTCCAGAAACCAATCACCAGCGTGATCGTTGGAAGGGAACAGGGACGCAGCAGCAGACAGGATCCTCCACCCCTGTTTTGGGGAAGCAGCAGCAAGCAGTTAGGCAAGCTGGGGGTGGTTCGTTCGTTCGTTATTTCTTTTAACGTCTGTTCACATATGTGCTTTTATAGACCAACTGTGGGTGGTCCAGTCGTAGATGTTTGCTGTTTAGCTCCTTCTCTGTCGTCTTGTCTCCTTCCATGGTATCTGGAGAGATGGTCTTACTGTGTAGCATGGCAGGTGATGTGACCAATCTGTGTGGCTTTGTGTTGTTTCATAGTTATCGAAAGCAGTTCCTGTTTGTGCAACATATAAAGAGGTTGCTGTGTGTGCAACAAACTATAGATCTTGTTCCATTTGTATACTTGTTGGTCTTAAGGGATCTGCAAAGCCGTATTGTAAGGCATTTGGTCAAGAATATATCTTCTCTGAATCAGCTAGCAATGTTCAGGTTTCACTCCCGCGGATGGAGATGGAGAGTACGAGTGAATTTTACAGCCGGTTTTTGATGGTGGAGCTGATGATGCGGCTTGTTCAGATTCTAGTCAAAAACATGTATGACTGTCTTGTATTAAATACGCGTTCTGATTCTTTTTTGTGTTTTTTTCTGGTTTCCAGATTTTAGTCATCTGGCCATTGTTACCTTGCTGAACTCTTGGTGTGTTGTTGTCAGGTTGCGGGCAAGTCTGCTCAGAGGCTTTTCAGTTCGTACATTCATGACTTTCTATGTGGTTTCGTTCTGTTGACTTGCTTTGTTTTGTGCTACTCATGGATAGTTGTGACTTCCTTGGTGTAGTCTAGAAACTCTCTGTCTGTAGTTATTTTAAGGCTGCTTAGTTCAATGTACGATGTTGCGGTCTCATTAATGTACTAGAATTAACTTCTAGTCTATATTGTTAAGTAGCTACAGACTTGCTAGAGAGCTGTTGTACCTAACTCTATTGCTAGCTTCTCTTTTCATGTAGTTAATTAGAGCTTCATTTAAAGTTAGTCATTTTGAACAGATGAAGGTCTGCTAGTGGTGCTCTTGGAGGCAGTTTCTCAGCATCTACATAGTGTAAATTCAAGATGGTACTGAAGAGGCATGTTCTGAATTGTTATTAAATATAGTCCTTGCTAAAATTCCATTGTTACCCCAATAGACTAGTCTCTTATCCACTTGTAGAAATAACTTGCTTACTGAAAATGCAAGATGAAGCAAATTCGGACTTTTGAACATGGTTTTGGAATTTTTTTCAATTTAAAAAAGATTCTGGAACATAATTTCGAATTTGTTTCAGTTTAAGACAATTTTATTTTTATTTTATTTTACTTTTTTTTTGTTTTTTTTGTTTTTTGTTTTTTTGCAAACGGTACATTCCATCTTCAACTTATGATATGAAAGACTTTCCCAAGGTAAAACAAAAGTCTACAGCTGCCATTATGCGCCGGCAGGGTCCTGAGAGAATAGGGACAGAATGCGGTGAACCAGGGAACAGAAAGTGTACAGAACTGTGTACACAGAAAAAAAAATCTTGGCATTTCCCTCCTGATATCAGTCTGGTACCTACTGTGTTCCAAGTTACTTTCCTTGTTTTTTCCCTTCTTTTTCTTCTCTAACATATACAGGAGTCTGACTAGGGCCGACACTCCCCGGGATATTTTTCACACCCTACACCGACAGACCCATGTGTACGCGTTGCTGACAGAGAAAACCGGAGTTTCTTATTGGTGAACTGCATAATTCAACACCCCATATCTCCAGCCTGTCTCTGCCCCTTTTCTCCATTCTGCCTGCTGAACAGCAGTTGTTTTTTTCTGAGTCAGCTGTAAATGTGTGGCTTTTTGTGTATGACACTTAATGTGGTGCGGTGTACATTTTGCGCCCCGTATATTCGTCTAATCATTTCAGTGAAACAGAAAACTTCAGTTCCGTTCTTTTTCTCAAAACACGAAATAGAAAATAGAAAAAAAGACCTGCTGCGCCTGTCAACTTTTCATTTCAGATAAATTTCATTGTCACAAGCCAGTCATGTTACTAGTCAGTCATGTTAGAGATATAAGAACTTTTCACGATAAAAAAGGGAAAAGTTTCTACTTCATTAGAACTCAGCATCTCTGTGACATCTCTGTTAAAGCCAGAAAAGAGGAAAAGTAAGATTGCCTCCCTTGACCATTAGTGTCTTGGGACTTTGTGTAATTGTGATCTTGACAGTAAACCTGTGTAATTGTGACCTTGACAGTGAGTCTGTGTAATTGTGACCTTGACAGTGAACCTGTGTAATTGTGACCTTGACAGTAAACCTGTGTAATTGTGACCTTGACAGTAAACCTGTGTAATTGTGACCTTGACAGTGAGTCTGTGTAGTTGTGACCTTGACAGTGAGTCTGTGTAGTTGTGACCTTGACAGTGAGTCTGTGTAGTTGTGACCTTGACAGTGAGTCTGTGTAATTGTGACCTTGACAGTGAGTCTGTGTAATTGTGACCTTGACAGTGAGTCTGTGTAGTTGTGACCTTGACAGTGAGTCTGTGTAGTTGTGACCATGACAGTGAGTCTGTGTAGTTGTGACCTTGACAGTGAGTCTGTGTAATTGTGACCTTGACAGTAAACCTGTGTAATTGTGACCTTGGCAGTGAGTCTGTGTAGTTGTGATCTTGATAGTGAGTCTGTGTAGTTGTGACCATGACAGTGAGTCTGTGTAGTTGTGACCTTGACAGTGAGTCTGTGTAATTGTGACCTTGACAGTGAGTCTGTGTAATTGTGACCTTGACAGTGAGTCTGTGTAGTTGTGACCTTGATAGTGAGTCTGTGTAGTTGTGACCATGACAGTGAGTCTGTGTAGTTTGTACCTTGACAGTGAGTCTGTGTAGTTATGACCATGACAGTGAGTCTGTGTAGTTGTGACCTTGACAGTGAGTCTGTGTAGTTGTGACCATGACAGTGAGTCTGTGTAGTTGTGACCTTGACAGTGAGTCTGTGTAGTTGTGACGATGACAGTGAGTCTGTGTAGTTGTGACCTTGACAGTGAGTCTGTGTAGTTGTGACCATGACAGTGAGTCTGTGTAGTTGTGACCATGACAGTGAGTCTGTGTAGTTGTGACCATGACAGTGAGTCTGTGTAGTTGTGACCATGACAGTGAGTCTGTGTAGTTGTGACCATGACAGTGAGTCTGTGTAGTTGTGACCTTGACAGTGAGTCTGTGTAGTTGTGACCTTGACAGTGAGTCTGTGTAGTTGTGACCTTGACAGTGAGTCTGTGTAGTTGTGACCATGACAGTGAGTCTGTGTAGTTGTGACCTTGACAGTGAGTCTGTGTAGTTGTGACCTTGACAGTGAGTCTGTGTAGTTGTGACCTTGATAGTGAGCCACTCGCATTAACGGTAAATCGCCAGAGTCCTGAGCTCATACTGAGCAGAATAGAAAATTTCGGTGTTGGTAAAGAGCTATAAACAAGTAAATGAAACAGCAATAAGTGAACATAGAAAGTTTATCTTCAAGAATGATGATAAAATTATGACAATAGTAATAACGTCAAGTAAACATGAATAACAAATAAAATAATGAGTACTAACTAATTAACTACCTAAACATGAATAACAAATAAAATAACGAGTACTAACTAACTAATTAACTACCTAAGGTAGCTACATTAATTCAGAGAAGTGTGGACTGACAGTCCATAAAGAGCAGGCCCTGTAGAGATTAATAGCATGGTGATCAAGCCGTCCTTTACTGACATTGATAGACATGTTTGTGTGGTTTATGGTTTTGACGCCAGCGCTTAAATTTGATTTTATCAAGATTTTGCGCTATATGAATATTGTAATTATTATTATTATAATTATTGACACATCATGTTTATTTATCATGTTGTTAGAATTCTTAACACTGTTTGAGTTGAGCCTGTAAACTAAAGTTGATGAAGATTCGCTAGCAGCAGTGAAACTGTGAGTTACTTTTTTGTTTTGTTTTCGGTATACAGCCACACAGTAACTACAGAACTGATTCAAAGCTATTCTTGTTGTCTTGCTGCTTACATATTACCAGCTTTTTCCTCTTCCAGTCTGTATTCGGAAATTTAAGTTCTACACACAAGCGGTTAAGAAATCACCACGCATAGTTTGTTTTCTATTGATTTTCTATTGAGTTCCAGACCTCTGCGATCCAAGGTAAACACAAAAAAACTTATACATTTACGAGCGCCTTATGTATAAAGATCCGAGAAATTCTGCCGGATAGAATTGGTCTTACAAAAATATACAGGCACCGTGAGCTTGGTATGCGTCACCATTTCGTTTTCCTTTCTGACTTTTCCCCCTCTGCTCTTCTTCTCTTTTACTTTTGTGTTTTTCAAAAGAGAGATTTGTAGAAATAGCAGTACCACCAACAGCACACGGTATGGTCAGAAACTAGCTGGATACAGATGGAAATTTTCAGCATGTTTCAGCTATACGTGATAACGAAAAAAGGCGAAAGATCACCGCGCACTTTAAAATCGTTTCAGTCTAGCTATTATATTATTTGCCTATTTTCAAAGTGTGATTGCAATTTTACATATAGTGTAAGAACAAAACATTTCGACCGAAATACCTTTTCGCTTCAATATGTATTGACTAAATTGCTGAAGTTCAGTTTCTGTTGACAGTGGTTTAATTAATATATCTTTAGTATACGGTGATGATAGTCTTTCGCTGCTGAGACCAGGCCATTGCAGATCATTAGATACATGCTGAAGAAAGAAATCAGAAAGAATTAAAGTGAGTAGCCTGTTTCTTAAGCTTACACAGCAGATCAGTTTCTTGAGGTTTTGACAGTTTTTGTTTCAGTGTCATGCAGAGACAGATTTTTTGGAATATCAGTCACTGTGACCTTGAAGAAGCTACAACTGAAATTACAACTGATGTGTATCGAGGACAATGGTAGACTGTCATAACAATAAAAAACAGTATTTCTAATGTCGTTAAAAATTCCTGAGAAAGTGCTGCCCACATACCTTCCGCTAAATGCGCTGATTTGAAACATTTTTTTTTTTACCCTCAAACATATGTCTTCGCAACTCCACACGATCCACAAGTTTGAAGGAAATTTGGTAAAAATGTGGTCAGAAATAGCCGAGAAAATCTTACTGAAACATCTCTCTCTCTCTCTCTCTCTCTCTCTCTCTGTCTCTCTCTCTCTCTCTCTCTCTCTCTCATACACACAATACACACTCCCCCCACACGCACACACACGCACACCCACACATACACACACACACACTTACACACACACACACACACACACACACACACACACACACACACACATACCTATATATATATATGTGTGTGTGTGTGTATGTGTATACATATATGGAAAGAGTGGAGAGAGACCCAGACACAGAGAGAGAGATATCTGTAATATGAAACAATCTCCCTTTTTCCCCCATGCCTTCAGACTTGTATACATACTGGGAGTAAGCTGTGGGACATGTGTACCCGTTCGTGTGTGTCTTTGGTAATCAGAATTGCTAATAGAACCAAATCAGTTGTATAAGCGCATACCATTAAACATGTATAGTCTTGTTATGAACGCGGAGCATTGACCTGCGCTGTCACTTATAATTCAGAACAAAGAAGAGTGACAAAGTGTCAGTAATCAGTCGGCACTGTGGTCCCCAGTGTGTTGTCAGTCTGAGGGTGATTGGGCGTTTACCTTTTGTAAGTTAGTTGTCCGTGTACTGTGTGGGCGAAAACAACACGTCATTAACTGACTTTGCACGGGGAATACCAAATTATCACGTGCATGTGTTTGTATTGTCGCGACAGCAGCTGTCATGGTTGTTTATCTCGGCAGGCAGGCAGGATTATTTGTGTGGAGTGTGATTTCTTGTCTGGTCAGTTTTCTTTCAACGTCCTTGTGTGGGTTTAGATAAGTCTGGTTCACATTCGGTACGTTGGCTTGGCGGTATTTTGATTACAGGCTTTTAGACAGTCATCTTGTGTTCCAAGTAGACGCTGAACTAAGTTGAACCTGCACGCATAGACAATACGCACATGCGTTCACCAACAACAGCAACACCACAACCACTACCACCACCACCACCACCACCAACAACAACAACAGAGAGTGTGTGTGTGTGTGTGTGTGTGTGAGAGAGAGAGAGAGAGAGAGAGAGAGAGAGAGAGAACAAACGCACAGAGACAACACACACATATACACACGCGCACGCACGCACGCACACACACACACACACACACACACACACACACACACAAAACACACACACACACACACACACACACACACAACACACACACACACACACACACACACACACACACACACACACACACCAAGACAACAACATAGACGAAAACAAAACTGAGGCTCGAGTTGTTAGTACAACTTAACCTCCCTGTTAACCATTTAACTCATAAATCTCGATTCATGTAATCTGCATCTCCATAGACCTGTAGTATCTAGCAGCCAAGGAAGCATTAAGAGTGAACCCCACGTTACACATATACCCGGGACAGAAAATCTAATACGCTCACAATAATCAGTATAAATGGTCTGTGATTGAGCGAAAAACTGAAGAGGCTGATGATCCCTCTCAGCAACCGTATAATCTTGTTTGAGGTTGGGCACATTACTTGCCGTAATCCCCCAACCAGACATTATGTATCGATTTTTATGTAGCACTATTTCCAGACTCATTTGGACTCACTGTGCATTACAAAAAGAAAGACTTTTCAATTAAGCACGGAGATCTCAGTCTGCTAGGCGCGCTGACACCACTCCACTATGTCTTTGTACAATCTGTATGTTAGGTGGGCGTGCATGCCTGTTGTTTTCATGTTTCCATGAACCAATCACTGATAGACCAACAGGATCTTAATAATAATGATAATAATTACAATACTTATATAGCGCAAAATCTTGATGAAAATCAAATCTAAGAGCTGAACAGACATACACGCACGCACGCACGCACATGCACGCACACACACACACACACACACACACACACACACACACACTCACACACACACACACACACACACACACTCACACACACATGGCTATAAATGGGGAAAAAAGAATAAAAGGAATGGAAAATTATAGAGAGCATATTATATACAATTATATATTACAATGTGATTCACCTCCGAGTGGAGACAGGCTGCAGAGGGGGTTGAGTGAGGTCAGGATTTTATGCAGAGGAGAAAAGGTGAGTTTTGAGAGCGGACTTGAAGGAGACAAAAGTTGGTTGCTGACGGACAGAGAGAGGAAAGTTTGTTCCAGGAGAGTGGACCAGAAACAGAGAAGATATACATGTACATGTGTTTTTCTGCATGAAGGAGGATATTTCGGCACTGGCAAGTCCGCACACATGTTGTCCTGAGATACCGGAAAATTCTCCACCCCTATGCCATTTAGACGAAAGTGTCGGGTTGAATCGAACCGAGGATCTTCTTATTTGGTTGAGCGTGGGATTCACATACTGATTGGTTGTGAGTTCAAACGTCGGGGTGCACTACATTAAAACTAGCCTTCTTACTGTCCATCTTGACATGATTGCTGTTCTAGTGGTATCGGTGTAGGATTAAATAAGTCCCCCTTTCCCCACTCCCCTGGGATGGCTATCCTCGTTGCCATAACACCTGAGACGGATGCTGACGTAAAACAATCAAAGCAATCAACCAACGGATTGGAAGTCCAATAGTTACCTATTTCACTACCGTGTCCGTCCTATCTCAAGGAAAGATACACCTTACTTACTCTTAAATGCCGTGTGGACATTATGGACTGCAAGGGGATGAGAAGAGGAAATAGTAAACCAATACACTGGGGTGCAAGTGAGAGTAACAGCCATTATCGCCACGACAATGGATTTATCACATTTTGTACGCTTTTCATAATCCTGCACTCTAGGGACTCTCACCAAGTGCTGAAATAATAATTAGAGCTTGGGAGCAAAGATGACTGCTCTTGCCACTAAAATATTGCAGTATGTGCCTGTATTGCTGGACAGCTGTAGATTAGTAGTAGGCCTCCCTCGGTCATGGCTGACCATGGTCAAAGTACATCCGTTCTAATGTCTAGATGGGCTGTCTGCTTGGTCCAAGCAGCGTCTCCTGTGACTGTAGAGACCAATGCGAGAGAGGCAGTCTCTGTCGCAGAGGTCGCATGTGTTTGCCGATGCTGGCCTGTTGGCTGTCATCCCTTTTCTGCGAACTCGCTTTTCTGCTGCAGCAGCTGACAGTTTGTCCTCACCAATCCGCGGCTGTTTCTTGAGAGTGGTTCTCCAGCTGTTGCGGTCGTCTGCGAGGTCTTCCCGTACCCTATCCATCCACTGCAAAAACTTAACCCTTTGATTCCCTCACCCTATCCGCCTGCTTTCTGCATAAAGCTGGTGGATAGGGTGAGGGAATCAAAGGGTTAAGTTTTTGCTTTGTTAGCATGGTTGGCAATGAAGGATGCTGGTGGACAGGGTGCGGGGGTCAAAGGGTTAATCGGTGATCTGTCTTTACTGAGTTTAGTAAGTGTGACGTCATACTTCCAGCCGGAAGGTCAGGGGTTTGAGCCTGCCTCGGTACTTCCCGCCTGATGGGTAAAGATTGGAGAATATTTTTTATTATCAAATGTTTTTTAGGATCATGGCATTCAGGGAGGTTACCTTTATGCTCACTTTTTTTTCTCATTTCCTACACCACCTTCATGGCCACAGAAGCTGGGACAATTTGTATAATGCGATGATGATAATGTTGATGAGGATAATATTCATGATACTATGGAGTTCCATCTAGGACTGAGACTGCTTGACAGGACTGTACTCTACACTTACTATCATAACATATCCTGGCGTCAACCAGGCCCGAGAGATTTGAGCAACACCCTCAATGACGCACCCGTGAAGTGGATGAGACTCGACTGTGTGGTCCCAGTCTTCCCAATGAGCCCATAGCACGCCCAACACTGGGTAGAGCCAGGTTAGAGCCGAAAAATCCCACGATGATTTTTAAAGGAACTGATCGGGATTCGAACATACAACCTTCCTGTCGGTAGTCCGTTGCGCTAACCACTACACCTCGGCGACTGGTGACTGGAGATTTTTTTCTGATCTCCCAGGTCAACATGTGGGTACCCTGTAAGACTCGGTAAGACTTTTAAGTCCCTGAAGCCCCTTCGTGTGTATAAGCACGCACACCATTAAGTGTGCATTGTCAATGTTCGGTGGCTTACGGAAGCTTGACAACATCCAACATGCACCCTGCCGAAGACGATATATGCGGGCTCTGCAGTAACATACCACGTACACTGTTTTGGCAAAACTGCTTCCATACACATATCGAAGAAAACTGGAACACTAAGAAAAAATTAGAAAAAAAAGAAGAAGAAGAAAAGAAAGCTGCGTAGCGAAAAGTGCAGGATTTGATTTTTGGAATCAGTTTAAAGCGAACAGTCCTGCATGCATTCAACACAAATCCTGTCTAAGAATCTTCCAGTCAAGAGGAAAAAAACTATTAATTGTGAGATCAGGAAAGCTTTAAAAAAAAATAATGGGATGAGACTCAGAGCTCAAGTAGGAGGCAGAGCTAGAAAGAGGTACACAAATCAAATTCTACGTACGAAAAATAAAAAATGATGTTCAAAATGTTGAAGTCAGACTAATGCCTACTGTTATATTTTCACACTTGACGCGGATGTTGGGCTATCCAGATTTTAGTTCTTGGAAAAAAAAATTTTTTTCATTTTACAGTTTTGAATGCGTGCATTGTTGCTAGAAAGTTCCTGATGTGCACTTGTTCGTCTGCCTTTTTTTTTTTTTTTTTTAAGAAAAAAAATAGAATCAGTTCAATTCTCCTTTGCTTATCTTTACATACAAATGAATACGTGCATACGAAGGACTCGCATCACATACATCCACTTAAAACACAGCCACAGAGGGACTTTAATCACAGTCACCAGTAGAACCCAAAACATTTTGTTGATTGTTTTCATGCAGTCTGTTGTTTATTTTTGTTTTTGTTTTTAATTTTTTTTAGCATAGAATACTGCCCTGTTCTGTCCTGGTCATGCAAAACAAAGAAGAGGGACAAAGAGCTATTAATCAGTCTGCACTCAGAGAGCGAACGTACTTGTTCATTTATAGTCTGCTTGTGTTGTTAGTACTGAGTGGGCGAAAAAAACACTTTATTAACAAATAGACCTGTTATGGGGAAAGCTAAAGTAAGATGCATGTCTATTTGCACCGTCAGAACTTCATTTATTATGGTTGTTTATCTTGGCGGTGTACTTTGTCTGAATGTGGTTGTCTGTCTGGTCTGGGTTTACCAATTGAGAGTTCACATTGTGTTATTTGCAGATAGGTCTAGTAGATTCTCAGACAAAACATCTTGTGTTCTGACTTGCCAACGAACTTAGTTGACCCTGCATGCATGGACACACACACACACACACGCACGCACGCACGCACGCACGCGCGCACGCACACAAACACACACACACACACACACACACACACACACACACACACATATGCACACGCTTGCACGCGAGAAAACAACATGAACGAGACAGAACCCTACGCTAACAGTGCAACTCAGTCTTACTACATCTAATTAACTGAGAAGTCGATCACCAGGTTCATGTAACCCACATCCCCACGGACCTATAGCATCTGAAAGGCAGTGGAAAATGATGTGTAAATCCACGAGCTACAAATGACTCTGGCAGCAAAACTCAACAGTTCTAATCCAGTAATGATAATAAATATTAATCGTAATAGTCCATGAGTCAGCAAATCGTAATACGTCTATGAGTCAGCAGAGAAAACCAGGAGGTTGTCGCCTCCCCCTCAGCAACCATTATTGAATCTTGTTCAGGGATGAACAAGTCATTCACCTTCTTCCCTTTATTCTCCATACGTTCACTGACACAAGCCGCACATTTGCACTAAAAACGGTGTGTGGACATCGTTGAATGGGGAGAAGATTGGAGACTGTGAAAGTGGAAAGAAAACGAAGTTGGGACTTTCTTGTAAGGCTGTGGTTGAGACTAATAGTTATCGTTCCCAGAACAACAGTACATTTGTCTCGCATAATGGCGTTTACCATGATTTTGTACTTCGGGGAATCTCACCAAGTACAAGTCTGTGTTAAAATAATGGGACCTACGGAGGCAAAGATGGAATACTGTCACCACGGGAACAGAGAACTTGTGAAAACTCTTGGACAGCTCCAGAAACCAATCACCAGCGTGATCGTTGGAAGGGAACAGGGACGCAACTGTAGACAGGATCCTCCACCCCTGTTTTGGGGAAGCAGCAGCAAGCAGTTAGGCAAACTGGGGGTGGTCCAGTCGTAGATGTTTGCTGTTTAGCTCCTTCTCTGTCATCTTGTGTCCTTCCATGGTATCTGGAAAGATGGTCTTACTGTGTAGCATGGCAGGTGATGTGACCAATCTGTGCGGTTTTGTGTTGTTTCATAGTTGCCCAAAGCGGTTCCTGTTTGTGCAACATATAAAGAGGTTGCTGTGTGTGCAACAAACTATAGATCTTGTTCCATTTGTATACTTGCTGGTCTTAAGGGATCTGCAAAGCCGTATTGTAAGGCATTTGGTCAAGAATATAATTATCTTCTCTGAATCAGCAAGCAATGTTCAGGTTTCACTCCCACGGATGGAGATGGAGAGTACGAGTGAATTTTACAGCCGGTTTTTGATGGTGGAGCTGATGATGCGGCTTGTTCAGATTTTAGTCAAAAACATGTATGACTGTCTTGTATTAAATACGCGTTCTGATTCTTTTTCGTGTTTTTTTCTGGTTCCAGATTTTAGTCAGTCTGGCCATTGTTAACCATTGCTGAACTTCTGTGGTGTTGCTGGTCAGGGTTGCTACCAGGAACTAGAAACAGAGACCTTTTCAAGTTTCTAGCCATTCATGTAGACTTTTGTTCTGTCGTTGGTCGTGCTGTTGACTTTGTCTTTGCTTTTCTCGTTGCTGACTTCCAACCCAAATGCCTTTGCGCTGTCGATGAGTGTTGTTGTTGAGATCTTGCAGTTCAATGTTGGGTGCCTGCCATGAGGCTGATGTCATAGGAAAGTCGTAGATTTCAGATGCAACTACCACATGGAAATATAATGGTCGTAGAGGGTTTTCTTCATCTTCTTTTCCAGGAAAATGTTGAGCAAGATTGGTGATAGCAGACGTCCTTGGTGTAGTCCTAAAAAAAACTCTCCTAGTTGATTGTTCAGCAGCACAGCGCTGCTTAAGTTAATGTATAGCGTCTCATTAATATGAATTAGACCTTCTTCTATATTGAAGCCTCTCATGACTTGCTAGAGGCTGTTGTGCCTAACTCTATTGACTGCTTTCTTTTTGTGGTCGAGGTCATTTTAAAGTTATGTTTTCCCATCAAGTTGCGACAGATGAAGGTCTGCTCAGTGGTGCTCTTGGGAGGCAGTTTATCAGCATCTCAAACTAGTGCTAAATTACAAAGATGGTACTCAAGAAGGCTGTTCTGAATTGTTATAAATAATAGCCCTTGCTAAGATTCCATTGTTACCCCAATAGACAAGTCTCTTATCCACTTGTAGAAATAATTTACTTACTGAAAGACTGATTGTTCGATGAAGCAAATTCGGACTTTTGAACATGGTTTGGGAATTTTTTCAATTTAAAAAAGATTCTGGAACATAATTTCGAATTTGTTTCAGTTTAAGAAAATTTTTTTTTTTTTTTATTTTGTTTTACTTTTTTTTTTTATTGCACACGGTACATTCCATTTTCAACTTATGATATGAAAAACTTTCCCAAGATAAAACAAAAGTCTACAGCTGCCATTATGCGCCGGCAGGGTCCTGAGAGAATAGGGACAGAATGCGGTGAACCAGGGAACAGAAAGGGTACAGAACTGTGTACACAGAAAAAAAATCTTGGCATTTCCCTCCTGATATCAGTCTGGTACCTACTGTGCTCCAAGTTACTTTCCTTTTTTTCCCCTTCTTTTTCTTCTCTAACATATACAGGAGTCTGACCAGGGCCGACACTCCCCGGGATATTTTTCACCCCTACACCGTCAGTCCTAAGTGTACGCGTTGCTGACAGAGAAAACCGGAGTTTCTTATTGGTGAACTGCATAATTCAACACCCCATATCTCCAGCCTGTCTCTGCCCCTTTTCTCCATTCTGCCTGCTGAACAGCAATTTTTTTTCTGAGTCAGCTGTAAATGTGTGGCTTTTGTGTATGAGACTTAATGTGGTGCGGTGTATATTTTGTGCCCCGTATATTCGTCTAAACATTTCAGTGAAACAGAAAACTTCAGTTCCGTTCTTTCTCTCAAAACACGAAATAGAAAATAGAAAAAAGACCTGCGCCTGTCAACTTTTCATTTCAGATAAATTTCATTGTCACAAGCCAGTCATGTTACTAGTCAGTCATGTTAGAGATATAAGAACTTTTCACGATAAAAAAAGGGAAAAGTTTCTACTTCATTAGAACTCAGCATCTCTGTGACATCTCTGTTAAAGCTAGAAAAGAGGAAAAGTAAGATTGCCTCCCTTGACCATTAGTGTCTTGGGACTTTGTGTAATTGTGATCTTGACAGTAAACCTGTGTAATTGTGACCTTGACAGTGAGTCTGTGTAATTGTGACCTTGACAGTGAACCTGTGTAATTGTGACCTTGACAGTAAACCTGTGTAATTGTGACCTTGACAGTAAACCTGTGTAATTGTGACCTTGACAGTGAGTCTGTGTAGTTGTGACCTTGACAGTGAGTCTGTGTAGTTGTGACCTTGACAGTGAGTCTGTGTAGTTGTGACCTTGACAGTAAACCTGTGTAATTGTGACCTTGACAGTGAGTCTGTGTAATTGTGACCTTGACAGTGAGTCTGTGTAGTTGTGACCTTGACAGTGAGTCTGTGTAGTTGTGACCTTGACAGTGAGTCTGTGTAGTTGTGACCTTGACAGTGAGTCTGTGTAATTGTGACCTTGACAGTAAACCTGTGTAATTGTGACCTTGGCAGTGAGTCTGTGTAGTTGTGATCTTGATAGTGAGTCTGTGTAGTTGTGACCATGACAGTGAGTCTGTGTAGTTGTGACCTTGACAGTGAGTCTGTGTAATTGTGACCTTGACAGTGAGTCTGTGTAATTGTGACCTTGACAGTGAGTCTGTGTAGTTGTGACCTTGATAGTGAGTCTGTGTAGTTGTGACCATGACAGTGAGTCTGTGTAGTTGTGACCTTGACAGTGAGTCTGTGTAATTGTGACCTTGACAGTGAGTCTGTGTAGTTGTGACCTTGGCAGTGAGTCTGTGTAATTGTGACCTTGACAGTGAGTCTGTGTAATTGTGACCTTGACAGTAAACCTGTGTAATTGTGACCTTGACAGTGAGTCTGTGTAGTTGTGACCTTGATGATGAGCCACTCGCATGAACGGTAAATCGCCAGAGTCCTGAGCTCGTACTGAGCAGAATAGAAAATTTCGGTGTTGGTAAAGAGCTGTAAACAAGTAAATGAAATAGCAATAAGTGAACATAGAAAGTTTATCTTCAAGAATGATGATAAAATTATGACAATAGTAATAACGTCAAGTAAACATGAATAACAAATAAAATAATGAGTACTAATAATTGACTACCTAAACATGAATAACAAATAAAATAACGAGTACTAACTAACTAATTAACTACCTAAGGTAGCTACATTAATTCAGAGAAGTGTGGACTGACAGTCCATAAAGAGCAGGCCCTGTAGAGATTAATAGCATGGTGATCAAGCCGTCCTTTACTGACATTGATAGACATGTTTTTGTGGTTTATGGTTTTGACGCCAGCGCTTCAATTTGATTTTATCAAGATTTTGCGCTATATAAATATTGTAATTATTATTTATAATGCTACCAATTTTGAAGAACAAGGTCTCCCAACAGTGTAAAAATCGCTACTCACAGTTCCGTAGCTTTCGATGGCGTTCTCGCCATCTTCGTCAGCGCTCTAATGCTGTCTGCGTGAATCTCTACTCAGATCTCGCGAACATGGGATGAACCCAGTTCACGAGATCGAATCAGAGAATGGTACACCGGGGGCAGGGTGTAACGGCCCCGGTCCCTGTTGAGCGGGGGGTTGGTGGCTGCGATGTAGATGGCCTCCTTGACTCCTCGCTGGAACCACTTATTTTCTCTGTCCAGGATGTTGACATTGTCCGCACTGAATTGATGTTTTTCGGCGTGTAGGTGAGCTCCTACTGGAGAAGAGTCCCTCTTGTGTTCTGTTAGTCTCTTCTGAAGGGGGCGTTCAGTTTCACCGACATAATGTTGGTTACAGTCCTGGCAGTCTATTCTGTATATAATGCCAGCTTTGTCGAGTTTGCTGGTTTTGTCCTTGGGGGTGACCAGCTGGCTGCGTATGGTGTTGGAAGGTTTGGAATGTACAGCCACCCCCAGTTTTCTGATCTTTCTGGACAGAGCGTCACTCACACCTCCTACGTATGGGATGGTGATGTGTCCCTTGCGCTGGTGTTGTTTCACTGGCTGTTCGGATGCGGTGTTGGATTTCCTGCCTCCCGGGCTGTTCCAGGCCCACTTTTTGTAGCCCGAGATGGTGAGCACTTTTTTCAGGTGGTTTGTCTCCTTGTCTTTTGCCTCTTGGGTACTGCATATGGTGTTAGCTCTGTGGGTAAGGGTTCGAATCACTCCCAGTTTGTGTTCAAGGGGCTGGTGGCTGTCGAACTGTAAATATTGGTCCGTATGAGTTGGTTTACGGTAGACCGAGAAGGATAGAATGCCATCAGTTCTGGTGATGAGGGTGTCCAGCATGGCTATGGAGTTGTTCTGTTCCACTTCCCTCGTGAATTTGATGGCTGGGTGTTGGTTGTTCAGATGTTCTGTGAACTGTTCGACCAGTTGCTGGGGGAGGATAGTCATGG
This sequence comes from Monoplex corrugatus, assembly GCA_030674185.1. Classification (NCBI taxonomy): domain Eukaryota; kingdom Metazoa; phylum Mollusca; class Gastropoda; order Littorinimorpha; family Ranellidae; genus Monoplex; species Monoplex corrugatus. The sequence continues at coordinate 17,039,207 of CM060305.1, read as the reverse complement.
TGTCGTCTACATAGCGCCCCCAGTATCGTGGTGGGGAGTGGAAGGAAGCCAATGCTTTCTCTTCAAAATCCTCCATGAACAGGTTGGCTACTATTGGGCTTACTGGGGAGCCCATGGCTGCTCCTTCTTTTTGTTGGTAGAATTCACCTTGGAAGGTGAAGTAGGTGGTGGTGAGGCAGCAGGACAAGAGTTCACATACGTCGTCCACTGTGAGAGATGTACGTTGGTGGAGGGTTTGGTCGTTTTGTAACCTTCGGCGTATGATCTCTATGCTTTCTTTCACTGGTACGATGGTAAATAGGGCAGAGACATCATATGACACAAGGAGTTCATCATGAGCGAGGGTGTAGTTACTCAGTTTTTCCACTAGGTCAGCACTGTTGTGGATGTGATGATCTGTGTGTCCTACGAGAGGTGATAGGATGTCCGCCACAAATCTAGCCGTCTCATACATGATGGAACCTCTGGATGCGACTATGGGACGGAGGGGGACTTCTTTCTTGTGGACTTTGGGTAGACCATAGAACTTGGGGACGTCGGACACAGTTGGGTATAATTTCCTGTACTGTTCTAATGACAGGCGGTCCGTCTCTTTCAGGCGTTTCAGTGTGTCTTTCAGTTTGTTGGAAAACTTGGAAGTAGGATCTTTCTTGAGGCGTTCATATGTTGTAGTATCTTCCAGAAGTTTGCTTGCCTTCTCATAGTACATGGGTCTAGGCATGATGACTGTGGCACGACCTTTGTCAGCTGGTAGGATCATCGTGGCGTGTTCGTAATTATTATTATTATAATTATTGACACATCATGTTTATTTGTCATGTTGTTAGAATTCTTAACACTGTTTGAGTTGAGCCTGTAAACTAAAGTTGATGAAGATTCGCTAGCAGCAGTGAAATTGTGAGTTACCTTTTTGTTTTGTTTTCGGTATACAGCCACACAGTAACTACAGAACTGATTCAAAGCTATTCTGCTGTCTTGCTGCTTACATATTACCAGCTTTTTCCTCTTCCAGTCTGTATTCGGAAATTTAAGTTCTACACACAAGCGGTTAAGAAATCACCACGCATAGTTTGTTTTCTATTGATTTTCTATTGAGTTCCAGACCTCTGCGATCCAAGGTAAACACAAAAAAACTTATACATTTACGAGCGCCTTATGTATAAAGATCCGAGAAATTCTGCCGGATAGAATTGGTCTTACAAAAATATACAGGCACCGTGAGCTTGGTATGCGTCACCATTTCGTTTTCCTTTCTGACTTTCCCCCCTCTGCTCTTCTTCTCTTTTACTTTTGTGTTTTTCAAAAGAGAGATTTGTAGAAATAGCAGTACCACCAACAGCACACGGTATGGTCAGAAACTAGCTGGATACAGATGGAAATTTTCAGCATGTTTCAGCTATACGTGATAACGAAAAAAGGCGAAAGATCACCGCGCACTTTAAAATCGTTTCAGTCTAGCTATTATATTATTTGCCTATTTTCAAAGTGTGATTGCAATTTTACATATAGTGTAAGAACAAAACATTTCGACCGAAATACCTTTTCGCTTCAATATGTATTGACTAAATTGCTGAAGTTCAGTTTCTGTTGACAGTGGTTTAATTAATATATCTTTAGTATACGGTGATGATAGTCTTTCGCTGCTGAGACCAGGCCATTGCAGATCATTAGATACATGCTGAAGAAAGAAATCAGAAAGAATTAAAGTGAGTAGCCTGTTTCTTAAGCTTACACAGCAGATCAGTTTCTTGAGGTTTTGACAGTTTTTGTTTCAGTGTCATGCAGAGACAGATTTTTTGGAATATCAGTCACTGTGACCTTGAAGAAGCTACAACTGAAATTAAAACTGATGTGTATCGAGGACAATGGTAGACTGTCATAACAATAAAAACGGTATTTCTAATAACGTTAAAAATTCCTGAGAAAGTGCTGCCCACATACCTTCCGCAAAATGGGCTG
>CM060305.1:17027248-17034748 GCA_030674185.1 Monoplex corrugatus | reverse complement strand
GAGAGCGGACTTGAAGGAGACAAAAGTTGGTTGCTGACGGACAAGAGAGGAAAGTTTGTTCCAGGAGAGTGGACCAGAAACAGAGAAGATATACATGTACATGTGTTTTTCTGCATGAAGGAGGATATTTCGGCACTGGCAAGTCCGCACACATGTTGTCCTGAGATCCGGAAAATTCTCCACCCCTATGCCATTTAGACGAAAGTGTCGGGTTGAATCGAACCGAGGATCTTCTATTTGGTTGAGCGTGGGATTCACATACTGATTGGTTGTGAGTTCAAACTCGGGGTGCACTACATTAAAACTAGCCTTCTTACTGTCCATCTTGACATGATTGCTGTTCTAGTGGTATCGGTGTAGGATTAAATAAGTCCCCCTTTCCCCACTCCCCTGGGATGGCTATCCTCGTTGCCATAACACCTGAGACGGATGCTGACGTAAAACAATCAAAGCAATCAACCAACGGATTGGAAGTCCAATAGTTACCTATTTCACTACCGTGTCCGTCCTATCTCAAGGAAAGATACACCTTACTTACTCTTAAATGCCGTGTGGACATTATGGACTGCAAGGGGATGAGAAGAGGAAATAGTAAACCAATACACTGGGGTGCAAGTGAGAGTAACAGCCATTATCGCCACACAATGGATTTATCACATTTGGTACGCTTTTCATAATCCTGCACTCTAGGGACTCTCACCAAGTGCGAAATAATAATTAGAGCTTGGGAGCAAGATGACTGCTCTTGCCACTAAGATATTGCAGTATGTGCCTGTATTGCTGGACAGCTGTAGATTAGTAGTAGGCCTCCCTCGGTCATGGCTGACCATGGTCAAAGTACATCAGTTCTAATGTCTAGATGGGCTGTCTGCTTGGTCCAAGCAGCGTCGCCTGTGACTGTAGAGACCAATGCGAGAGAGGCAGTCTCTGTCGCAGAGGTCGCATGTGTTGCCGATGCTGGCCTGTTGGCTGTCATCCCTTTTCTGCGAACTCGCTTTTCTGCTGCAGCAGCTGACAGTTTGTCCTCACCAATCCGCGGCTGTTTCTTGAGAGTGGTTCTCCAGCTGTTGCGGTCGTCTGCGAGGTCTTTCCGTACCCTATCCATCCACTGCAAAAACTTAACCCTTTGATTCCCTCATCCTATCCGCCTGCTTTCTGCATAAAGCTGGTGGATAGGGTGAGGGAATCAAAGGGTTAAGTTTTTGCTTTGTTAGCATGGTTGGCAATGAAGGATGCTGGTGGACAGGGTGCGGGGGTCAAAGGGTTAATCGGTGATCTGTCTTTACTGAGTTTAGTAAGTGTGACGTCATACTTCCAGCCGGAAGGTCAGGGGTTTGAGCATGCCTCGGTACTTCCCGCCTGATGGGTAAAGATTGGAGAATATTTTTTATTATCAAATGTTTTTTAGGATCATGGCATTCAGGGAGGTTACCTTTATGCTCACTTTTTTTTCTCATTTCCTACGACCACCTTCATGGCCACAGAAGCTGGGACAATTTGTATAATGCATAATGATAATGTTGATGAGGATAATATTCATGATACTATGGAGTTCCATCTAGGACTGAGACTGCTTGACAGGACTGTACTCTACACTTACTATCATAACATATCCTGGCGTCAACCAGACCCGAGAGATATAGATACCTGCGGTGCTGGTCAGAAGATTTGAGCAACACCCTCAATGACGCATCCGTGAAGTGTGAGATGATGTCACTTCCCAATGAGCCCATAGCACGCCCAACACTGGGTAGAGCCAGGTTAGAGCCGAAAAATTCCACGATGATTTTTAAAGGAACTGATCGGGATTCGAACACACAACCTTCCTGTCGGTAGTCCGTTGCGCTAACCACTACACCTCGGCGACTGGTGACTGGAGATTTTTTTCTGATCTCCCAGGTCAACATGTGGGTACCCTGTAAGACTCGGTAAGACTTTTAAGTCCCTGAAGCCCCTTCGTGTGTATAAGCACGCACACCATTAAGTGTGCTTTGTCAATGTTCGGTGGCTTACGGAAGCTTGACAATATCCAGCATGCATCCCTGCCGAAGACGATATATGCGGGCTTGCAGATAACATACCACGTACACTGTTTTGGCAAAACTGCTTCCATACACATATCGAAGAAAACTGGAACACTAAGAAAAAATTAGAAAAAAAAGAAGAAGAAGAAAAGAAAGCTGCGTAGCGAAAAGTGCAGGATTTGATTTTGGAATCAGTTTAAATTAAAGCGAACAGTCCTGCATGCATTCAACACAAATCCTGTCTAAGACTCTTCCAGTCAAGAGGAAAAAACTATTAATTGTGAGATCAGGAAAGCTTTAAAAAAAATAATGGGATGAGACTCAGAGCTCAAGTAGGAGGCAGAGCTAGAAAGAGGTACACAAATTCTACGTACGAAAAAAAAAATGATGTTCAAGATGTTGAAGTCAGACTAATGCCTACTGTTATATTTTCAGAATTGACGCGTGGGCTATCCAGAAATTTAGTTCTTGGAAAAAATTTTTTTTTTTCATTTTACAATCAGTTTTGAATGCGTGCATTGTTGCTAGAAAGTTCCTAACATGCACTTGTTCGTCTGCCTTTTTTTTTTTAAGAAAAAAAATAGAATCAGTTCAATTCTCCTTTGCTTATCTTTACATAGAAATGAATACGTGCATACGAAGGACTCGCATCACATACATCCACTTAAAACACAGCCACAGAGGGACTTTAATCACAGTCACCAGTAGAACCCAAAACATTTTGTTGATTGTTTTCATGCAGTCTGTTGTTGTTTATTTTTGTTTTTGTTTTTAATTTTTTTTAGCATAGAATACTGCCCTATTCTGTCCTGGTCACGCAAAACAAAGAAGAGGGACAAAGAGCTATTAATCAGTCTGCACTCAGAGAGCGAACGTACTTGTTCATTTATAGTCTGCTAGTGTTGTTAGTACTGAGTGGGCGAAAAAAACACTTTATTAACAAATAGACCTGTTATGGGGAAAGCTAAAGTAAGATGCATGTCTATTTGCACCGTCAGAACTTCATTTATTATGGTTGTTTATCTTGGCGGTGTACTTTGTCTGAATGTGGTTGTCTGTCTGGTCTGGGTTTACCAATTGAGAGTTCACATTGTGTTATTTGCAGATAGGTCTAGTAGATTCTCAGACAAACATCTTGTGTTCTGACTTGCCAACGAACTTACTTGACCCTGCATGCATGGACACACACACACACACACCACACACACACACACACACACACACACACACACACGCACGCACGCACGCAGCACGCACGCACGCACGCGCGCACCACGCACACACACACACACACACACACCACACACACCACACACACACACACACACACACATATGCACACGCTCGCACGCGAGAAAACAACCTGAACGAGACAGAACCCTAGGCTAACAGTGCAGCTCAGTCTTACTCCATCTAATTAACTGAGAAGTCGATCACCCGGTTCATGTAACCCACATCCCCACGGACCTATAGCATCTGAAAGGCAGTGGAAAATGATGTGTAAATCCACGAGCTACAAATGACTCTGGCAGCAAAACTCAACAGTTCTATCCAGTAATGATAATAAATATTAATCGTAATAGTCCATGAGTCAGCAAATCGTAATACGTCTATGAGTCAGCAGAGAAAACCAGGAGGTTGTCGCCTCCCCCTCAGCAACATTATTGAATCTTGTTCAGGGATGAACAAGTCATTCACCTTCTTCCCTTTATTCTCCATACGTTCACTGACATAAGCCGCACATTTGCACTAAAAACGGTGTGTGGACATCGTTGAATGGGGAGAAGATTGGAGACTGTGAAAGCGAAAAGAAAACGAAGTTGGGACTTTCCCTTAAGGCTGTGGTTGAGACTAATAGTTATCGTTCCAGAACAACAGTACATTTGTCTCGCATAATGGCGTTTACCATGATTTTGTACTTCGGGGAATCTCACCAAGTACAAGTCTGTGTTAAAATAATGGGACCTACGGAGGCAAAGATGGAATACTGTCACCACGGGAACAGAGAACTTGTGAAAACTCTTGGACAGCTCCAGAAACCAATCACCAGTGTGATCGTTGGAAGGGAACAGGGACGCAGCAGCAGACAGGATCCTCCACCCCTGTTTTGGGGAAGCAGCAGCAAGCAGTTAGGCAAGCTGGGGATGGTTCGTTCGTTCGTTATTTCTTTTAACGTCTGTTCACATATGTGCTTTTAGACGAACTGTGGGTGGTCCAGTCGTAGATGTTTGCTGTTTAGCTCCTTCTCTGTCGTCTTGTCTCCTTCCATGGTATCTGGAGAGATGGTCTTACTGTGTAGCATGGCAGGTGATGTGACCAATCTGTGTGGCTTTGTGTTGTTTCATAGTTACCGAAAGCGGTTCCTGTTTGTGCAACATATAAAGAGGTTGCTGTGTGTGCAACAAACTATAGATCTTGTTCCATTTGTATACTTGTTGGTCTTAAGGGATCTGCAAAGCCGTATTGTAAGGCATTTGGTCAAGAATATATCTTCTCTGAATCAGCAAGCAATGTTCAGGTTTCACTCCCACGGGATGGAGATGGAGAGTACGAGTGAATTTTACAGCCGGTTTTTGATGGTGGAGCTAATGATGCGGTTTGTTCAGATTCTAGTCAAAAACATGTATGACTGTCTTGTATTAAATACGCGTTCTGATTCTTTTTCGTGTTTTTTTCTGGTTCCAGATTTTAGTCAGTCTGGCCATTGTTAACCATTGCTGAACTTCTGTGGTGTTGCTGGTCAGGGTTGCTACCAAGGACTAGAAACAGAGACCTTTTCAAGTTTCTAGCCATTCATGTAGACTTTTGCTCTGTCGTTGGTCGTGCTGTTGACTTTGTCTTTGCTTTTCTCGTTGCTGACTTCCAACCCAAATGCCTTTGCGCTGTCGATGAGTGTTGTTGTTAAGATCTTGCAGTTCAATGTTGGGTGCCTGCCAAAAGGCTGATGTCATAGGAAAGTCATAGATTTCAGATGCAACTACCACATGGAAATATAATGGTCGTAGAGGATTTTCTTACATTCTTTTCCAGGAAGATGTTGAGCAAGACTGGTGATAGCAGACGTCCTTGGTGTAGTCCTAAAAAAAACTCTCCTAGTTGATTGTTCAGCAGCACAGTGCTGCTTCAGTTAATGTACAGCGTCTCATTAATATGAATTAGACCTTCTTCTATATTGAAGCCTCTCATGACTTGCTAGAGGCTGTTGTGCCTAACTCTATTGACTGCTTCTTTTTGTGGTCGAGATCATTTTTCCATCAAGTTGCGACAGATGAAGGTCTGCTCAGTGGTGCTCTTAGGAGGCAGTTTCTCAGCATCTCAAACTAGTGCTAAATTACAAAGATGGTACTCAAGAAGGCTGTTCTGAATTGTTATAAATAATAGTCCTTGCTAAGATTCCATTGTTACCCCAATAGACAAGTCTCTTATCCACTTGTAGAAATAACTTGCTTACTGAAAATGCAAGACTGATGTCGATGAAGCAAATTCGGGCTTTTGAACATGGTTTTGGAATTTTTTTCAATTTAAAAAAGATTCTGGAACATAATTTCGAATTTGTTTCAGTTTAAGAAAATTTTTTTTTTTTTTTTTTTTTTTTTTTTTTTTACTTTTTTTTTTATTGCACACGGTACATTCCATTTTCAACTTATGATATGAAAGACTTTCCCAAGATAAAACAAAAGTCTACAGCTGCCATTATGCACCGGCAGGGTCCTGAGAGAATAGGGACAGAATGCGGTGAACCAGGGAACAGAAAGGTACAGAACTGTGTACACAGAAAAAAAAATCTTGGCATTTCCCTCCTGATATCAGTCTGGTACCTACTGTGCTCCAAGTTACTTTCCTTTTTTTCCCCCTTCTTTTTCTTCTCTAACATATACAGGAGTCTGACCAGGGCCGACACTCCCCCGGGATATTTTTCACACCCTACACCGTCAGTCCTAAGTGTACGCGTTGCTGACAGAGAAAACCGGAGTTTCTTATTGGTGAACTGCATAATTCAACACCCCATATCTCCAGCCTGTCTCTGCCCTTTTCTCCATTCTGCCTGCTGAACAGCAATTTTTTTTCTGAGTCAGCTGTAAATGTGTGGCTTTTTGTGTATGAGACTTAATGTGGTGCGGTGTATATTTTGCGCCCCGTATATTCGTCTAAACATTTCAGTGAAACAGAAAACTTAAGTTCCGTTCTTTCTCTCCAAACACGAAATAGAAAATAGAAAAAAGACCTGCACCTGTCAACTTTTCATTTTAGACAAATTTCATTGTCACAAGCCAGTCATGTTACTAGTCAGTCATGTTAGAGATATAAGAACTTTTCACGATAAAAAAGGGAAAAGTTTCTACTTCATTAGAACTCAGCATCTCTGTGACATCTCTGTTAAAGCCAGAAAACAGGAAAAGTAAGATTGCCTCCCTTGACCATTAATGTCTTGGGACTTTGTGTAATTGTGATCTTGACAGTAAACCTGTGTAATTGTGACCTTGACAGTGAGTCTGTGTAGTTGTGACCATGACAGTGAGTCTGTGTAATTGTGACCTTGACAGTGAGTCTGTGTAATTGTGACCTTGACAGTGAGTCTATGTAGTTGTGACCTTGACAGTGAGTCTGTGTAGTTGTGACCTTGACAGTGAGTCTGTGTAGTTGTGACCATGACAGTGAGTCTGTGTAGTTGTGACCATGACAGTGAGTCTGTGTAGTTGTGACCTTGACAGTGAGTCTGTGTAGTTGTGACCATGACAGTGAGTCTGTGTAGTTGTGACCTTGACAGTGAGTCTGTGTAGTTGTGACGATGACAGTGAGTCTGTGTAGTTGTGACCTTGACAGTGAGTCTGTGTAGTTGTGACCATGACAGTGAGTCTGTGTAGTTGTGACCATGACAGTGAGTCTGTGTAGTTGTGACCATGACAGTGAGTCTGTGTAGTTGTGACCATGACAGTGAGTCTGTGTAGTTGTGACCATGACAGTGAGTCTGTGTAGTTGTGACCTTGACAGTGAGTCTGTGTAGTTGTGACCATGACAGTGAGTCTGTGTAGTTGTGACCTTGACAGTGAGTCTGTGTAGTTGTGACCATGACAGTGAGTCTGTGTAGTTGTGACCATGACAGTGAGTCTGTGTAGTTGTGACCATGACAGTGAGTCTGTGTAGTTGTGACCTTGACAGTGAGTCTGTGTAGTTGTGACCTTGACAGTGAGTCTGTGTAATTGTGACCTTGACAGTAAACCTGTGTAATTGTGACCTTGGCAGTGAGTCTGTGTAGTTGTGATCTTGATAGTGATTCTGTGTAGTTGTGACCATGACAGTGAGTCTGTGTAGTTGTGACCATGACAGTGAGTCTGTGTAGTTGTGACCATGACAGTGAGTCTGTGTAGTTGTGACCATGACAGTGAGTCTGTGTAGTTGTGACCATGACAGTGAGTCTGTGTAGTTGTGACCATGACAGTGAGTCTGTGTAGTTGTGACCTTGACAGTGAGTCTG
>CM060305.1:17012248-17022248 GCA_030674185.1 Monoplex corrugatus | reverse complement strand
ACATAAGTAAAACATACATAGAAACGGGCCAAAATTACCTAAAATTGGTTCCGCATATCTCATATCCCTAGAGTCAAAAATGCACTGAATACATGTCCCCAATTATCAATCTTAAGAGAAAGTACGCAAGACTTTATTGGACACATACAGTTGAATGGACCAGCAAGGCAGAAAATGATAGGAAGAAATGACAGAAAGCAAAGAAAGGAGAAAGAAACAAAGAGAATGACAGAAAAGAGGAAATTTCTTGCACAGAATTTCTAGAAGGTGGGGACACTATTCGTACTGAAAGATCCCCGGCATCCCCACGGGAGTTGAGGGGACTGTCACGCGGACTGCTAAAAAAATTAGTATTTTTCTAAGGAACTGTAAAAAACATCTCTTCCTCGGGATCTTCTTTCAGTATTTAAAATCTGTTTTTCACCGTTGTGATAGCTTAGCATTGTTGTTAAATTTTACCCTAACCAAAGAGTATCCGAGGTCACAGTGAGGCTGTGAGATGTACACAATGTAGATTTCCCTGAACACTATGAAATTACGATACCTTAGGGGAAAGGGTGCGAAAGGGGCAGGTTTGTTGTTCGGATCCAAGGTCGAAAATATTCCCAGTGGGTATTTAATGACTACGACTGTCATTTATGTTGACGTTTTGAGTTCGTGAACTTTGTACATGGATATTATTGTCTGTGTTTCTTGAAACAAATGAACTGCCGTCTGCATTTACTATTCCCGCCCCCCTTTCTTTCTCTCCCTCTGTGTCCCTGTCTGTCTGTCTATCTGTCTGTTTCTGTCTGATTGTCTGTCTGTTTGTTTCTGTCTCTCTGTCTCTGTCTGTCTGTCTCTCTCTCTCTCTCACTCATTCTTTGAGACATACATACGTGTCCAGAGAGCTTAAAAAACAATTAATTCAAATTGACCAGTGCGCAGGCAAGCAAGCAGGCAAAAGTTTGTGTGTCTTTTTGTCTGCCTATATGTCTGCTGTCTTGTCTGTCTCTCTGATATAAGCGGGGATTCTTCAGTTAATTTTTTAAGTGTGGCCGCTAATTTAAAAGTGTTGATTCATTTTAGTTATCTCACCTGTCTGCTTCACCGGGTTCAGTGTTGGCGGCTGCACTCTGTGACACAGCTACCCGCCTCCAAATGGCTCTCTCGTGACTTTTCTGGACAATTCGTGAATATCTAGGCCACTGATGTTCGTGATGTTCTCGATAAGTGAGAATGAAGGCCTGCCTCTCTTTCTTTTTGCTTCTGTTTTTCCTTGAAAAATGGTTGCCATGAAAAATGGCGATTTTACAATTACTTACAATCATTGACAATTATAGCGATCTAGTTCCGAGAGCAGATCATTTGTTTCATGCTGTTTTATAAATAGATCTTTTTTAAATGTTCATTTCAGTGTCAGTTAGCAACGATTTTTTGGCTTAGATATCACCATAATCCACACCACAGAATAACAGAAATTTATTGATAAGGATTAACCATTTCTGTAATACCATTTTTGAGGATTTATATACGTCATAAGGTAGATATTTGAGAAGAATCAAATTGAAGGTTTTACTTCCCACCAGAATATCCAGAATGCATGCAACTAGAGGATATTGTGACCACACACCCACACACACACACACACAAACACACACACACACACACACACACACCACACGCACACGCACGCACGCGCGCGCGAGCGCAGACACACACACACACACACACACACACCTCTCTCTCTCTCTCTCTCTCTCTCTCTCTCTCTCTCTCTCTTTCTTTCTTCTTCTTCTCTGAGCGAGGTCTGGATGTCTTCTTCTTCTTGGCGTACGCTGCTAGACAATCAGCTGAGTCCGGGTGATGAATGCAGCCGTCTTTTCCAGCTCCTGTCTGCAGCCATGGAGTTTGGCTGTCAGCGGAGTGTCTGTCGGCCACACGTCCTGTCTTGCCACCTGGTGAAGGGGATATCTTTGGAGTATATGTTCCGTGGTTTGGTCTTCTTGACCGCAGGGACAGGTTGGGGAGGCGCCAGCTTCAGTTTGCGTTACATGTGGCTGTTCAGCCTATTGTGACCGATGCGCAGCCTCACCAGGACAACTTGCTGCTCCCTAGACACCAGGTGGTAGTCATCCCTGTGTCGTCTCGGCATGGAAAGCGCCCTGATGATGCTCCTCTTCTCACTGTAGCTGACGCTATTGTTAGGTTGTTCTTCTCTGGCTCCCTCCTTAGCAAAGATATCAGCTCGCTCATTCCCGGAGACTCCGCAGTGGGCTGGAATCCACTGTAGAACTGCTCTTCTGGTTGTGGCAACCTGGTGCAGAGCTCTAGACAGGAGGGGGAGCGTGTTGTTCTGGCATGCCCGCAGCATGGAGAGGGCGTCAGACAAGAAGATAACTTGTCTGCAGTCACAGTCTGTAGCCTGAATCATGGAGGCCGCCTGCATGAGTGCTTCTGTCTCAGCACGGTAGTTTGTACAGTGTCTTCCAGTGGCGACATTTGCTGTTGTTGTTTGTCCTTCTGGGAAGAGGACAGGATGGAAAGAAGCATACATTTTGCTAATTTCATACCCTTTGTTCTTCTTCTTTTTCTTATTGTTCTCTCTCTCTCTCTTCTCTCTCTCTCTCTCTTCTCTCTCTCTCTCTCTCTCTCTCTCTTTCTCTCTCTCTCTCTCCTTTCTCTCTCTCACTCTCTCTCTCTCTCTCTCTCCCCAAAACTATTTCTTTGACTGAAAATCTAATGATTGTCTTGTTAGAGTATCTTGTTAGGCATAATTCATATGTGATGTAGACCTCTGTGGGCGAGGGCTGGATGTAAAAAAGCATACGTTTTGCTTGTTTCATACCCTCGTAAGTAAAAATTGTTCCCTGTCTCACTGCTCTGTCTGTCTGTCTGTATGTATGTCTGTCTATCTGTCTGTCTGTCTGTCCCTCTCCCTCTCTCTCTGTATCTCTCTCCTGCTCTCTTTCTTTCTCTCTGTATCTTTCTCTGTCTGTCTCTCCCCCACCCCCCTCTTTGTCTCGCTCTCTCTTTTTTTTTTTATCTTCCCTCTTTCATGGAGTACTTTGTCTCAGGGTAGATTCTTCCGCGTAGGGCGGATTTCCGCGGATCGAAATCTCAAAGATGCGTGTTCCAAAAGCCGTTTCCGCAGAAAAAACATTTGGAGAAAAAAAAAAAAGAAAAAAAAAAAGGAAAAGTAAAAAAAAAGAAAAAAAAAGGAAAACTCGTGGAATGGTTCGATCGGTCATCCCGTGTCGCTATCAAGTGCAGACTTCGTAAGTTCAGTGCTGTCAGAGTTACCTCTCATTTGCGCAGTGCATTCTGGGATTCAACATGGCCACGCGGAGAGACATTGTCGCTCGTGGGGATACTTTCAGTGAGCCTGGAGTGAAGAATTGCTGGCGTTGGGAATGGGTAGAAAAGAAGGTGGACGGCGAAACCATCAGCCTTTTCATCGGAAAGGTGCAAGCACCGGGCATAGCCTACTGCAGTTTGTGCAGTACAGAGATAAAACTATGGAGCTCGTGGAAGAGTTTCCTTGGAAGACCACGTGCGTTTGGCAAAGCACAAAGCGGCAGTAAAGCTTCGAGAAGAAAATACAACTATTGCGGGATAGTCTCTCTCTCTCTCTCTCTCTCTCTCTCTCTCTCTCTCTCTCTCTCTCTCTCTCTCTTAGCTCTCTCTCTCTCTCTCTCCCTCCCTCTCTCTTTCCCTCTCTCTCTCTCCGCCGCTCTTGCTCTCGCTCACTCTCTTTCTCTTGTTCTCACTTTTTCATGGTTCACTTTATTATTATGTTGGTCGTGCTTGCACTTTCACCCCCAGTTGTGCGAGGAGACACTTGAATTTTAATGATGATGTTTTTTCCTACTTTTTTATTACTCGTTCCCTTTCTTCCTCTCCATCATGTTCGTTTTGTAATTAAGTTCGGATTAGTGAGAGGAAACGTTAAGGAGAAACGCGATAACTGTAGAATCTTGCAATTTTACAGCTTTTACAGCTGCTCTCTTGTATTTTTATTGGGTATGTTTGACTTAAGTAGATAATGGTGATGATGATGATGATGATGATGATATGTGTGTGTGTGTATGTGTGTGTGTCATTTGTGTGTGTGTGTGTCATTTGTGTGTGTGTGTGTGTTTTTGTTGTTTTTTTTGTGTGTGTGTGTGCATGCATGTACATGTATGTGTTTGGTGACTGTGCATGGGTGTACGCATGTATGTGGTTTTTTCCAGGAATATGTGTCACTGTGTGTGTGTTTGTGTGTGTGGTGTTTATGTGAGGTTTTTGAAAAGCTGTGTGTTTGTGTGTGTGTACATGCATACATGTGTGTGTGTGTGTGTGTGTGTGTGTGTGTGGTGTGTGTGTGTGTGTGTGTGTGTGTGTGTTAGATTTTAGAGATGGAGACAGATCAGAGGAAGAAAAGAAACTAAGATTGGCTTTATGGATGTGTACATGTACAAACAGGGAACCCACTGAATACGGACACCATGTATGGAGTGAGCCCGAAGTGCGGTCACAGCCCGCTGAACACCAAAACACTCCTTTAACACCGTTTGATGATCGTGTCAAAAACTTGGAATCACTGTTCCTTAGTTTTATTGCAGAAAACAACATGTCATTGTCTTTAGTTCCTCGCCTTCTTGAACTTGCCAAGGCTGTATCATCAGACAAGCGTGCCTTGGAAAAACTCTCCATGGACAGAACCACTGCTTCATATAAGCTCAAGTATGGAGTTGCAGAAACTTTCAAGGACTCAGTTTTGAGTGAATTGCGAAACACACCCTTTTCTTTGATTCTTGACTTGGCAATGAATTCAGATCATCAGAAGATTGTCACTGTTCTCGTTAATCATTCGTAACAGTGTTGTAGTTTACCATCTGACGTCATTTGAAATAGTGCGGTTGACAAGTGAAAACCTCTTTAGTGAAATCGACAAACTGTTCACTAAGTTTGACCTTCCATGGAAGAATCTCTTGTCCATAATGATGAATTCGTGCAGAGTCATGAGGGGCTCCAAGGCTGGACTGGAAGCTCTTATTCGAAGCAGGAGAGCTCCTCATCTTGACGTAGATGGAGACATCTGTCACCATGCTCACAACTACGCCAAAACATTCTGTACCCCATTCAAGAAGCATGTTGAGTCAATGCTGCATGCTTTCCACAACGACTTCAAGTGGTCACCACATCATCGTGAACTGTTCTTCAACGTGTGCACTGCTTTGAGAATCAAGCCCACAATGCCTGAACAATGTGTTCCCCATCGTTGGCTATCTCTGCTATCTGCTGCAAATGACACTGTCCGCTTGTTCGACTCCTATTCGGTACATTACCACAGCTTCCTTTCAGAGTCTGACAGGAAACTGTATCAGGAAGTTGTAGACGGGAAATTTTCCAGGAAAGGGGGCTGAAAAAAGTGTTGGACAAGCTACAGGAGAACATTAGAAAGGGCTTTTCATCACTGACAAAGGAAGGCAAAGGCAGAAAAACTAGACTGGCTGAAAAACTTCGTTCATCGTGGAAAAACTCTCTTCATCCTGAATTTGTTCATTAGTGTTTTACCCATCTTAAGTTAGAATGTGATCATTTTCCAGAAGAAGACACCATTGATGCACGAGCTACAGCAAGAGGAACTGCTGAAAGAGTTCTTAGGGTGCTTCATCAAACAGGGAGGACCAAGCAGCTGGTCAAGCTTGACCTTGATGACAAAAACAGCCAGGTTCCTACCAGAGACATCTTTGTTGGCACCAAAGTCAAGAAAGATCTGAAAGAAAACAAGCACCTGCAGTCAGAGTATTCATGACTACAGTAGTCACAGCTTATGTGTCTTGTGGAAAGGAACTGTTAAAACAAAATGCCAATTTAAAATCGTCTTTTGCAGTGCTTCAGATCTCTTGACACTTTCATGAAGGGTGACTCAGTCGGCCTGAAACTGATGAGGGAATTGCCAGGTTTGACGAAACATTTCTGTGTTCAAAAGGAGGAAGAACTGGACGGCCTGAATTTAGAAAATCGTAAGTTTCACTCTGATTCAGGATTGCCAGCAGCAGTGCCAGATGAGAGAATTGGCTTGTGGTGGGCCTCTGTGGATAGTGAAAGGTACCGACTTTTGACAAGACTCGTGAAAGAGCTCTTCTGCTGTTTCCATGGTCCACTTATTGAGGCAGTGTATAGTGTGATGGGCAACATCATTTTCAAATCAAATACAGCCATTGATGCTGAGACATTTTCAGCATATCAGACAGTTAGGTACTTCCTTGCAGCCACAGGTGTCAACTCAGTAGACTATTTTTCAAAGGGTGACCACTGACAGACCCAGCCGATGGACAGTTGACAAAAAACTTCAGATCTGCATGTGCCAAAAATGAGGAGAGAAAGAAACAAAGAGCGGAGGTCAAAAAGGAAGAACTTGGTGCAAAATCTGTGAGTACAAAGCGGAAAGCAGTGGAGCAACTTGAGGAAGAAGCAAAGAAGCAAAGAAAAAGCACCACGAGGAACAGCTGTCGACTGTACGTCAGAGTTCACCAGGTTCCAGCAGCACCATGCCAGGAACAGACAGTACAGAGATGACAGTGACATCATCGCTGTCGCAGCAAAAACGACAAAGCAGAGCTCCGTTTCTGGCTTCTTTCATCCTTTGTAAAATGGTTAATCATTGAAGTCTTCCTTTGCTAAGCATGCATGATTATGTTTATTTGCTTGACAGAATTTTTCTTCTTTTCCCACATTTTTTTGTCATTAAAAATTTTTTTTTTACACTGCCTGTTGTGCATTCCAGTTTTTTTTTCAATTTGAATATAATTACTATAGCTATATTTCATGTCGTTTTGATGTGAGAAATAATAGTGAGGCAATTTTTATGTGAAATTCAGACAAAATATAATCATTTTCTAACTCAATTCAGAAGTGAATTTAGAGCCTCCAAATGCGCCATATTGCTCAGATTTGCGTTTAGATTTCACTATTTTTCGGGGGAGCATGCCCCCGCAGCCCCCCTAGATTGGGTTGATTTTTTCTCTTTTTTCACTTTCCTCCAATCCCACCCCAGCAATGTCCACAGTTTTGTGGCGGATATGACGGAACACGAAAACGCGGTCGCCCCACAGAGTTAAGTGAGGGGACGAGAGCTCACGTGATATACCATTGCTAAAAGGATAGTTGTTTAGTAGAGGAACGTTTCTCCTGTCTTATTCTGTTTTTGCAGCCACGCTCGCGACACCCTCAGCACCATGCAAAACTGGGTGTAGGGGCGTGGGCGACGCTTACGGCTGTAATGGAAAAAAAGAACAATCCATTTGAAAATAGTCGTGTGGCTTTTTGTGTGACACTGGCTATCTTGTCTGTGGAAGGTCTGAGCTCGAAAACTCGGTCTCGTGAGATAAGCGCAAGTGTAAGCGTGCGCGTGAGACACACACACAAAGACACACACTCACAGACACGTACGCACGCACGTACACACACACACACACACACACACACACAAAAGCACAGACAGACACACACAAACTACAGACACACACACACGCACGCTCGTGCACGCGCGCACACTCACACACACACACACACACACACACACACACACACACACACACACACACACAAAAGCACACAGACAGACACACACAAACACAGATACACACACGCACGCTTGTGCATGCGCACACACACTCACACACTCTCTCACACACACACACACACACACACACACACACACACACACACACACACACACACACACACTTTGAGCGAGGACTGGATGTAAAGAAGCATATATTTTGCTTATTTCATACCCTTTGTTCTTATTCTTATTGTTCTCTCTCTCTGTCTGTCTGTCTGTCTGTCTGTCTGTCTGTCTCTCTCTCTCTCTCTCTCTCTCTCCCTCTCTGTCTGTCTGTCTCTCTCTCTCTATAATAATAATAATAATAATATGTCATATTCTCTCTTTTCCACCCCAATCTACCTCTCACTACCTTTGTGTGAGTGTTCACTTGCTTGATCTTGATGTTTATCTTGATTTTATTGTCGGAGAGTCCATGATTGGCGCAAGCGTCACGGATCGTTCTATGACGACAGCAACAAAAGCAAACAAGACAGATTCCGGCTTTCTGCCCACTTTCGATCGATCCATGTGAAGGTGGTCACCAGGTCTTCGTAACTATCATTTATTTTCATTATAAAGTACAGTACAGTGCAGAATAATACAATATAATACAATGCAATGCAATATAATACAATAAAATAAAATACACCACAACACAATGGAGTTCGGAGTGATTTCAAGACAACTTCATAGCATACAGACAATTCTGCACACGTTCCTCCCGAATCTGTCAGTGGTTGTGTGGCAGACTCTTTGAGCCAGCACAGATTCCTCTGCACCTGCATAGGCCTTGAAATGGGGAGGGGAGATTGGACCGAGTGAAACACTATACTGACATCGCCAGACCACTTGGAAGCATTAAAGGTGGGCAGCCAACAAGCCACTCGTTATGTCGATGGCTGGGATTGAACTCGAGACATCAGATCTTGGTTCTATGGTTCTGTCAACAAACCTGGCCACCCCCGCGATGCAATCAGTAGGCCTACATTGACAAGGCACCTGTTTACTTGCTAGCTATTCCTAGAACACTTAGCACTAGTATCATCGTAATCATCTCCAGTATCATCACATCATCGTCTCCATCGTCATCATCATGGCCACCACCATTATCATCGTCGTCATCAGTTTAATCATCATGATGGTGATGGTGTCATCATCATCATCATCATCATCATCATGTGGCAAGTGGTTCAAGACAGCAAATAAATCAACTGTAGGCGAGGTAGGGCTAAAATTTACAGCACAAATAAAACGATCTTATTTAAAACCAAGTCTTTTTACTTCATCATCATCATCAGGTGCCCTGCCGCATAGCGTTGGCGACCATGGACTTCCAACCATCTCTATCTCTCGTTGCCCGTAGCATCTCTCCCACCCTCCTCATACTTTTCACTTACCCAACTCATTTCCCTTATTCGTGTGTGTAGATTCTGATGGTGAAAGTAGTTTAAGCAAAAGACACCAGTAGCTAGTAGGCTACCACTACATGAAACATCATGAAGGAAATCAACAGAAACAGTTGTTGTATTTATCAAGACCATAAGCTCAAGTATATCTTCAGACATTTATTACTGTATTTTTTTTTACCGAGAAAATATAAAACGAACCAGAAGAACAAGAAAACCAAAGTAAGCGCGTATTCAACACAACAAGACAAGACAAGAGCAAATTTTTGGCCAACCGGCCTTTGTCAAGCGCGAATGCACGGTCACAAACAGACCACAAACAACACCAAACAACGGATAATAAAAGAGGACTAAAAACTTCCCTGCCGCTCATCCAGTGGATAAAAAGGGACCAAATGGAATGCCCATATGTTCATGAGCAGTAGTAAGAAGTGAGAAAATATAGATACATGCCGTTCTGGGATGGAGGGAGGGGTCTGCAAAGGTTTCGTTGAAATGACTTTAAACATCGAAAGAAAGAGAAGGACAAAGCAACAAAAAGAACACAGAAGGAAGACAATACAGAACACAAAATATAAGTGTCCAAAAACAAACAAACAAACAAACAAGAAAGGTCAGGGGTCTGACACCAAAATTCTCATAACCGCATTAGTGGACTTCAATTTTGACTCAGGGGTCAGATTTTATCATGTAACACATGGTTTTGATCAGATATTTTGAAGGGTGGTGATGGTGGTGAGGAGGACGTGTAAATCAAGTGTGATTAAA
Organism: Monoplex corrugatus; assembly: GCA_030674185.1. Classification (NCBI taxonomy): domain Eukaryota; kingdom Metazoa; phylum Mollusca; class Gastropoda; order Littorinimorpha; family Ranellidae; genus Monoplex; species Monoplex corrugatus. Next base: position 17,012,495 of record CM060305.1, on the reverse strand, counting down.
TACATGCGTTACGTGCCATTTGCAAAAAAGTTGTCTTTTAAGAAATGTATATATGAAAGATGTCAGTCTTTATGAAGTAAAGTTCCCTCCACTGACACACAAGTTACAGATTGAACACAAAAATGCGTACAGAGGTCGGACAGAAACTATGTGCCCCGTTTTTCATAAAAAAAAGTCGGACAAAACACACACACACACACACACACACACACACACACACACACACACACAACACACACACACACAC
>CM060305.1:16987248-17007248 GCA_030674185.1 Monoplex corrugatus | reverse complement strand
TAGGAGATATACTTGCAACGACAGATTCTTATAGAGAGATATGATGGCCAACGCAGTGTGATATGGCACATGATGATGATATTTGGTACTGTTATATTCCGGGTCGTAATCATGTATTTTACTCTTTTGGTGGTATATTTGCTATCTGATTGCGTCTTCCTTTTAGTGTTCATTTCAGCGCTCCACACTTTAAACAGTTTGTTTTGTGTGTGTGTGTTTTTTTTTTTTTTGTCGTATTTTTCAATCTCTGTTAAAATAAAGATAAGAATAAATACATAAATGAAAGAAGAAGAGAAACGGTTTTACTTTGGCTTGCGCTTGTGCTGTGTACATGTGTGCTTATGTTTGTGTGTGGGGAGGGGGAGGGGGGGAGCAAAATACGAATATATCAGCAAAACTCGACTACTTACAAGTAAGTCCTTACCACAGCTGAACTACACGTTGATGTGCTGAGAAGACAAAGTCATGAAGGGTGAGGACAGGATATTTTCACTTTGATTGAAAAATTCTATTGTGACTGAAAATGTGAAGATGTTTGGAGAGGGATTTTTCCAATAAATTTCTTTACCGATGTTTTTCAAATTTTCAGCTACACGTTCAGCTTTGCAGGAAGTTGCAATTCTGTAACTTTTAAGTACATCCAACCATATCTTTGTGTCATCGTCACGCATTCAGTGTATTATCTAAAGGGAAACGACTCTGTCTAGCTGTCTACGTATTACGTCCTTTGTTAAAAATGTTAGTGTGGTTTGACAATCTCGTTTTAACGCTTTTGAGCGCGCAGAGAGAGAGAGAGAGAGAGAGAGATTTCCCATCAGTAAAAAAAATCTAAAATGACTTTTTTTTTTTACTTATCAGAAGAAAATATGAAATTATGTTATTTTGCTTATTAAAAATTCTAATGATACAAAAAGAAGAAAAAAAACATTATTCGTTGCAGAATGTCATGTTGCCGAAATATGAGCGCTTTGCTGTATCATAGAATTTCAGCTTCAGATGCAGTGAAGCCGTTGTGATCATTCTCGACTTTCGCAAAGCCTTCTTCAGGCGCACTCCGTACTGATTGCTCGCGCGCGCACACACACACACACACACACACACACACACACACACACACACACACACACACACACACACACACACACACACACACACACACAGATAGATAGATACATAGATAACATCGGAAAAAAATCTGATTTATTACTCCTCAGAAGACAAATCTAAAATTATACAATTTTGTTTATCAAAATTTTTAATTGATACAGGGGGGGGGGGGGGGGGGACATCATTCGTTGCAGAAATGTGAGCGCTTGGCCGTATCATAGAACTTCAGCTTCAGATGCAGTGACGCAATGGTGATCATGCTCGACTTTCGCAAAGCCTTCTTCAGGCGCACTCCGTACTGATTGCTCGCATACCAGACATAATCATATTCCAGTCTTAGATATAGTATCATCATTGGACATCAAGAAGATTCTGCAGCAGATTGGGAACATTCATCCTCTCAGTCTCTCTAGTCTCTGTCGTTATGTTGCCGTCTTTCTCTTTTTTTTCTGTCCCCCCCCCCCTTTTTTTTTCCGTCTCTTTGTCTCTGTCTGTCTGTCTGCCTCTCTCTCTCTGTCTCTCACACACACCTTTGTCTCTGTCTGTCTGTCTGCCTCTCTCTCTCTCTCTCACACACACCTTTGTCTCTGTCTGTCTGTCTGCCTCTCTCTCTCTTTCTCTCTCTCACACACCTTTGTCTCTGTCTGTCTGTCTGCCTCTCTCTCTCTGTCTCTCACACACACCTTTGTCTCTGTCTGTCTGTCTGCCTCTCTCTCTCTCTCTCTCACACACACCTTTGTCTCTGTCTGTCTGTCTGCCTCTCTCTCTCTGTCTCTCACACACACCTTTGTCTCTGTCTGTCTGTCTGCCTCTCTCTCTCTCTCTCACACACACCTTTGTCTCTGTCTGTCTGTCTGCCTCTCTCTCTCTCTCTCTCTCACACACACCTTTGTCTATGTCTGTCTGTCTGCCTCTCTCTCTCTGTCTCTCACACACACCTTTGTCTCTGTCTGTCTGTCTGCCTCTCTCTCTCTCTCTCACACACACACCTTTGTCTCTGTCTGTCTGTCTGCCTCTCTCTCTCTCACACACACCTTTGTCTCTGTCTGTCTGTCTGCCTCTCTCTCTCTCTCTCTCTCACACACACACACACACACACACACACACACACACACACACACACACACTCATACACTCACTCCAATCTCTCTCTGTCTCGTGAATTTCCCTCCTCCTGTCTCTCCTTATTCTCTTCTCTTTCCTTCCCTTCCCTTCACTTTTCTCCTCTTCTCTTCTGTCTGTCTGTCTGTCTGTCTGTCTGTCTGTCTGTCTCTCTCTCTCAGCGTATGAGTTTGTGTGTGTGTGTGTGTGTGTGTGTGTGTGTGTGTGTGTGTGTGTGTGTGTATGTGTGTGTGGTGTGTGTGTGTGTGTGTGTTCTTCTTGTTCTTGTTGTAGTTATTTCAGTCAGACCGAGGCAGAGAACTACGTTTACTCTGGTATCTAGCGGATTCGAAATCCGGAACCCTTGTTATTTTTCATTGATATACAGCCTATGACTGTGATTTGTTTATGTAATGTGGATTTTTTTAATTGGTTGATTTATTGAGAAATTTGTTTGGTGGTATCGAGTAGTTCCTTATTTTCCGTCGATTATTTTTTTTCATAAGTTAAACAGATACATCTTTCCAGTGGCTTGGCGCATTCTGTGTCATTCGGGTCATCAGTTGATAGTTGAGTTCATGGGTTTATTGACAAGTCGTTCAAGAGGGGATCCATCACTGTCATTTCTGCTCATGAATTATTTTTCATTTTTCGCAAGAATAAGTTATACAGATACATCACTGTAGGGTAATCATGCGTTTTGTTTCCATTCAACCGTCATTCATGAACTATGATTAATCTCGTTTTGTCTCCTAGCTAGCATTTTTGTTGTTGTGACACTTTAACTATTTGCCTGCTCTTTTTGTTGTGTTTTTTTTTGTCATTGTTATTATCGCTGTTCATCTTCTTTTACTACTTTTCCTTCTCCTCCATCTTCTTTTTCTTTTTTCCCTTCTATCGACACATTTCTTTCTTTTTATTGTTTTCGTCATTTTCTTCTTCCTCTGCTTTTCTCGTTTCATTTCCCGTTATTATTTATCAAATTGCAGTTCATTTTCTTCTACACTACGCACAAAAAGTTAAGGATCACTTGCACAAAAATTCATAACTTTCAAAATAAGAAAGCCAATGCGTTGAAGTTTGACAAACATTTAATTCCATGCTTTAGTGATAAGGATACACAATTGCCTTCAATTTCGAGCAATCGTTTGGTGTGTACATTTGATCAAAGTGGGTACGTATCGAAATTTGATTTCCCAAAGTCATTGAAATCACAAGACAGGGCATTCTGATGCTCCCAAAAGTTCAGTAATGCGTGTAACCGCCATGGCTGTTCTGGCACTCGACGCAGCGAGTCCTCATCGAGTTGACCAGGTTGGTGAAGATCCTCTGTGGAAGCGCCTGCCACTCAGCCTGCAGCATCTGGTAGAGGTGTTGGGCATCCCTGGGAGGGGGGTGGTTGCTCCTCACTTTGCGATCCAGCTCATCCCAGAGGTTCTCAATCGGGTTGAGATCGGGACTGCATGCTGGCCACTCCATTCTGTTGACTCCAGACTGCTGCAGGAAGTCGTTGACCACCCTTGCCCTGTGGGGGCGAGCGTTGTCATCCTGGTAGACAGCCGTCGGTCCCATCTGCTGCAGTGTAGGCACAGCCAGCGGTCGAAGGATCTCATCCCGGTATCGGAGGCCAGTCAGGTTACCCTGTACATGATACAAGGGTGTTCTGTGGTGAAGGCTGAAGGCCCCCCAGACCATTACTGAACCTCCACCAAAGGCCACCTTTTCTTGGACAGTGGTGTCAATAAAGCGTTGCCCTGGGCGCCTCCAGACCCTCAGTCGGCCGTCGTTGTGGTTCATGGTGAAGCGTGATTCATCACTGAACAGGACCTGGGACCATTGCTGACGTGTCCACCTCACGTGACGTCTGCAGAAGGCGCGGCGTGCTGCCCTATGGGCTGGAGTTAAGCGTGGCCGTACTGCTGGGCGACGAGAACGGAGGTTAAACCCATGAAGGCGGTTCCGTATGGTCTGCTGGCTGATGTTGATGTTAGTAGCCACCCTTAGCTGCCTTCGAATGATGCTGGAAGAGGCTGTTCTTGTCTGCAGGGCTTGTCGTTCAATGAGACGATCTTCACGTGGGTTTGTCTTCTTCGGTCGACCAGATCTGCGTCTTTCATGGACCCTCCCAGTGGCTGTGAAGCGTTGAATCAGTCTGACAATGACCGAGATGGACACCTGAAGTCGCCTGGCCACTTCTAATAATAATAATAATATATTTTATTTATATAGCGCAAAATCTTGACAAAATCAAATCTAAGCGCTGAGCGTATACATGCATACATACCTACATACATATGAGCGTATACATGCATACATACATGCTTACATACTTACATACATAAATCTAAGCTGAGCGTATACATGCATACATACATACATACATAAATCTAAGCGTATACATACATACATACATACATACATACGTACGCACATGCATACATAATAATTACAATATTTATATAGCGCAAATCTCGACAAAATCAAATCCAAGCGCCGAAAAGACACACACGCACACACGCACGCACGCACGCACACACACACACACACACACACACACACATACATACACACACACACACACACACACACACACACACACACACACACATGCATGGCCACTTCTCGCTTGGGAACACCATCTTGGAACCATGCAACAGCTCGTCCCCTCTCAAACTCGCTCAATTTTCGTTGTGGAGGCATTGTCAGATCAGGCCTACTACTGGTGGAATGTCTTCTTATAAAGCCAAGCAAGAGACAGCATCTCACACATAAACAGCAGTGCTTGCACGTGCATAATGGTTTTTCCATCTGGCTTGTGCAATGTGTTCAGGCAGAACGGTCCAAAACAAGGTCCTTTTTCGCAAGTTTCCGCTTTTCCGTTTGCGGCCAAGCTCAGTAGTAGAGAATCCCGTGCAATTTTCGCACTAACACAACATCGCCCACTTACAGCTGAACAAGAATTCATAACAATTTGGCTGGACTGAGAAATAAATAACAGTAGCGAACTGAGTTTATTACGCACCTGTTTTCTCATAGTGATCCTTAACTTTTTGTGCGTAGCTTATTTCGTCTCATGTCGTCTCCTTCAGTTTAACCTTCTCTTGGTGCATCTGATGAAATCCTTGTCTTTCTGTTTTATTTCCAGATGATGATAAAATCATGGTGTACATTGCCAGTCCGGATGAGGGACACTGCATAAAAAGAAAGTGAATGTCAGGTGAGCTACTTGTCAAGCATGTCGTTTTTTGTTCAAGACTTTTCTTTCTTCGTGTTTTCCTCTGTCCTGCTCTCTTATCAGTGTGTCCCGTTCTCTGAATGTGCCTGTTTCTGTCTGTCTGTCTGTCTGATTTTCTGTATTGTTCTGTCTGTCTGTCAGTCTGCCTGTCTGTCTGTCTGTCTGTATTGTTCTGTCTGTCTGTCTTTCTTTCTCTCTCTCTCTTTCTCTCTCTCTCTCTTTCTCTCTCTCTCTTTCTCTCTCTCTGTCTCTCTATGTCTGTCTCTCTCTCTTTCTCTCTCTGTTTCTCTCTCTCTCTCTCTCTGTCTCTCTCTCTATCTGTCTGTCTCTCTTTTATCTTTCCTTTTCTCTCACCCGCCTTCTCTCTTTCTTTCTCTGTTTCTGACTCCCTCCTCCTCTCGCACACTTTTCTTTTTCCATATCGACCATAAGTATGTGTATGTGTGTGTCCGCGCACGCGTGCGTGCGTGCGTGCGTGCGTGTGTGTGTGTGTGTGTGTGTGTGTGTGTGTGTGTGTGTGTGTGTGTGTGTGTGTGTGTGTGTGTTCGTTCGTTGCTTGATTTAACGTCTTTTCACTATAAGTGATATTAGACGGTGTGTGTGTGTGTGTGTGTGTGTGTGAGAGAGAGAGAGAGAGAGAGAGAGAGAGAGAGAGAGAGAGAGAGAGAGAGAGAGAGAGAGAGAGAGAGAGAGAGAGAGAGATGGAAATTTGTAGACAGTATTTTCTCAGCCCTTTGCTGGTGGGTATTTACAGAAGTTGGTCAAAGTTTGGACTGTTCAGGAGGCATAAATCTGGAATGTGGGAATCCATAACCAAGGTCGGCTAGACTTAAAATCTTCCTTTTTTATCGATGGGCGGACGGAGGTTTCTGAACAACGCTTTCCCCAAGAGCTTCTGAAAATATTTAAAATCTGTTTTCACTCTGCTGACAACCTACCCTTGTCATTGGTGCACTTTCGATTCAGCGGAATGATCTTCAAGGTCACAGTACCCGCAAAAAGCACAAATTCTAGACTTTGTCTGAAATCAACTAATTTCAGTATAATAAGGGAGACTGTGAGAATGGCTTAACCATCTTGTTTCTTGTCTAGCTATCTGTCTATCTATGTATCTATCTATGTATCTATCTGTCTGTTTGTCTGTCTTCTGTCTGTGTAATCTATCTATGCATGTATCCAGATGCATACATCTATACATGCATACATACATACATACATACATATATACATACATAAATACGTACATACATACGTACATACATACGTACATACATACATACATACATATCTACATACATACAACATACATACATACATACATACATACATACATACATACATACATACATACGTACGTACATACATACATACATATCTACATACATACATACATACATACATACATACATACATACATACATACATACATACATACATACATACGTACATACATACATACATACATACAACATACATACATACATACATACAACATACATACATACATACATACATACATACATACATACATACATACATACATACATACATACGTACGTACATACATACATACATATCTACATACATACATACATACATACATACATACATACATACATACGTACATACATACATACATACATACATACATACGTACATACATACATACGTACATACATACATACATACATACATACATACATACATACATACATACATACATACATACTAGTACATACATACATACATACATACATACATACATACATACATACATACATATATATACATACATACGTACTTACTCAAAGTGTGTATGCCTGTGTAATGCACGTGCACACGCGGACGTATGATTTATCCGTAAAAAAAAGTCAATGAATATTTTCATGTCTCCCTGTTCTTGAAGGCTTTTTTTTTTTTTTTTTTTTTTTTTTGCAATGAAACTTCAGCACGCAATATCACAGTTGGGATTTTTTTTTTACTTGAAAGGGGTTGATGGGTGCTAACAATAGCTCTCGACGTGCAAAATTAGAAACACGTTTGATGGAATCAACATGCCTTTCATGCCTTTATAAGTTGATGCAATATGTTTGACAGACAGACAGACAGACAGAGACAGTGTGTGTGTGTGAGTGGTGGTGGTCTTTAATTTAATGTCTATTCACTAAAGTGATTTTAGACAAAAAAAAAAAAAAAAAAAAAAAAAAAAAAGGGGGGGGGGGGGTGATAAGAGGAGTGAAGAGAATATTTGAAAATTGTCAATTTTGAACTTGAGAAAAGATGATCCAGAAAACAACTGTTTTGAAGAGGGGAAGGTAAAACTAACAAATAATGTTACCATAATTAACGATTTAAACAAACTAACAAACAAAATTGATAAATATCTGGAAGAAACGAAGAAAAAAATAAAACTAATAATTGACTAACCATAACAGTGAACAAGTGAAATAACATTTTAAAGGTAATTCGCTATAGGACTTTTTGACAGGCTAACAAAAAATTCATACAGTAATGATGATGAGGCAAATATATCAGAAACTGTACTCATAGATAGTGTTGGAATATGTCGTTTTACCTTAACGCAAGAAAGAATATGACTATGTGTTATCTTCTTTCCACACAGACATACTATGTTCTTGGTGTATTTTGTTTTGAATGCATCAAGTTTCCATCTATACATAAGGGATTGTATAATTCTGCTGGCATGAAGCTGCTTAAGTATTTTGCTAATTTCAAAGTTCATGTGACATTTATCATACTTTTTCTGTTTTAATTGGAACTGCTTCCAGACGTAGTTGTCTACTAAAGTGTAATTCTCGTGCAACGAGAGAGAAAGCTGGATATTGTTTGAATCTGGTGAGTTATTAGCTCCCCGTTTGGCAGCCCTGTCAACTTTATCATTATAACGAAAAGAACTATGAGAAGGTATCCAGCAGAAAGTAATATCAGTGCCTCTTAAAGATAAATTATGAATCAAGTGACTAATTTCCAGAATCATTTCTGATCTTGTTTGTAATTTTGATAATTCAAGAGCCTGAAGTACTGATTTTGAATCCACGCAAAAAAGTGTTTGAAAAATTGTCCTAGGAAAACTTATCATAAAGTTTAAAGCCATTAATATTGCAAAAAGTTCAGCTGTAAAGATAGATTTATCAAGTCCTATGTAGAAAGATTTTTCAATTTTGAGAGCAGGTATTAAAAACGCTGAGCCTGCTTTTCTTTCAATTACTGATCCATCAGTGTAAATTTTCAAATGATCGGAATATAAGTCGTCTATATGACATTTAACCTGACTTGCCAGTAAGTTTACATTGTCTCCTTTTTTTAAGTTAGTGTGATGTACGTCAAATTGTGCTCTTTGGAGTTCCCAACTGGGTACTGGCGAAAAGGAAGGTCTTATAGATACAGGATCTACGTGTAGATCAATTCCTGAACCTTTCATGACGTCAGATGTGTATGTTGCAAGAGTGACCTGTGAAGATATTGATTTAGCTCTTTTTGGAAAGTCGATATCTGATCTCAGTTTAATTTCTGTTTCAGAGATGTTTTCTACAGTGGTGTGTCTTAACAAAAATTTAGTAGAAGCGACTTTCCTTTGCTCATCAAGTGGCAACAGTTTGATTTCAGTATATGTGCGAAGACAGGAAGCATGCATTGGAAGACCCAGTGCAAGTTTGAAACCTTTACAATCTATGCTCTGCAGTTTTTTCATTAAGTGTTTCGGTGCACTGAAGAAGATTTCTTGGGCATAGGTTAATTTAGATCTAACAAGCGATTTACAAAGATGAACAAGTGTTGATGAATCTTGACCCCATGCCTGTTTGCGAACTATTTTTAAGAAATTTAAACTTTTTTGAGCTTTGGTTAATAAGTATTCAATATGCTGATTCCAAGATAATTTTGCCGTAAGAAAAACTCCTAAGAATTTAATTGACTCATTAAACTGAAGAAGAGTATCTCCCAGTTTGAAAGTGGGAATATTTACTGGGTTAGCTCCATTATTAAATAAAACTATTTTCGATTTTTCCAGGGATAGATGTAACCCATTTTCTACCATGTATCGTGCTATTTTATCAAGTTCTAATTGGTAGCATTTGCGTGTATAATTAATACAGCGCAAAGGAGTTTTCCTTTTCATATTTACCTGCATCCACATGCATAAATCGTCAGCATATTGAGCTAAAACTACATGCTTAGATACTTTACTGGGTAAGTCATGCATTAATATCATGAAAAGAAGGGGAGCTATAACGGATCCCTGAGGGATACCCATTTGAAGAATTCGTTTCGTGGAATATACATTTTCAATCCTCGTTTGAAATACTCTGTTTTCTAAGAAACACTTAACATAGTCAAAAATGTGACCTGTCAGCCCAATACTTTTAAATTTAAATAACAATCTGGAGTGCCACACTTGATCGTATGCTTTCGTTATATCAAAAAATGTAGCTAAAACACATTGACGTCTTGCAAATTGTTGTTTTATGTTAGTAGTTAGCTTTGTTAGGATTTCTACTGGTGACCTGCCTTTTCGAAATCCTGCCTGATTTACTGGTATTATTTTATTCTTTTCACAATAGTGCATCAGTCTCTTTAAGATTATTTTCTCCATTAGTTTACATACGTGTGATGTTAATGCAATTGGCCTGTAGTTTTTCAGATCGGTATTACATTTACCTGATTTTAGTACAGGAACCACTATCGTTTCTTTCCAGTTGTTGGGCATTTTCCCACTATTCCAGCATTTTTGAAATATGTCATGTAGCAAAATTATAAAATTTTCTGGTAAATTTTTCAGCATCTCATTGGAAATTGCATCTAGTCCAACTGACGTTTTTTTACTTGGAAGGGACTGAATGGCATCTTTTAATTCTTGAAGTGTGAGTGATGCATTCATGTAGTGAGTATTATCAGAGGCAGGATCCTTATATACATCTTTCTTTTCTTCTCGTTCCCTATAGTCTCTACTAGAGACAGGAAGTCCTTCTACACGACAGGTCTCAGCAAACACGTCTGCAAAAGCTTCTGCTTTTTCCAGTGAGCTAGGAAAAGGGTTATTTTCTAGCTTTACTGGAATTGATGGCAACTTAATCCCGTTTTTCATTAATTTTAGTTTTTCCCAAATCTTTATCATGTCTTTGTGGTCATTTACTTCACATTTACAAAAAGACGTCCAGTGTTGTTCTTTGGCTTGCTCTATGATTCTGTTACACTTAATGTTGGCACTTTTCATCGCTGTATGATTTTCAGGTGACCTGTTTGCTAAATAGATTTTGTATTTTTCTTTCTTTTCGTTCACTGCCTTTTGACAATCCTCATTCCACTAGACATTTCCATGATGTTTTCCTATTTTCGACACTGTAAGTTTTGGAATTGAAATGTTAGCAGCTCTTAACAGTGAGTTACAGAAAACTTCGTACATGTCGTTTATGTTCATTGCTTCAGATAGATCTGTTCTTGTCTTTTCAAGGATTGCCTTAAAACTGATCCAGTCTGCGTTTTTATAATTAAACTTGGGTAAACTATCTTGTGGCATGGCGTCTATTTTAGTAGTATGGTTTAGGGTAAGACGTATGGGGATGTGATCTGATCCCAACAAGTCATCCTCTGTTTGCCACGTGGCGTTTGGGGCTAGGGATGGTGAGATTAAAGTGAGGTCGATAGCTGTGGGTCTGTGGGTTGGTATATCGGGGATCCGGGTAACGTGTCCGTTGTTAAGTAAATATAAATTGGAATCTACAATATTTTCGATCAACCTGTTGCTTGTTATGTTTGTGCAATACTTTTCCCAAAATGGGGCATGTGCATTAAAATCACCTCCAATTATGTGTGTGTGAGTGTTGTGTGTGTGTGTGTGTGTGTGTGTGTGCGTGCGTGCGTGTGTGTGTGTGTGTGTGTGTGTATGTGTATGTGTGTGTGTGTGAAAGAGAAAGACTTGAGTGACAAATAAAGGAAGTTGGATGGAAGTAAAACCCCAAGCTCACACAATTTTTAAATGGATACATATCAACCAAAGATGGGATAGAAATCTCTCTTCCTCTGAACACAAATACATCATGATACGCCCCAGCAAGTTTGCTTTTGATATTGCATTTAACGCGTCCATTGTTTTATTGTCCTCTGTCTCTGTCTCTGTCTCTCGTCTCTGTCTGTCTCTCTGTCTGTCTGTCTCTCTCTCTCTTTCTTTCTCTCTTTCTCTCTCATTCTCTCATTCTCTCTCTCTCTATCTTCATCGCTTCTTCTTTCTCCCTCTCGCTCTTTCTCTGTCTGTCTGTCTGTCTGTCTCTTTGTCTCTGTCTGTCTCCTCTATCTCATTATGTTTTGTCTCTGTTTGCTTGTGTATAATAACATATGCGCGTTTAGTATGTTTTGTACCGAGTATCATTGTCATGATCTGGCTTTCCCTATTTCTCTGCCTCGGTCTCCCTGTCCAACTGTATGCCTGTCTGCTGGACAGTCTCTCTCTCTCTCTCTCTCTCTCTCTCTCTCTCTCTCTCTCTCTCTCTCTCTCTCTCTTTCTCTCTCTCTCTCTGTCTCTTTCTCTCTCTCTCTCTTTTCTCTCTCTCTCTCTCTGATTAGTTCGTTGTAACTTATTGATTTATGTGGGGCTTACTTTGTGTTTAGTATTACCATTAGTATTATAACTACTACTATTTGTAGCAGTTAATAGTGATGATGATGATGATGATAATAATGATCATGATATTATTAATATTGCTATCATTATTATTATTATTGTATTATTACTATTCTTGTAGTTGCTGTTGTTGTCGTCACAACGGCTTTACCGTATCGAATTCAGGCTGCTGACAACGGGGAGTACACGTCGCCACAGTGCAGGACCACCCGGCTTTATGTTTTTGTTTTTCTATCTACGTGTGTTTTGTTTACAAGTCCTTTACCGTGGGTTGTTTAACGTGCGCCGTGCAAGCGCATGGTGCACGTGGGAGTTCAGTTTATCGGTTTCAGACAGAGCGCTATTGATGAAGGCCTAGTGGAGAGGGGGAAATCCCTGTTCGAGGGGAAATCGAACCGGGATTTGTGGCATCGTAGGTGGGTGTTTTATCCACTACGCCACACACTCATCTTAAAATAATTTCATTCAATTCATTATATTTTATTTTATTTTATTTTACTTTGTTTTGTTTTGTTTTGTTTTATTTTATTTTATTTTATTTTATTTTATTTTATATCTGTGTTATGATTTATTTTGTTTTACTTTATTTATTTTATTTTATTTTATTTTATTTTATTTTATTTTATTTTGTTTGTATCTTCTGCTTTTTCTGCATTTCTTGTTCCTTCTTTCTCGTCTTCTTCTTCTGCTTTTCTTCCCACTTATTCTTCGTCTTCTTCTTGTACTTTTTCTTCGTCTTCGTCTACTTCTTCTACTCCTCTTCGTCTTCTTCGTCTTTTTTCGTGTTCTTTTTCTGCTTGATCTTCTCTTTCTTCTTTTTCGTCTTCTGCTAGACTGCTTTTTCTTCGTCCTCTTTTTCTATTTCTTCTTCGTCTTCTTTTTCTACTTCTTCACCATCTTCTTCTCTCCTTCTCCTCCATTTCCTACACCCTCCTCGTCTTTCTCTTTCCTACTCCTCCCGTCCTACTTCATTATATATATATACATACATACATACATATATACATATATATATATATATATAATAATAATAATAATTACACAATATTTATATAGCGCAAAATCTTGATAAAATCAAATCTAAGCGCTGAAACACACACACGCACGCACGCACGCACGCACGCACACACGTACGCACGCACACGCACGCACGCACGCACGCACGCACGCACGCACACACACACACACCACACACACACACACACACACATACACGCATGGCTATAAATGGGGAGAAAGAATAAAAGCAATAAAAGCAAGAATAAAAGCAATGGAAAATTATAGAGAGCATATTATATACAATTATATATTATAACAATGTGATTCCCCTCCGAGCGGAGACAGGCTGCAGAGGGGGGTTGAGTGAGGTTAGGATTTTATGCAGAGGAGAAAAGGTGAGTTTTGAGAGCGGACTTGAAGGAGACAAAAGTAGGTTGCTGACGGACTGAGAGAGGAAGTTTGTTCCAGGAGAGTGGAGCAGAAACAGAGAAGGCTCGTGTACCATAGGTATTGAGCTTAGTGCGTGGAAAGCGAAAAGTCAGAGGATCGGAGGCAGAGCGGAGGGTACGTGAGGGAACATAGATCTCAAGTAGGCTTGACAGGTATCGGGGGCTGCGTTATTGAGGCTTTTGTAGCACATGGTGTCTAGTTTGTACTGTATGTGCTTTGATACAGGGAGCCAGTAAAGTTGTGCCAGGAGAGGAGATATGTGGTCAGCTTTTTTCTTTTCGAGTACAAGGCGTACAGCATTGTTTTGAATGCGCTGTAGGATGTGAATGGTGGAGGCAGGAAGACCAGACAGGAGTGAATTGCAATATATATTGCAATTTTACAGGAGTGAATATATATATATATTGTTTGTTTCATTTTTTCTTTCTTTTTCCCTTATTTCCCTTTTTCTTTCATTTTTTGTTTGTTTGCTTTTTTGCTTTTTGCTTCTCCTTTTTACCTCTGTCCCTCCATCCCGTTTCATCTTCCTTTGTCTTTATCTGCTCCTCCTCTTCCTCCGTCACTCCGTCTTTCTCCCCACTCCCCCCCCCCCCACCTCCCACCCCATCCCCTGCTTCTATCTCGTCCAGTTTTTTTTTTCACTTTGGAAAATAGCGTGGAAAATTATTTCCTCAGCAAAACATCTGATGCGAGTTAAGAGATGTCATTTAAACGGGGCCCTATCAGTAAACGCAGGTGGGACATAGATGCAAGGCAAACGAGCTTGGGCCCTGTTGAAAGGCTGATGAGGATGGATGATGATAAGAGGCTAGCCCGGAAACATTCATTATAATTTAGATGGTGAAGCCCTGTCAGCATTGTCCGTCTCTCGTGTATGTGTTTCTCTCTGTCTCTGTCTCTGTCTCTGTCTGTCTCTCTGTCTCTGTCTTTCTCTCTGTGTCTCTTTCTCTCTCTCTTTTCTCTCTTCTCTCTCTTCTCTCTTCTCTCTCTTTCTCTCTCTCTCTTCTTCTTCTCTCTCTTCTTCTCTCTTCTTTCTTCTCTCTCTCTTTCTCTCTCTCTTTCTCTCTCTCTCTCTTTCTCTCTCTCTCTTCTCTCTTTCTCTTCCTCTCTTTCTCTCTCTCTCTCTGTCTGTCTCTCTCTCTCCCTGTGAGTGTGTGTGTGTGTGTGTGTGTGTGTGTCTGTGTGTGTGTGTGTGCGCGTATCACACACACAAGCACGCACACACATATGTATGTATAGCTATAGATATTTTCAGAACCACAGTAAGGCTTGCACCACAAAATGAAAACAAACCAAACACAAACAAACAAACAAACAAGCAAACAGTAGGTATGTAGATAGGTAGATGGATGACTCATTACCGCATAATACTGTTAAACGACCAGTGTTCTGTGGTACAATTATCCCTGGTAAGACATTGTATGCTTTTTTGTTGTTGTTGTTGTCAATAATTGTATTATCATTACAGTTATCTTTGCATTGGCAACAGAATTAATAGTAGAAATGGTGGTGGTTGTGGGTTCTAAATTTTGGACCCCCCAGTCTCTCTCTCTCTGTCTCTCTCTCTCTCCCTCTCTCTCTCTCCCTCTCTGTCTCTCTCTCTCTCCCTCTCTCTCCTCTCTCTCTCCCTCCTCTCTCTCCCTCCTCTCTCTCCCTCTCCCTCACTCTCTCCCTCTCCCTCTCTTTCTCTCTCCCTTTCTCATTTTCTACAAATTAGTTTGATGTCCTTACGCTGTTTTAGTTCATTTGTATTGATAAAGGGTTGCTGCTTTAGTGTGTTTGTGATAGTAAAGTGTATTGGTGTAGTGCAGACCCAGCATGGGCGACGGCTGACAGTAGAAAAGGAATAACGTGTTTATGCCACTATGTTCGGAAACGAAAATGTGTTTTGTTCTCTCTATCTTTATCTCTCTCTCTCTCTCTCTCTCTCTCTCTCTCTCTCTCTCTCTGTCTTCTTTCTCTCTCTCTCTGTCTCTGTCTCTCTCTGTCTGTCTGTCTGTCTCTGTCTCTCTCTCTATCTCTCTCTTCTGTCTCTCTTCTTTCTTTCTTGTGTCTGTTTTCTCTCTCTCTCCTCCCTCCCTCCCTCCCTCTCTGTCTCTGTTTCTCTCCCTCCCTCTCTCCTCTGTGTCTCAGTTTCTCTCTCTCTCCTCCCTCTCTCCTCCCCTCATCTCTGTCTCATCACTTCCGCCTAGCGTTGTGTTAACATCTCCTAGTAGACGATCTGATTACAAATTAAATATTTTAGAATGTGGGTGGCACCGACTTTCGATCTTCTGCAGTCGTCACCATGCCGGCCCTACCTCTTACTTTTCTGACTGGTCAGTGGTACTCTGTGTCATTCTGCATCGCTTTCATGTGTCAACATGCTGTAAAAAAATTTATATAGAGCGGCAATGTTTCATATGACATCGAAGATGAAAAACTTTCAAGACGGTGTAGGAGTAGGTTTGATCCCTCCTCATTCTGTACTACGATATTTTATTATTAAGCTGTGGAGATGTGGAACTTCGCCCTGGTTCTGGTGGCAAAACTGACACCGTGATACAGACACGTCTAACAAGTAATAATGCTGGTACTTCTGCTTGCTTCTTCTCTCTCATCCCCCACGGATTGCAAGAGAGCCAAGCAAACAGTGACATCATGCAGTTTCTGACAGACATTAACCTTTTGACGCCCTCACCTTATCCACCAGCATCCCGCATTGTCAGCTATGATAAGAAAGCAAAAACTTAACCCTTTCACTCCCTCATCCTATTCACCAGCTTCCTGCAGGAAGCTGGTGGATAAGGTGAGAAGTGAAAGGGTTAATTTTTTTTTCAGTGGCGGATAGGATGCGGGAATGAAAGGGTTAAAACCGAGTTGAAAAAGGACGTTCAAGAGGTAACAGATGTATATTAACGTAGGCTACTAACAACACACTTAGTACTGTCGGCACAGACGTTCGGGCTAACGGTTTTCCCCAGCCAAAAAAGCAATATTTTATTGTACTAACAAAAATAATTTCAGCACGTGTGTAACTGCGATACATTATACATATTCACACTGCAACAAGTAAGTCGTTACGAGCACGTTTATAATGCACGTTTGGATATTTTTTTCTCGCAATTATTCCTTCCGCTTCCACCGGAATTTTTTTTTTTACGGAAATTGTGAAAAATATCTGGACAGACATTGACAAACACATCAAGAACAGTATGGCAAGGTTTAGATGTGGTATAACAAACACTGCGACGCATTGTGATCGATACAAAAATGATTTCATAGAATGCAAAGACGTTAATAGGACCATTAAGTAATGATGCAATAGAAGATGAAAAACACTTTGTACTCTGTTGTCCTGCTCTCGTAGATATCCGCCAAAAGTACGTACCACGTAAATTTTCTTAAATATCTTGTCTTTTTCGTGTTAGTTTACTTAAGGCAAACCAGAATGAAAGAAATAATTATGAAAGATTTATGTATGTACCTGTACAAAGCTTGAAATTACGAGCAAGTATGTTCAGCTGAAGAATGTGACGGTTGACTTCAAGTTTGATATTTATGATGCTACTCTGTATATATGTAATTGTGTTTGTGATGCTGAAGAAATGCTCCTTGCAATTTTCTATTTTGTATTACTTATTCAATATTGTGTTATATCTTCATTCAGGAAAGGCTTGGCCTAATCTGAATAAATTCCCTCTCTCTCTCTCTCTCCTCTCTCTCTCTCTCTCTCTCTCTTTCTCTTTCTCTCTCTCTTTCTCTGTCTCTTTCTCTTCTGTCTGTCTGTCTGTCTCTCTTTTTCTCTTCTGTTCTATCTGTCTGTCTGTCTCTCTCTCTTCTTCTGTCTGTCTGTCTCTCTCTTTCTCTTCTGTCTGTCTGTCTCTCTCTCTCTTCTGTCTGTCTGTCTCTCTTTCTCTTCTGTCTTGTCTGTCTGTCTGTCTCTTTCACACTCTCTCGTGTCACACACACACACACACACCACACTCTCTCTCTCTCTTTCCCTTTCTCCTGTCCCCTCTCTCTGTCTCATTCATTTACTGTGACGCTATATTGTAAATTATTCTGATTGTACCTTCACGATAATTGCTAAACCCCCTCCTGTGTGAGTCACCCACACACTAACCGCTGATTTGATGATCTGATTGAGTGTCTATTCACTTAAAGAGATCGGGTTGTCCGAGAGGTCGACAGCTTCCACTTGCAAAATCTGATTGCGTTGGTTCAACCCTGATTTAGTGGATAAGGGGAGGGGGATTTTTTTTTTTTTTTTTTTTTTTTTTCTTTGCGAGCAGCGTTCTGTCGTCCCTAGCTATGAATGGGTACTTGACATCTTGAGGACATGAGGTTTCTTTAGTAATGTTTTTTTTGTTGTTTTTTTTTTTCTGTTATCTTTTCTTTTCTCTGTTGTCTACCCCCTTGTGCTTGTTCTTGTTCTTTGTCTCTCTTTTGGTCTAATTTGCTTATTTGTTGTTTTTTTTAAATTCATTTACAACATGCTGTTTAAATACATGTGGATTACCGACGGCAGATATGTATGTTTTCCTGTGAGCTAATATATACGTATTTGGAAAATAAAGTTTCATTTCATTTCTTCTCTCTCTCTCTCTGTCTCTCTCTCTCTGTCTGTCTGTCTGTCTGTCTCTCTTTCTCTCTCTCTGGTACTGTCTGCTCTGTCTGTCTCTCTCTTCTCTCTCTCTCTCTCTCTCTCTCTCTCCTCTCTCTCTCCCCCTCCCTTCAAACCGCGATCCCACCCCCACTCGTCTCGTGTTCGTAATTTGCCTCAAAGGACAGTGGCATGGTCACGAGAAGAGTTAGGATCTCTACCACCTCACTCACATGCAAACCTTAGGGCTATGGGACAGCCTGTTCCTTTAGGGATGTTTTCGTTTTTTTCAAAAAAATCTCTTCATATTTATCAGTGATTTTATTGAGAAGTGTTGCTTTTACCTCAAACCAATTAATCTTACACTCATCCGTCCTAGTTTGGGACAACTTACCTAGCGTTTTGTTTGTTTTGTTTTGTTGTTTATCATTTTTTCTGTTTGGTTTTTTTTGTTATCTTATCTACGCTTATCAATGGAGTAATTATAGTAGACGATTACTGTAAAGTTTTAATATACATTAAATAGAGGGAGAAATGAGAGTAGCATTTATCATTGTAAAGTCTCTTCTAATTTACTTCATTTTCTCTCAGATTGTCTTTCTTTCTTTGTCTGTCCTTCTCTCCATCTGTCTTTCCGTTTCACTTTTCCGGTCTGTCTCTCGCTTTCTCTTCGTCTCTTCCGTTCTCTTTCTCGTACTTTACCACGATTGTGGCTTCATAATTGCAAAATATACTGTAAAAGCAATGACTCATCAGTCGGATGTTTGTTCTGGTGGCTTCCCAACTAAACTATAAAAACGATAACGGAAGAATAGAGGGGGAAAAGCATGGGTGTGAGGTTGTCTAAACACTTGTAGTTTTTATGTAGTTATCCTCTCTCTCCTCTTCTCTCTCTCTCTCTCTTCCTCTCCCGTTCTCCCTTCTTCCCTTAAGCTCTTTCTTTGTGTGTCTCTACCCCCCTCTCTCCCACCCTTTCGTTCTCTCCCAAACCCCGACTCTATCCCCCACCTGTCCCTTATTTGCATTGTTGCGCAAAACCGATGTACGTTCTTATCTCTCTCTCTCTCTTTCTCTCTTTCCTGTCTCTCTCGTTTGTCTTAAATTCAAACTTTTGGAACACGATCTGTCTATGGAAGCTTTAGCAGATACCAGTCAACAGCTTCCAGATTCATCTGATCCATCCCATGTTAACAAAAAAACCGAATAAAGCGGGAAGTCGAGGAAAGTGGTGGATGTCAAAAAAATCGGCATGTTCAGTTTTGATGCAATCATTGGCACACTGTCTGTCTGTCTCTCTCTCTCTCTCACTCTCTCTCTCTCTCTCTCTCCCTTTTCTTTTCTTCTTTTTCTCTGTTTTATTTCTTTTTCACACTACTATCTTCCAACCTGTGTCTTCACGCTTTCTCGTAAACAAGGAAGACCATGACTTCATAATTGCCAAACATATCCTAGAAGCCGTGAATCATCAACCGCTTCTTCAGTCCAGTGTCTTCTCACCTTCGTTGGCAAACCGGATGACAGCGGAAAAGACGAGAAACTGTTTCGCAAAGATAAGGTTTCATTCACGTGTTCCGTTGGGATTTTCCCCCGTCCGATAGAAACCTTTCAAAACTGTAGTCATATCTATTGCGGCATAGCATTTTCATTTTGTGAACCCACGGGTTTTCCTTCTTCCGGACGTTTAGGTCTCACATGACTCTTGTGATCCATTGACCTGTAAACTACGTGATTTATGAACCGAAAGTTGGCCATGTGTGTGGGTCAGGTTACACACGTTTGTGAGAATCCTGATGTCCTTGCTCTTATTTTGTGTGTGTGCAATGTTCCACTTTGTTGAGGTGTGTGTGTGTGTGTGCGTGCGTGCGTGCGTGTGTGTGTGTGTGTGT
>CM060305.1:16972248-16982248 GCA_030674185.1 Monoplex corrugatus | reverse complement strand
GTGGAGAAATGAAGTGTGATGCCAATGCCTCCTTCACGTCAGCTTTTCCTTCTTCTGCCTTTCGCTTTAAATCCAGACTTTTTTCTATTCATTCTTGTTGAGCCAGCTGCTATAGCTGCATTCAGGACAGATGACCTAACCACTTAATTCTCTGTTGACGGATATGATGGCGGACTGGTGTTGCTCCCACACTTCTTTGATCTGGTTTTCTTGACAGGTCTTCTCAAACAAACATATCTCACAACTGGTAAGTTTGAGCTCTAGGGACAGGGTCAGAGTCCAGGTCTGGCACAAGTATGTCAGGACGGGGATGCAAATGGAACTGATGAGATTGACTTTTGGTGTGTAAATTTCACTTGTGTGTAAACAGAGCCACTGTAAAATTGGAGATATACTACAAACACCAACTGCCATTTTTTTCACTGTAACCTTCTCCTCTCTGTTTGTTTTTGTGTCTCACTGATAATGAAAACGTGTTTCTCGATGTGTATCTATTATTCAGTGTTTACGAAAAAACCACATCAAAAGATGTCTTGTTGCATTAACGCCTAGATAAAAACAAGAAGAGCTAGGCACTGGAGCGAGTGTAATCGGAGGAGGAATGTGCAGAAAAATAAATCCTATAATTAAATACCATAACAACCAAATGGTCAAAGCGAAGTCGTTTTCTAAATGAATAAGCCTGTTGGTTTCAGGAACTCAAGTAATTACTTTGGTCAAAAGGTTTCAGGAACTCAAGTAATTACTTTGGTCAAAAGTCGTTCTTTAAATGGGATTCAGAACAAACGATGTATTGGTAGCTTTTTTTCCTAATAAACATTATTATCTTCAGTAGCGCAGCGCATCGATGATTCCATTATAGTGAGCATGATTTGTAGGAATCTAACATAGTCCAGACAGTACAACTATTCTTCTGTGTGGGGTTTCCTGTAATCTGAAATGTCTGCGGTGTTTTCACCACAGCTCTTTGCCACAAATCAAGCTTAATTTTAATTCCTTGAGGAAAGTCTGACGTGGGAATCAATAAATATAATTTAACTGTCAAATGGCCTTGTCTGTTAAACTGAGACTGTAGACGATTTATGGGAGAGGAGAACACGGTCGAACTAATGCAGTGAACTGTTGCTTGGCTGCACAGAATGTCCATGTCAATACCTCTTTGGACTTTGTGTGTGTGTGTGTGTGTGTGTGTGTGTGTGTGTGTGTGTGTGTGTGTGTGTGTGTGTTACATATGGGTGTGTGTGTGTATGTCTCTCTGTCTATCTGTCTCTGTCTGTCTGTCTGTCTCTGTCTCTCTCTTGTCTCTGGTCTGTCTCTCTCTCTTCTCTCTCTTTCTCTTGTTTGCTCTGTGTGTGTGTGTGTGTGTGTGTGTGTGTGTGTGTGTGTGTGTGTGTGTGTGTGTGTGTGTATTTGAATAATAAGATACTTATTTTTGCGTTTTCCTTTCGTTTCTTTGCACTTTTCCCGCAGTAGAATAGAAAAAAAGGCATTTGCCCAAGAGCAAGATTTCGCTGAGAACTCGAACTTGCTACTGTGAATATGCAGATGAGCTTAGCTGTTCAGTTTCAACTGCCACCTTCATTTTACAGGGGAAAAAAAATATACGATAACATTAGTTATAAATTTGAGCTGGAATTTAGGCCTGGGGGAGAGTTTTGGACACTCTGACTGTTATGTTTACGCTGTATCCATTTCTGCCAGTAAATGAGCTGGAAGACTCTTGTAAAACTGTATGCGTGGGCTAGTCCCGGCTCTGGAAGGACTGGAGCGTAGGTTTTTACATCAGGCACAAAACTGACATCACCGGAATGATTTGTGCCTCAAGATGGGGAAAAACAGGCATGCAGGCTTTTGTGGTGCTAGTTAGGACTAACTCCAGAAATCCGCCTGAATGTGTCTCATCAGCTGAGTCAGTAGTCATCATCATCATCATCATCATATGCCCTGCTGTGTGGCGTTGGTGATCATGGCCCTCCATACGAGTTAGTAAGACTCAAAAAAGTGAACATTTTTTAGTTAGTGTCCTAAAGAGTGCATAATGATCAGAAAGCTGGATTTAGGCTGAAGGATGAGACAGTAAGCAGTAGTTACCGAACACAGTGAGGGGTCATTCGGTTAATTTTGCCGTCGACATCTGAAGCTTGAATGCTTGTATTCCTGGGGCACTTTGGGAGAGAAAAGAAAAGTTTTATACAACTTCATGACGCCGAACTCTGACAGAAGGTTTCATATAAACTGACGACATCAGTTCATAAAAAAACATAAGAACATACCAACCGACGGTGTCGTGTAACCTAGTGTAAACAAGTGTCAACAGTTAACCGAGTCAACGTGAGGCTGATAGTCACGATTTGAGACTCGATGGCTCCCACGTTTGGGATGAACGTAGCAGTCAGAGAGCTCTTGGTTCTTCACCCGTCGTCACGTCAGTTTGTTTTGATTTCTCTTTCGAAGTTTTATAGGCTGTAATACATCTATTCTTGCAATTTCTGTTTGCGAAAGTTTGTACAGCCATTTGTTTGAAAGCAGTGGGAAATTTACCACGGAAATGGTTTGGAGTTTGCAATTAATGGGATACATACTGTACAGGTGTGTTTTAATAGATGATCTGTTTCTGTGACGGCTAAATGTAAGGATGCAAAATATCTTTCAGGTTTTAACAAAAATCCTATAATTCATAAATGAAGTAAAACCTCAAGGCATCCCCAGTGTATAACCCATAACTGAAGTAGGACCTGAAGACCTCACCAGCACGTAGCCTTCATATCAAGCTTTCCAGCATTCACCATGCCGGTGTTGAACGCTCGTTGGTACAAGATTTGTGGAGTAACGCAAACAGAATCATCTTTGCACTTCAGCGAGGCTTGAGCAAACTGAAACTGACGCTGATTTCGCATTTGATGTTGATGTTGATGATTTATGCACACGTTTGGGCATCGGCTGTACGTATTTTGGACCCCCACCACACGATATTTTGTGGGGAGATGTAACGTGTGCTGCATCGTCTTTGATGTTTCCTTAAGCATCTTAAAACTAGCAATGGGTCGCCGCTGCTTTTCCATTTTATCAATCGCCATTACTCGTTTTTTCTTAAAAGTTATATCTCCGTTTGATATAGTGTGTGTGGTGTGTGTGTGTGTGTGTGTGTTGTGTGTGTGTGTGTGTGTGTGTGTGTGTGTGTGTGTGTGTGTGTGTCACTGTGTGTGTGTGTGTGTGTGTGCGTGCGTGCGTGCGTGTGTGTTGCTGCTTTTCTCTCTTTTCATTTTACGTTTCTGTTACTGTCTTGAAGGTGAGCTTTGAAATCAATGAGAGACGTTAACTGTCTGATGACGTACGAACGTCAGTGGTCAATGGGCCAGGTAAGGTAAAACAAAGAAAGAAAAAAACCCAAAGCTTCCCATTACGTGGACAAACGGTTATGTGTCGGGGCTAACAGTGATATGAGGAAGATGGTGGCCATGTCCTTTCCTTTTCGGTCTGCTCTCTCCCGCCTATAAAAAGGGAAACTTCCCATTTACACCTGGGTGGGCTGGAGCAGTATACTGAAACTGGGCCCTAACTTACCAGTCTTACCAATCATGCTCGATCGTGCTTAGCCTTGGCATCAAAAGCGAGTGCTGTAACCACTGTTTTCATCTCTACATCAGGCTGGACATTGATTATAAATCACCTGGTGTATAATGTGCTTACTATTCCCCTCTACATCAGGCTGGACATTGATTTTAAATCACCTGGTGTATATGTGCTTACTAATTCCCCTCTACATCAGGTGGACCATTGATTATAATCACCCGTGTATAATGTCTAACTATCCCTCTACATCAGGCTGACATTGATTATTGAACACCTGGTATAATGTCTTATAGTCCCTTAATCAGGCTGGGACATTGATTATAACCACTGGTGTCTATGTCTTACTAGTCCCCTTACATCCTAGACATGATTATACAACTACCTGTATATGTCTTACTAGGCCCTACAAGGGGACATGGAGTTATAAACACTGGTGTATAATGGCGTACTGTTCCCTAATAGCTGGACATTGAATAACCACTGGTATAATTGCTTACTATTCTCCTCTACACAGGCTGAAATGATTAAAACTACCTGTGTACATGTGCTTACTAGTTCTCTTACATCAGCTGGACATTGATTATTAAACACCTGATTTATGTGCTTACTATTCCTACATCAGCTGGAATGATAAAATCACCTGTATAATGCTTACTATTCCCTACAATCGCTGACATTGATTATAAATCACCTGGTGTATAATGTGCTTACTAGTTCTCCCAACATCAGCTTGGACATTGATTTAAATCCTCGATGTATATGTGTTACAGTTCCCTCTTCAGCGGAAATTGATTATAACCACTGTGTTAGCTGTATACTTAGTCCCTACATCAGTGACATAGATTATAATCCTGTGTATAATGTCTTACTATTCCCTCTACATCAGGCTGAATTGATTATAACCACCTGGTGTATAATGGTGCTTACTAGATCCTGTACATCAGGCTGATTGATTATAAACCATCCTAGTAATCAGATACTTACTCAGTTCTCCTCTACTTCGGCATGGAAATTATTATAACACTGTGTATAGTGTGCTTAAAGTTCTGCCTTACATCAGGCTGAAATATTATAAATCACCTGGTGTATAAGTTATTACTAGTTCTCCTGTACATCAGCTGGACATGATTTTAAATCACCTGGTATATAATGTGATTACTAGTTCCCCTCTACATCAGGCTGGAAATTGATTATAAATCACCTGGTGTATAGTGTGCTTACTAGTTCCCCTGTACATCAGGCTGGAAATTGATTATAAATCACCTGGTGTACAGTGTGCTTACTAGTTCTCCTCTACATCAGGCTGGAAATTGATTATAAATCACCTGGTGTATAATGTGCTTACTAGTTCTCCTCTACATCAGGCTGGACATTGATTATAAATCACCTGGTGTATAATGTGCTTACTAGTTCCCCTCTACATCAGGCTGGACATTGATTATAAATCACCTGGTGTATAATGTGCTTACTAGTTCCCCTCTACATCAGGCTGGACATTGATTATAAACCACCTGGTGTATAATGTGCTTACTAGTTCCCCTCTACATCAGGCTGGACATTGATTATAAACCACCTGGTGTATAATGTGCTTACTAGTTCCCCTCTACATCAGGCTGGACATTGATTATAAACTACCTGGTGTATAATGTGCTTACTAGGTCCCCTCTACATCAGGCTGGACATTGATTATAAACTACCTGGTGTATAATGTGCTTACTAGTTCCCCTCTACATCAGGCTGGACATTGATTATAAACCACCTGGTGTATAATGTGCTTACTAGTTCTCCTCTACATCAGGCTGGACATTGATTATAAACTACCTGGTGTATAATGTGCTTACTAGTTCTCCTCTACATCAGGCTGGACATTGATTATAAACCACCTGGTGTATAATGTGCTTACTAGTTCTCCTCTACATCAGGCTGGAAATTGATTATAAATCACCTGGTGTATAATGTGCTTACTAGTTCCCCTCTACATCAGGCTGGACATTGATTATAAATCACCTGGTGTATAATGTGCTTACTAGTTCTCTCTACATCAGGCTGGACATTGATTATAAATCACCTGGTGTATAATGTGCTTACTAGTTCTCCTCTACATCAGGCTGGAAATTGATTATAAACCACCTGTGTATAATGTGCTTACTAGTTCCCCTCTACATCAGGCTGGACATTGATTATAAATCACCTGGTGTATAATGTGCTTACTAGTTCCCCTCTACATCAGGCTGGACATTGATTATAAACCACCTGGTGTATAATGTGCTTACTAGTTCCCCTGTACACAGGCTGGACATTGATTATAAACCACCTGGTGTATAGTGTGCTTACTAGTTCTCCTCTACATCAGGCTGGAAATTGATTATAAACCACCTGGTGTATAGTGTGCTTACTAGTTCTCCTCTACATCAGCTGGAAATTGATTATAAATCACCTGGTGTATAGTGTGCTTACTAGTTCTCCTGTACATCAGGCTGGACATTGATTTTAAATCACCTGGTATATAATGTGATTACTAGTTCCCCTCTACATCAGGCTGGAAATTGATTATAAATCACCTGGTGTATAGTGTGCTTACTAGTTCCCCTGTACATCAGGCTGGAAATTGATTATAAATCACCTGGTGTACAGTGTGCTTACTAGTTCTCCTCTACATCAGGCTGGAAATTGATTATAAATCACCTGGTGTATAATGTGCTTACTAGTTCTCCTCTACATCAGGCTGGACATTGATTATAAACCACCTGGTATAATGTGCTTACTAGTTCTCCTCTACATCAGGCTGGAAATTGATTATAAACCACCTGGTGTATAATGTGCTTACTAGTTCCCCTCTACATCAGGCTGGAAATTGATTATAAACCACCTGGTGTATAATGTGCTTACTAGTTCTCCTCTACATCAGGCTGGACATTGATTATAAACCACCTGGTGTATAATGTGCTTACTAGTTCCCCTCTACATCAGGCTGGAAATTGATTATAAACCACCTGGTGTATAATGTGCTTACTAGTTCCCCTCTACATCAGGCTGGAAATTGATTATAAACCACCTGGTGTATAATGTGCTTACTAGTTCTCCTCTACATCAGGCTGGAAATTGATTATAAACCACCTGGTGTATAATGTGCTTACTAGTTCCCCTCTACATCAGGCTGGAAATTGATTATAAACCACCTGGTGTATAATGTGCTTACTAGTTCTCTACATCAGGCTGGACATTGATTATAAATCACCTGGTGTATAATGTGCTTACTAGTTCTCCTCTACATCAGGCTGGAAATTGATTATAAACCACCTGGTGTATAATGTGCTTACTAGTTCTCTACATCAGGCTGGACATTGATTATAAATCACCTGGTGTATAATGTGCTTACTAGTTCTCCTCTACATCAGGCTGGACATTGATTATAAATCACCTGGTGTATAATGTGCTTACTAGTTCCCCTCTACATCAGGCTGGACATTGATTATAAATCACCTGGTGTATAGTGTGCTTACTAGTTCCCCTCACATCAGGCTGGACATTGATTATAAATCACCTGACGCGTAATGTGCTTACTAGTTCTCCTCTACATCAGGCTGGAAATTGATTTTAAATCACCTGGTATATAATGTGATTACTAGTTCCCCTGTACTCAGGCTGAGCTTGATAAAATCACCTGTTTAAATATGTGCTTACATTCCCTGTACATCAGGCTGGACATTGATTATAAATCACCTGGTGTATAATGTGCTTACTATTCTCCTCTACATCAGGCTGGAAATTGATTTTAAATCACCTGGTGTATAGTGTGCTTACTAGTTCCCCTCCTGTTCCATTTACTTCTGTGTGTACGTGTATTCAACATGTCTGAACATCTGGGCTGGACATCTCACATCGCTTGATTGAAGTCGTTATTTATGCCTTATGTCTGGGCATCTTCATATGAGGACTTGTCTTTCTCAAACAGTTCATCCTAGACAGTTAACCAATACCCGAATATTTAACTAGGCAAAGGGCAGACTGGGTTCTGACATGGCTGACAGACAGTCTGCGAGAAGAAAAAGAAAACCATAAGGTCAAACGACGGTAAATCTCGCTTTTCCTTTTGTTTCAAGGACACTAAAGACCAAGGAACTGTAGTCGTACCCATGGCACTGATATCACATTGGACCCAAAATTGTTCACTTTAAAATGAATTTATATGCACACCTACAACGAAGAAAATAAGCTTTATTCCAAAGTCCTATTGTATATTTTGGTAAAACTTTGTCTGAAAACGGCTTGCCGACAGACGGGTGTTGAAATCCCTGGATCCAGATATTGGTTCAAGCCCTTTCCGACTATATGCATTGTTTGCTTGTCTTAGAGCCTGACTAATTGTAGTTTGTATTTGTAAATCATCTATTACTTAACGAGTTGATGCTGGAATTTATACAAGAGGGATCATCAGATCCGTACAGCTCCGTATGTATTCCATCCTAGTCAATCAGCAATAACAATGCAGACTCTGTAGCCTTCCATAAAATCTTATCGTGAAGTGCTGTTGAAAAATGATCTAAGAAATAAGAACTGCCTCGTAGAATAATGATTATCTACAAATGTGCACACAGACAACACCGACCAAACAGAATTCCTCATACCTCACTACCAGCACCTCCAGCACCCCATGCCTTTTGAAGCGAAAAATGAAACGTAAACTTTAGACAGGGATATCCAGACCTATCACAGTGCATTGGTATAGTCTCGAAAAAAGAAAAAAAGAAGGTAGTTAAAAACATCATCCGAAGATCGGGAGGTGAGCCTCTGGGGTAGTAGGGTATCATCTTGCACGTGTCTCTGAGAATTCCTATGGCTGTTTTGGTACTGTATGTATTGAATGCACCTTTGGAACCGTTCCAATCACTCTTAAAAATAGTAGGGGTGTGCTTTTACTCCTTTAGCACCTAGCCCCCTCTCTCTCTGTCTGTTTGTCTGCACGCACGCAGAGAGAGAGAGACAGACAGACAGACAGACAGACAGACAGACAGAGTTATATACTGCTGTAATAAAAATAACGTTATTCCGGTAAATCAACCATTGTGTGCCTACCCTTTCTTTCTACTCCACTCTTGGCTTCCTTCTCCCGTTTTGTGTGTTGTTATTATTATCAATATCCAGTACTGGGTTTTGAATTAATAATCAGAAGCTTTGGAAAGAAGAGATGAAAGTTTTTCAGTTTATGCGGTGTTGTAGAACTGGGAGTCATCGGCATAGAAATGATATCTGATGTGCTGACCATGACATTGGCAAGTGGTGTGGTGTAGCGTGTGAAGACAACGGGTCAAGTGCAGAGCCTTGGGGGACCACATATGCAAGTTTAGCCGGCTTGGACTTGGACTCATTTACCTGACTGACTGAAAAAATACAGGTACGACAAAATCCAAGACAGAGCATTACCTTGGATTCCGAATGTGTGCTCCAGTCGAGAGACGAGAATGGTGTGGTCAATACTATCAAGGACAGTAGAAAAATCTAAAAAATAAGTAAGGAAATTTGGCCACATTAGGCTGAAAGCAACAAATTAGTCATAATATGAACAATAACAGTTTCGATAAACTGACTGAAAATGTAAAGATCGTTGGTTAAGAGACGGTTTTTCAGCTGTTTCAGAACCACTTCTCAAGGAGCTTGGAGACAGGACGATGCTTTCTGAGAACGTTAGGATCGAGACTATTCTTTTTTCAGTACAGGTCTAACAATGGCTGTTTTAAGAGGAGATGAGACGGATCCAGTGAGAAGGAGGTGTTGATGATATATGTTATGAATGGAAGAACCTCAGAAGTGTTTGCAAAAAGAGAGAGGCAAATATGGGATCAAGTTTCACAAGGCTAAATGGCGTTTCTTTAGGATGCTGGCAACATCTTTCAGAAACTGGTTGAAATTTGGTGAGTGGCAGGCCTGTGAATGGAGGATCATGAAGAGATGGAAGAAAAAGGTTTAATCTTGCTTGGCTTCGAAGATTGTTAACTTTCGAAGAGAAAAAAAGCTGAAAAAATACTCTTGAATATCCGAAAGACTGATTTAGAAGGAATTGGAGATGACTTAATAATACCCAACAGATCAGACATGACAGAGAACAAACGTTCTGGTGTTGCAGATGCAAGGACTTGGGTCGAATGATAGTTTTAGCTTTCGAGTTCATTTTTGTAACTCTTTTCCTTACTCTTGAAAAATCTTTGAATGAACGACAAGTTTAATGGACCGCCACTGGCGTTTGGCACGCCTACGAACCTGTTCAGCTACCATATTTCATTTGTGTGCCAGGGCGCTGATGGGTGGTCAGGCCAAGCATGGATGATTGGGAGTGCATGCTCATCTAGCAGCTGGTGCAAGACTGAATTGTAATGACTAGCAGGATCAGAAAGAGTTTGAAAGAAGGAGGAGACGACTTACAACTTCA
>CM060305.1:16924748-16967248 GCA_030674185.1 Monoplex corrugatus | reverse complement strand
TCTGTCTGTCTGTCTGTCTGTCTGTCTCTCTCTCTCTCTCTCTCTCTCTCTCTCTCTCTCTCTCTCTCTCTCTCTCTCTCTCTCTCCCCGACGTGCTAGCAACCCATGCAGTATCTAATTTGGTGGTTGTGATTTGTGTGTGGTGGAAATATGAAGGCATGACTGGACCACTTAGGTGTCGTTTAAAAATGGTGAATATTGGCTGATGTTATCCATACAGCTCTGTTGCCTGCTCGTAGGGCACAGGGTCGTTTCAACGACTACCAACGATCCTCCCTGGGCATTTGAAGTAAAACGTATCAAGCAGTCAGGATGTGAAAAGAATCGCTTTACACAGTGAAACTTTTGAACATCATTTGCTCTCTGAACATCAAACCTAACAGCACAGAGCTTGATGATGCTTGAAATTAACAACAGAAAAAAAAGTATTCACACAAGTCAATGACTTAATCAGCAGATTTTAGACTTTTGCAAAACAATAACATCAGAAATTTTAGCAGAATGTTTTGTGCATATCAAGTATATCAACTTGTGACAAATTTTTACTTGTCGTTGATACCAGTCCATAGTGGAAATACATTTAAGCACAAATGGTTGCATTGCTTCTGTCTGTCTCTCTGTCTGTCTGTCTGTCTCTCAAATGGCAACTTCCACTAACGTTGTTCGAAATTTAGCTTTATTTCTATACAAGGCGCTCAAGTTTAGAGAGATAGTAATTTCTTGAGTCTTTTTAGAATCAATTCTTCCCAACGGACGCAAGGCTCGAATATGGATAGAATGTTTGTATCGTATGTTCTTTTCGCTTATTTGTTATGCTTTTGTACAAAATATTTCAAATTAGGAATATGGTTATTGCCTGGTTAATGTTTATATGATTGTGAGAATGCATAATTATGTGCATCCCCCTTCTTAGGGGCTGTGGCCTATATGAATAAACCATCTGAACTCTGAAGTCTCTCTCTTTCTCTCTCTCTCTCTCTCTCTCTCTTTCTCTCTCTCTCTCTCTGTCTCTCCCTCTCTCTCTCTCCCTCCCCATCTCCTTTTTTTCTATTTTTAGTGCTATGTTTAAGATCACCGTTGCTGTCAGTGTGGGCGTTCACTTTATTGTACTCTGGTTAGAAAATCTCAGTAATCACCTGAAGTATTATTCATGTGCTTGTTTCCCTTCAGTTCTGCTCACTTGCGTATTCAGTTCTGTTTGACCTGTCGATATATCTGGGCTGGGTATCTCCTATTCCACTTGTAGTTATGCATGTCTTCTGCTTATCTGACTGTTTGGCCATCGTCATGTCATGACTTTTTAAAACAGTTCGTCCTAGACACCATCAATACTCATACATTTAACTGGACAACGGAATCATATTGATTCTGGCTTACAGCCAGCCTGGGGAGAAGAGAAAAGAAAACAGAACGGTCAAGTCATACTAAAGCCCTGTTTACATTCACTTTTAGACATGTTTGACAAAATGATGTCTTCGAAAACCAGCAAATCTGGATCACATTCATAAGACGAAAACCAGATGCTAGACTGAACATCGGGGGGTCAAAGTGTTTAATTTCAAAAGAGTTTTTATTTATGATTATAACGTGATAAATATGCACTTGATAGAATTTTATTTGCGTGTTTGTAATAATTTGCCTGTAAACAGCTTGCTAACTAAAGACTTTTGAGATATATTTGTATTTGTTTTCCACTTGCTGGGATCCAGGCTTTGGGTCAACCCCTGTCGTACTGTATGTAATGGATGGTTGTCTTAAAGCAGCGCTTGTCGTCTTCGGTTTGAAGAATTGGCTTTTGTTCAAAAGAGATCCATAGCACACAGGCGATTAATAATAATAATAATTAGAATAATTACAATATTTATATAGCGCAAAATCTTGATAGAAATCAAATCTAAGCGCTGAACATACACATATGCACGCGCGCACACACACGCACACACGCACACACACACACTCACACATGGCTATAAATGGGGAAAAAGAATAAAAGCAATGGAAAATTATAGAGAGCATATTATATACAAATATATATTACAATGTGATTCCACTCCGAGCGGAGACAGGCTACAAAGGGGGATGAGTGAGGTCAGGATTTCATGCAGAGGAGAAAAGGTGAGTTTTGAGAGCGGACTTGAAGGAGACAAAAGTAGGTTGCTGACGGACTGAGAGAAGGAGTTTGTTCCAGGAGAGTGGACCAGGAACAGAGAAGGCTCGTGGACCATAGGTATTGAGCTTAGTGCGTGGAAAGCGAAAAGTCAGAGGATCGGAGGCAGAGCGGAGGGTACGCGAGGGAACATAGATCTCAAGTAGGCTTGACAGGTAATCGGGGGCTGCGTTATTGAGGCTTTTGTAGCACATGGTGTCTAGTTTGTACTGTATGCGCTTTGATACAGGGAGCCAGTGAAGTTGTGCCAGGAGAGGAGAAATGTGGTCAGCTTTTTTCTTTTTGAGTACAAGGCGTGCAGCATTGTTTTGAATGCGCTGTAGGATGTGGGTGGTGGAGGCAGGAAGACCAGACAGGAGTGAATTGCAATAGTCAATGCGAGACATTATGAAGGAGAGAACGAGTTTTGCAGTTGTTTCGACAGAGAGATACTTCCTGATCAGGCTTATACGATGGAGGTGATAGTAGCAAGATCTGGCAGTTTGAGAAACAAAGTTGTTCATGGAGAGGGTAGAGTCAATTCAGACACCAAGGTTTTTAGCTGAGTCAGAAATTGGGACTGATGTGTTACATAATGAGAGAGAAAGAGGGGGCAGCTGAGAAAGTTTCTGACGGGTGCCAATGAAGATAGCTTCCGTCTTGTCGTCATTAAGCTGGAGTTTATTGTACATACTCTACATACTCCACCCAAAACTGTCAGAAGTTTACTTACAGACTCCTTCAATCTGCTTAGAAACCCTACGTGCTGGCAGAAGAAATGATGTTTTTTTCTGGTAGACAAACCCTCGATTATAAGTGATTATTGCTCATTGAGGCAGATAATACAGTATGTTTATTCAAAAGTAAAGATTGACACCACTGGTCGCTCGAAATGAAGACACACACGATACCACAGGTCTGTCTGAATCCAATTCCATCCCACTGCCGTAGGCCACCCCAGGAAAAGAAGAAGACGGATGGAATGGAAAAAAAAAACCGCCGTCACAAAATCCACAGCGGAGCTCTGGGGTGATCTGGTGTCATCTTGGTCACGTCTGTGGTAACTCTTGTAGCTCCTATTTTCTCTTGGACATGCCTCCTGTAACTCATATTGCTGCTTGTGCACTATATATGTATTGAATCTCCATTGGCACTTTTCCATTCACCCTGTAAGAAAAGAGGGGAGGGGTGTCTATCCTATGCGTCTCTTCTCTCTCTCTCTTCTCTCTCTCTCTCTCTCTCTCTCTCTCTTTCCTTTTCTCTCTGTCTGTCTGTCTGTCTCTCTCTCTCTCTTTCCTTTTCTCTCTCTGTCTGTCTGTTTGTCTGTCTGTCTGATTCTCTCTCTCTGTCTCTGTCTCTCTCTCTCTCTCTCTCTCTCTCTCTCTCTCTTTCTCCTGTGTCTGTCTGTACCTCTTTCTTTCCCACCCCCTCTCTTTTTATGTTTTCTCACAGTCTATTCGGAAATAAATTGAAGTTGATAATTTTGCAGATAACACAATACGCAAAGTCCTACATTCACTGTGTAACCACATAGCCAGTATCACTAGAGATATTGCCATTCTTTTGTTGGTTTTCAAGGCCATTATAAGTGGCCCCATGCGGGTGAGCACCAAGAAACGATTGTAACATTCGTTTCTATTGTCGTACAATTATCTTTCTGGGCCACTTTTTCACATGCACCTATGTTTGCAGAGCCTGAGACCCGAAATTGAAGTTTATGTCAGTGTCGATAATGCCATTGTCTTTTGGTCAGTGCGTGTTTGCAGTGTGTGCATGCACCTACGTAGGTGTGTGTGTGGTTGTGGTGTGTGTGTGTGTGTGTGTGTGTGTGTGTGTGTGTGTGTGTGTGTGTGTGTGTGTGTGTGTGTGCATAGTCTATCAGCAGATGTTCACTTTATTCATGCATAATTTTTTTAAAAGATTCAAACAGAGCTTTAAATTTGAAACAGCACGAAGCATTGGATAAAAACGTCAATGCTTTTGTTAGGGTTTCGTAGATGTATGTTCATGGACTTCTGCCAGATTTGAAAGAGATATGTGGCTGAAAATAGAATAGGAACTATTTGCTTTTTCCCCATAGATGTGTAGGGGGTTTAAGATTACAGTTATACACAGGGTTTGCACAAGTGCATGGAATTTAAAGTTTGGTTAGTTTTTTGTTTTTGTTAAATGTTGCGTTGTTTGGTTGCACCTTGTTGTTGTTTTTTGTTTGTTTGTTGTTGGTGGGTTTTTTTTGTAGTTTGTTTTTTTGTTTAAACCTTTTTCTCCGCTGAGAACGAAAGGATGGCATGAAAGGAAATTGCCAGTGGGGAGGGGCATTTCACAGTATTAAGTAGCATGCTGATCAAAGACAAAGAGCCCTGTTGATTATTTCAGAGTTAAGGGAGTGGGAGACAGCACTGACCAGGAAAATTGTTAGGAATGGGAAGATAAACAGGCAAGAAGAGACTGCTGTTTTGCAGGCTATTGTTTGACCTAAATCTGATGTAGATATGAGTGTAGGGAAGATTGAAGGAAAAAGAAGATGACCAGAAGACTACATTGGAAGAATGTTTTTTCTTACTTCCTATCGTTTATCTCATGTATACAAGTGAAAATACCTCACTTGTACGTGTCATCTTGTCAGTTTTTCTCTGCAATACATCAAGATTTGAGAAGTGACGTTGCTTTTGACTTCTGTGTAGCTAAGCATAGATGAAATTTACGATACTTAACTACTAGATGGTATAGATCATCCAAAACTTTGACTGACATGCAACATAGTTGATACAGAAACCATATTCCACGAACAAGTGGAAATAGTTTACCATATCTTGCAACACGTCACTGACGATAGGCCTGCCATTTAATTTTAAGGTGCAAACCGCGATTGGGTTGTTAACACTGTCAGCTTATCAACTTTTCAAGGTGTGCGTCTGTAGAACAGTTTAGGTGTGCGTAAGTCAGACAAAGATGTCAAAGACCAAGATTTGAAAGCTTGCCATGTCTATTTTCATTTGTATTAAAGTGAAGCCGTAGCCAAAAATTTGCCTTGCTTCCAATCTTAAAAGAAATCTCACATAATTCAACAAGTTTTTCTGCCAGTTTTGTCTCTAATGTTTAAGAAAAGTTGCAGTAAAAAATTTCTGGATCCATTAGGTCTGAGTTGTTGGATGCAAGAATAGACATGCCTTCTGATGGAGATGTAATGTGAGAAAATAGCTTGTCGACAGAGATAAGTGCAACGTGGAAAATTCCAATACTAACTATCGCAGCAAGCAGCAGTGTCAGCGCCAGAAGTTTTTCTGACTCAGATCAGTGGTTTCAAGGGCTTGAACTAACCCTTTGTTTTTACAAACTTTTTTCTCCGTTTCAAGAAAATCTAGTGACAGTTCTTTTACGAGTAACATTTATCAGCATCATCAGTTTATTTCCATTAGCATAATGGCGAGAGATTTTTTCCCAAGACGCAGATCCTCAAATCTGAAACATCTATGGTTTGCAGCCAAAGCACTTCGCGCAAATCAAGTTTTTAAAAATTCCTTGAGGAAAGTCGGACTTTGGAATCAATCAATGCACTTTAGTTACCAAATGACTCTGTCTGTTGATCAGAAACTTTTGACAATTTATGATAGAGAAGAGCTCGATTGAATTAATAAAATGAAAGTCATGCTTGCCTGTAGAAAAAGTCAAAAATGTAAACATGTAACCAGAGAATTTTTGTTTGTTCTGTGTTTTGACGTGTGTGTGTGAGACCGAAAGAGACAAAAAAAAAACAAACCCAGCACGGTTTATCTATATCTAGCCACTGGCATTTAAGTGTAGTTGAGGGGACAAAGACACGAGAACTTGAAATCGTGCCAACTTGACAAGCATATGAACTTGACGTATTGTTATGGCACATAACACACAAACCTATTTTTTACGCTATCTCAACTCAAATAAGTTCAGTACCTGCACAAGAAGAAAAGCTAAGCATGTCGTTTTCATTTTTAGTAGCAACGTTCATTTCGTAATCAGGTACATTTAGAGATAATTACCCCCCATGGGGGATGCCGGGGGCTCTTTCAGTGTAAATAGTATCCCCACCTTCTGGAAATTCTGTGCAAGAAATTTCCTCTTTTTCTATCTCTGTCTTTGTTTCTGCCTTGTTCCTTTGCTTTCCGTCATTTCTTCCTATCATTTTTCTGCCTTGCTGGTCCATTCATGTGTTCGATAAAGTCTTCCGTACTTTTTCTTAGGATTGATAATTGGGTACATATGTTAGTGCATTTTTGGCTCTAGGGAAGCAATTCTAGGTAATTTAGGCCCTTTTTATACATGTTTTGGTGTCCTTAGGTATGCTTGAATTTGTGTGCAGGTGTATTTTTTAAATCCCCTGAGCGATAAATTGGACGGAGTGGTCAACCCCGGGGCATGTCCTTAGATTATGTGCGCCAATGCATTAATATATGTGCTTAATTTTCTTTTCCTTTTTTTTTCCTGTTGAAGTATTGTGTATGTTTTGAACTGGTTATAGCCCTGATATGGCTCTACGCAGTCGGCTGGGTTTTAAACAACAATAACAATAACAATAACGGTAACGTAATGTAATTTTTTTACACTTTTTAGTCCATGTTTTCATCTATCCCGAAATTTGCGCCGCTTCATTAGCATTGATCCCACGATCATTCCAACTTCACAGCACGCCGTCAACTCCGAGTTCACTCAGCCGAAGTTGTTGGGGCGACGGGATCCAGAGAATACGAGCTGCCATAGTGTTACCCACCAGAGGAGACCCTGCACTGTTGCTAGGTCACTTCGATGGGAGTTCAGCAGTGTCTGTTCTCATCCAACTTACTAAGGACATTGCTTACTAAGCCCTCTACTGACGACAGGATTCGCTTGGTAAGATGATCACCACTTACCTTGTCCTCCAACAACCCGACCTCATGAACCACTGACACGAAAGAACCCAGCTTAAATTTACCTCATGCATGCGAGCTATAGAGGAATCTGAAACGGAGATCAGCACGAGAACAGAGCACGAAGGCTCACAGAATCTGAGACAGTTTTCTCACATTGCTAATGATAACTGATGGTTTCATGATAATGGGATGATGATCATGATGCTATAGAGTTCCATCTAGGATTGGGACTGCGCGACAAGGCTGTACTGTACACTTTTTATCATAATATATCCTGGCATCAGCCAAACCCAAGAGAGAGTCTAGTATATTTAGTCGTGCCCATGTGCGGGCACAAAATCTATTTACAATACTAATGCACAACAACAACAACAACAGAACATCATCATACGAATGCACAACGACAACAGCAGCAACAGCAGCAACGACAACAACAACAAAACATTATCACACAAATTCACAACTACAACAACAACAACAAAGCATGATCAACACAGTCACATACATCCAGTCTTCCAGTAGGTTTTTCAAGGTTTCTTCTGAAGCAATAGCAATAGAAAAAATAGAACTTTCGTCCAAAAGTTATTTTTGTTATTTAAACAGTTCAGTATGCGCTACACCCATATCTGCCATGTAGTGATATGGGAGACTCCTGAGGCTTACAGAAAACTCCGTGCAAGGGTCAAAATGTTTTGAAGTGGAGGGCAGAACCGAGATTAGCCAATGCGTCAGACACAAAGGTGACATAACGAGAATGGCTGCTGTGTCATATATGCACGTTTTTATGTTGCGAGTTGGGATTGGACTCTCGAGCCAGAAAAAAATGTTAAAAGTGTAAAGTTGTGAAATAACATCATCGTACAGGGGTGGAAAGATTGGCAGTGGGTGGACTGAGGAATGGGACAATCACACAGTGAACAGACTTTCAGTTACTCTGCTGTTGATATCTGGCACTTGAATTCATGTAGGAAGAACCGTTTTGTAAAACTTCATGACTTCAAATATTTAACAGAAAGTTTCAAGCACGTATCAATCACAGTAAATCGTGTTTTATATTTTGTACGAACGACCATAGACAGTTTAAGATGATATTCATAAGAACGGACAGTTAGTGTAAGGTTAGTGGTCACAATTCAAGACTTTGTGGCTTCTATGTTTCAAGACGCATGAAACTGTCAGAACACTTCGGGTTCTTTTACTTCTTGAAAACGTGGGTGCATCGCTACAAGAGCAGTTGGCTGTGGAGGTCCCGTCTTGTGTTTCTGTCAAAGGTTTATTATGGGTCTCTTCCCTTTCTTTAATTATCAATTGGAATCCAGTGTAGTATGCGTTTTGCGGGTCTTGACCACCTAAGCCTTAAAGCTTGACCAAAACCTTAACCAACGCAAGTCTTGTTTGTAAATGGATATCACTGGTTGTTGTAGAGATTGTCCACTGACTTGGGCATTAAATGCACAGTCGTTCCAGTGAAAACCAAAAATATTGCACAGGACTGTGGAATCAGTCGAGGTTCCTATGCCCATGCCTGTGCCCTGGAAAAAATTTTTCCAGAAGTGCAGCTCCATAGTTTTTTGGAAATGAAATATGCCAATCCAGCCTAATGGAGTCAAAAGTATCAAATAGTCTCGATGTGCGAATGAGTTAAAACAATGCCTCACTTGCCTTCTGAATATCACAATATCATGCCTGAAAAAAGAAGACTCAACAAATTGACGACAAAAATGTTTCACACAAATAGATGACTTTGTCACGAGAAAGCGCGTCCCACAGAAATCGATGGAATTAAACATTTTGACAAAATGTTCAGAAAATGCTGCTACTGCTGTTTCTACTGTTGCTCCTTTTTCTGATTTCCTCATCCTCTCTGTTACATGCTGTTTCTCTCTCTCTCACTCTGCATGTGTGCACATGTGTGTGTGTGCGTGTGTGTGGGTGGGTGTGTGTGTGTGTGTGTGTGTGTGTGTGTGTGTGTGTGTTGTTGTGTGTGTGTGTGTGAGTGTGTTTGTTTGTGTGTGTGTGTGTGTTTGTGCGTGCGTGCGTGCGTGCGTACGCGCGCGTGCGCGCGAAATTACACTCATAATGAAAAGTGCAGCCCCCCTCTCCCTCCACAACTTATTCTCTCTTTATTATGAAGATCTGTTTTATTCCAGAGTTGTGCTTCCATAGTTATTGTACCATTGGCGTACCGTCTGGAATTATTTGTCTTATTCCCCTTCCCCCACACCCAGCTGTCAGTCATTCTGTAATGTCGTTCCCTTGACTGTTGCCACGACTTCCCACTTCCCTGGTTTTTCTCTCTGTCTTTCATCGTCCCTTTTCTTCTATGATCCTCCCAATTTCACCTTTGTCACGTCAAGTCTTTTCCCTGATTTCTTTTGTTGGGGTATAGTTCACCCCATCCTTACAGCGAAAGTTTATTCAGTCAAGTTTATGATGATATTGGTGGTAGAAGTTTTATGGGGATGGCTTGGGTGGGGTTGGCTTGAATTAAGTAGGATCAATGATAGTAGTGTGTTTTGTCTTGCTGATCGCTCAAGTTGCGTACGGACAGAAGGATAGAATGTACCCTTAGAAATACAAAAGCCATGATGATGATGATGATGATGATGATGATGATGATGATGATGATGATGATGATGATGATGATGATGATGATGATGAAGATGATGATGATGATGGTGATAATAATAATACAGTAAATTAAATCTCAAAACCCTCATCAACGTGTAGATTTTATGCGCGGCTTATGGTACTTGCTACGATTCTTTTGTATGTTCCGTCACATGGCATTTATTAAGGTATAGTGCGTAATTTATGGAATCATCGGAGGTCTGGAACATTGTCGTGAGCAAACTAAAACTGAGTTCATTTCAGGCGGTTTAAAGTTATGAGCAGGCTTATGTTTATGCTACCTGCCTTGTGTATTTTGAATCTTCATCACAAAAGCCATTTGTGTTACTGATATAGCGCACTTGGTATCTCTACAGACTGATATTCTCTCTGGAACAAACAAATTGAAAAACGACTCTGAAAACTTTTCTACTTTAGAAAAGAAGCGTTGCCATTTCTCAGATCTCTGGTTATTATCCCATGGCCACAATAAAGTAGATATGCGTTCATTTCTTATTTCATACATACTTTTCTCTTTGGTTTACTGTTTGTCTGTTTTGTGTCAGCGCTTTAGCCTAAATTTTGTCTGTTCATTCCTGCCCCCCACCTCTCTATCTCTCTCTCTGTCTCTGTCTCTGTCTCTGTCTGTCTGTCTCTCTCTCCACACACGCGCGCGCACACACACACACACACACACACACACACACACATACACACACATACACACACACACACACACACACACACACACACACACACAGAGACACGTATATATATATATGTGTGTGTGTGTGTATATACATAGATAGTATATATATAGATAGATAGATAGATAGATAGATAGACAGATAGACAGACAGATAGATAGATAGATAGATAGACAGATAGATAGACAGATACATTAATAGATAGATCGATAGATAGATAGATAGATAGATAGATAGATAGATAGATAGATAGACAGACAGATAGATAGATAGATAGCTAGATAGATTATTCATAGACATACATAATTACATATACATAGTGTTTGGCCTTCAGGCTAGAAATCATCAGAAGTTGCCTGCTGCTTTGTCCCCTCTCTCCGACCCATATTACATTTGTGTGTGTATATCTATTAAATCTGTCTGTATATCAGGCTTGTTCATCTCCTGTTTCACGTGTATCTATGTGCTTTTCAGCTTTCTGTGTTTAGACAGCTTCATGTTACCATAGGCCATCTTCATGTAATGACTTCCTGTCTCAGACAATACGCCAGACACTGTCAATACCAAAATATTTCATTAGAAAATGGGCAGGTTCGGGCCGGATCACATGGGCTGTCGTTGAAGGTAGAAGGGGAAACACAGAAAATAAGATGGGCAAATCGTATTAGCTGTCCCTGTCCGCTTGTTTTCACAGACGTTTTGTGTGATTATAAGCTTGGAAGTTGAGCAGTTTTTAGACCTAACGTAGGATCCAAAAGTGTGTTTTTATAGAATAAGAATAATTCAGTAACTAATGATGTGCTGTTATAGAATAAGAATAATTCAGTAACTAATGATGTGCTGTTATAGAATAAGAATAATTCAGTAACTAATGATGTGCTTTTATAGAATATGAATAATTCAGTAACTAATGATGTGCTTTTATAGAATAAGAATAATTCAGTAACTAATGATGTGCTTTTATAGAATATGAATAATTCAGTAACTAATGATGTGTTTTTATAGAATAAGAATAATTCAGTAACTAATGATGTGCTTTTATAGAATATGAATAATTCAGTAACTAACTAATGATGTGCTTTTATAGAATAAGAATAATTCAGTAACTAATATAGTAATAATGTGCTTTTATAAAATAAGAATGATTCAGTAACTAATGATGTGCTTTTATAGAATAAGAATAATTCAGTAACTAATAATGTGCTTTTATAGAATAAGAATAATTCAGTAACTAATGATGTGCTTTTATAGAATAAGAATGATTCAGTAACTAATAATATGCTTTTATAGAATAAGAATGATTCAGTAACTAATGATGTACTTTTATAGAATAAGAATAATTCAGTAACTAATAATGTGCTTTTATAGAATAAGAATAATTCAGTAACTAATGATGTGCTTTTATAGAATAAGAATAATTCAGTAACTAATAATGTGTTTTTATAGAATAAGAATAATTCAGTAACTAATGATGTGTTTTTATAGTATAAGAATAATTCAGTAACTAACTAATGATGTGCTTTTATAGAATAAGAATAATTCAGTAACTAATGATGTGTTTTTATAGTATAAGAATAATTCAGTAACTAACTAATGATGTGCTTTTATAGAATAAGAATAATTCAGTAACTAACTAATGATGTGCTTTTATAGAATAAGAATAATTCAGTAACTAATAATGTGCTTTTATAGAATATGAATAATTCAGTAACTAATAATGTGCTTTTATAGAATAAGAATGATTCAGTAACTAATGATGTGCTTTTATAGAATAAGAATAATTCAGTAACTAATAATGTGCTTTTATAGAATAAGAATAATTCAGTAACTAATAATGTGCTTTTATAGAATAAGAATAATTCAGTAACAAATAATGTGCTTTTATAGAATATGAATAATTCAGTAACTAATGATGTGTTTTTATAGAATAAGAATAATTCAGTAACTAATAATGTGCTTTTATAGAATAAGAATAATTCAGTAACTAATGATGTGCTTTTATAGAATAAGAATAATTCAGTAACTAATAATGTGCTTTTATAGAATAAGAATAATTCAGTAACTAATAATGTGCTTTTATAGAATAAGAATAATTCAGTAACTAATGATGTGTTTTTATAGTATAAGAATAATTCAGTAACTAACTAATGATGTGCTTTTATAGAATAAGAATAATTCAGTAACTAATAATGTGCTTTTATAGAATAAAAATAATACAGTAACTAATGATGTGCTTTTATAGAATAAGAATAATACAGTAACTAATGATGTGCTTTATAGAATTAGGATAATACAGTAACTAATGATGTGCTTTATAGAATAAGGATAATTCAGTAACTAATGATGTGCTGTTATAGAATAAGAATAATTCAGTAACTAATGATGTGCTTTATAGAATAAGGATAATTCAGTATCTAATGATGTGCTTTTATAGAATAAGAATAATTCAGTAACTAATAACAGTTAAAGTCATGGTCTGTGTTTCATATTTGCTCATTACAGTCTGTGTTTCATATTTGCTCATTACACTTTACAATGACAGATACTTAGAGTGATGTAAACACCAATTATCAATAATGAAATAGAAATGGAATTTGCTACTGGTGGGAACAATTAGTGACAAAGTGGCAAAACAAACAGAATCATGTACACTTATACCGTCAAGACTACCCGTTTGTCCCAATTAAGACCACAGAATCATGTATATTTGTACTGTCAAGACTACCCGTTTGTCCCAATTAAGACCATTTAATAATATTTTTGTGAACAGCTGAAAATCTTTTAGTGACTAAAATATAATATTTCTGGTCTCTGGAACCTGAAGAATGAATGGATCATGTTCATTATGTCGCTTGCATTGGCTGTTTGTCATCCAACAGCACTTGCTGTTCGGGATTTGCTTT
Source organism: Monoplex corrugatus (assembly GCA_030674185.1). Classification (NCBI taxonomy): domain Eukaryota; kingdom Metazoa; phylum Mollusca; class Gastropoda; order Littorinimorpha; family Ranellidae; genus Monoplex; species Monoplex corrugatus. The sequence goes on along the minus strand of CM060305.1, from coordinate 16,953,996 downwards.
GGAAGAAGCAAGATTTTTCTTAAACAGCCGGGAATTTCTTTTTATAGGATCATTGCGCTCAGGGAGGTTACCTTTGTGCTCACCTTTTTTCTCTCTCTTTTTTTCCGTCCCATTTTCTACGCCACTTTAATGGCCACAGAAGCTGGAACAGTTTTTTACAATGCGATGATGACGATGTCGATGAGGTTGATAATCATGATGCTATGGAATTCCATCTAGGATTGAGACTGCGTGACAGGGCTGTACTCTACGCTTACTATCATAATACATTCTGGCGTCAACCAGGCCCGAGAGATACAGACACCTGCGGTGTTGGTCAGAAAATTTTAGCAACACCCTCACTGACGCATCCGTGAAGTGGATGAGACTCGGCTGTGTGGTCCCAGTCTTCCCAATGAGCCCATAGCACGCCCAATTCTGGGTAGGAGCCGGTTAGAGCCGAAAAATCCCACAATGATTTTTGAAGGTACTGATGGGGATTCGAACCCACAACCTTCCAGTCGGTAGTCCGTTACGTTAACCACTATACGACGGTCACTGGTATAGCCGGGAAATATTTGATATAATTTTGCCCGCAGGCATAGCACACGGACGCCATTTGACAAACTGAAACAGAATCTGAAATCAAACTGAATCAATTCCCCACCCAGTACTCTCCCCACCCTTCCATCAAAGCTTTTTGTTTTTCCTCAAGCAGTAACTTAAATCTGAATTAATGAAGGGGATATTAATGGCTATCGTCTCACTTCCTGTGAACTACCCTAAGAAAGGACAAAAACGATAAGAGGCAGTAAGAAAAAAAGGCATAGCAAAATCCGGAGAAGAACCCTGGTGTGTCCTGGTGTCGTCTTAGACATGTATGTGGTAAGTCTTGTCGTTGCCCTGGTTCTGCATGTATAAAATATTCATTTGGCACTTTGCAAGTTACCCTATTTTGAAAAAAAAAAAGGATGGGTGTAACTTCCGCTTGGGCCACTTCTTCCTTTTTCCTCCCTGCCCGCCCGCTCTGTCTGTCTGTCTGTCTGTCTGTCTGTCTGTCTGTCACTGTCTGTCTGTCTGTCTAGTCTGTGTGTTTCTCTCTCTCTTTCTCTTCTCTCTCTCTCTTTCTCTCTCTCCCTTCCCAAGACATTAATGTACGTGTAATGCAGTTTGTGAAAGTTTGCTGTGTAAACATTATAGATATTACTGGGGTCGTTATCATTTACGTATTCTATTTCCATAAGGCCATAGAAAATGGCTGTTTGCAAGCACCAAACAGGCATTCTAACAAGGATTATTACAGTCCTTACACTTATTGTTTGTTTGTCATACATTCACAGTCCTTACAATTATTTTTGTTTGTATACATCCACCCTCCATTAGAATTTGTGTTAATTGTCTCTTTGTCTTTGAACATCCCTTGTATGTGTAAACCAAATGTGTCAGCAAACATTTCTGCGTTGTTCATGTATAGATCTCTACTACATTTAAACAGTGCCTTATATTTTGAGTGGGCATAAACATATAGTTGAAATACGAACCTTTTAGTAAGGATTTTACAGATGTAAATTGATAGATTTCTGCCAAATTCAGTAAAGTATTTGAATGAAATGGAATAGTGAGTTTATATCTTATGAAGATTGATAATGAACAACAAAAAAACCCTGTCATTTTTAGTTCACATCTTATGAAAATTAATAGTAAAAAAAATGTTCGTCTTTTTAAGATCAAAAACAAACTATGTCCACAAGTTCAGCACAGGAAAAACAGACCATCATAATAGCTATATGTGTGTCTTTAGTCATTTTTATATATTTTCCTCTTCGCATGAAGAGATGGCGCAAACAAGGATGGCCTCTAGGGTGCCATTTCTCAAGATATTGAGCTGGCATGCTGATCAATATCTGTTGATTTCATTTGGGGGTAAGGTGCAGGAGGCAACATTGGCCAGGAAAAGTTGTGGAAAAAGTGAAGTGGAAATGTGTTTTCATCGTAAAGATATAAAAACAGGATAAATTTCACTAAGGATACACGCCAAAGAAAAACGAAAGGTTAGGTGAGAAATATGAAGTGGAAACTGCTGTTTTCATCGTAAAGATATTAAAACATGGATAAATTTCACTAAGGATACATGCCAAAGAAAAACGAAGCGAAGAATAAAAGCTAAACTTTGATGAATAAAAGAAAAAAACGTCAGACGAATCGTTCCCTTGCTTTTTGGTGTTCATATCATACCAGTGAAATTCCTCTGCTTTGTAATGACATGTTTGTGCTCAGTTTTCTCTAACAGTCGGCATTCCACACACACAACACAACATACACACACACACACACACACACACACACACACACACACACACACACACACACACACACACACACACACAATCAACACACACATAATACATACATGAATACAGACATACATACATACATACATACAATACATCATTAACATACATACAATACATACATACATACATACATACATACATACATACATATACATACATACATACATACATACATACACACGCACGAACGCGCGCGTGCGCGTACATAATCAAAAACCTAGGACAGAGACTCTCCGAAATAGTTACATATTTTCCAGGTTTACCAGGCAGAATCAGACAACATATGCTACAAACTGCTAGAAACTAGTTGTACAAACTTCTGTGCATCACACCGATGAAGTGTCCACCTTGAAAATCCCCAGTGCAAAATCACAACACACCGGCATTTATATAGTGTTGCCTTTTCTTTTTGAAAAACAACAAAAGACTGCATAAGTGACATATGAACATACAGGTAAGAAAATTCAATTTCTAGGAGCCTAAACTGTTTGTGGACTTGACTTGTATTAAAACAGAACCTATATATACTCAATATACGTTTTTATATGGATACCTAAATTTCTCTTTCTCGTCAGCCAGGTCCTTTTTTCTTTCCTTTTTTTTTTTCTTCTTCTTGTTCTTCTCCTTTTTAATTTTACTTGTATTATGAGGGAGTTCCTCGATTTGTGGGAAGGATTTCTCATGTTTACAGTAAGCCTGCAACAGAAGACATCTTTATGTATTAAATCTGGAATGGAGACAAGAAATAGATAGGCGTGCCAGCAGACACGTGATGTGAGAATGGAAGAAGGGAGACAGCGTGTCAGTGGGGCCAAGCACAGGAAGGTAAAGCCCCCAGTCGCAGCAAACAGCTGTGTTAAAGCCAGTTCTTGTCTGAACGGCTTAGTTTTGTGATTTCATAAACTTGTCATTTGTTCTGACAAAAAGCCTTTTTTCATAAAATCAGATTCAGCACAAATATTTTTACCAGTAGATCGTTTATCAATAAACGTTTTCATCATCAATGATACAGGTTATCAATGATTTACTGTAGTAACCATGATATTATAATTTATTTTAACATAGTACAAATAATGTGATGTTATTTCGGTAAATCTTTAAATCTGAAATGTCTGCAATTTTTACGGCAACGCTTTGACACAAATCAAGTTTAAAGGACGAATTTAGTAAAAAAAATTAACAAGGGAATTTATAAGTATTATGTAGACGTCAAATGGTCTTGTCTGTTAATTAAACAGAGATTTTAGACAATATACGAGAAAGGAGAACAAGGTAGAACTAGTATATGAACTACTGCTTGCCTACAGAAAATGTTGCAAACACGTCTCTCGGGACTTTATGCTTGTTTCACTGTGTTCTTGTGTATCTATGGATGTATGTACTTGTGTGCGAGAGAAAGAGAGAGAATGAGTGAATGAGTGAATGGGTTAGAGAGACAGAGATGAAGAAACAGAAGAAGGACATGAAATAAAAGAAAAATACGATAGTTTTCTCTGCTTTTTTCTTTCTATTTGCCCCACTAGACGAAAGTTTCCTCTCCTTTTTCTTTCTATTTGCCCCACTAGACGAAAGTTTCCTCTCCTTTTTTCTTTCTATTTGCCCCACTAGACGAAAGTTTCCTCTCCTTTTTTCTTTCTATTTGCCCCACTAGACGAAAGTTTCCTCTCCTCTTTCGTTTCTATTTGCCCCACTAGACGAAAGTTTCCTCTCCTCTTTTCTTTCTATTTGTCCCACTAGACGAAAGTTTTCCTCTCCTCTTTCTTTCTATTTGCCCCACTAGACGAAAGTTTCCTCTCCTCTTTTCTTTCTATTTGCCCCACTGGATGAGTTTTCCTCTCCTCCTTTCTTTCCATTTGCCCCACCAGACGGAAGTTTCCTCTCCTCTTTTCTTTCCATTGCCCCACTTGACAAACTTTTCCTCTCCTCTTTTCTTTCCATTCGCCCGACAAGACGAAAGTTTCCTCTCCTCTTTTTTTCCCATTTGCCCTACTTGACAAACTTTTCCTCTCCTCTTTTCTTTCCATTCGCCCCACTACACAAACTTCTCCTCTCCTCTTTTCTTTCCATTCGCCCCACTAGACGAAAGTTTCCTCTCCTCTTTTCTTTCCATTCGCCCCACTAGACGAAAGTTTCCTATCCTTTTTTTCTTTTCATTCGCTCCACTAGACATAAATCGAGTTGTTGAAAGCAAGAAGCTCTTGAGAATACCTTATTGCTGTATTCAACATGTAGAAACGTTTCAACATTTATGTTCTAAGAGCAGTATTAATTTTTCACAAAAAATCCCCCTGTGATGATAATGAGTTAGTTTGGACCAAAACGACAACCAGTGATCTCGAAGAATCCTGGACTGTACGCAGAACTTTTGTCACTGTACAGGTCGTTACCATGAATTACTATATCTACCAAACTGAAGGCGGACACCAACGCAGTGATACACTGATATGCAAGAGCAGGTCAGTTGTTACATTGCGAAATGAGCTCGACCTTCAGGCATCGAATCATGAGTTCACAATTCAACAGTTGTGCTGGTCAGATCGATAATGTGGTACATTTTTGGAACAGTGCCCAGGAGGGGTTGACAGAGAGTAGGGAAGTGTGGAAGAGAGGGGACAGGAGAATGGCAAAGAGAGGGAATGGCGAAGAAGGGGAATGGCGAAGAATGGGACAGTCATATTTCAAAAACCGCACTGCACAGACTTTCAATCACTCTGCCGTTGATACCTGAAGCTTGAATCCATGTAGTCCTGGGGTATGGTGAGAGAGAAAACAAAACGTTTGTAGAAATACCGTGTTATCGGATACTGCTGCAGAGTTTCATGACATTGCTGTTTCGATAGTATATAGAAGTCGACCATGTCAGCATAACTTCATGTTAATAAGAGAAGTTTAATGTAAGGTTGGTTGTGAGGATTTAATGATATTTCATGGCTCCCTAGTCTCAGATATGTAACGCAATCCGAGCACTAGAGTTTCTGTTTTTTGGCAAAGTGGGCCATTACTACATTACTACATTGACACTTGACTGATCATTTTCCATGATGTTCTGTCAGCAGTTCATCATTCATCATCCTCTTTGTCACTGACCAGCTAGGATCCAGTGCACTATCCGGTTTGCAGAACATAATAGTGGAATTCCTGAAGCATATCCAAACCTACTGGCACATCGTATGCTGTAAGATATCACTGACTGTTCATCAGACTGCTCTCTGTACCGTTCATTTGACCCAAACATAAAATCGTTTCAGTAAACACCGCGAGTATTGCTCAAGAATCTGAGTCGTATGCATCAGGTGCTCAAGACATGGGAAGAATTGTTCTACATTCTGACTCTGAATTTCTTTGTATGCAGAAATAATGTAATAGGGAAAGGATTTGTATACAAATTGATGACGACATGTTTCACACAGAGTGATGACTATACTGACAGAAAGTACACGTTATAAAAACTGATGATATCAATTTAAGCGAGAACTTTCATGCAGATCGTTGCTATTGCTGTTTCTGCTTCTGTTTCTGATACTGATGTTGTTGCTGTTGCTGTTGCTGTTGCTGGCGCTGCTCTTCCTCGCACTACTGCTACGTCTACTCTTTTACTCCTCTCTCTGTCTCTCATACATACAAAAAGTGTGTGTGAGTGTGTGTGTGCGAATGATTTGTGTGTGTGTGTGTGTGTGTGTGTGTGTCTGTGTGTGTGTGTGTCTGTGTGTGTGTGTGTGTGTGTGTGTGTGTGTGTGTGTGTGTGCGTCTGTGTGTGTATGTGCGTGTGGTGGTGGTGGTAACGTTTCCTTCCTTTCACCATTATTACACTTAAACTCATGAGAATTTTATCATTCTCCACTACCATAACTCTGTCTCTACGCTCGCGCGCGCACGCACCACACACACACACACACACACACACACACACACACACACACACACACACACACACACACACACACACACACTCTCCTCTCTCTCTCTCTCTCACACACATACACCACACACACACACACACACACACACTCTCTCTTTCACACACACACACACACACACACACACACACACACACACACACACACACACACACACACACACACAAGCGTTACAGACAGATAAATAGATAGATAACCTATTTTTGTGTCCGTCTTCTCTACTATTCTTGTAATGTGTCTCTTCTTTGTTTCTCGTTCTCATACTCCCTTGTTTACATCATTAGATTTGATTTGATTTATCAAGATTTGCGCTATTAATATGTAATTATATATTATTAGCATCTGGAGGTATTTGTCCTATTACCCCATGCAAACAAGACCTGTCAATCATTCTGGAATATCATTCACTTTTCTATTGTTATGGCTTCTCATTCCCCTGACTTTTCTCTACTCTGCATCTTTTCATGCCCATTTTCTTCTCTAATTCTCCTAATTTCCCCGTCATCACATCAAATCGTGTCTCTGATTTTCGTTTGAGTCTTGTTGGGGGTATGAGTAATTTTTTTTTCACCTAATCACTACAATGAATAGTTGTATTGAGATGTTTATCATAGCTGAGTTTGAAGTTTGCATGGTAGAATATTTTCTGTTGAGATGGCTTGGGGCTTGCAGTGGGTGGTACTGATAATGCAAACATGTTTTGAAATAATTTTTACAGACTTGGAAGAACAGTTAGAAAATAAAATTCAGGAGGGAAACGGCAAAGAATCCACATAGTAGGAAGAAACCGAAGACCTCACCAGTACTTAATGTTTAACATACATATACTATGCCATTTGGACTTTCTATCACATGGTATATGTTATCTAGTGCCCGCGAAATCATCTGATACTGTATCGCCATTTTGAGAAATCTGAAACTGATCTAAATGGCCGCTAATGGTTTCAGGATAGGTTTATGGCGTCAACATTTTAAGACAGGGTTATGGGGTCAGCTCATTTTATTTTTGTTGTATGTTATTTTATTCGGGCATTTGTAGTGCCAGTGTAGCATTTTCTGTGTCATCTGCAAACTGATGGCCGAGCCTTTAGGGAACAAAACATACAGTGAAACTGCTTGTCTTCCACAAATGCTGAAAATCCTTGCCATCCATGTCCATAAAACTAACCAAAACATCAAAATGTCAAAGTCACAGCCCTTTGGCAACCCACACAATGATGACTTTGAACGCAAACCCTACAGCTCTACCTCATAATCAAACTGGGGCCCTGATCTCCACTTGGCATCAATATCCTGCACTAATGCACCAAAATCACTATCCCACCCCCTCCATTTCCCTTTCCCAATCTATTATACCCCAAACAACCTCTCCCTTCCCTCCCCAAACGTACTTTATCTTTTCCTTCCCTTTCATATTATTATCATTTTCCTTCCCCATACTGCTGATTATTCAGTTCATCACCACCAGTATAAGTTCTATATCATTATCATTCATTTCACCTATAATTTCTACTGTACTGATATCATTTGAACATCCTACGCTGGATATTTCTCTGCCCCCGATCCGACACACTCGTGCGTATGTACGCTCATTATACACACATTCGCCGACGTAGCTCCTCCTCCCACACATATACATTCACACACACGCGCGCGCGCGCGCGCGCAACACACACACACACACACCACCACACACACACACACACACACACACACACACACACACACACACACACACAGATGGGTTGGGGATCGGAGATGAAATGTTTCGATTTTTTTATGTGTGGTATTTGACAATTGAAGAACTTTTAACAAGAAAGCGTAGTGGAGGAGCAGAAGAGGGGGAAAAAGCCAACCCCCCCCCCCCTCACAAGAACAAATACATTCACAGTATAGTCCTTGCCAAACAGAGGTGCACTGTCCTTTAACCCTTTGACTCGTGCACCCTATCCACCAAATGCAAAAACTTAACCCTTAGATTCCCTCACCCTATCCACAGCTTCTTGCAGGAAGCTGGTGGATAGAGTGAGGGAGTCAAAGGGTTAAGTTTTTGCTTGGCTAGCATGGCTGACAATGCAGGATTTCTGATGAACTGGATGCGGGAGCCAAAGGGTTAAACGTAGAGAACATGGGGAGAAAGTTGTCCACACACACACACACACACACACACACACCACACACTCACAACACAAATGAGACTGAAGCTGTATTCTTCTAGTAGTCCGCTTACCATCACTCGCAACATCACAGGCACGAGCCCTTACCAAAGGACAGAGTATCCAACAGCGACAAGAAGGCAAAAAAAAACTCTTCTATACTGTCGGCTGCCGTATCGCATCGGGGACTCGGGACATATTACCCTTCCATTTGCCTCCCTTTGCTCCCTTACGTAAGTTTGTCGCCCCAGTTCATGTCTTCCGAACTCTACCGCCTTTATGGGTCATAAATGTGTGGGGTCTGTTATGGTTCAGGATCGGGCTGTAGGGATGTGGATGTCTTGGTGATGATGGTGTATTGGGGATATTTGTGTGGCATGTAATATCTCTGTCTCTGTCTGTGTGTCTGTCTGTGTGTCTGTCTGTCTCTCTCTGTCTCTCTGTCTCTGTTTCTCTCCCCTCTCTCTGTCTCTGTCTCTCTCCTCTCTCTCTGTCTCTCTCTCTGTCTCTGTCTCTCTTCTCCCTCTCTTTGATCCTCTCCTCTCGCCCCCTCCCGTTCCTTTTTCTTTTGCACATCTGTTTCAAACGCGCACGCTCACAGACCACACACACACACCGCGGCGCGCACACGCTCCCCTCACATACGCGCACGCTCACACACACACACGCCTAGCCAAGTGCACCGCACGCGGCACACACACACACACACACCAACCACGCACGCACACACACACATATAACACACACACACACACACACACACACACAACACACACACACAACAACACACACACACACATACACACAAAACACACACACATACACACACACAACACACCACACACACACACATACACACACACACACACACATACACACAACACACACACACAACATCAATACACACACACAACACACACACACACATACACACACACACACACACATACACACACACACACACACACACACATACACACACACACACACACACAACATACACACACACCCCACACAACACACACAACACACCACACCACACACCACACACACACACACACCACACCACCATACACACACACACACACTCAGTTCTAATCCCGCTTGTTACCTCCCCTTTACGATGCGTTTCTACCTCCCCCTTTTTTCTGTGTGTTATACGACATGCAAACTGTTCGTGTCTTGTAAATGTATGTTGTTTTTATGAGTGTTCCCCAGTACGTTTCTGGTCCCAGTTGAAGCCCCAAAGGTCAGAACCTGTAGATATTTCGTCTGCATATGTGTTACTGTGTACAGTATTCAATTGTTATGGGTGCAATGCAGATGTTTTGGCTATAATGATAAGGGAAGATTATTTAATAGAGGGATTCCAGGTTCATGGTATAGAACACAGATATTGCCAGAGTTTGCTGATGAAAACCCAATTAATACATAGAGGAAATAAAATCTCTTTTAAAGATCCCCGCATATACTTAATAATACGTACGTCACAATGTCAACCATTCATGATTAGCTCAAAAAAGAAAGATCAAAAACAAACAAATAAACAAACAGAAGTCAAACAAACAAAAAAGTAAGCAATTTGGGTATGGAGTGAAAGTCACAAATATGTTATCCCCATTTAAAGATAAGAAGAGTTCCCAGTATATCTGAAATATTTGGCATTTGTTTACCCAAGATCTAAGAAACCGTGATGCCATTAATTATAACGACAAATTCTCAGAAGTAAAAAAGATGTTATTTAAAATTTGGTGAGAAAGAACATTCACTCCAATTGATTAAATCGCAGTTCTTAAGTCCCTTGTACTCATCATCATCATCATCATTATCATCATCATCATCATGTGCCCTGCCGCATGGCGTTGGTGATCATTGGCGCCCATATGCACCTATTCCCTTGTCGCCGCAAGCACATCTTCCACCCTCTCTGTTCTCAGTCACCATGCGAGTCCGTCCAATATTTTCTCCCTGGGTCTACCTGGTGTTCTCTTTCTCTCCATCTTTTCTGTTGTGACCAGGTGCTCTAATTCTCCTTTCCTCATAAAGTGGCCTATAAATGTTACTTAGTCTTTACCTAATCGTCCTCATCAATGATCTTGTGTCTGCCTCCACCAAGACTGTCTCGTTTGTTTTCTTTACTGTCCATGGAACTCTCAACTTTCTTCTTAGAAACCACATATCGACTGCCTCAATCTTGTTTGGCTTTGCGTGTTGACTGTCCACGCCTCACAACCGTATAACATAATCGGTTCTATGTAACACTCAAGAAGTCTCTTCCTGATTTTAATTGATAGGCATTTGTTAGCAAGAATGCTTTTCATCTTCTTGAATGCTGTTTTGGCTTGGCCGATTCTGCTGGCTATTTCTGATGTGCATCTGTCCAAACTTATATACTTGTGGGTGTTTGTTCCGGATCCACCTGATCACTTTATACAAAAGTTTTTAAAAGTTGTTTTCAGTTTATGGAATGGCACAACAGGACAAGGTCAGACAAAAAACTGACACTAAAACCAGAAATCAAGGGACAGTGTAACCTGATATACGAGTATGCCTTCAAACTTCCATGAGTAAGACATTTTAAAACTTCGAACCATAAATAGGTGTTGCAATGGAAAGGTGTTCATTTCTTAAAAACACCGAGTAATGTAGGCCAGCTTTTGTTTCATTTTTTCATGAAGGACAGTGTGTTTTGGGTCCGTACGTTTAAGGCCTGTATTTCAATTGGTAATCACATAACACCTAAGAAATCAAGTGAATTGATTACTAGACCTGTTTTCTGTGACTGAAAAAGTCAGAGGCAATAAACTGAAAAAGAAAGAGGCATACTCCATCGAAGATTTTCTTAAAGAAAAGGGCAAATGTTTTACCTAAGAAAGGTTTAAAAATATCACTGACTGCCGTATTGATTTTGTCACTTATAATAGATACATTTCCTCAATCGAACAGTATTTAATAACAACAGAATTCAACTGAACAACAACATGAATACTATTTTGAATATACCAAGTGCATTAAGAATAATGATACTGACAAAAGGCATGCAAATTTAGCAAACGCCTTGTTAAACCACAAAACAACAAAGTAAATGTTAGTGCAGAAAGTAGTATACAATGTGTCGTTTACTTGGTGTCTCCTGATACTTGACAAGTCTTCACGTTAGGGAAACGATATTATTTCTAGTCAAAAAGCAATTAAAAAATCTGAATTAAATGGTGTTAAAGTAAAATGGCCGCAAATAAGAATAGCTCGTCGAAGTATTGCTACCAGTATTGTTTTAAACGCAATGGGTATAGCAACTATGACAAACTGTACACAAATTGTACATTATAACACAAGAATCTGTTGAACATTTCTTGTGGAACTGTAACTGAATCCGTATCTTTTGGAACTTAGTAGTAGAAATTTAATCAGTGAAAATACAAATAACCTGCAACGTCAAAACAAAAACAAAAAAAACAAAAGAGAGAAGAGAGAGAGAGAGACAGGCAGGCAGACAGACAGACAGGCAAACAGACAGACACAGACATTTGCTTCCTATCGCACTGCTTGCAAATCATTTATCTACAAATAGAGAGAGAGACAAACAGACAGACAGACACACAACAGAGACTTTGCTTCCTATCGCACTGCTTGCAAATCATTTATCTACAAATAGAGAGAGAGAGAGACAGACAGACAGACAGACAGAGACATTTGCTTGCAAATTATTTATCTACAAACGTATGCCCTGGCACCGCCTGCCGACCTGAATCCAAAACACGCAGACCCATCCCAGCTCCCAGCTCAGACTGAATCAATCCACTGCAATCCTGAATCTTCCCTACTGTCCCTTACTATTTTTAAAGTGAAAACTGAAAACTTAATTTCAGAGTTGGAAATCAAACACTATCCTCTTACTGCCCGTGGACCAAATAGAGAAAGAGAAAAGTTAGAGGGAGTACAGGAAAGCCATCACAAAATCTAGAGCGAAGCCCAGAGGCGGCGGTCTGGTATCATCTTAATATGTCTGTGGTAACTCCTATGGCTGCCCTTGTACTATACGTATTGAATACTTTCTTGTAAAGAAACATGTTTCTCTTCTCCCCACCCCTCTCTCTCTCTCTCTCTCTTGTCTTCTCTCTCTCTCTCTCTCTCTCACTCATTCTCTCTCTCTCTCTCTCCTCTCTCTCTCTCTCTCTCTCTCTCGCCCCTCCCCCATATACAGGGGGGTGCAAAAGTAGGTATACAGTAAGTATCACATCATTATTATAATGCTTAATTCCGCTCTCGATTAGAGGAGTGTGTGAATACCGACGGCAAGCAGTTTGAGTATCTGAGGGATTAAGGCTGTGCTTGTTATTACATGTATATGCAATATTCATTTGTTTGTATAATAAATGCAATGAGTATTGTACGTGTTTTCTTTTTTCATAACTGTATACCTACTTTTGCACCCCCCTGTATAGAGATATTGACCATGAACATCTGCCTAGATGATGCAGTGGAGGAACGTTTGCTGTGTAACCAAATGATTGGTATTTCTAGAGACATTGTCGTGTACGTATTTTATTTCCTTAAAGCCAAAGGAAACAAAACGTTTGCAATCGCCAAACACCTATATTTCCAAAGTGTTCTTACAATCTATATCCAATCTTTCACATGCACCTATCATTACACAGGCTGGTGGCCCATCATTACAGTTTGTGTCGGTTGTTCCAGTCTTTCCTTCCTGTAGTGGTGTGTGTGTGTGTGTGTGTGTGTGTGTGTGTGTGTGTGTGTGTGTGTGTGTGTGTGTGTGTGTGTGTGTGTGTGTGTGTGTGTGTGTGTGTGTGTATGTTCGTTCGTTCTTTGATTTAACGTCTTTTCACTATAAGTGATATTAGACGTGTGTGTGTGTGTGTGTGTGTGTGTGTGTGTGTGTGTAGTGTTGTGTGTGTGTGTGGTGTGTGTGTGTGTGCGCGCGCGCGCACTGGCACGCGCGCGCGTGTGGGCAATCTATCAGTACATATTTTCCAGATTGCTTATACCTTATCCTTACCAGACATAAAAAGCGCCTATTGGCGTGAAATGCCAACGTTTAAGCTATGATTTCTTGGAGATGTATGGATTTTCCTGCCACAGTTTAGACCCAAATGGAGCGACTGTGTGCGTGTGTGTGTGTGTGTGTGTGTGTGTGTGGGGGGGGGGGGGTGTGTGTGTGTATGTGTGAGTGTGCGTGTGTGTGTCTCTCTCTATGTGATGTGTGTGTTGTGTGTGTGTGTGTGTGTCTCTCTCTCTCTTCCTTCTCTCTGGTGTGTGTGTGTGTGGTGTGTGTGTGTGTGTGTGTGTGCGTGGTGTGGGGTGGTGTGTGTGTGTGTGTGTGTGTGTGTGTGTGTGTGTGTGTGTGTGTGTTACATCTCACTAGATGAGAACTTCACCTAAGTACGAACATGGAAAGTGCTGCAAATACAGACAAAATGAAATGAAACAACAACACAACAACAACAACAACAACAACTAACATGTTACATAATTATAATAGCATTGTCCATATTATGCATGCGGTATGGCTCGTATGTAAAAAAAGAAGAACAGAATATTTTCCAATCTTCTTCTATGTTTTTTGTTGTTCATTAACTTCGTCTTCTTGGTGTTCTCCTGCTTGCATTCAAACAACATTAACGACAAACAGCCGCCTGTAAATTACCAGTCCCTTCTTATTTTCCAATCTTCCCACTTCATAACCTTTTCTTGATCAGTGCTGCCTCCCACACCCTATTTCATGAAACAGGAAATAATCAACAGATATTTTTTTCTTTGATCAGCATGTCAGCTAAACATCTGAGAAATGCCTCCCCAGCAGATATCTTCTTTTGAGGCGTCCTTTCATCCCCATCAGCAAGACAAACAAAACCAAAACAACACCCACAAAACAACCACGACAACAATAGCAGTAACAACCACCAACAAAAACAATCCAAGATGGTAGAGCCGTTCTAAAAGGCTCCCCTTTTACACAATTTTTTTGGGGGGTACTTTTCAAGGTCGCTGTCACCTTGAAAAGATCCAGTAGAAATACAATTTGATAAGCATCCAGGATAATGGTAGACTGTCACAAAGGTGAAAACATCTTAAACATTGTCGGAAGTTCCTTAGAAAGTGCTGTTTTACACACCTTCGTCAAAAAGTGTTGATTTTAGGCACCTTCCCCCAAATTACTTCTCTCGATTTATTATCAAGATAAAAACAATCCCCACAAAAATGCCATATCCAGTTTGCAATTCATTTCATTTTTCATTCAATGCCATGATCTATGTAAAGTGGATAAATGGTTATGAGAAGGTGATGAACAGCACAACGACGTAATTCTGAGTGGCTGACCTGTGCAACTACGGCTGCCATTTTGTAAACCGATTCCTATTATTTTAAAGTGATTGGCATAGTTGCTGCTCATGTGAACGTGTGCGTGAAGTCATCGTGAGAAGAAGGGTTCCTTTGTTTGAATTCTATTGACATGATTTTATTTAGCATTTAATACTACACAAGCACATCCTTTTGTCATCAAAACTTCTTGTGAGCTGACAAGTCACTCCCAGGTCATTCTCTGGGTTTTCCTTCTGTCAACTCAAAACAAAGAAAAATCAAGAAGAGAGCTTACAAAGATAGAGAATCCATGGATATCACAGCCGACCGATCATGCATATTCACAAAGTGAAAGAGACTGAGGTCACAGCTTCCGGTTAAAAGCCGCCACATTTACTGGTCACGACTGGGTACCTTACCTTGCTCAGGGGTGTTGAAGGTAAAGCAGTGAGAAAGAGGAGTGGAGCCTGCCCTAGAAAACTGTTCTTAGGATCGTGAGTTTATCATCACCTCATTCCTCCAACGACCTTCGTGGTATGGGACTAGCATTAATATTTTAACCCCTTTTTATTGATTGATTTTATTCTCTCTCTCTCTCTCTCTCTCTCTCTCTCTCTCTCGTCTTTATCATTGTTAGGTTAATTAAGTCAAGTCACGTGAGGTTTTACACAGGTGTAGAATATTGCCACATGGATGCAAGCAGAATTGGATTAAGCAGAATTGGATGTTTCATTAAAATGTCAATAACTCATCCATCTATGTCTAGTTCGGGTAATTTGCAATAACAGTATTCAGCAAGGTAGGCTACATCGATTGTGTCTTGTCTTGTTTGGAAGGTTCAATGGCAGGTCAGTCTATTTCAGGAAGCTGATGCAAGCAAAGCCCGTTATGGAAAAAAATCAAACCGGAGTTCAACCACGTTGAAGTTCTTCCTTTTTCCTGCCCTCCCCCCCCCCCCCCCCCAAAGTGTTACACGTTTCTTGCACGATTTGCCTTCAACTGAAAGCTGATCTCAGTGAATATTTCAGTGTTGAGTTTCCCAGTGGTGTCAAAATTGCTGCACAAATTTCATTCACATTGTCTCATAACTAGCTAAGATATTTGCACTTTTTTTTAATTTGTTGTCCGTATTTGAGCAAGTTGTTTCAACAATACTGATCCAGTTGTTTCAACAATACTGATCCAGTTGTTTCAACAATACTGATCCAGTTGTTTAAGCCCTATTGATTTAATACTGTACACGTTGTCTCTGATTTCAATTGTGGTCCAAACTGATAAAAGACCTAGGAATATTTCCTTCTATTTCTTTGTTCGCCGTCTCCATGGTCAGGCCACATCTAGCGATTAACCCTTTCACTCTCACACACCTGCTCACCAGCATCCGCCACTATCAACCATGAGCAAAGCAAGAACAAAAAATAACCCTTTGACTCTCATACCAATTCCTGCAGGAAGTTGGTGGATAGGGTGAGAGAGTCAAAGGGTTAAGTTTTTGCAGTTGGTAGATAGGGTGCGGGAGTCAAAGTAATCAATCACGGTGGCCGGCCTTTTTCCCCTAGTTCCTTTCGGTTGTTAGGGAAACACACACATGAGTGCATGGGGCGGGCGCCGTATTTTTCTGATGTAGATACGACCAGTCATGATGGAGGCAGACACAAGTAGATCACTCATAAGGAAGATTAGGAAAAGACATACAAGCAACATTTATAGGCCATTTTATGAGGAAAGGGGATTTAGAGCACCTGGTCACAACAGGAAAGCTGGAGGGAAAGAGAGCACCAGGTAGATCCAGGGAGAGAATGCTGGACGAACTTGCAGAGTAGCTGGGGATGAGGAGGGTGGAGGAGATGCTAGGGGCAACGAGAGATAGAGATGGTTGGAAGTCCATGGTCGCCAACGCCATGCGGCAGCGCACCTGATGATGATGATGATGATGATGATACGACCAGGTAGACATTTGTGTGACATTGCGAGATACCATTGTGTTTATTAGAAGACACCTGCGGACCTGATACCTTTGACTTTTCAACCCTGAAACCCTTCCTGCTATCTGTGACGCGTTTTGCAGCATTGATTATGACTATCGAAGGATGTCAAAGAAACATGCGGAATAAATCATGACCGAGATTTTCTTCAAAACTTTAAAATTCGTCAACAAATAGCCAATTATTTTCAAGTAAAATGGTTCCTCCCCCCCCCCTCCCCCACACACACACACAGTTTTGACTATCCTGGTCAGAATACCCGTTCATCCTATTCCACTCCTGTCCTCCCCCACCTGGTTTGTGTATGTTTCGTACTCTCGAGTTCTTGCCATTGCAAGTGATTGCTTTGATGAATGATGAGATCATGTACGTACTTTCATTCATGTATCGAGATTTGGCGATATGTAAATGTTATCATCATCATCGTCATCATCATCATCATTATCATTGTTGTTGTTTCGTTGCTGTTATTCTTGTTGTTGTTAATATCTACTTCTGCAGGCCAGCAGGCCATAGATGAGGAGTCGTGGCAGTTCATTTTAATAGACATGAATGAAATTCGGTAAAAATCCATTCATAGATAGTTTATGCACCGTTGTTAATACATTTGGTTAGCAAGCCATGTGACATACAGGCAGACGTACAAAAGCGCACATCCTTCTCATCAGTATTGAATAATTCCTCCCCCCCCCCCCTTCCTTTTTTTTTATATAGATTATCAAACAAAAAAGTACGCAATTGTGTATGTGCGTGTTCGTGAGGGTGGAGAAGGGTGATTTTGTGAAGTTGGTTTGTAAGTAGTTGTAGTAGTGGGAGGAGGATTAGTATTAGTAGTAATAATATCATCATAACACCTTAGATGCAGCAATAAATGCCCAGAGTACCGCAGTGACAGAATGTCCTTAACATTTATCCAACCAATGTAATGATAAAATGGGAATTATTAACTATGGTAAATGCAACGCATGCACATCTAGTAAAACAGACTACATTGAAGATTGTTTTCAATGTTTTAAACTACGTCTATTCTGGAAAACAAAATAAAAGAAAAGAAGACTGTTTTCAACTGACTAAACCACGTGTGTTCTGGAAAACGACATAAAAGAATGGAAGGTTGTTTTCAACTGACTAAACTACGTCTGTTTCGGAAAACAAAATAATAGAAAAGAAGATTGTTTTCAACTGACTAAACTACGCCTGTTCTGGAAAATAAACTAAAAGAAAGAGAAATCAGCACCAGAAGAGACTCCCTTATTACCGTGTATGCAGACAACGTAAAATCCAGACTCAATGCGTGAAATAGAACTCCAACAAATAGGCGTTTTCAGAACACAAAACATATAATGCATGACAAACGACATGATTCTGTGAGAGATAGAAACGTGCATGGTGACGGAAAATGAGAATAAATTGATAATAAAATAGAGGATCAAGGGAGGCGTGATGAGAATGGGAGTCTAGCTTACTAGCAGTTATAACCACTAGAAAATGAATGAATGTTAACCAGGCTTGAATGATTAATGTATTAATAATAACAAGAAAGTGAATGAATGTTAACCAGGCATGAAGACTGTATGAACAATAAAGAGAAAATGGATAAATGACAACCATAATAATAATAATAATAATTACAATATTTATATAGCGCAAAATCTTGATAAAATCAAATCTAAGCGCTGAAGCAGACACACACGCAAGCACGCACGCACGCACGCACGCACACACACGCACGCACACACACACACACACATACACACACACACACACGCATGGCTATAAATGGGGAGAAAGAATAAAAGCAATAAAAGCAAGAATAAAAGCAATGGAAAATTATAGAGAGCATAGCATATACAATTATATATTATAACCATGTGATTCCCTCCGAGCGGAGACAGGCTGCAGAGGGGGGTTAGGATTTTATGCGGAGGAGAAAAGGTGAGTTTTGAGAGCGGACTTGAAGGAGACAAAAGTAGGTTGCTGACGGACTGAGAGAGGAAGTTTGTTCCAGGAGAGTGGACCAGAAACAGAGAAGGCTCGTGGACCATAGGTATTGAGCTTAGTGCGTGGAAAGCGAAAAGTCAGAGGATCGGAGGCAGAGCGGAGGGTACGTGAGGGAACATAGATCTCAAGTAGGCTTGACAGGTAATCGGGGGCTGCGTTATTGAGGCTTTTGTAGCACATGGTGTCTAGTTTGTACTGTATGCGCTTTGATACAGGGAGCCAGTGAAGTTGTGCCAGGAGAGGAGATATGTGGTCAGCTTTTTTCTTTTTGAGTACAAGGCGTACAGCATTGTTTTGAATGCGCTGTAGGATGTGAATGGTGGAGGCAGGAAGACCAGACAGGAAACAAACCCAAAAAACCCAAAAACAAAACAAAAAAAACAACAACAAATGCTATCCGATGCAAACTCTGATATTAACAAGATTAATAGACATGATGGAAGACATGAACCATAGTGACCACCAACACCGAGAAAGATGATAGAGGGTAGACAGAGGGTAAACAACTGAAGCAGAATCGCACTCTTCGCACACAACCAGTGTGTGGCCACTGCCAGATCGTGGTACATATCCTCAAAACAGTTATTGCGGTATATAAGGAGGGAGGCCATTGGGAATCCATTTGAATTCAAACGGTCGATGAATAACACAACCGTATGCTGTGGAATAATCAGAGATTTCTCCGGCTGATGGTAACGTACAAGTTCATATTTTCACAAAGTAGAAACTGAAACACTGCTGTCAGTATTTTTTTTTGTTTTTGTTTTTTGTTTTTTGTTGTTTTTTTTTTATTAAAAGTGTGACGGTGCATTTATTCTAAAAATGAAAAAAAAATTGTGCAATCATATTAGAAAATGGGAGCTCTATTCTACGCCAACCAGGCCAGTCATTTGTTTAAAGTCAGTGGGTTTTTTTTTTTTTATTATTATTATTTTATTTTTAGAAGCACGTGTTTGTGGGGATTTAATAGTATGACTAAGGAAAGGAAGAAACTCTCACTGGAAACATCCAGCATTATTACAAACTACGATCAAACCCTCTAACTTAAAGAATAGGAGGAAATGAGCAAGAACATTGTTCTGATTGAGGTCTGGAGAAAAACTGCAAGCATTAACAATAGCGGAGACAGTTCTTCTGGTGAAATGACAGCTTGTTCAGGAAATTGCCAATTTTCGAAGAAGAAGCCCTGAGCAAAATATCATGAACGTTCGATTAATGCCACAGAAAACGGAACTATCCAAAATATCGATGATTTGTTGGTTTGTGTGTTGTGTGTGATAGTTTGATAGTTTTCTATCCAAGGAAAAAGAACCTATTGGCAAAATTACATGCTGTCTTTTTGAAGGTATCGAACACTACTCTTTAAGATTTCCGGGTTGGCATGATTCAACTGAATACAGGCAAGTCTGATGAAAGTTTGCACATGCTGAAACAAAGTTGTTCCAAATAATAATTACTGTTTAACATGCCTTGATTTTCTTTCTGACTTTTTGATAATAATACAGTAAATGATGTAGATGTGTAAAATGTTAGTGTTAAGCTAAATACAATGCCCAAAAAAGCTTATTAGTGAAAGATCCAATGCACAAAATGAGTGCATGTGACACTGATCCTGGCTTCAAAGTGAAAATGAAAAGTGTCAGAAATAAGTGCTTCGTTTCGCGTACAAACTGCCTTGACATTCTGTATATGTATGTCGAAACGAAGCATTGCTCATACACAACATATGAAACTAAGTCTTTAACATTTTTAAAGGAACTATATTAAACAAGATGTATTGATTGTGTTCAGTGCCTTTGCCCTTAATATGAAGTACCTTTGTTTTCTTGGCGTTCAAGTTTAGGCTAGCATTTGTGTGTGTGTGTGTGTGTGTGTGTGTGTGCTGTGTGTGTGTGTGTGTGTGTGTGTGTGTGTGTGTGTGTGTGTGTGTGTGTGTGTGTGTGTGTGTGTGTGTGTGTGTGTGTGTGTGTTTTGTTTTTGTTTTTGTTTAACGAAAGGTCTTTTAAAGGTTTAGTAAACTGAAGTGTCACTAGAGAAAGTGGTGTCACGCACATTCTACCCCCTTCTGCGCTTCTGCTGACGTGTGTGTGTGTGTGTGTGTGTGTGTGTGTGTGTGTGTGTGTGTGTGTGTGTGTGTGTGTGTATATAATGTGTGTGTGTGTGTGTGTTTGGGGGAAGGGGGCAAGGAGGGTTGTTACATTGTGGGGTCGTTTTTTTCATTTTGTTTTGCAGTGGGAGGGTTCTTTTTGTTTCTTTTTCTTCTCCTCCTCTATCTCCTTCTCCTCTTCCTTCTCGTCATATTTCACACAAGCACATAGAAGGTAGAAGCGGGGGAGAGTGACAAAGGAGACGTGAGAGTAATTATAGGAAAAGCCGGACAAGCACAGGCAGACAGACAGACACCACCAAACAAAACAAAAAGACACCTTCACGACGGCACTGAAGTCAGGTCTCAGACGACAAAGTGTACAATAACGACGATGGTTCTCGGTGTGCAGTCCATCAGAAGGCCACTTCATAAGCGTGGCGTTTTGTGACGTTCTGTGGCGTTCTTTTGCTTTTAAAGAAAAGATTTTTCAGTTAACGCCGCAGAACGGACAGGAGTAGTAGCTTAAATGTGACCTCCCACCACGAAATCAGTCTTAACTGACAGTCAGTCGAACAGCACTAGGAGCTGAAGAGGTGACTGAGGGTCTATCTGGGGTGTTATGATTTTTTCTCAAAATTGATTTCTGTAGACTATAATCTATCCCCCACAGAAATTTTTTTCTTGAAAAAATGTTATTAATCAATTTAAATCGGTATTTTAATGCACTGATCGCAGCAGAAAGAACGTAATTTCCTACCAAAAGTACCTATTTTTATCTCTTATTATGAACAGTAACCTGTGCAGTACCCCCACATGTAATATACTGATGGAAAGCTCTATGGTGCACCTTTCAGATAATGACAGCGAAAATAAGAAACAAACTGGGTCAAAGCAACCAAATAAAGAAATTTAAGGAAAATGTGTAGGAGAGCACACAAAAACTTATGTGGCCGTTTTCTCAAAATGGCCGTCATACAACTAAATGACTTTAAACACACATAACTTCTACATTTTTTTGAGTACAAGCTTTATTCAAGTACCAAAATAATCAGCAGAATGTACACTTTCCAGTGATATGTATATCTCAAAATGCCCAAAATGCTAGTTAAGACTGATTTCGTGGTGGGAGGTCACAAATAACCAACACGGTGGCGACTTTGTTTTTTTCTCCCACATTAGAGTAACTAGAGTATGTGCAACAGTTCTCTGCCGACTTTCTCTATCAGAGAGTGTCAGGAAGAGATGAGTAGCACCCGTGCGGATTTTATGTTGTCCACCGTAATTTTGTTGTTGTTTTTGTTGTTATGGTTGAGATTTTTGTTTTGTTTTGTTTTGTTTTGTTTTGTTTTGTTTTGTTTTGTTTTGTTTTTAGGATCATCTCACTAAGGGAGATTTCCTTTGTACTCATCATTTTTCTCATTTTCTACGCCACCTTAATGGCTTCACAAGCTTTTACAGTGTGACCATGATATTAAGGAGTTCCATCTAGGATTAGACTGCGGTACAGGGTTATACTCAATGCCTCTATCATACTATATCCTGGCGTCAACCGCGCCCAGGGATACAGACACCTGCGGTGTTGGTCAGAAAATTTGACCAGTGACGCATCCGACTGTGTGGTCCCAGTCTTCCCAATGAGCCCATAACATGTTTGACTCAGGGTAGAAACCTGTTGAAGTCGAAAAATCTTATAATGATTTTTGAAAGGACTGATTGGGGGATTCGAACGCACAACCTTCCAGTCGATAGTCCGTTGCGCTAACCACTACACCACGGCGACTGGTTGACCACCGTCTTTTTAGATGTCCGTTAACTGACATTTTCGCTTGTTAGGTGTCATTCGTTTTTCCACCCCACACTCGCACAGCTTCCTTGTCTACCTCTGCCACCACACACACTGTCGGCTTGCGTGTGCCATATGAATTGGGTTTACGTCCTTCCTGACAAAGGCTCTGGATGGGACATTGGAATTCGATTAACAGTAGCGTTCTAGTGCGTGTTATGCTCTGTGAGTAAGTGTGTATTGCTGCTACTACTGCTTGCAGTTTTGTATTGCTGCTGTTTGTACCACTGCCACTATAACAATCATAGTTTGTATTAGTGAGCAGGTTGTGTGAGCACATGGTTCGTACGTCAGTTGAATACCACGCCCCATTCTTTAGGGTTACAGCTTATTGTTATTGTAATGGTTGTTTAAAGCCCAGCCAACTCCGTAGTCATATCAGGGCTATAACCACTTCAAAACATACAAAACTTCAACAGGAAAAAAATAAATAAATAAATAAAGTACACATATCAATGCATTCGCGTACATAATCTAAGGACATACCCCTGGCGTTGACCACTCTGTCCAATTTATCAAACAGGGGATTAAAAAACACACCTGAATACAAATATAAGCATACCTAAGACACCAAAACATATACAAAAACAGGTATGAATTACCTAAAATTGCTTTCACATATCTCACCTTCGTAGAGCCAAAAATGCTCTTAATACATGTACCCAATTATCAATCCTAAGAAAAAGTACTAATACTTAATTGAACACATACAGGTGAATGGACCAGCAAGGCAGAAAATGATATGTAGAAAAGACAGAAAGCAAAGGAACAAGGCAGAAATATAGACAGTGACAGAAAAGAGGAAAATTCTAGCACAGAATTTCCAGAAGGTGGGGATACGATTTAAACTGAAACCTCTGGCATCCCCACGTGGGGGAGGGTTACAGCTGCCAGACTCAGTGTGACCGTATGTTGGCAAAATCTGTCAGCTGCTGTCAAATCTCCCAGTTTTGATAGTAATTGTACAAAATTCATTATAGGGTCCCTGTGCCTGTTTCTTGTTTTCAAAAAGTTACGTTATTGCTTTATTTACTTGTTTATCTGTTTATCCCCCTTTTTTTATTATTATTTCTTTATTCATTTTATTTTATTTTATTTTATTCTATTTCATTTTGTTTTATTCTATTTTATTTTATTTTATTTTATTTTATATTATCTTATTTTAATTAATTTCATTTCATTTTGTTTTATTTTATTTTTCTGGTCTACCATCACATCGTGTGTGAACAGACCTTAAATGAAAGAAAGAAAAAGGCTATCCCAGTTGTCCATTGGCGAATTCTATCCACCTCTACGCTATGATATTTAATTGTACGATTGTATCCATCTTTACGCTAAGATATTCAATCATACGTGTTTTGATATTAGTCCATTTCAGAATGACAGTTACATTAAAAAGTTATTGGAATATTGAGATTATTATCAATTCTTGACCCTCCTCTTTTTTGTCTTATTCAAACGCTTCTCGTGCCTCCCTTGTTCCATCAGCTTTTCATCTTCTTAACGTCTTCTTGGCTATTTGTTGTAATGCCTTCTCTCGCATGCAATGATCCATACTTGTTTTCGTTTATCTCTTTCTTCTTCCTTCTGTCCTTCTCCTCCTCCTCCTGTGTTGCTTGCAATGCCTAATCACGCGTTTGTTGTTTTTCAGACAGATTATTTCCTGTCTTCTTCTTTCTTTGTCTTCTTTCTCTGTCTTCTTTCTCTGTCTTCTTTCTCTGTCTTCTTTCTCTCATTCTTCCTTGTTGCTTATCCACGTACGTAGCTTACTTTTCGACAACTTTTTCATCTTCTTTGTTTTAAATTAACATGCGTGGGCTCAAACTTGGCCATTTTCATGTCGACGTCTGCAAACTAACTTAGCACGTGAGACATTTTGGTGGAAGTAGACAGCGACTGCAGTCCTCCTGCTGAAGTAATGGCGTGTCTGTCTGTGAGGGACCGTATCTACTCACATGGGGCAGGAAAAGAAAACCAGCATGCGGTGTAGTCTGACCTTTCGTGTCCGCTTGGGTCTTCCTGTAAAGAGTTTTCCATATTAGTTCACGCGCTGGCAGTACGTGCACAGGTCATGCGCGCGCGCGCACGCATACATTCGTGCACTCAGGCACAAGCACGTGTGCGCGTGCACTTTTGTTTCCCTGATTTGTGTGTGTGTGTGTGTGTGGTCTGGCGGTCAGTTTGTCTGTCTGTCTGCCTCTCTCTCTCTCTCTCTCTCCCCTTCTCTCTCTCCCTCTCTCTCCCTCCCTCCCTCTCTCTCTCTCTCTACTCATGTAACGTGTATTTGCAAGCCCACTCCACACAATTATTATTCATTGATCTCTCTCGTGTCAGTATCCAAGGTGCTGGGGGATATAAACAGACCATGCCTGCGATTGTCGGATTCATTTGCAACCACTTTGAGCACGCATATTGCATCTGTGCAATATATCCTTAAGTAATTCGAGTCCCCCGTGGGGATTGCCAGGGGCTCTTTCAGTATAAACAGTATCCCCCACCTTCTGGAAATTCTGTGCTAGAAATTTCCTCTTTTCTGTCACTGTCTTTGTTTCTGCCTTATTCCTTTGCTGTCTGTCATTTCTAATTATCATTTTCTGCCATGCTGGTCCATTTACCTGTATGTGTTGGATAAAGTCTTATGTACTTTTTCTTAGGATTGATAATTGGGTACATGTATTAAGTGCATTTTTAGCTCTATGGAAATGAGATATGCGGAAGGATATTTTAGGTAATTTAGGCCTGGTTCTATATATGCTTAAGTGTCCTTAGGTATGTTTAAATCTGTATTCAGTTATGTTTTTTAAATCCTCTGTGTGATAAATTGGACAGAGTGGTCAACGCCAGGGGCATGTCCTTAGATTATGTGCGCGAATGCACTGACATGTGTACTCAGCGCTTAGATTTGATTTTATCAAGATTTTGCGCTATATAAATATTGTAATTATTAATTATTATTAATTTTCTTTTCCCTTTTTCCCGTTGAAGTAGTGTGTGTGTTGAAATGGTCATAGCCCTGAAATGACTCCACGCAGTCGGCTGTCTTTAAACAAAAATAACAATAACAATAAGTAACTCGAGGCACAAGACATAACTTGGCTTCGAATTTGGTAGAATAGTAACCCCTCTTTCAGTGTAAAAATCCATTAGCTGTCTTCACATTCTAACCCCTCTTTCAGTGTAAAGTTCCATTAATAAGAAATGTGATGACAAATCGACTGCCACATTTTGGATTGAAGTCAGTTTAAATGGTGGTGGATGGAGCTACTTCTGTGACGTCAAAAGTCTTGTGTGTGTGCGCGATGGCAAAAATAATTCCGCTCATCCCCTCTACCCAAATGGTGAAAGCAGATACTTTGTCTCCTTCATACGTTGGCGAGAGGTCCTGTGATTACTCCCTATCTAAACATAGAAATTCATACAAACCTACTTACCTAGCATTCACATCCCGTCTTTGGGGGTGCTAGGACGAACATTTGGAAGAAATACAGGTGAATGATCTGGAAGCAGAAATAAAAAGTGTTGTGAGGAAAGAGGGATTCCTCTTTCTTTTCATGCTCTTTTGCATGAAAGGAAAGAGGAATCCCTGACTACCAGTTTTGTAAGGAAAAGAGAGCATGAAAGGAAAGGGTAAGGAAAAGAGAGCATGAAAGGAAAGGGTAAAGAAACAAGCATGAAAGGAAAGGGTAAAGAAAAGAGCATGAAAGGAAAGGGTAAAGAAAAGAGCATGAAAGGAAAGGGTAAGGAAAAGAGAGCATGAAAGGAAAGGGTAAAGAAAAGAGCATGGAAGGAAAGGGTAAAGAAAAGAGCATGAAAGGAAAGGGTAAAGAAAAGAGCATGAAAGGAAAGGGTAAGGAAAAGAGCATGAAGGGAAAGGGTAAGGAAAAGAGCATGAAAGGAAAGGGTAAAGAAAAGAGCATGAAAGGAAAGGGTAAAGAAAAGAGCATGAAAGGAAAGAGTAAGGAAAAGAGAGCATGAAAGTAAAGGGTAAAGAAAAGAGCATGGAAGGAAAGGGTAAAGAAAAGAGCATGAAAGGAAAGGGTAAGGAAAAGAGAGCATGAAAGGAAAGGGTAAAGAAAAGAGCATGAAAGTAAAGGGTAAAGAAAAGAGCATGAAAGGAAAGGGTAAGGAAAAGAGCATGAAAGGAAAGGGTAAAGAAAAGAGCATGAAAGGAAAGGGTAAGGAAAAGAGCATGAAAGGAAAGGGTAAAGAAAAGAGCATGAAAGGAAAGGGTAAGGAAAAGAGCATGAAAGGAAAGGGTAAAGAAAAGAGCATGAAAGGAAAGGGTAAAGAAAAGAGCATGAAAGGAAAGGGTAAAGAAAAGAGCATGAAAGTAAAGGGTGAAGAAAAGAGAGCATGAAAGTAAAGGGTAAAGAAAAGAGCATGAAAGGAAAGGGTAAAGAAAAGAGCATGAAAGTAAAGGGTAAAGAAAAGAGCATGAAAGGAAAGGGTAAGGAAAAGAGCATGAAAGGAAAGGGTAAAGAAAAGAGCATGAAAGTAAAGGGTAAGGAAAAGAGAGCATGAAAGGAAAGGGAAGGAAAAGAGCATGAAAGTAAAGGGTAAGGAATAGAGAGCATGAAAGGAAAGGGTAAGGAAAAGAGAGCATGAAAGGAAAGGGTAAAGAAAAGAGCATGAAAGGAAAGGGTAAAGAAAAGAGCATGAAAGGAAAGGGTAAAGAAAAGAGCATGAAAGTAAAGGGTGAAGAAAAGAGAGCATGAAAGTAAAGGGTAAAGAAAAGAGCATGAAAGTAAAGGGTAAAGAAAAGAGCATGAAAGGAAAGGGTAAGGAAAAGAGCATGAAAGGAAAGGGTAAAGAAAAGAGCATGAAAGTAAAGGGTAAGGAAAAGAGAGCATGAAAGGAAAGGGAAGGAAAAGAGCATGAAAGTAAAGGGTAAGGAATAGAGAGCATGAAAGGAAAGGGTAAGGAAAAGAGAGCATGAAAGGAAACGGTAAGGAAAAGAGAGCATGAAAGGAAAGGGTAAGGAAAAGAGAGCATGAAAGGAAAGGGTAAGGAATAGAGAGCATGAAAGGAAAGGGTAAGGAAAAGAGAGCATGAAAGGAAAGGGTGAGGAAAAGAGAGCATGAAAGGAAAGGGTAAGGAATAGAGAGCATGAAAGGAAAGGGTAAGGAAAAGAGAGCATGAAAGGAAAGGGTAAGGAAAAGAGAGCATGAAAGGAAAGGGTAAGGAATAGAGAGCATGAAAGGAAAGGGTAAGGAAAAGAGAGCATGAAAGGAAACGGTAAGGAAAAGAGAGCATGAAAGGAAAGGGTAAGGAATAGAGAGCATGAAAGGAAAGGGTTAGGAAAAGAGAGCATGAAAGGAAAGGGAAAGAAAAGAGCATGAAAGGAAAGGGTAAGGAAAAGAGCATGAAAGGAAAGGGGAACCCCTAACTATCATAAAGTAAACTAGACTAGACAGCTCCTGTGGTTTCGTAACAGGATGGGGACGTTACTTTCTGTATCTGCAGTACTCCAGTGTGAGAAAAACAGACACCGACATACAGTTCATTCATTAACTGACCACTTGTCTGTCTGTCTGTCTGTCTGTCAGGGCCTATCTCACACATAGGGGGTAGTAATAGAAAAGCCAGCTGTACTCTCCATGGACAGCAAAGAAAACAAACGAGACAGTCTTGATGGAGGCAGACACAAGTAGATCACTCAAGGAAGATTAGGAAAAGACAAGCAACATTTATATGCCATTTTATGAAGAAGGGGAATTTGGAGCACCTGGTCACAACAGGAAAGCTGGAGGGAAAGAGAGCACCAGGTAGACCCAAGGAGAGAATGCTGGACGGACTTGCAGAGTGGCTGGGAATGATGAGGGGGGGGGGGGGGAGATGCTGGGGGCAATGAGAGATAGAGATGGTTGGAAGTCCATGATCGCCGACGCCATGCGGAAGGACACCTGATGATGATGATGACTCTCGTGTATGATCCATTCTCACAAAGAGGAACACAGGTCAAGATTTGATAAGAGCATGAAATTGTCTTTCCAATAATAAATGAAGAAAACAAAAACATGTATGAGTTGTGAAGGATCGAAACATTACTTGTTCGTAATCCTTGTTTAAGAAAAAACAGGAGGTGGAGGAAGGGAACAAATTTGAGAACAGTCACTGACAGATTGTTTTTAGCAGCCACGCTGGTAAAAGTATATTTTGGGTTGTTTTTAATGTCTGTGTGCTGCAGCCCTTGGAAGTTGATATAAGCTTCAAAACGATGTAAGGAATGTTGGGGCACTCTGTACACTTGCGTCGTGATTGCATTGTGAAAATCATCATTTTGGGGGTAATTTCAGTGAGGCGTTGTCGAGGAATGTCACCATAATTGTTTAATTCTTATGCTTTTTATGGTATATTTCACTCTGAAGTTTATTGTACATGTAGAGAAAAAGATCAGAGATCAAGTTGCATTTGAAATATTTATGTGTCTGTGACAGACGGAAAAATGGCTTGGGTCAGGGGTCACACTCTCCATTCCCCTCCTGTCCTCACCCTTCCAGTTTACGAGTGCTATGTGCCCTGGAGATTTGATCGTTATTGGCTGGTATTGCTCTGGTGAATGATGAGAGTGCGCACTTTGGTTTGATTCTTGAATCAAGATTT
>CM060305.1:16907248-16919748 GCA_030674185.1 Monoplex corrugatus | reverse complement strand
AACTCTAGATACGCTACCCTACAGATGTTTGAGATGTGTTGCTGGAAGGTCAGACTCTGATCAAGCGTAACACGAGACTGCGAACAGTGGGAGAGAAAGGAATGTCAACGTCAGTTATCAGAAGAGACTTCGGAAGAGAAGGATCATGGAGAAATTTAGTGGGACAGGCGAGTAGAAGTTCAGTCTTGTCGTCATTCAGTTGTAGTTTGTTGTGCGTCATCCAGGACTTCAGATCCGAGATACAGTCCTGCGTGCGTGTCACCAAGCCATCGAGTTCCGCCAGTGAGGCCGACTGATGAAGCTGTGTATCATCAGCGAAGCTCTCATGTGACAAGGCATGACGACTGATGACATCAGACACAGGACTGGCGTACAGCACAAACAGGATCGGTCCTTGGACCGAACCCTGTGGGACACCATACGCCAAGACAGACTCTTCCGAATACCTGGAGTTGACACACACAGTCTGAGTCCGATCAATCAAATAAGAGTGGATCCAGGAGAGAGCAAGGTCACGTATGCCAAAAGAGTGCTGAAGCCTGTTCAGGAGAAGTGTGTGGTCTATAGTGTCAAATGCTGCGGACAGATCTAATAACGCCAGTACTGACACTCTATCATCGTCCAAGCCAAGGAGAATATCATTAACTATCTTCAAGAGTGCTGTTTCTGTGGAGTGTGCCTGCCTGTATGCTGACTGGTGCGGATTGAACAAATGATTCTGATGAAGATGCTCAAGCAGTTGTGACAAGACAATCCTTTCTACTAATTTAGACAAAAATGACAAATTTGAAACAGGCCTATAGCTCTTCAAACAATTTCTATCCAATGAGGGTTTTTTGATCAGTGGTCGAACAATGGCATGCTTGAACACAGACGAAAAAGAACCAGACGACAAAGAATCATTGACCACATGAGTAATATATGGCAAGAGCACATCAAGACATTTGCGAAGCATGGATGATGAGATAGGGTCCAGTTCACACGACTTTGGGCTCATACTCAAACATACTTTCTTCACAACCTCATCACTGACAGACTGAAAGCAGCTCAATGACGGCCCAGCATACAAACGATCCGATACAGGCGGTGGCTGAGTATCTACAGAGTCCAGCTTCTGACGAATCAAAGCTATTTTATTGTTAAAAAAGTCCGCAAATTTCTGGGGAAGTTCATGAGCCGAGAACAAGGTTGGAACAGGCGAGGCATTCTTCTTACACAACAGTCTATTTGTTACACTGAACAACTGTGTGTGTGTGTGTGTGTGTGTGTGTGTGTGTGTGTGTGTGTGTGTGTTGTTGTGTGTGTGTGTGCTGGTGTGTGTGTGTGTGTGTGTGTGTGGTGTGTTGTGTGTGTTGTGTGTTGTGTGTGTGTGTGTGTGTGTGTGTGTTGTGTGTGTGTGTGTGTGTGTGTGTGTGTTGTGTGTATGTGTGTGTGTGTGTGTGTTGTGTGTGTTGTGTGTTGTGTGTGTGTGTGTGTGTTGTGTGTGTGTGTGTGTGTGTGTGTGTGTGTGTGTGTGTGTCTCTCTCTCTCTCTCTATGTGTGTGTGTGTGTGTGTGTGTGTGTGTGTGTATGCGTGAGTGTATTGTGTGTGTCTGTGTGTGTCTGTGTGTGTGTGTATGTGTGTGTCTGTGTGTGTGTGTCTCTGTATGTGTGTGTGTGTGTATGTGTGTGTCTGTGTGTGTGTGTGTGTGTATGTGTGTGTCTGTGTGTGTGTGTGTGTGCGTGAGTGTATTGTGTGTCTGTGTGTGTGTCTGTGTGTGTGTGTGTGTGTGTGTTGTGTGTTGTGTTGTGTGTCTGTGTGTGTGTGTGTTGTGTTGTGTGTGTGTGTGTGTGTGTGTGTGTGTGTGTGTGTGTGTGTGTGTGTGTGTGTGTTGTGTGTGTGTTGTGTGTGTGTGTGTGTGTGTTGTGTGTGTGTGTGAGTGTGTATGTGTGTGTGTGTGTGTGTGTCTGTTGTGTGGTGTGTCTGTGTGTGTGTGTTGTGTGTGTGTGTGTGTTGTGTGTGTTGTGTGGTGTGTGTGTTGTGTGTGTGTGTGTGTGTGTGTGTGTGTGTGTGTGTGTGTGTTGTGTGTGTGTTGGGGTGTGTGTTGTGTGTGTGTGTGTTTGTGTGTGTGTGTGTGTGTTTTTAAAAAAAAAAGTGCGTTTTCTAACACTGATTGTAGTGATCAGCGTGTTAAGCAGTACTATCCGTAATAAAGCAAGAAGAAAGTAACATATAGGGGCAGCGACAACAACAGATGTAATAGTACTAACAATGGCAGTCATCATCTTCTTCATCATCATCATCATCATCATCATCATCATCATCATCATCATCATCGTCATTATCATTATGTGCCTTGCCACATGGAGTTGACGATCATGGCCTTCCATACGAATTTATCTTTTGTCACTGCAGCATGTCTCACATACCCTTTCTGTCGTCATCCACTCTGCAAAACATGTTCTCCATGGGTGTACCATGTTCGCTTTCCCCATCTAGCTTTCCTGTTGCGACTAGGTGTTCAAATTTCTCTTGCCCCATGGAATGTATTATAAAAGTTGTGTCTTTTCCTAATCTTCTTCATTAATGTTCTCTCTGTGTTTGCCTCTCTCAAGATTGACTCGTTTGTTTCCTTTGTTGTCAATGGAACTCTTTAACGTTCTTCCTAGGAACCACATTTCAGCTACCTCGATCTTATTTTCACTCTGTTTGTTGAAGGTAAGATACACACATACACATGTCATTTACATGTAACCAAGATTATTCCAGTGATGGGCTGATAAAATACCAGTATAAAATATAGACTGGGTAAAACATAGTCTAGGTACGGCCTCAGGACCTAGCCAGCTCATGGGTTTATGTGCAGGCTTTAAGGCTTGTGCCATGATCACCATACACATGGCATCTGTGACGTTAGTGCATATGGAATTCGTTCCGAGCGCGGAGACGTCATCTTGAGAAACTGAAACTGAAACTGTTGATTGTCCAGGTCTGGCATCCGTACAACAGTACTGGTTCTATATAACACTGGAGTACAGTGGCAGTAAAAGGGAAACTAGCTGTACCAGTGGTAGTTGTAGTAGCAGTCGTACAGTTGTGGTGACATTGCTGCTGCTGATGATAATGGTGGAGGTAAATATTGGAACCTGTCCAGTCCTCCCAGGAACATTTGACGAGAGTGCGCTTGTTCTTGTTTTTCTTGTGATCAGTGTCGTCGTGGTTGCTCTTGTTGCTGTTTGTAAAACTGACTTGAATGCCTCGGAAACGTTGACGTCCATGGTTAATAGACAACTGCCGGCCACATACAGTCCACACAATGTTTGTTTCGTTTTGTTTGTTTGTTTGTTTCTTTCTTTCTTTCTTTCTTTCTTTCTTTCTAACTTCCGTTCTTTCTTTCTTTTTTTCTTTCTAACTTTCTTTCCTTCTTTCCTTATTTCTTTCTTTCTTTCCTTCTTTCGCTCTTTCTTCTTTCTTTCTTTCTCTGTTCTTTTTGTTTTCTATCAAAAGCTTAATCCAGCATATGTCGAAAAAGTAGTCTTGACTTTATAACGTTTGATATGGGAGCCATAGTTTGAAAGTTCAAAAATGAGTGTGCAAAATTATCTGACGACAGCACAAAAAGATAGGTTGTCAGTATATTATCAGCATCTTTCTAGAGGGTTGTATATGTGAGCTTGTTTGTCATCACCTCCATTCGTTTTCTTAAACTGTTTCATTTTCGTATGTTTGCTCGTCCATAATCGTTAGAACATCATCAGATTTCGATTTGCGTCTGCTGGTTTATGCCAATTTGATTTGATTGCATGTTTTTTGTCTGCTTGTTCGTTTGCTTGTTTGCTGGTGTTTTTTTTGTCGTTTTTTTTTTTTTTTTGCGTGCGTGTGTGTGTGCTTGTGTGTATGTGTGTGCACGTGTGTGTGCGCGTGCGTGCTTGTGTGCGTGTGTGTGTGTGTGTGTGTGTGTTTTCAAGTTCGTTCATTTGTTTGTTTGTTTGCTAGTATGTTTTTAAAAGTTCTATTTGTTGTTTAGATTGGATGGAACGGTGTTTGTTTGTCTGTCTGTCTGTTTTTGTTTTGTTTTGTTTTTCTTTCTTTCTAACTTTCTTTCCTTCCTTTCCTTTCTTTCTTTCTTTCTTTCTTTCTCTCTTTCTTTGTTTTTATTTTTGTTTTCTATCAGAAGCTTAATCCAGCGTATGTCGAAAAAGAAGTTTTGACTTTGTAATTTTTGATGTGAGAGACGTAGTTTGAAAGTTCAAAAATAAGTGTGCAAAATTATCTGACGACATCATAGAAATGTTATCAGTATAGCATCAGCATTTTTCGAAAGGGTTGTATATGTGATCTTGTTTGTCATCACCTCCATTAGTTCAATTAAATTGTTTTTTGTTTGTTTGTGTTGTTGTTGTTGTTGTTGTTGTTGTTGTTGTTGTTGTTCGTATGCTCGTCTTTAATCGTTAAAACATCATCAGATTTCGATTTACGTCTGCTAGTATATGCTAATTTGATTTGTTTGCATGTTTTTATGTCTGCTTGTTTGTTTGCTAGTTTGGTTGTGTGTGTGTTCGTTCTTTGATTTAACGTCTTTTCACTATAAGTGATATTAGACGTGTGTGTGAGTGTGTGTGTGTGTGTGTGTGTGTGTGTGTGTGTGTGTGTGTGTGTGTGTGTGTGTGTGTGTGTGTGTGTGGTGTGGTGTGTGCTCGCGCACGGGCGTGCGTGCTTGTGTGTGTGTGCGCGCGCACGCGTACCCTAGCTTATTTTCAGCGTCCTGCGTGTGTGTGTGTGTGTGTGTGTGTGTGTGTGTGTGTGTGTGTGTGGGGTGTGTGTGTGTGTGTGTGTGTGTGTGTGTGTGTGTGTGTGTGTTGTCTAGTTCGTTCATTTGTTTGTTAGCTAATGTGTTTTTAAAAGTTCTTTTTGTAGTTTGGATTGGATTGAACTGTGTTTGTTTGTTTGTTTGTGCGGTCATGTGAAACTCGAATGGATTTGTCCAGGAAAAATCATAGCACAGCGTTGCGCAATTTTTGTCCTGTATGTGCTTTTTTTTTTTTTTAAATATGTGAAAGTTGATTTTTCATATACTTACCAGAGACAACCGTTTTGTTGTCATGGGGTCTTTAATGTGCGCTAAGTGCATGCTGCTCACGGGACCTCGGTTCATCGTCTTATCCGAAAGACTAGCACCCAGACCACCACATAAGGTCTAGTGGAGGAAGGGGACAAAGACAGATCCCTGTCTGATAGGAAATCGAACATATATTTCTAGCATCCTAACAGGGCGCTTTATCCACTAGGGCACTCGCTCCACTGCTGATCACCTAACTTAGTCTGTGGCAGCCAACGTTTTCTTTTGAAACCTTAGATCGATTTGTTTGTTCTTTTCCTCAAATCCTCAAAGCTTAAAATGTGGGAGTCCATTTGTTTGACAATACATGGATCAGGTCAACATTGTTCTCTGTGGCTCACTCTATTTCTACTCTCTCTTTGTCTCTTCCCTCTCCTTCATCTCTCCCTCAGCTCTCTCTCTCCCTCCTTCCCTCTCTCTCTCTCTCTCTTTCTCTCTCTCCCCCCCCTCTCTCTCTCAAACACTTAACTTCCCCCTCTCTCTCTTTCTCTCCCCTCCCCCTCTCTCTCTCTCAAATATTAAATGGAAGTTTGAATTATTTGGATGAAACATGCTTCAAAGGCAAGGAACAAATGCAAGGAAAACGAGGTGGTCAGGCCATAGTAACGGATTCGTTTTTTATAGACTTGTCAGGTTAACGGTGAGCGTGGTTTTTCACTGTGGTTTTTATCTTAACTGGGTTGTCGTTTTTGACGTGGTGTTAGCCCTGATACGGCTCTAGGAGGCGGCTGGGCTATAAGCAGTATGAACTTTGAACTCCACACATTAGCGAACGTTTCAGAGGAACAAGGAAGTAATCTGGAAAGGAGGGGTAAAGTGAATCAAGTGG
Organism: Monoplex corrugatus; assembly: GCA_030674185.1. Lineage (NCBI taxonomy): Eukaryota > Metazoa > Mollusca > Gastropoda > Littorinimorpha > Ranellidae > Monoplex > Monoplex corrugatus. The sequence goes on along the minus strand of CM060305.1, from coordinate 16,913,820 downwards.
ACACGATTGCACAGCCGATCTTAGGGCGCCATGAGCGTGCTTATTAGTAAAAAGAAAGTTTCCAAAAAGAAGGAAATACGTTAGTACAAGCTTTCTTGCCTTCTGCGTACACACACGCAAAGCTTCTCTTTTCTAAGTTTCCTTAGGCCGAAAGCAAACTTACCTAAGCTCACAATCTAAGATCGGCTGTGAAATCGTGCCCCTTGTGTTTGCTTGCTTTCAAGCCTATGTATTTTAGAGTATCATAATAAATTGAACACGAAACTTGAAAATGTAAGACAAAAATTTATTGTGTGTTTTTGTGATTCAGACGTTGCACATTGTTCATTTAACCTCATCCATTTCCTGACTGCCCATTAACGTGGGTTTGTGATATAAATTTAGGTTAGAACAAAAAAACAAAGCAAAATATACACACATACACACACAAAGTGTGAGAGGGAGGGAGGGATGGAGGGAGAGAGGAAGGGGATTCATTCAGATATTTTATACAGAGGATTCCTAAAACATTACACTCACACACACACACACACACACCACACCACACACACACACACCACACCACACCACACACACCACACCACACCACACCACACCACGCCACAACACAACACAACACACACACAAGCTTCTACATAGATTCATAGATAGATACATACATACATACGTACATACATACATACATACATACATACACAAACACACACACACACACACACCACACACACACACACACACACACCACACAATGGCCGTCCACGCTCGTGGAGAGAGAGAGAGAGAGAGAGAGAGAGTAATCTTAAGAGAAAAGGACCTTACACTTAACCATTTTGCGTACTTTTGTCTGAGGGCAATCACTGTTGAGAGAAAAGTATCTTACACTCAGCCCTTATCCTTACTTTTCTCAAAGTAATTACGGCTTGGCTGTATTAGTGTATTAATAGCTGTCACGTTCCATCAACGGATGACTGAAGCAAACCAAGATGTACACGTGGCCGAGCGGTCAAAACGGGTAAGCAGGAAGAGCGGTGACCAATCTGGCATGGCTGGGTCATTTTGTCTAACGTGAATCATCAGGGAAAATTCAATAAAATACTTCCGTGTTCTTGTTCAGTGGCGTATATTGCAGGAATGTTAGTGTGACAAATAAGAGTGAAATTAAAAGGATACTCTAACGTACTTAAAGCGATACGCCATAACGATCGATCGATCGCTTGCTCTCTCTCTCTCTCTCTCTCTCTGGGGTGCTTCCGGTATTGAAGTGTTGACAACGTGTGGCGAGTCGTCTGAATTAAAATGCCTATTCCTGGTTCCAGAGCCCTTACCTGTGCAAAAAAATACCAGGTAGACTGCAGCAGGCCAGAGGTGATTTTGAGATTCCGCGATGTTTGTGGTTCTTTTCAGTCCGTCTACACGGCTTTTATGCATCAAATAGTTCTAAACAGAAACGCTGTGTTTGTACGGACATTGAAAACGTGCAACGTGCAAGCCGGTGTAACGGTAGGGTTGACCTTTTTTTACTACGGGAATTTACTGCAACGCTGTGGAGATATTGAGTTGTACCCTGGACCAAGATCTGCCGGCAAGACAGGCAGCACAAGGCAAACGCTACTGAATTCTGGCGGAAGTCCTGCTGCCTCTGTCTCTTCCCCTTCTGGGGCACATGCGTCTTCTCCCACCAGGGAACCTACGACCACTGATGTCATCACCATGCTTCAAGAAATATAAAAACATGACAAGACCATGAACTGTAAGTTGGATGATGTGAAAGATGAGATGAGAGGCCTGAATGACAAATTTCAATCTTTACAGGAGGAAGTTCCAAAACTTAGAGAAGAGACACAAGACTTGCGTAACAAGAGTGCGGAACTTGAAAAACTAATTCGGAGCTCATGGACAAAATAAACAACCTTGAGAGAAAGTCTCATGACTTGGAAGGAAGTTCAAAACGGCAGAATGTTATTTTTTATGGAATGGAACGAAAGGATGAGGAGACAAATGAAGACTGTGAAAAATTAGTGCAAGATCTCGTTTCAAAAAAGATGGGGGTGGAAGGGGAGGTGGCTTTTGATAGAGTGCACAGGTTAAGTGCAAAACGTGACTCTCCTATCATTGCAAGATGCACCTTTTATAAAAGACAATAATAATAATAATAATAATAAATGGTTATTTATGAGCGCTTTCCACTTGCACAAAGCGCTTTACAACAACAATAAAAAGTAAAACAAGCACACGAACTCACAGACACACACCAACACACACACAAACACGCACAGACACACACACACAAACCACACACACACGCACGCACGCACGCACACAAACACACACACGCGCACGCATTCACACCCAAAAACACGCACATCAAGAATACAGAGCGGCAGAAAGAGGGTCTACAAGAAATGTTGCTGGAAGAGAAAAGTCTTCAGACTAGTTTTAAAGGAGGGAAATGAAGGGCTGTGACGGAGATTGTGAGGCAAGGAGTTCCACATCTGCACAGCAGATGATGAAAAAGCTCGACCTCCATGCCTCTCTCGTTTATATTTTGGAACGCGGAATGTTCTATCATCGGTAGCAGAGCGAAGAGATCTGGGTGGTACATAGATCGTAAAGATGTCAGAAAGGTATTTAGGCGCAGTGCCAATTATGACTTGGTAGCAGAGACAAGAAGCTTTGTATTTCAAGATCAGTATTCTCAAAGCCAAAATGAAGTTGAAGGGGAGTAAGATTTTTGTCGGAGAAAATTTCTCCAGCAGGGTGCGTGAGTTGAGGCGCAAATTGACCCCACATCTGAAAAAGGCCAGGTCGGAAGGAAAGCGAGTAGCAATGGTTTTTGACCATCTCGTCATCGATGGAAAAAAGTTCGGGCTTAAGCGGTAATCTTGTAGAATAGAATACGAAAATAATTGGAGCTAATTTCACGCACTTATACGGGTGTTTTCGGTTCTGCTGGATGTAAAGAGACGTAAGACACCCTTACCTACTCACTTTGACCAGTCCTTTCCCACAAACATGCACAAAATATCCCTGAATGACTGGCGACCACAGCTCCAGCAGTCACCTGCACGCCATTTTGGTTGCTGATCACATGGGCACAACGTCATCACTAGTGGGGAGTTGTCTATAAATATGGCGTGCAGGTGACTGCTGGAGCTGTGGTCGCCAGTCATTCAGGGATATTTTGTGCATGTTTGTGGGGAAGGACTGGTCAAAGTGAGTAGGTAAGGGTGTCTTACGTCTCTTTACATCCAGCAGAACCGAAAACACCCGTATAAGTGCGTGAAATTAGCTCCAATTATTTTCGTATTCTATTCTACAAGATTACCCGGGCTTAATGCCACAGAACAGCTAGTGGAATTAAGATAGGTCATTGGCCGGCCCGTTCATAATAAAACGAATGCGTCCTTTTCCAAAGGGAACGATCAAAAACTAACACCGGTGCACGTCTCCTCGCACGAGGAACATAGGCGCATTGGCAACAAAGTTCAAAATTCACATGGTGAAGGTTAGATTGTGTGACAGCGTTACGCCTGACGATAGATCTAAATCGGATGTAGAATTAGATTCTATACACGATAGATCTAAATCGGATGTAGAATTACATGTAGATTCGCAAATAAATGAAAGTTTTCATATGTATGATAATCACCATGTGCATAAGGACTCAGATGTGTACCCATGCTTGAGTAAAACGTTCTCTTTTCTCTCATGGAACGTTAATTGTTTACTTTCCAAAGTTACTGAAAACGATTTTGTCTCGTATGTTTGTGAGTTTGATTTCATATGCTTTGGAGAAACATTTCTGGAAAAGTGTCACACAGATGTTTTCGTTGGCTATACTATATTTTGCAATTTAATCTAGATTCTAAAGGTAAGAAGAATTGGGTAACTAGTATACGTATGTCTCTGAATGAATAAGGGGTTTGGTGATGTCTGTTTTTTCTAAGGAGCTGGCGATGAGAGACAGTTTATTCGTGATTTTCGGCAAAGACTGATTGATTGTAGATGGCAAAAGTGGAATGACCATAATTATACAGACAAGTGGAAGATATGATTTTTACAGAACTGTCATAGATTCTGACAGTGTTAAACCATAAATAAGCCTTGACCTGGATATCAATTTGGGAGAAAAAAAAGCAAAATTTAGACTTGGTCTATCAACTTTGAAAGTCCATCAATTGAGATACAAGCAACACAGAGAGTCTGATTTGCTCTGTTTTTTTTATGTATGCAACTCGTTTCGATTATATTAAGAATTTTGGTTTGTTCCTGCTCGAAGCAACTAAAATCAGGGAAATTGTTTTATCGTAATATGTTTATTTTGTTGTTGATTGTTAATCCTATAATATGATATCTGATTATTTTATTGCACATGTACTTATAAGCACCCCTTCAGTAGGGGCTATGGCCTTTCTTGAATAAACAGTCTGAAGTCTGAAATATCTCTCTCTCTCTCTCTCTCTCTCCCCCCTCTCTCCCCCCTCCCTCCCTCCTTGTCTCTCTCTGTGTTCTCTCCCTTCCTCCTTACTTTCCTCCTCTCCCCCGCTGTCTCTATCTCTCATTCTCTTTCTGTGCTGTCCCCCCTTCTCTCTCTCTCTCTCTCTCCCCTCTCTCTCCCCCTCCCATCCCTCCTGTCTCTCTCTGTGTCTCTCTCCCTTCCTTACTTTTCCTCCTCTCCCCCGCTGTCTCTATCTCTCATTCTCTTTCTGTGCTGTCCCCCCCCCTTCCTCTCTCTCTCTCTCTCTCTCTCTCTGCGTGCTCGTGCTGTCCTCTCTGTCTGCCTCTCTCTCTTTCCCTCCCACCCTCCCTCTCTCTTTCTCCCTCTCTCTGTCTCTTTCCTTTCTGTTACTCCCCTTCAATTTCTTTGCTGTCTCTGACATTTCCTTTTATTAAACACCTGTTTGTGCTTCCATGATTATCAGTGAAAAAGTGGTGCTCTCATTTTCTTTGTATTCTCGGAGACCATGGACGAAAGGAATGGTTTTAGGTTCGATGGAGACTGCATGTTTGTTTATCTGTGGGTGTTTTCCTTCTTCTTTTCTTCCTCTTATTTTCTTATCCCCATCCTTCTTTTCCTTCTCCTTCTCTTCCTCCTCGTTTTCTCCTCCTCTTAATTCTCTCTTTTTTTAGTTCTTGGTCGTTGTCATTGTTGTTGTCTTCATCAGCATTGTCGTTGACGTCGTGAAGAAAATATAAACTTAATGATTTTTTATCGATTTGTAAATGTAAACTAAAAGTAGCTGGGTAATGTAAGGTCCGGCTAAATGAAATGGGTTACGTGTATACGCTGAAATTACCAGTCATATTTTGTCTAGCTTGACTGAAAGTTTTTAAGCTTTTTTCTGCCAGGATTTTTCAGTCTCCCTTTTTTATAAAGGAGATATTGTTTCATATCTACCAGAGAGGTGTGTGTCTGTGATAAATATGCGGACACGAGTTTCTCAGCTCCAAACTTGGGGCAAAGGTGCGGACTGTCGAGGAGTCAAGAACGGGTAAGTTTGAAAGGTAAGGCACCAAGTCGAGGCCATACAGACGGAAAAAGTGTCTGAAAGCAAGCATCTTTCGAAGAAATATATGTGAACACCACTTTCTCATGTTCGTCTGACAATATTTAAAATCTTCTTTTGCAATTTTGAGAGTTTACCATTGCCCTCGCGGCTAGTCAGGTTTTTACATGATATGAAGCTTTTCCAAGGTCACAGTGACAGATATTGTAGGCCATTTGTATCTTCTTGATTCCACTGTATGAAACAAAAATTATCAAAAATTTAAGTAGTCAACTTTCACACAGCTTAAGAACAAGCTTTGTTTTCTGTAGTTATATCTTATAATCTGCTTGGTTGTGTGTCTGTTGATGTGCAACGCTTTGGGCGTAGCGATAAAAAAAATATCAGCACAGTACAACAACAGTGTGGAACTGAGCATCTACCACTTAAACACAAGCTGAACTTTAAGATAATAAAAAGTACATATTGAAGGGAAAAGGTTAGGTAGTAGTAGTAGGCCTCCCTCGGTCATGGCTGACCATGGACAAAGTACATCCGTTCTAATGTCTAGCGTCGCCTGTGACTGTACAGACCAATGCGAGAGAGGCAGTCTCTGTCGCAGCGGTCGCATGTGTATGCTGATGCTGGTCTGTTGGCTGTCATCCCTTTCCTGCGAACTCGCTTTTCTGCTGCAGCAGCTGACAGTTGTCCTCACCAATCGCAGCTGTTTCTTGAGAGTAGTTCTCCAGCTGTTGCGGTCGTCTGCGAGGTCCTCCCAGGACTCAGTGTTGATCTCAAGCGCCTCCATGTCACGCTTGCAAACGTCTTTGTATCTCAGCTGTGGGCGGCCAATGTTTCTCTGCCCTGTGGCAAGCTCACCATAAAGGATGTCTTTTGGGATGCGACCATCTTCCATGCGGCGAACGTGGCCCAACCAGCGCAGCCGACGCTGTCTCAGCTTTTTTTGTTTTGTTTAATCAACTTTTATTGTTATACATATATCAAGACACACTTCGTCAGATTTGTAATGAACATATTCCATGCTCACAAAGCAAATGTTCTTTACTGTGGCGCCCTGCCGTATGT
>CM060305.1:16892248-16902248 GCA_030674185.1 Monoplex corrugatus | reverse complement strand
ACACACACACACACACACACACACACACACACACACCACACACAACCACCACACACACACACACACACACACACCACCACACACACACACACACACACACACACACACGCACACACACACCACACACACACCACACACACACACACACACACAACACACACAGTTTCTTTCCCTCTGTCTCTGTCTCTCCCTTCTCTTTCCCTCTCGCACTCACGAACAAAATCGATACACATGTCACCAGAAACAAACAAACATATATCCAGAAGCAACAAAACAAAACCAACGAAGTGAACAAAAGTCTGTATGCCTGAATGTTAAAAGCATGATACGCATATCAACCACAGATTGGATCACCAGTAAAACGGCATTGCCTAACGTCTGGTATAGATAAACCGCAGTAACTCACTGTCTTTGATGCAAAATAATAACTAAAACTCCATGTGGATGGTGCAGGAGACGGTACAAAGTACAAAAATGTGTATAACAAGTGACAGATATCTTCGTCTCAGGATCTTTCGGCAAAACAGCCATTGTTAGACTTCTAAGTGACAGAAAAGTAAACTCGATCCTAACATTCTCAAAAATATTGTCCTGTCTCCAATTTTGAAAAATTCGTGTCGGTACATCTGAGTGATCATCTCCCGACCAACAGTCTTTACTATCCTTTTCATTCAGCTTTTCGTTCTGAACACAGCACCGACACTGCTCTCGTCCACATTATGAATGATTTGTTGCTTTCAGCTGACTATGGCCGAATTTCGCTACTTATTCTTTTAGATCTTTCTGCTGCCTTTGACGGTATTGACTACACCACCCTCCTCTATCGACTGGAGCACACATTCGGAATCTGGGGTAATGCTCTGTCTTGGTTTTGGTCATGCCTGTCCGACCGTTTTCAATCAATCGTGCTAAATGAGTCTAAGTCCAGGACGGTTAAACTTGCATATGGGGTCCTCCAAGGCTCTGTCCTTGGGCCAGTCTTCTTCACACTCTACATTTCTCCATTTGCCAGTGTCATGAGACAGCGCAATATAACAGCAGGTATTTTATGCTGATGGCTCTCACCTCTACAACAGTGTATCTCCTGAAAGTCTTTCAGCCTTTCTTTCGAAGCTTCTGACTGTTATGCTTAGATCCAAAATGGACGATACAGAATAAACTACAGATGAATGGACATAAGACTGAAGTAATGCTCATTAGCACCAAGCACATGCTCTCCACCGTTAAAGTTTGTTATATCCAACTAGGGGACAATGCTATTGTACTTTCTGATTCAGTCAAGAACTTGGTGGTGTTCTCTATGCAGAAATTCATCACCCAAACCTGCCAGTCTTGTTACTGTCCACTGTGTCGTTTCAGTTCTGTTCGTCGTTATTTTTCAAATTCAGCAGCGGATTCTCTTATCTTATATCGATTATTGTAACTCTGTGCTATGTGGCTTATCCGCTTGTTCTGTCGTATGCCTCCAGCGTATTCAGGATTCTGTTGCTCGTCTTGCCCTTCACAAAATGAGGCATGGTCTATCACCCCCATTACTTTACTTTCTCCACTGGTTGCCTTTTTCCCAAAGAATTTCATACAGGATCAGTGTGCTATGCTACAAGTGTATCAGTGGCACTGAACCTATTTCTTTGTGACCCCTCCGAATGTAAACCCCTGCTCGACCTCTTTGTTCTGTTTGTGATTTGACTTGTTTACAAATTCCTTGATACTGACGTTCCACAGTCGGTCGCCGTTTTTTTTTTCTTTATTTGGTCCATACAACTGGAATGAGCTTCCCCTGTCTGTTCGACATTCACATACTCTGTCTTCCTTCAAGATTAACTTGAAGACATTCCTTTTTTGTCCACCAGTGATTTCCTCCTGTAAGTACCTATCCTTTCGTCCTTCTCCCGTCTTGTCCTCTCCTTCCCGGTTTGTGTGTGTGTTGTGCCCTTGAGTTTTTGTTGTTGCGAGTGAATGTTTTGATGAATGAAGAGAGCGCGTACTTTGATATGATTTGTATATCAAGATTTAGCGCCTATAACTGTCGTTATTATCACTATTTTGTGGAATAAGCAATGCATGCAGTTAGTGTAGGTGAGTGTACATATTCATGTTTCAGAGTTCATCGATGCGTAAGTGCGTGATTTAACTGTTTTCTTGTTGTTTTTCTGGTTGTTGTTGTTGTTGTTATTATCATTTTATCAGTACCACCGTGAGCAAGAATCTACTACAGCTTTAGCTAACATCAACGTAGCAAACTTTTGATTCCACACCAAACTGTCTCCCCTGAAAATGCTGAATAGCTTATCAAGCTAGACTGAGGCTTTTGGAAATTTGCCTTGACTGTATCTCCAGAAAGCTTTCAATATGGATGGAGAGTCTTGAGATGTGCCAATGATTCAAACACACTGGGGACTGGAAGGGCTGATATGATTTGTGGCGGATTGTCTGCGTCCCCAAGTTGTCCAATCTGTCTTTGACAAGTGGATCTGTCTGCCAGCACACAAAACACCTCCCGCCTGACCCAACCTTTTCTTTTTATTTTCTTTTTGTTTTTTGTTTTTTGTATATGATATTTAAAAAAAGAGCAAGAAAAAGAGGGGGGGGGGGGAAAGAGGGGAAAAGGAAGTATCATCGTTTCACTCCACTTCAACTCTCAGTCTATGACTGTCTGTTCGTCTGTCTTTCTGTCTGTTCGTACGTCGTGTTTGTCTATATTGTGCGATACGTACAGATTATGGTTCTTTCCCCTAACCTAATCTCAGAACTTCAGTCGCCAGCGTACACGGTTTAAACTAAAGATCTGACTTATTACTGGCAAGTTTAGATAGGTTCCATGTGGATTGTTCAAGTATAATGAACCGCATTTGAGCAATCAACAGTCATGCAAATATGTAAATGTTAAACTTAAAAAAATATAGCCCTTTCTCTTTTCTTACTATGTTTGTTTTTCTTTTCTGTCAGCAAACTGTAATTTTACCTGACTAGTTTTTTGTTTTGTTTTTGTTGGTTTTTTTCTTTCTTTTTTTTTTTTTCTCGCACGAACGTGATTTGGACATATGACAAAACGACTGCGTTCGGAGTTTGCTTTTTTATCATTATTCAGCAGTGCTGCTTTTTGCTTATTTGTTTGGTAAGTTTATTTGTTTCTTTCTGTTGGGTATTTTCCCATTGTTTGGTTTATTTCTCCATGTTGTTATTTTTGTTGTTGTGCTACATATGAATACCATACATACAATTATAATATATATATACTTATGAATTGTGTGTGTGTGTGTATGCGTGCGTGTGTGTGTGCGTGTGTGTAGATAGATAGACATAGAGAGACAGAGAGAGAGACATTATTTTATTCTATCGTTTGTTCCGTAAATAAACGTTAAGCCCAGTTCAACCCATAATCATTTTCTTTCGATGAAAAGTGGGCGAATTAATTTAGATCGACCAGGGGCGATAAATTTCTCGCAATCTACATCCATCCGTTTGTCTGTCCGTCCTCTCCTCTCTCTCTCTCTCTCTCTCTCTCTCTCTCTCTCTCTCTCTCTCTCTCTCTCTCTGTGGGTTTGATTTTGTATTGCTGCGACAAAGTGAGGGAGATCTGAAAGCGGGCATGCGGACAGGGCTCAATCACATTTGAAGAGGGCAAAGGAGATGCTGGTCAACAAAAGAGGGACCGGTGGAAGCAAAACCCAACGCAGAATTCCTACCGATGCAATAGCCTGCAGCACAACACGTACCTTCATGATAGGTCTTCAATCTCATATGAAGACCCACACCAGGCGATAGAGACCAGTAAGCTGCTTTCACACTTAGCTGATTGAATATCAACAACCTGCAAAGTCGCAGTTGCATTTGCTGCGTTGTTATCAACAATGGTCGTTTGTTGTACTTCCATTACATTACCTGGTATTATATGAATTATGTGAAACATTTATGTGATTTAATACGTCTGCTTGGTTATCGCTGATTGATGTTTATCTCTTGTTTAATGTCCTTCCAAGATTGAGATTGGATATTGGAATACGTACGAGACACCTCTCACCGACAACTTTCCATTTGATTTAATGATATATATTATGGCTTAAGGTCAGTGTACGATAAAGCATTCTGAGTTCTCTCTTTCTCTCTCTCTCTCTCTCTCTCTCTCTCTCTCTCTCTCTCTCTCTCTCTCTCTCTTCTTTCTCTCTCTCTCTCTTTCTCTCTCTCTCTCTCTCTGAGAGAAATGAAATGTCCTCCCTCTCTTTGTTAGTTGAAAAACAGCCATTAGCCTAATGCTATGAGTAAATACATGTAAATGCCCCTCTTCTTTCTTTCTTTTTCTTTTTGTTGTTGTTTTTGTTGTTGTTATTGTAAATAATGCTCCTTTTTCATAACAGGACAATTGCATCGCATAATGCATCTCTTCTTTTGTGTGTAAGGAAGGGGGGGGGGAGGAGTAGGCAGTATTATGTTTGTGTTAAAAGAATGAGTGTTCTAGTGTGTAGTACGTTTATGTATATGTTCATGCATGTACTGTGTATATATGCATGTGTTCATGCATGTGCGTATGCGTTTGGTGTATGTACATTGTGTGTGTTTCGTTCGTTCAGTTGTTTTTTTTTAATGTCTATTCATTTATGTGCTTTTAGGCGAGTGTGTGTGTGTGTGTGTGTGTGTGTGTGTGTGTGTGTGTGTGTGTGTGTGTGTGTGTGAGTGTGTGTGTGTGTGTGTGTGTGTGTGTGTGTGTGTGTGTGTGTCTGTATGTGTGTCTGTGTCTATCTGTGTCTGTGGTTTTGTGTATAAGAAAGACAGAGATGCATTCATTGTCTTTGTACTTTTCCCCCCATCATCGTGGCACACCCAAGATAAGTGGGTATTATAATCCGCGTGTATTACTCGTCTGTTTCCATCATAGCGGTAGGGTCTGGCATGCATTTGCTTTGCGTGTTTCATGCATTAGTGGGACGATTATGGCTCTCGTCAGACGAGGCGCTGTACAAATGTGACCTGTTCTCACGAATGGGGTCACAACTTAATTTTGGGGGTATAGAGATATTTATATCACCGGAAAGCAGAAAAAATGCTCTTTCCTATGATGTATAATTCAACTGTCTAACTGGAAAATCGAGCGAGTTACAGTAATTTAAAGGGAGTGGGTGATGGGACGGCCATTTTGAGAAAAGCAGAGTTAAAGAAGGATAACAAAATTCTCTGCTTTTTCCTTAGCAACCAGTATTCTATCTTCATCAAACTTAGTGAAGTGATAGATAAAGTGGTTCTGCACTACATACTAGCTATTTCGCGAGCTGATTCCAACGGTATGCGATATGCTGAGGCCCTGTACGGTTTCATGGCCTAAATTAAAGCTCAAACACACGCATTTTCACGGAAAAAAATCTGCACATTCTCGATGGGTTATCACTTTAAAATGTTATTTTAACACTCTTTCAGCCCAAATTTCACTTTAATCTTTGCCATAATTGATAGATTAATGGTCAGACAATGTGTAGGAACAAAAATCTCAAATCACCCAGATCGACCCTCACCACCTTTTCAGGCCCGTATCTCAGTTCACACGTTGCGACTTGTGACCCCATTCGCAAGAACCAGTCACAAATGGTCATTATTATTATTATCGATGGTGGTATTGGAGCTGTCATTCCATTATAATTATTCCGACGGGAAGGTTCGAGGCGCTTCAAATTTTCTCCTGAATAGGGACTACTCCATTCCATTAAATGATAATCACATATTCCCGTAAGTGTAGGCAGTGTGTGTGAGGGTGGGTATGTGGATTGGTGGGGGGGTTATGGGTAAGGTGGGTGTGACCTATAGAGATTTGTTGTGCACTTTGCATCTAGCGAAATTGATCTATTCCATGAAGTATGTATGCGTATGCGCGACTCTTTCTTCGTAATAATCTCTTTATCTGTTGTCTCGTTGTCTCTATATTTGTCTCTTTCTCTTGTCTCTGTCTCTCTCTGTCTCTGTCTGTCTGTCTGTCTGCCTGTCTCTGTCTGTCTGTCTGTCTGTCTGTCTCTCTCTCTCTCTCTCTCTCTCTCTCTCTCTCTCTGTTGGCACACACACGCGCGCGCGTGCGCGCTCACGCACGCATTACTTGCTACTTTTTCCCCTCGTCTGTCCTTCCGTTTCTCTCAAAGAACAGCATAATTATGCTATTACTGTTATTTTCCTTGTAGGACCTATATAGTGTGTTACCTGATAGATCTGTCGATGCATTTCTTGATCTGTGTTTGCTCTTCTAGGAAATAATGTGCATTAGAAATGGAATGTTTGAAAACTAATTTTTGCTAATAAGGTATGAGTGTCATTGTCATTGTCATTCTCTCTCTCTCTCTCTCTCTCTCTCTCTCTCCACCCTCTCTCTCTCCTCTCTCTTTCTCTCTCTCCACCCTCTCTCCTCTCACTTTCTCATTCTCTCCTTTCTATCTCCCCCCCCCCACCTCTCTCTCTTTCATATATGTATTCCCGCCGGTATTCCTCACCTCGTCTCTTTCTGCGAGAGATGCCTTAAGAAATGACACACATTGCATTCTATCTGTTTGCTGTATGGCTGTGAAAGATACGTTATAGCAAACAGTTCCTAGTATCTTATATGCAACAGGAGGTAAAGTGTAATTATTTTCCAAGTTTGGGAATATACACTACGCACAAAAAGTTAAGGATCACTTGCACAAAAATTCATAACTTTCAAAATAAGAAAGCCAATGCGTTGAAGTTTGGCAAACATTTAATTCCATGCTTTAGTGATAACGATACACAATTGCCTTCAATTTCGAGCAATCGTTTGGTGTGTACATTTGATCAAAGTGGGTACGTATCGAAATTTGATTTCCCAAAGTCATTGAAATCACAAGACAGGGCATTCTGATGCTCCCAAAAGTTCAGTAATGCGTGTAACCGCCATGGCTGTTCTGGCACTCGACGCAGCGAGTCCTCATCGAATTGACCATGTTGGTGAAGATCCTCTGTGGAAGCGCCTGCCACTCAGCCTGCAGCATCTGGTAGAGGTGTTGGGCATCCCTGGGAGGGGGGTGGTTGCTCCTCACTTTGCGATCCAGCTCATCCCAGAGGTTCTCAATCGGGTTGAGATCGGGATTGCATGCTGGCCACTCCATTCTGTTGACTCCAGACTGCTGCAGGAAGTCGTTGACCACCCTTGCCCTGTGGGGGCGAGCGTTGTCATCCTGGTAGACAGCTGTCGGTCCCATCTGCTGCAGTGTAGGCACAGCCAGCGGTCGAAGGATCTCATCCCGGTATCGGAGGCCAGTCAGGTTACCCTGTACATGATACAAGGGTGTTCTGTGGTGAAGGCTGAAGGCCCCCCAGACCATTACAGAACCTCCACCAAAGGCCACCTTTTCTTGGACAGTGGTGTCAATATAAAGCGTTGCCCTGGGCGCCTCCAGACCCTCAGTCGGCCGTCGTTGTGGTTCATGGTGAAGCGTGATTCATCACTGAACAGGACCTGGGACCATTGCTGACGTGTCCACCTCACGTGACGTCTGCAGAAGGCGCGGCGTGCTGCCCTATGGGCTGGAGTTAAGCGTGGCCGTACAGCTGGGCGACGAGAACGGAGGTTAAACCCATGAAGGCGGTTCTGTATGGTCTGCTGGCTGATGTTGATGTTAGTAGCCACCCTCAGCTGCCTTCAAATGATGCTGGAAGAGGCTGTTCTTGTCTGCAGGGCTTGTCGTTCAATGAGACGATCTTCACGTGGGTTTGTCTTCTTCGGTCGACCAGATCTGCGTCTTTCATGGACCCTCCCAGTGGCTGTGAAGCGTTGAATCAGTCTGACAATGACCGAGATGGACACCTGAAGTCGCCTGGCCACTTCTCGCTTGGGAACACCATCTTGGAACCATGCAACAGCTCGTCCCCTCTCAAACTCGCTCAATTTTCGTCGTGGAGGCATTGTCAGATCAGGCCTACTACTGGTGGAATGTCTTCTTATAAAGCCAAGCAAGAGACAGCATCTCACACATAAACAGCAGTGCTTGCACGTGCATAATGGTTTTTCCATCTGGCTTGTGCAATGTGTTCAGGCAGAACGGTCCAAAACAAGGTCCTTTTTCGCAAGTTTCCGCTTTTCCGTTTGCGGCCAAGCTCAGTAGTAGAGAATCCCGTGCAATTTTCGCACTAACAAAACATCGCCCACTTACAGCTGAACAAGAATTCATAACAATTTGGCTGGACTGAGAAATAAATAACAGTAGCGAACTGAGTTTATTACGCACCTGTTTTCTCATAGTGATCCTTAACTTTTTGTGCGTAGCTTAGTATTTCCAAATAATACGAAACTGAACTGATCACGGTGCCTTTATGATTTGTTTTGCAAGCTCTAGCAGACTGAATTGGCAAAGTTGCCGCCGATCCTCTCTCTGTCTCTGTCTCTCTCTCTCTGTCTCTCTCTCTCTCTCTCTCTTCGCTTTGTCTCTCTCGTTCTCTCTCTCTCGCTATCTTTATCTTCTCTCTCTCTCTCTCGTTCTCTCTCTCGTTCTCTCTTTCTCTCTCTCTCTCCCTCCCTCCCTCCCTCTCTCTCCCTCCCTCTTTCCCAGACACAAGCAAAGTAGATTCAACACCAATCAGGAAAAAGAAGGCAACTTTCCTAAAAAGGAAAGAGACATCATGAAAAGGTGGACTGACTAAGGCTCTGAATTGTACAACAAAAAGAGCAAATGAGATGCTTGCGTGCTGACAGTACAAGGTCCATCAAACGAAGATGACCTCCCAATGCTCCGTGAGGAAGCTGCAGCAACAGTGAAGAAGCTGACATGTGTAAGGCTGCAGGCATGGTGGACATTATCCCTCCAGAACTCTTGAAACATGGTAGAGAGACAGTGGCCGATATCCTAACTACCATGTGCAACAAAATCTGGCAACATTGTCAGAACTACCGCACTATCAGTTCGGTCAGTCATGCTGGCAAAGTGACGCTCATAATCCTTCTGAATAGAGTACAGCTGCAAGCTGAAACCATTGTTGCTGAAGAACAGGCTGGATTTCCATGGGCAGAAATTTTGTCAAACAAATCTTTGACCTGCGGACCCTTTGCCAAAAAACACAACAACCGAAAAACAAAACAAAAAACAAATATATACCAGGTGAATTCTACCATGTCTTCATAGATTTCCAGAAGGCGTTTGCCAGAGGCTGACCAGAGGCTCTGTGGGTCGCGCTACAACGAAAAAAATTAACATTGAGCAAAATCATCATCATCCAGTAACTATACTCCTAAGCAACTAGCGCAGTACTTACACAGTGTGCTGTAGGAGAATGGTTCCATTCTTCGGTTAAAGTTCGTTTGGTATGCCTTCTGCCCCCACCGCTTTTCACCACACTCCTGGAACGCACCATGACTGGCGCATTGAAGACTGCGCCAGCTCAGTCAGCATCGGAAGAAGAACCCTTACAAGCCTTTGCTTCGCAGACGATATCAATGGCCTGACGGGCAATTAACAAGGCTAAAAAATAAAATAAATAAAAAAACATCGACAAGATATGACACGGAAATCTACACTGAGAATACCGGATTGATAGCCAGCCACAGTACCACCATAACTTCTGATAAACAGTCCGTGGCCTGAAACTGGAGATGTCTAACAGTTCACGAAAGGAATGACGGATCCAAACCAGAAATCCTCTCAGGGGCGGCAAAGACAACAACAACATTCTCCAGGCTGAAACCTATACGGAAGGACAAAAAAATCTCCATGAAATACAAGAATGTGCTCTTACGTGCGCTGCTATTATTCCATCTTCCATGTTGGTGCAATATTCCATCTTCCATGTTGGTGCTATATTCCATCTTCCATGTTGGTGCAATATTCCATCTTCTAGTATGTGTGTGAGACATGGACCCTCACAGCGGATTTGGAAAGACGAATACAAGCCATGGAGATGAGATGTTATCGCAAGATTCAAAATATCATATGCATTGATGATATCACTTAATAACAGTTACTGTGAGGGAGACAAAGGGGAAGAGGCCGCTAACTAAACAAGGGAGCTATTTTCC
>CM060305.1:16872248-16889748 GCA_030674185.1 Monoplex corrugatus | reverse complement strand
ATGTAAAAACTAACAGGAATGGAAGACTAGATTACCACACAAAGCCTATAATGTATTGTTTAACTTTGATCTACGAGGCTGAAGGAGCTGAGCGTCAAACATTCGTTGTACGTTGTACGAATACGGGTTCAGCTTCGTCTGGGACAATCAACTTATCGATATCATATAAACCTATTTTGTTATGGTTTTAAAAGGAAGATCGATCGAAGATAGAGTACAAAAACCAAAAAAAACAAAAAAAGATTTCCATGTTAAAGATAACGATAGGCTTGGTGTGTATGTGATAAATTGTACAGTGCATGATGTGAAACTATACTTAGAGATGAACCAAGACAGACGTTTGAAATTATGTGTAGTGACACGGTGTAGACTTGCTTTGTAAAAAAGTTTGCATTCCATTATGGGCACAAGAGACAAACAGCAACCGACTTTGTTAGCAACTGTGTAAATATGGAAAACACGATGAAGAGCACTTCGTTCTGTGTCGTCCTGTGTTACTTGACCTAAAAGCACAGTTCACCCCTCTTAAGTTCTATAAATGACCAAGCCAGTTTGGGTTTAGATAAATT
This sequence comes from Monoplex corrugatus, assembly GCA_030674185.1. Classification (NCBI taxonomy): domain Eukaryota; kingdom Metazoa; phylum Mollusca; class Gastropoda; order Littorinimorpha; family Ranellidae; genus Monoplex; species Monoplex corrugatus. The sequence goes on along the minus strand of CM060305.1, from coordinate 16,889,179 downwards.
TTGGCATCTGAAAAAGAAAATATTTTGTGAGAACGTTATCTGTTTACTTACACAAGGCATTTTTATTATATTATGGCTGTGATTTCATAGGTAAAGTATTTGATTAATGTGCGTGCTGCTCGTGTGTAAATTTATTGTATGTTTTTACTTGTGTAGGGCATTTAAAAATTATGAGTATAACATTTGAATCTCCCTCCTTTCTCTCTCTCTCTCTCTCTCTCTCTCTCTCTCTCTCTCTCTCTCTCTCTCTCTCTCTCTCTCTCTCTTTCTCAGACATACATACTCACGCGCGAGTGAACACACATATCATAAACCATGTTTTGTCCGGATGAAATGAAAGTTGCACACACACATACATGCATTACCAGTACTACAACTACGACTATGATGATGATGATGATAATGATGATGATGACGATGATGATAATGATGTTGTTGATGATTGTTGTAGTTGATGATGATGCTGTTGTTGTTGTTGTTATACGTAAGTATAAGCACTGAACTTGTTGTTGTGTTCTTCTTCTTGTTAAGCAGTTAATTGGTAACAACTTTATTCTATCTGCTCTCTGTGAGTATATCTTATGCATGCAGTGATGTGTCATGGTGTGTACAATTACAAGCTGTATTTGTGAGACAGATCCATTACAAATGATACTATCCTTCAGTTATGAAATGTTTTTCAGTTTGTATTCTTAAAACAGATCCTAACCAAATGCTACTATCCTTCAGAAATATAACAATTTGCAGTATCAGTTTCTAAAATTTCTAGTTTCCTCTCTCTCTCTCTCTTCTTCTCTCTCTCTCTCTCTCTCTCTCTCTCTCTCTCACACACACACACACACACACACACACACACATACACACACACACACACACACATATATATATAAACTTATTTACAAAATAAACCTTTTCCTTCTCTAAAACAAAGTGTCTTCACTCTCTCTCTCTCTCTCTCTCTCTCTCTCTCTACCACACACACACACACACACACACACACACACACACACACACATACACACACACAAACTTATTTACAAAATATACCTTTTCCTTCTCTAAAACAAAGTGTCTTCAGTCTTCTCTCTCTCTCTCTCTCTCTCTCTCTCTCTCTCTCTCTCTCTCTCTCTCTCTCTGTCTCCCTCTCACACACTTAAACGTTTTCACAATAAACCTTTTCCTTATCTAAAGCAAAGTGTCTTCAGTGTAAAAGAAAGCGAATCAAATTCCAGAAAGGATGCTCTGGTGTTGTCAAAAACAAGGCTGAATCTATATAAATCTAATAAAACATTCTGCCACAAGCTGTTAGAATGTTTTACCAAAACATTCGAAAGGATGACCATTATCAAAAACGAGAAAAACAAAAAATAGAAGTAGAACGTGTATTTAATATAACAAAACAAGACAGGCGTAAAATTTTGACCAACTGGCTATAATCAAGCGCATACAAAAGACACACACACAAAGGAATAAATGCTGCACAACACTTAGCACACAAAAAAACGGTATACAATTTCCCAAACGTTGAGTCCTGACAGGAGAAAATGGCAGATGTTTATACTTGTAACTAAGAAACAGGGGGGCAAGTGTATTCTACAACATGAAAATGGTTATGCCACGTAATAGTATTTTTAAACTCAAAAAGGGCTGCGGTCGAAATATTGGAAAATATGTATTTGAAATTAACAATCTATAGTGTGCATTTGAGTATCTTGTCTTGAGGGAAATTGTATGCGTACTTACACACACACACACACACACACACACACACACACACACACACACACACACACACACACACAACACACACACACACACACACACACACACACACACACACACACACCAAACAATACAGATGGTCGAGTCAGTGTAATTTAAAACATGAATGTGAGAGGTAAAGCTGATATAAGTGGATTGTGCCTAGTGCAGTGAATGTAGTCTGTCCTTGGAATAGGGGAAAAAAACATTCAAATCGAACAGCCTCTCTCTCTCTTCTTCTCTCTCTTCTCTCTCGCTCTCTCTCTCTCTCTCTCTCTCTCTCTCTCTCTGAGACGCCCATTTCTTCCGGTTTTAAAGAGAAGAGATTCCTTCTCAAAGGGTACATTGTGATTTTAATCTCCAAGGTTATGAAAGATAGAATCAACCGAGATAACTCATGGAAAACGATATTTTTTCCTATCACATACTCTACATAAGACTAGAGAAACACCCTCCTAAGGATTGGCAATTCAGTATTTCTCAAGAAAAACAAGGAAATGGAAATGGGCAGTCACTGAGATGTGAAAGGACAACTGAGTTCTGTTTACAAAACTGTGTGTTTCTTAATTAAGCAGTCTGGTTTAAATTGAACAGAAAATCTGCTCAGGGGCACGTCACACAAAAGGTACCTCGTCTGTGGTTTAACTCAACTTACTGGAGGTCTGTGTCGATGGAAGAGTATGCTTCTGTATACATGCGAGTCGTATATGTTTCTGCATGCTCAGGGTGCGTTCACAGTCAGCCCGGACGGCCCCGGACGTTTCCTGTCAAAAAGGTTGTGCACAGCAAACCACGGTTTGTTGTCACTGGCGACGGAAAGAGTGTTTATAGTAGGCCCACGGACGGAAATTCCAGTCGTGCTTTCAGTCCCCCCTAACTCCCCCCCCCCCCACCCCCCTCGTCTGGGTTAAGGGAATGAACTCTTCTCTTGATTTCACACCGAATTATCTTTCTTGCAAGAAAAACATGTACTACGAGAAGCTTATTGCTGGCGTGATAATCAAGGCCTTGCATTTACGAGAAGGGTGATAAACATCATTACAGAGACATACTTGCAGCTGCATGGGAAAACATCGGCAGAGAAATTGGGACAGACTGAATGTACAGAAAATCGACGGAATGGACTCACAATGTTTCTTTCCTTCTTCAACCACCACCACAGTACATGTATCAACTTTTCTCGCTTCGCGCATTCCATTTTATCTTTGGTTGGTTCGTGTCGAAGGGGGGCAAAAGTGTGGCCGTCAGGATCCGTCGTCCTTTCAGTATGAACGCTTTCACGGCCAAGGCCGGCCAGCCACCATCCGTGGCCGTCCGTCCGTCCGTCCGGTGCAGCCTTTCTGTCCATGTGCGTCCACTTTTTGTTTGTACGCTTGTTAAGGGGCATGCGTGCGGGTGTGTGAAAACAGGACGTGTATGCGTTTGGGTATGGCAGGTCTTATTTTACGTTCGTTTTCTTTAAATCTTCCTGTTGTACTGTTGTACGGATGCGAGGCGTGGACAGTCAGCAAGCAAAGCTAGAGCAGGATCGAGGCAGCCGAGATGTGGTTTCTAAGAAGAATGTTGAGAGTTCCATGGACAGCAAAGAAAACAAACGAGACAGTCTTGATGGAGGCAGACACAAGTAGATCACTCATAAGGAAGATTAGGAAAAGACAAGCAACATTTATAGGCCATTTTATGAGGAAGGGGGATTTGGAGCACCTGGTCACAACGGGAAAGCTGGAGGGAAAGAGAGCACCAGGTAGACCCAGGGAGAGAATGCTGGACGGACTTGCAAAGTGGCTGGGGATGAGGAGGGTGGGGGAGATGCTGGGGATGAGGAGGGTGGGAGAGATGCTGGGGGCAACGATAGATAGAGATGGTTGGAAGTCCATGGTCGCCAACGCCATGCGGCAGGGCACCTGGTGATGATGATGATGATGATGATGGCAGGTCTTATTTTACGTTCGTTTTCTTTAAATCTTCCTTGTCCCTTTCACTATGGTAGTATCTTTCTCCTGTATCTTGTGTCATTATTCCTTTCAAACTCTTTCTCTAGACTCTACTGTAAAGCACACACACACTCAAAAAAAAAAGAAAAGAAAAGAAAAGAAAAATAAGAAATCGATCCAGAATGTTGGGTTTCGATTTAATAGCCTACATCATCGTTTTTGTCGTGTACGTGGACATGACGGTTTTTCAATAATAATTGTGGAAAGATGAACTGACTGATTCGTGTGATGAGTATGAACGTGTTCAATTAAATTAAAATATGGAAAGACGAACCGACTTTACTTCTTCACCTTGTTCTTTCTGGTAGAAGCTGGCTGGGTAAGACTGAAAGAGTATATATGCTGTTCGTATTTCAAGAAAAGATTATTGTAAAGATTATTAGGATACAGCAGCAGGTGAGCTCTTTCCCCGCTGTAGTTCTTCCGCCCTGAAAGAAAACGTGACTGGACGTGTGACCTGAAAGCCAGGCTCATTTTTCTCTTGCCTGTCTTCTCTCAGGTTTTGTTGGTTTATGTCTGAATTACACGCATGTAGTTCATGAAGAGACTTCAGACTAACACACTACATTCCACACACACGCAAGCGCTCATATACTTTCGCACAAACACGCGAGCTCGAACAGAGAGAGAGAGAGAGAGAGAGAGATGGCGCGCGTGAGCATACCCGCAACTTATGCATATACGCACACACTCTTCTCTCGTACGTACACGCATACACGCGCACGCAAGCGTGTGCGTGCGCAGTCTAACAGGAAGACAGGCATCCACGTGAATGAAAGTGTCTGTGACACTGTAGATGTAATATATATGTATCTGCGGCTTGTGCGTGTGTGTGTGTGTGTGTGCGTGCGTGTGGTGTGTGTGTGTGTTGTGTGTGTGTGTGTGTGTGTATGTATGAGTGCGCGCATGCATGCACGTGGCTATCACACACGCGCTCCTGCTCACGTGTGTGTGTTTATTATGTGTGTGGGTATGTGTGAGAAGGAGATACTGATCTGAATAGGCGTGTGCACTTGCTTTTGTGTATGTTCATGTGTGTGCATGCACGTGTGTGTATGTATGTGTGTGTGTGTGTGTGTATGAGTGCGCGCATGCATGCACATGGCTATCGCATGCATGTCATTTGTGCATTTTTCGTCATATTGTACTACTTTCTCTGAGAATGTTCCATACCTTTTATCAAACACACTCTTCTCTTCCACCGCACAATAAAACAACCAAAGAGAACTTGACCCAGAATGTTGAAATTAAAAATTCGCTTGCCTTCGTCAATGTTTTGTCGAATAATACCTACTAGTACGACGGTAGTCATTATTACGAAAAGATGAATAGATTAACTCTTTCATCTTCTCACTCTCTCCACTAGCTTGTGGAAGCTGGTGATGAAAATTGATGGGTTACGAATTCAAGGAGTGAACCGGTTAAATGTTGCTCGCATTTCACGAAAAGATCTTCTTACTATAAAAGCTCAACAGGGTACTGTAGTGGGTGTGCCCGCTTGCCTGTTCTTATAACATGACCAAGCCTTCCAACAGAAAATCGCTGTCATTTGTCTTGAAATGCCAAAAGATCATTATAAGAGAATAAGAATCCGTGCTTTATTTGACGATGCAAGAAGTTTCTTCATCTGTCTAATGCCAGATTTTTTTTTCAATCTCCATTAAAAAACTAAGTGTGTATATATATGTATATGTAGATGAAGCAGCATGTGAAGAAAAAGACAACAAGCCGACGTAAAATTTTCCCAAATTTTCGGCGGTACACCCGCCTTCCTCAAGGGGACTTTATTCTCTGACTACGTTGTGCTAAAACACATAGACATATGTATATGTATATTATATATATATATATATATATATATACATATGTATGTATGCATGTATGTATGTATGTGTGTGTGTGTATGGATATACATATACATGTAGATTATAGATAGATAGACAGACAGATAGATAGATAGAAGTGTGTGTGTGTGTGCGTGTGTGTGTGTGTGTGTGTGTGAGAGAGAGAGAGAGAGAGAGAGAAGGGGGGGGGTTAGTTTAGCTTATCTTCTGTATATCAGTCTGAAATCTCTTCTTCAGTATTGTTGTATCTAATGTTCAGCGCTTAGATTTGATTTTATCAAGATTTTGCGCTATATAAATATTGTAATTATTATTATTATTATTATTATTATTATTATTATTATTATGTTTCGTAACACTGATATTACAATTTCATTATTTTCATGTCGTTATAAAACATTTGGTGTTACTCTAGCCCCACCACAAAGCGTTTGCGCTCTCTCTGTCTGTCTCTCTGTCTCTGTCTCTGTCTCTCTCTCTCACACACACACGCACACACACACACACACACACACACACACACACACACACACACACACACAAACACTCACGCCCCAAATATCCATACAGATATGATTCTATCTGCTTCTGTGTTTCTCTTTTCTTCTCTCTCATTTACTCCCACTCACTTCTTTCTTTTCCTCCAACTCATTCTCTTTCTCTCTTTTCTTCCTGTTCCTCTTTCCTGCTACTTCGCACTTGCTAAGGAATAAGGGAATAAGGGAGGTATTGGATCTGTGCTAACGACACACTGAGGGCATTCATTAGCACCTGATGAATCGGTCAGCCCACACGCAAGTGGCGCCCAACAGGTTTGGTGTTTGGGTCACTGTGTTAAAGGGGCTTCGCTTGACTGAACGATTGGCTCTGGAATTGTAGGGAGTGATGATTCGGACAGATTTGTGTGTGTGTGTTCGTTCGTTCCTTGATTTAACGTCTTTCTTTTCACTGTAAGTGATATTAGACGGTGTGTGTGTGTGTGTTGTGTGTGTGTGTGTGTGTGTGTGTGTGTGTGTGTGTGTGTGTGTGTGTGTGTGTGTGTGTTTGTGTGTATGTGGATGTATGTGTGAGAGAGAGAGAGAGAGAGGTGTGTGTGTGTGTGTGTGTTGTGTGCGTGCGTGCATGCGTGCGTGCGTTTGTGTGTGTGTGTGAGTGTGTGTGTTTGTGTGTGTGTGTGTGTGTGTGTGAGTGTGTGTGTGTGGTGTGTGTGTGTGTGTGTGTGTGTGTGTGTGTGTGTGTGTGTGTGTGTGTGTGTGTGTGTGTGAAAGAGAGACAGAGACAGTACGGAAATGGTTTAATTGTATGGCCTTAAGCCTTCACAATATGGGGGATATCAAGATTGACACAGAGCGAGAAAGAGATAGAATAGAAAGTGTATTTGTTTGAGAGACAGATCATGCAGACAGAGACTGAGAGAGGAAGAGGAGACAGGGAGAGGCATAGAGGCAGAGGACACTATTGAGAGAAAAAGATGTGTGAAATAAAGAAAGAAAAGAGAGTCAGACCCATACCTGTCTGCGGAGTCAGTGGGGGGAGGGGAGACACAAAAACAGAGAAAGATTTTCGACGGGGAGGAGGGGGGGGCGGAATGAAAGAAAACTTACGTCCATAATTATGGAGATTGTAAACAAAAACTCAGACCGGACAGAAATTAGATGGAAAGAGGAGTAGCGAGATAAAGCGAGGAGGAGAAGAAAGAACAGACAAACAGGAGAAACATATAGGACACGTCAAGACTTTGTTCAAAAGATTGGATTGTAAAAATAAAAAGTATAAGTATGAAAGATAGGAGAGAAAGAGACAGATAATCAGAAAGACAGGAAGCAGGCAGTCAAACGCGGACAACAGGATATACATACACACACGTCAGACACACAGAGACTCTTTAGTTCCCTCGGTACTGAAGTTTTCACCACATCCTGAGCATTTTTATGGGTTAGTAATAAAACAAATCGCAAAAAAAAAATCAGTCATTCAAAGTTAGGTGATGAAATTTTTGCAGCTGATCAGTAACACGCCTTGGACTAGTTTACGACAAAACATGAAACTTTATTTCCGAAAACTGAATGTTGTAAGCTTAGGCAAAAAATTAACCATATTTTCAGTTCCGAAATAAAGCACACTCATTTTTTTTTCTTACTAAAGCTGAAAAATACACTAAGGCGGGAAAGGTCTTTGTGTACACGAAATAACCAAAGAAATGTCTGAACTTCAATTTGGATGCAGTACACACACCAAAGAACATGATATTATGTGCATAAGTCTTAGAATTTCCATGTAATCAAACATACCAAAGGAAGCAGTCACAGTCTGTGTGTTTGCTTTAAAATAACAGTGAGAAATAATTTTATCACAATGTGTAAATCTGTCTTATTATATTACTGGCAATATTATCATTATAATTGGACTATCATTATTGCTGTTATTATTATCATTATTAGATCTAGACCTATAGTGTTTTTAGTCTATAATGGTGACATGCAACTTGTTCTTATTTCATTCTGTTCTTGTAATATTTATTCATCCTGCGCAAATAATAATGTTTAAAAGTCAACAAAGGCAGACACCCCAAGCCTAAAAGGCTTGAACTTGAACTCTGTCAGGAAGATGTTAGGTTTTCTGCTACGGCGAAATCATTGGGGCGTGACTTCCTGGGGACATGTACGACCCAGGTGCTCAAGTAAAACGCAGCACAACATGGGGAAAAAAAACAGAAGTCCTGACGCCAGTCAGAAAGTATGACATTAATATAAGCTTCTTCTGTCACTCCCATGGTACTTCACAATTGCCCTCCTCTCCAACTAGCGTTACGACAATGATCTGTCTCTTCTTCACTCTGACGTGACCATCCTGTTTGCTCGAGTCAGCGACCGACGAGAGGTGGTGTCTAGAACTAGCCGATCGATCGCTCTCCTAACCAGAAGAAATCATCACTGTCATCTTCAACAGTCTCTTCAATGTCTGATTCTGCAGTCTGAAGCATTTCCAGTACTTCAGCATTGGTGGAAAGCTTCAATCTGTCGTCGACTTCTTTGTGAGCGTCTGGACAGCGAAGTGCTCCCGTGAGACGCCATCTTTGTCCTAAGCGAGCTTAGTGAGTGGGTCAAATAGTTCGAGGTCGGTCGCACACATGATTACGGTCAAATACAGTCAGTGCTAATTGGCTGCCTTGGCTATAGTGGAAAGGCCAGTAAAGCTATTTGTGGTGCGTAAAGTCATGTAAACATCGTGGTGGGGCTCCAAAACTTCGAAACATGCCAAAATCCCCTCTAGGGGGGTGTTCGTACGAAACGTTCGTAAGTTGAATACCTCTATAGGGAACGTCCGAACGGTGAGAGTTTTATACGACTGAACAGAAGCAAGAGATTCCAAAGAGTGATTTTGGAGAGACTGTGAGAAAAACGAAAGATTGGGGAGAGAGAGAGAAAGAGAGAGTGGCAGACTGGGAGACTAAGTCAGACTGACAAAGTCAGAGACTGACAAAGACGGAGACTGACAAAGTCAGAGACTGACAAAGAAGGAGACTGATATGTAAGGAGGGAGATACTCAACAGCATGACTGACAGAGGGACACTGACAGACCGACAGGAAGACTAACAAAGAGGGAGACTGACAGACAAAGAGCGGACTGACAAACAGGACGGCTGACAAAGAGGGAGACAAAGAGGCAGACTAACAAAGAGGCAGACTAACAAAGAGGCACAGGACTGACAAAGAGGCAGACAGACAGAGAGGAAGCTTGACAAAGAGGGAGACTTACATAGAAGCAGACTGACAGACAAAGAGTGAGACTTATAAAGGGGCAGACTGGTATATGAAGAAGAAGACTGACAAAGAAGTAGGATGGCAGACAAAGAGTCAGACTGACAGACACAGATACAGGGACCTACACAGACTTCACATATTTGGATAGAAGAGCATGGGATCCAAGCAACTTGACTCTGTAGATAGATAGATAGACAGAGATAGATAGATAGATAAATAGATAGATAGGTAGATAGAAAGATAGATAGATAGATAGATAGGTAAATAGGTACATGTAGATAGATAGGTAGGAAAGTAGATAGGTAGGTAGGTACGTAGATAGATAGATAGATAGAGAGGCAGACAGACAGATAGATAGATAGATAGATAGATGGATAGATGGATAGACAGATAGATAGATAGATAGATGGATGGATGGATGGATGGATAGGTAGATAGATAGATAGATAGATAGATAGATAGATAGATAGATAGGTAGATAGGTAGGTAGGTAGGTAGGTAGATTATCATATATACATAGATATATATATATAGAGAGAGAGGGAGACAGACAGACGGAGAGAGAGAGAGGGGGGGAGGGAGATAGTGACAGGGAGCACAGGAAAGGAAGTAGGTGGAAAAAGACTAGACTGAGCGACAGACGAACAAGACATGCCACAGAGAGACACAGGCAGAGACTTCAAACGACTGGATAAAGGAGCATGGGAATCAAAAGAAATATTGAGAGAGACTGAGAGAGAGAGAGATTATGGGAGAGGAAGAGGGAAGAACAGAGACAGAAGAAGAAGAAAGTGAGGATGGTATGTGTGTGTGTGTGTGTGTGTGTGTGTGTGTGTGTGTGTGTGTGTGTGTGTGTGTGTGTGTGTGTGTAGAGGAGGAGGAGAGAGAGAGAGAGAGAGAGAGAGAAACAGAGACGCAAACACAAGACACACACAAACTTCAAATGGTTGGAAAGAGGAACTTTGGAATCAAAGAGAGGAATGAACCAAAGAGGAGTGAGACAGAAGCACACACGTGGATACACACATGCATACACACACGCACATACACACCAACGCCCATAACACACACACACACACACACACACACACAAACACACACACACACGCACACACACACACACACACACACAACACACACACACACACACACACACACACACACACACACACACACACACACACACAAACACACCGTCTAATATCACTTGTAGTGAAAAGACGTTAAATCAAAGAACGAACACAAACACACACACAACACACACACACACACACACATGTACACAAACACACGCGCATGCACACACATGCACACACACACAGAGTTTATATATGGTCAGATACACAGATAGAAGAAGTGAGGACAGAGACAGAAAATTACGGAAGAAAAGGAGAAAGACAGACCAACAGAAGAGGCAGACATACAGATTCAGGACACTTAGAGAAACACACAGACCTCAGAAAATTGGATAAAAGAGCACGGGAATAAAAGAAAATGACTTTTGAAGAGACTGGAAGAAAGAGCGAGGCGATAAGGGGAGGGGGGGGGGGAAGAAAGAGAAGTTGGGGAACAAACAGCAGAGAGGGGACAACATGAAAAGGACTAACGTACATACACCTTAGGCTAGAGCTAGAGAGGAAGAAATTCGCACGCAGACAGGTGGGTCGGGCAAACAAACACTGGATACACAGAGAGAGTGCCAAGTCATGTTCATATCCGAACCAGTGTTCCAAATCATGTTCATGTCACAGACACAGTGTTCCAAGTCATGTTCATGTCACAGACACAGTGTTCCAAGTCATGTTCATGTCACAGTGTTCCACGTCATGTTCATGCCCCAGTGTTCCAAGTCATGTTCATGTCCCAGTGTTCCAAGTCATGTTGATGTTCCAAACACAGTGTTCCAAGTCATGTTGATGTTCCAGTGTTCCAAGTCATGTTCATGCCCAAACAGTGTTCCAAGTCATGTTCATGTCCCAAACAGTGTTCCAAGTCATGTTCATGCCCCAAACAGTGTTCCAAGTCATGTTCAGTCCCAAACACAGTGTTCCAAGTCATGTTCATGCCCCAAACAGTGTTCCAAGTCATGTTCATGTCACAGACACGGTGTTCCAAGTCATGTTGATGTCCCAAACAGTGTTCCAAGTTATGTTAATGTCCCAAACAGTGTTCCAAGTCATGTTGATGTCCCAAACAGTGTTCCAAGTCATCTTCATGCCCCAAACACAGTGTTCCAAGTCATGTGCATGTCCCAAACAGTGTTCCAAGTCATGTTGATGTCCCAAACAGTGTTCCAAGTCATGTTCATACCTCAAACAGTGTTCCAAGTCATGTGCATGTCCCAAACAGTGTTCCAAGTCATGTGCATGTCCCAAACAGTATTCCAAGTCATGTTGATGTCCCAAACACAGTGTTCCAAGTCATGTTCATGCCCCAAACAGTGTTCCAAGTCATGTTCATGCCCCAGTATTCCAAGTCATGTTCATGCCCAAAAAGTGTTCCAAGTCATGTTCATGTCACAGACACAGTGTTCCACGTCATGTTGATGTTCCAAACAGTGGTCCAAGTCATGTTCATGTCCCAACCAGTGTTCCAAGTCATGTTGATGTTCCAAACACAGTGTTCCAAGTCATGTTCATGTTCCAAACAGTGTTCCAAGTCATGTTCATGTCCCAAACAGTGTTCCAAGTCATGTTGATGTTCCAGTGTTCCAAGTCATGTTGATGTTCCAAACAGTGTTCCAAGTCATGTTCATGCCCCAAACAGTGTTCCAAGTCATGTTGATGTTCCAAACACAGTGTTCCAAGTCATGTTGATGTTCCAAACACAGTGTTCCAAGTCATATTCATGTCCCAAACAGTGTTCCAAGTCATGTTGATGTCCCAAACACAGTGTTCCAAGTCATGTTCATGCCCCAAACAGTGTTCCAAGTCATGTTATGTCACAGACACAGTGTTCCAAGTCATGTTGATGTCCCAAACAGTGTTCCAAGTTATGTTGATGTCCCAAACAGTGTTCCAAGTCATGTTGATGTCCCAAACAGTGTTCCAAGTCATCTTCATGCCCCAAACACAGTGTTCCAAGTCATGTGCATGTCCCAAACAGAGTTCCAAGTCATGTTGATGTCCCAAACAGTGTTCCAAGTCATGTTCATACCCCAAACAGTGTTCCAAGTCATGTGCATGTCCCAAACAGTGTTCCAAGTCATGTTGATGTCCCAAACAGTATTCCAAGTCATGTTGATGTCCCAAACACAGTGTTCCAAGTCATGATCATGCCCCAAACAGTGTTCCAAGTAATGTTCATGCCCCAAACAGTGTTCCAAGTCATGTTCATGCCCCAAACAGTGTTCCAAGTCATGTTCATGCCCCAGACAGTGTTCCAAGTCATCTTCATGCCCCAAACAGTGTTCCAAGTCATGTTCATGCCCCCAAACAGTGTTCCAAGTCATGTTCATGTCCCAAACACAGTGTTCCAAGTCATGTTCATGTCCCAAACAGTGTTCCAAGTCATGTTCATGTCCCAAACACAGTGTTCCAAAGCATGTCCCTGTCCCAAACAGTGTTCCAAGTCATGTTGATGTTCCAAACACAATGTTCCAAGTCATATTCATGTCCCAGAATGTGCCAAGTCATCTTCATGTCCCAGTTATTAAGAATGTCCCAAGTCATCTTCACGTCCCAAACACAAAGAGTGTGCCAAGCCATGTTCACGCCCCAGAATGTGCCACGTCATGTTCATGTCTCGAACAAAGTGCGCTAAGTCACGCTCATGTCCCAAACGCAAAAAGTGTGCTAGTTGTTATGCTCAGTTTCTAGATATAAACACTTTGCCAAGTCATGTTCATGTTCCAAACAGTGTATCGAATCATGTGCATGTCCCAAACACGCACCTAGCCTCGTTCTTATTCCCAATACAGACGCTTTGCCAAGTCATGTTCATGTTCCAAACAGTGTATTGAATCATGTGCATTTCCCAAACACGCACCTAGCCTCGTTCTTATTCCCAATACAGACGCTTTGCCAAGTCATAGATATGTTCATGTTCCAAACAGTGTATCGAATCATGTGCATGTCCCAAACACGCACCTAGCTTCGTTCTTATTCCCAATACACACGCTTTGCCAAGTCATGTTTATGTTCCAAACAGTGTATCGAATCATGTGCATGTCCCAAACACGCACCAAGCCTCGTTCTTATTCCCAGTACAGACGCTTTGCCAAGTCATATTCATGTTCCAAACAGTGTATCGAATCATGTGCATGTCCCAAACACGCACCAAGCCTCGTTCTTATTCCCAATACAGACGCTTAGCCGAGTCATGTTTATGTTCCAAACAGTATGCCAGACCATGTTCATGTCTCAAATAGAGACTCTGTGCTGAGTCATGTTCATGTCCAAAAAGATACACGAAGTCCTGTTTATTCCCTAAACACAAACACTGTGTCAGGTCATTTTCATGTCCTGAACATTGACGATGATCATGGAAGTTCTAATGATAGGAAAGAGACGGAGAAGGTGGGTAGAATGATGATGATGATGATGATGATTATGCCGACGATGACAGCGATAACAATGATACTTACGATAACAGTGATGATTATTACTGATGTTGATGATGACTACAATAGTTAGTAATAATGTTCTAACAGTAATAATGATGAATATGCTAGTAATATACGATATTTTTATTTTTCAGGATACAGCACAAGGAACTGACCAAGAAGTGCCCACCCGCTTCTTTGGACAGCGAACCAGCCAGCTGCGTCCATTAACAAGCTGTAGTCAGAACCTGCCAGCTGTATCCATTATCAAACTGGTCAGAACCAGCCAGCTGCGTCCATTAACAAGCTGTAGTCAGAACCTGCCAGCTGTATCCATTATCAAACTGGTCAGAACCAGCCAGCTGTATCCATTAACAAAGTGTGGTCAGAACCAGCCAGCTGTATCCATTAACAAAGTGTGGTCAGAACCAGCCAGCTGTATCCATTAACAAAGTGTGGTCAGAACCAGCCAGCTGTATCCATTAACAAAATGTGGTCAGAACCAGCCAGCTGTATCCATTAACAAACTGTGGTCAGAACCAGCCAGCTATATCCATTAACAAACCGTGGTCAGAACCAGCCAGCTGTATCCATTAACAAACCGTGGTCAGAACCAGCCAGCTGTATCCATTAACAAACTGTGGTCAGAACCAGCCAGCTGTATCCATTAACAAACCGTGGTCAGAACCAGCCAGCTGTATCCATTAACAAACCGTGGTCAGAACCAGCCAGCTGTATCCATTAACAAACTGTGGTCAGAACCAGCCAGCTGTATCCATTAACAAACTGTGCTCACTTTGGTCCTCGGAATATTTCAGATATCGTTTACCGGGGAGAAAAATAGTGAATCACTTCTGTCATATTCCAAACAAATGTATTTTCATAGCTTTACTATCAGTGTACTTGAATAACCAAAGTCAGTCTCCATGGCCAGAAACAGAGGCTAGTATCTATAAATAATAAAACATGGAGATTGATACCCACGCTTCTATCACGACGTGTGTGCTTCGTTAGTTTTCACAAGGTTGACGTGGTAGGGCTTGATGTGGTGTAACCGTCAGACTAACAGGCGCAGCAGCTGTTTTATTGACAGATACCGCCATTGAACGATTCGTGCGAGTGGCAACTATATACGACGAAAGAACATCCGAAAATCTGTGGTGGAAAATCTGGATTTTTTTCAACTTCAACTACAGATGTTGCTTGCAGAATAAATTCGTGCGAGTTTTGATTTCATTAATCTAGAGATATACTGTGATTGCCGTGTTTGAAAGCTTTCAGTAAATCTGTAGAACTCTTCAGCTCAAAGGATACATATCGTGTGACTGGAAAGTAATAAAGGATGATGCAGTTATAGAAAAATTCTGGCAGGTTGCGCTTGCTTTTTTTCCCCTATAATATGCGTTTTCAGTGCATCTGAAAACTCTTCAATTCGAACAATAAATATTGCGTGCTTAACGACACGTTTAGTCCACACAGATCCAGAAGAAGTTTAAAAATGTGTGTCTGAAAATTATTCAGATGTACTCAGTGAGGCTGGAACGCTTTAGCTCCAAGGATACATATTGCTTCCAAGATTCTAGGCACAAATATCGTAACTATTTAGATCGAGAAAGTCTGGATTTTAAGGAGCAGCCATTGTTTCCCAAATGCTGAAATTGTTCGACGATATCCAGTGTTTTAGGCTTTCAAAATGACCAAAGTGTGTTTAGTGTAACTAAGCCCCTGAAAAATGTCAGTGTGTGTTTAGCGTGTCTGAAACCCCGAACTTGTTCCGAGTGTATTTAGTTTCTGAAACTCTGAACCTCTTCAACGTGTATTTAGCCTGCTGAAAGCACATTGAAAAATTGAAGTCTTATCTCTGTCTGAAACCATAAAATTCTTCAACGTGTACTTTGACGTGTCCAGTATCCTGAAAATGTATCACCTTTTGTTGGACATATCTTAAACCTTGAAACAACTTCTGTATATATTGGGCACATCTGGAATTATAAAATTCTTTAACATATAATCAGTGTGTGTAAAATTTCTAAATTTGTGAATGTACGTTCAGTGTTTGAAATCCTGAAAATTCAATCCTCTTGCATCAGTGTGTCTGAACTTCTTCAACAACTCGAATGATAGACAAGTCTGTTATTTTGACTCAGAGGAAGCCAAAACGATGATTGATCCTAACGTACTGTTAAACGAAATTACCAAAGCAACGGACTGTCAAGTGTGTGACAAAGAAAACTGTGTTTGACACAGTAGTGGAGCAACGCACGTGACAGTGCGGAAACCGCAACCACAACACGCGTGGGTATCATACTTTCTGCCACCGTGCCGAAACAAGAGACGGTGATACATTCAACAAGTAAGTTCAATAACCAGAAAAAGGACACTGTAGCACAAAAAAGAACCTGCACGAAGAACATGACGTCATTGTCGAGCACATAAAGTAGTACCCACAAGAAAATAAACTAGCATCACTCGACAATAGGAAAAAAACAACTTCCAGCAGAACACTAGACCAACAACAGAAACAATTCCCATCACTTAGAATACACTAGAACCAACGAGAGCACAATTAACAACAAAAGCATACCATTACCAACAGCACCTTAGCGTCAGCAACAATATAACGTTAACAACAAAAGCATACCATTACCAACAGCACCTTAGCGTCAGCAACAATATAACGTTAACAACAAAAGCGTATCATCACCAACAGTGCGCTAGCACCAGCAACAATACAACCAACCACACAACACTAAAACTATTGCACCGTCACAACCAGCGGTACACTAGCACCGACGAAAGAATTCAAGCCATCAAAAAGATACCAACTCCTAATAAGAAGCCTGGTTTACCAGTCAACGCAAGTTTCTGGTGTTAAACAGTGATTATCTTATCAAAACTACTAGCCAGGATGACGACCACCTTCGCCCCCACCACCTTCACCCCCAGCACTCTCAGTCATCACTCTGCATACAGCGAAACGACCAGCAGTGTTGGTTCCCTGGTCAACGTCTCTGATTCCTATGA
>CM060305.1:16854748-16867248 GCA_030674185.1 Monoplex corrugatus | reverse complement strand
TCTTCATTCACAGGTCACATTCACATACGCACACATACACACTATGCTTCTGCAAACAAGACACACACACACACACACACACACACACACACACACAACACCACCCCGCACCACATACACACGCACGCACGTGCCCGCACTGCCACACACGACCTCACAATACATCATGTGAAATTTAATGGATTAATGGATTGCCAAATATTTTGTTTTCGTTTTTCGTTTTTCCTTGCTGTCGTCCTTTTCTTTTTTTTTTCCCCATATTTAGATTATAAAATATTCTCTTCTTGTTTGTTTCTTTCATTAATCATTCTTTCTTTCTATAAGATATTCTATTCTTGTTCGTTTCTGTCATTCATTCTTTCTTTTGTTCTCTTTTATCGGTTTGATTTCATCCCTTCTTTCTATCCTTTCTTTTTCTTTCATCCTGCTTTTGTCTTTTTTCTTTCGGTCTTTTTTTTTTTTTCATTGTTATGGCTTTATTTTTATTTTCCTTTTTTCCTTTCTTCTTCCGTTTTTTACTCCTTCTTTTTTGTTTACTTTACATTTCTTCTTCCTTTTCATCCTTTCCTCCTCCACTCTCTTCTTTCTTTCTTTTTCCCTCCTTTCTTTCATCCTTGCGATTTAGACAACTATTGTGGAATGAGACATTTTGCAGCAAAGTGAGTTCTGCACTGCCCTCCTTAAGATCAAACACAGGTATGCGTCACTGTTGCAGAGACTCCGTTAACCCTTTGACTCTTGCACCCTAACCACCAAATGCAAAAGCTTAACCCTTTGACCCGCTTTCCTTAATCCACCAGCTTCCTACAGGAAGCTGGAGGATCGGACAAGAAAATCAAAGGGTTACGTTTTTGCTTTGAAAACATGGCTGACAATACAGGATGCTGGTAGACAGGGTGCAGTAGTCAAAGGGTTAAATACAGCAAAAATGAGGGTGCTGGTCTTTTATATTGGAAGTTGCCATTGACGCAACCTGGGAAAGAAGCTGTGGGTTAGAACTATAGAACACCGTCAGATTGGCACACTTCTGCCTCTCTAAGACCTATCAAATTCATATGACAGCAAATAAACTTAAAACGAATGATATGTGCCTTTCACGTTCCCGTGAGACAGATTGTTAATCAAGACTGCTAGAGGATGTTTCTGGTGAAAAGACTCAGACCTGCAGTCCGAAAGAAACGTTACTTATGACGTTGTATCAGTGGGACGCTCCGACATACCCCGCCTAATCGCCATACACGACTGCCCCATACTTTGATCTATTCTCCAAGCTAAACTACATTGTAACTTTCCGTGATGTACATTTCTTACGACTTATATGACTGGAAAATAGAAGTGGCCAAGCAGATTCAACGTATCTTTTATTGCCTAACAGCCGGCATTTCAGACCTTCCCATCTGATGGAAATCACTCATTTTAGAAACCCCCCCCCCCCTCCTTCCCCGCCCCGAGGAAGATGCCGGGGGCTTTTTGTTTTTTAGTATAAATAGTATCCCCACCTTCTGGAATTCTGTGCTAGAAATTTCCTCTTTCCTGTCACTGTTTGTTTCTGCCTTGCTCCTTTGCTTGCTTTTTGTCATTTCTTCCTATCATTTTCTGCCTTGCTGGTCCATTCATCTGTATGTGTTCGATCAGGTTTTGTATACTTTTTTTAGGATTGATAATTGAGTACATGTATTAAGTGTATTTTTTTGGCTCTAGGGAAATGAGATATGCGGAAGCAATTTTAGGTACCTTAGGCCCGTTTTTTATGTATGTTTTAGTGCCTTAAGTTATGTCTAAATTTGTATTCAGGTATGTTTTTAAATTCCTTGTGTGATAAATTGGACGGAGTGGTCAGCGTCAGGGGCATCTCCTTAGATTATGTGTGCGGATGCATTGATAATTGTACTTAATTTTCTTCTCCTTTTTTTTCCCCTTTGGAAATAATATATATGTTTAGAAATGGTTGTAGCCCAGATATGGCTGTACGCAAACAAAAATAACAGTAACGGTAAAGTAGTCGTTCTAGAGAAGGGATGTTACATCAAAGGAATTTGGACAATACTGATTTTTTTTTTTTTTTAACTTTTTTTTTTAAACGTATTCGTATTTTTCATGGATAATCCTCGTAAGAGCGACAAGGAACTGATTCTGCCTTAACCTTGTATTTTTTTAGTTTGAATTATCACCGAAGTGCTGTCTTCACCCCCCTCCCCCTCCCCCCTCTTTTTTTTCTAGGGGAGGGGATAGGGAGGGCATGATTGTGTTTTCATGTTTCATCAGATTGAGCTGCTTCTCTCTCTCTCTCTCTCTCTCTCTCTCTCTCTTCTCTCTCTCTCTCTCTCTCTGTCTCTCTCTTGTCTCTGTCTGTCTGTCTCTCTCTGTCTGTGTGTGTGTGTGTGTGTGTGTGTGTGTGTGTGTGTGTGTGTGTGTGTGTGTGTGTGTGTGTGTGTGTGTGTGTGTGTGTGTGTTGGGTACGATTGGATTGTAAATCAAGTCATGTTTGGCCCCACCAGGATGCATTGATGGGATTCTTGATACTGTTGGTCATGTATTACGTTTTATTGTTTAGCACTGGAAACTAGGCAATCTGTTTGTTCGTAGCCAGGATGCACGGAGGGGATTCATGGGTATAGTTGCTATTTGTACAGTATCGTATATTATTGCTCTTAAATCAGACTATTTATTTGATCCCAGCCAGGAAGCACGGGTTGGGTTTGATGTGGTGCAGTTATTCTGTTGTATTGCATTGCATTTGGGTTAGATGCCATTGTAAATCAAAACCGTTTCTTATGTGTTTTTTTTTATCTACCAGGATGCACAGATGGGATTCCTGGTGGTGCTGTTCCTGTTGATAGTGGTGGGCAACGCCATAGTGCTGGCCGCCATTTCTCTGTCACGTGAGCGGCGCAAATCACGAATGAACTTCTTTATCATGCACTTGGCTATCTGCGGTGAGTCACTGTTGTGTGATTGTTTGTTTGTTTGGCTGTGTGTGTCTAGGGGGGGGGGGGGTTGAGGGCTGGGGGGGGGGTTAGTTAGGTGTATGCTTCTATCTGCCTGTTTGTCTGTCTACCTGCCATTATGCCCGTTTCTTCACCTGTTTGTCTGTGTGTGTATGTCTATGTCTATGCATGTCTTAGAATGCATTTGGTGTATGATAATGCTCTTAATTATATATGTACACACACACACACGCGCACACACACACACACACACACACACACACACACACACACACCACACACACACCACACACAACGCATGCACGCACGTACGCAAGCACATATTTGAGGGGAGGGGGGAGTTCTTCAAATTTGATAGGTAGAGGTACAGTGACGTAAAATCAATTGGTGTTTTTATTTTTCACTTGAAGTAGGGGGGAGGACAAACTGTTATTCATTAACATATTTTTAAGCTTGAATTGATTGAAATTGACAAAGTAGTGCTTGTATGAATATCTGTTTATTTTTCTGTTTGTCTGTCAATATGATGTATCAAGAAATATTTCTTAGCTGTTGAAGATGGATGTTCTTCATATTGATCCACGTTTTGGCTTTGTGGAGAAATCACAAAATACATTAAACGGTTTCTTGTCTTTTGTCTCTATTGTATCAAATGATTGGACAAAGATGACCTAGTTTTTAAGTAATGTGATATGAAAAAACAAAATGATTAATATCATGTCTGCTATTAATCTGTACATAAATAATTCCTAACTCACGGAATGCCTTTTCCCAGTAGGAGATCAGAAGTTCATTAAACAAGCTTAGTTAGCTGAGAGCCGTTCTAAAGGTCACAGTTAAATTGTTGTTGCTTTTTTTTGTTGTTGTTGTTTTTTTTTTGATCGCTGTTCTGGAGAAAATGTTCATATGACTTAACTATCTTGAGGTTGGTTGTTTGGTTGGTTGGTTTTTTAGCTTGTTGGCGGGCTTGTTGCTTGGCATCTTCTGCTTCTCTTTGGTCATGTTCTTTTTCGTCTTTTGTCCTCTTGGTTTTCTTCTTTTTTCTTCTTCTTCTTCTTCTTCTTTCTTCTTCTTCTTCTTCTTCTTCTTCTTCTTCTTCTCTCTTCTTCTTCTCTTCTCCTTCTTCTTCTTCTTCTTCTTCTTCTTCTTCTTCCTTCTTCTCTTCTTCTTCTTCTCTTCTTCCTTCTCTTCTTCTCTTCTTCTTCTTCTTCTCTTCTTCTCTCTTCTCCTTCTTCTTCTTCTTCTTCTTCTCCTTCTCTCTTCTCCTCTTCTTCTTCTTCTCTCTTCTCTCTCTTTTCTTCTTCTTCTTTCTCTTCTTCTTCTTCTTCTTCTCCTTCTCTTCTTCTTTTTCTTTTTTTTTTCTTCTTCTTCTTCTTCTTCGTTCCCCGCTCTGTTCCTCTTCATTCTTCCCTTCCTCCTGCTCTTTTCCTTTCTCTAGTTTCCGGTCTTGTTTTTGTTTAGTTTGGTTTGGTTTACTTTGCTTTGCTTTGCTTTGCTTTGCTTTGCTTTGCCGTGGTTTTTGTGTGATGGTTTTTGGATTTTTCCCTTTCATTTTTCTCCAGCTTTATGGTGGATTTCTTTTCTCCTTTAAAATCATCTCGGCTGCCAATCATTGAGACACACGCTTTAACCTGCCCCAAACTTTCAAACAAGCCTTTTCTGATACCTTTCACGCAAAAAGCAGGGCCAAAGAATGTTCGAAGTATTCAGAATTTGCAAAGTGCGCGAGAGACATTTCCCATTTCCTGCATGCCGTTCATGCTGCTGTCGCATCTCCAGGGACTGTGCAGTTGTCTTTTAAGTTAGGACACGTGGAAGGTGCCAAGCCATTTCATACAAAATCTTTGATTATACAGAACTTGTGGCGCAAATAAACAAAGTTTTTGAAATGTTGATGATAACATGTTGCAAAGTTTTTGAACGTCTAATTTTCAGCCATTCGCTTTGCGTGGCTGTAATACTTCGAGAATCAGACTTCACCTGTTCACCTGTCGGCGATATCATTCTTAATGGTAGCCGCTGATGCATGCCCCATCAGCTGTCTCCCTCCCCTTCTGCCTACAGTCCTTCGTAGAATCAGGCTTATGAGCTGGAAATTGTGTTTAAGAAAAAAATAGCATTTTTCATTCTTATTTTTTAGGGGTAATGTGGTTTATGGAATTACTGTGTGTTGGTGTGTTAATTTGTTTTTGTCTCGTTTGTTTCTGTTACTTTTGTTGAAGGGCTGCGCGCTCAGCTGGCAAATTCAATCATCAAAGATTTGATTAAGGTTTGATGTCTTGATTTCTGTTTGCGACATAAAAACAGGTCTGAGTCTGTATCTCTTGAGATGCTTACATGTGTTCTAACATAGACGCGAAGTATCTTCCAGTTCATAATTGATACGTTTTGGCGGGTCTCGCTGAATCGTCAGACTTTGTTGAATCCTTTGCGAGCACATTGTATTTGTGCCAGTCTTGTTGAAAGTGGATCACTTTGGAAACCGTGAAGGAGAACAGAGGACATCACTAGAATGATGTATTACTTCTTAACCCTTTGACTCCTGCACCCTATCCACCAACTGCAAAAACTTAACCCTTTGATTTCCTCACCCTATCCACCAACTTCTTTGCAGAAAGCTGGTGGATAGAGTGAGGGAGCAAAAGGGTTCAGTTTTTGCTTTGCTAGCATGGTTGACAATGCAAGATACTGGTGACAGGGTGCAGGAGTCAAAGCGTTAAGCAAGAGAAGTTATTGTGAGCTTGCTTCGTCTGGCTGTGTTTGACTCACTGACCCTATGTTTACGCGATATGACACAGTGGTGTATTGACCAAATGCCTTGAAGCAGCCGATAAATCTTCTAGCTCTCGCACAAGACGGTAACTAAGAGTATTGGTTATTTTCGATGCTATCATTATTGTAAATTATTCTGATATAGCGCTGTTCTCCAAACTCATTCGGATTGACTGCTATTACACATAATCAGACTTTTAGTGGAACATGAAGAACTTCAACTATTAGGCGAGGTGATCACAGTCTACTGTGTTGACGAGCAGTCTGCATCTTTGGTGAACGTGTGTGCTAGGTGTTTTATTGTTTGTACATACCACCGGACACTGACATGACTTACAGGATCTTTACGTGCACATTTGGTATTTTCCATGCGTTTTCACACGAAGAGGGTTTAGGCATCGACAGGTCGGCACACCTGACAGAACGGAAAAATCTCCACCCTTTACCCACCAGCAAGAGGCATCCAAGCAAGACTGGACCCAGAACCTTCTGATTGGAAGTCAGACGTTTACGCACTTGGCTACCTACCGCGATCACCTTATTCTTAGCAGAATGGTACAGGAATTATCCTTTATGTTCTTTTTCTTAGGCAAAACAACCTCAAGGACAGCTGTTATTTTCAATTGACAGTTGTCATTTGAAAGTTGAGACTGTCTTTGAAAGTAATGCCTCCGTAACGCTATACCTTTTCTGTTTGAAAAAGACGAATAACGTGGCCATGATTTTCTGCGTCATAATCGAAAATTATTCGACATTTGCCTTATTTAACAAAGTTAATGTCTGGAACCTGAGAGCGAGTTTATTTCAAGGACCTGAACTTGTTTTATAGACAGAGCTGCAGTTTGCTGGGTGGCGTCATTGATCTGTCAGTCCCTAAGGTCTGTAAAATTGTCTCACTTGATAAATACCTCTAGGGCACAAGCTTGGAGGTAATGATATTGAACACTTGCTATTACCCAAACAGCAGGCTCTGGCCTTTCTGCAGCCCCAGTGGGACCGAAGTGTAGTGTAAAGCCGGTGCAGCTTGGGGGCAGGGGAAGGGAGAATGCACAGAAATGCAAGTTCACTCCAAATTGAGTAAATTACTAAGCTGTGCATTCCCAACATGCTGTTTCGTGTGCTTGTTGTTTTGTCTACTATACAAGTTGTGAACATGAACATGTGTGCTGGAATAGTCTGTGGCATCTTTGGCCTTGATATTATCAGTGAAGATATGTAATCACCTGTTACATTCCTACATGATCCTCCTCTTTAACATTCCTTTGTGGAATATTTGCAATCAAGCCAATAATGTGCAAGCACAGAAAGACATGACAGCAGGCGGGTTGAAACAAAATGCCAAACATATGTTCTCTTGTAGTTAGAGCACGACATAATTTGTTTGATCTGAATCAGCTTGACACTTGGAATAGAAAATTAAGGAAAAAAGTCATGCTTACATTCTTCATTCACAGGTCACATTCACGTACACACACATACACACTATGCTTCTGCAAACAACACGGCCACGCCCCCCACACACACACACACACACACACACACACACACACACACACACACACACACACACACACACACACACACACACACACACACACACACACTGATAGAAAGAGGCACTCACAGAATTCACTGTCGGGAAAAGAGGTGTTTTGTTTAATTGGATTTAAAAGCAGAAAGGGAAGGTAATAGACGAAGGAAGAATGGATGTTTATTCCAGGCAGATGGTCCCGAAACAGCAAAAGAATGCTGGCTGACATTTGAGAGTTTAAAAATCTAGGAACCTGAAGGGAGAGTATCGGAAGCTGAGCGTAAGATGCGAGTTGGCGTATAAATATTGGTGTTGTCACAAAGGTGTGATGGAACAGACTGGTGACTAGATTTGTGACACAAGCTTATATTCAGTTCTGTTCAAAACAGTGCAGAGAGCGGTGGAGAGGACTGACATGATCAACCTTTTTCTTTCTGAGAACAAGACGAGCGGCTAAGTTTGGTATGCGTTGCAGACAGAGGAGAGAAGAAGCTGGTAGTCCAGAAAGGAGAGTGTCACAGTAAAGGACGAGACATAATAAGACATGTCACAAGCTTAAAAGATATCTTCGAATGTAACCAATTAGCCGAATCTGATATTAGCACGATTAGCGGGTCTGTGTTAAAAAGGTTTGCATAAAAAGAATATTGTTCAGGGTCATACCCAGATTCTTATCATAATCAGAGAGAAGGATGTTGTCACCTGGCTGGATGGCATGCATGTAATAGAGGCTAGTTTGTTTTTGGTGCCTGCGAACATGGCTTCAGTTTTATCACCATTTAACTGTAGTTTATTTTCTGTCATCTGGTTCTGGATATCAACGTAGCAGCTGGATGTTTCTGAGATAAGGCAAGTGATATTTTCAGAGGTGGTGCTATTCAGAAGTTGTGAGAACTCAGTGTAAAAAGATGTCTCACGTCATGCTGGCTGATGATGATGGCTAGGGGTGAGGTATAAAGGATGAATAGGATAGACCCTAGCACAGAACCCTGAGGAACGCCGGGAGAAAGTCTGACAGCTTCGACTGACTTCGGTTGATAAGAACTGACTGAAAGCGATCAGAGAGATAGGAGGATAATCAAGAAAGAGTAGTACCGTAAATTCAGAAAGTCTGTTTAAGACGAAAGAGAAAGATGGAATGGTCAGTGGTATCAAAGGCAGCAGACAAATCGAGGAGTGTTAAGATAGAAATGTTACCAGTATCAGAAGCAAGAAAAAGTTCATTGACTGTGCAAAATGGAGATAGTATTGGTATGGCTCAGCCATGTTTTTAATTTGTTCCAGTAATGATTTTTTTGTATCTTGTTTTATCATTATCAACTGTGTTATTGCGTAAGTTTTCTAGAACTCATGTTCCAAAGAACATCTCTCTCCTGTTTTAAAAAGTAAAACCCAAAGAGTATATGTAATGCGTGCTCAAAAGTTAAACTGTGTCAAAGACGTTTTCTGTTTGCCGTTGATGAGGTGTCGCCTCCCCAAAGGCTGTACACATGTCTTTCAAGTGAAGGAACGTGGAAAATGTCACACTATTTCCTGTAAAGACTTTGATTACATAGAAAATTAGATCAAATGAACAAGGTCTTTGAAATGCTGATTATAACATGTGTCAAGGTCTTTGAATGTCACATTTTCAGTGTCTCTTCCAGCGTGGCTTCAATAGTTTGGGGATCATCATTATGGGTTGGAAATTGTGTTTGAGAAAGATCATGAGGTTTATAGTGCGTTTTATGGGGTTCCTCTTTGTGTAGGTTGGTTGGTTGGTTTGCTTACGTCCTCGTTTGTATGTCTTCTGGAAGGACTATGGTCTCAGCTGACAAGATTCAGCCAATGAAAATAGTGGACTACATGTCATATGTCTTGAATCAGTCTGCCACATAAAAAACAGGCCTGTTGTTTGTGTTGATGTGTGTACATTTGGTCTTACCATAGACTCGAAGGGTCTTCCAGTTCATGAACCGCCAAATTGTGATAATCATTGATAAACTGATTGTAATCCTGTTTGCGTGTTAGTAAAAAAAGAGTCACTTTGGCATGAAAGAGAAGAGTGGGATTCTGTCACTTCAGCTGAGTTTACCGTTTAGATATTATACACCTTCTAAAATAAAAGAGCCTCTATATTTTATTACACTATTAAAAAATAAAAAAAAGACCTTATATTTATTCACTAATCTAAATAAAAAAGCCTTAATATTATTACACTAATCTAAAAAAAAAAAAAGAGCCTCTAATAGTGTGAGTAGTTGATGTCCCTACATATTTTTAACGAACGATATAATGCGTATGTTACATGTGACAGCAGTAGCACCTCATAATTGTTCTGACTTTTGTTCGGTAGAGCAGCTGTAAAAATGTTTCTTTCCCGTTAACCTGATCATTGCATAAATGATAACTTAAGATATGACCTTTCACGTTGTTTAAATTAATGACCTTTAAGAATGACCTTTCACGTTGTTTAAATTGATGATCTTTTGAGCAAAACTTTGTGGTGTCTCGTTTTTGAAATATTACAGGCGCATATTTTCATCAAACTGTCAAACATCCATACAAGACAACAGAAAAGACAGTCGTATCACCGATTGTAAAACGACACTACAGAACAAAAACAAGTTTGTTTTCTTGAAGGATTTGAGCTGAAGAAAGGTTTTCGTGCATATTCTTTCCTGTGTTATTCATTTTGATACATTTTTCTAATACACCATAGTCGTCACACAGATTTTGGTATTGATCTATGCAGTAGGCTATCTCTCACAGGACAGGTCGAATATGGCCGAGCCATGTTGTGATTTTTTTTCCATTAAGTCGCTTTCTATCATTTTGATACACTCTCTAGTTCTCTCTTGCTATCATTGTAGCACATCTGTTGATTAACTGAAGCCTTTACACCAGTTTTGATAAAATCTGTTTCGTTGAGCGCAAGGACAAAACCCATGAGGCACGTGTGTTCAGAGTTTGCAAACTGTGCCAAGACACTTCCCATTTGCAGCTTGTCGCCTCACAGGCCTTTTTAGTTACAGCACAGGGAAGAGTGCCAGGCTATCTTCCACCAGTTTGTTGTTTAGTTCTTGACATTTGAGTCAGATGAAAAAGGTCTTTTAAATTAAAGGAGTCATCGTAGTAAATGTTGTTATAGCGTCGAACTGATGTCTAGACGTTGTGTGTTCAAATCCCCAACAGCCCAAGTCATTGCGAGATTTTGCTTGCTTGCTTGCTTGCTTGCTTGCTTGCTTGCTTGCTTGCCTGCTTGCTTGCTTGCTTGCCTGCTTGCTTGCTTGCTTGCTCTTGCTTGCCTGCTTGCTTGCTTTGCTTGATTGCTTGCCTGCTTGATTGCTTGCTTGCTTGCTTGCTTGCTTGCTTGCTTACCATTATACCACTGGCATGTAGGGCATCAACGAAGATAATCCACTTATGTCTGTTCTTGGTCAGCCTGTGTATGGTAGGCCTACCCAGGTGAATTTTAGGTCTTTCAGTTCTCATGGGGAAAATTAGGACAACAGAATCGAGTATTTTCTCTTTCATGGATGTGTTACCGAGAGTGTTGCCTTAAGTTCTAGACCAGACCACAGATACATCTATCTACCTGTCCTGGCTGACATGATGTAGCATTATGACAGGAAGTACGGCGTATGACGTCACTTTATGATGTTTGCAGTTAATGGATTCTGTTTATATGCTTGATACGTTTTTCTTCCTTATATATTTTTAACAAATTAATGTTACAATTACCTATTTCTGATTTCATGTTTTGATTTGTTGTTATGTGTTGCCATTTTGATGAACTATGTTTATACTGAAATAACACGTATTCCGACTATGTTTATACTACATAAATGTATAAATATGGTAACCCTCACCCCCCTTCCCCCTCTCCCGCTTTCTTTTGGGCCTGCTCCTTTCCCGCTTTCTATGGGGGTTCATTATTGTTTCTTTTTTTCTTGCTTTTTGTGCTATGTAATGTGCAATGAGCCTATTTTGACATGGATTGTTTGGGTTTATATACAGGGGGGGTGCAAAAGTAGGTATACAGTAAGTATCACACCATTATTATAATGCTTAATTCCGCTCTCGATTAGAGGAGTGTGTGAATACCGACGGCAAGCAGTTTGAGTATCTGAGGGATTAAGGCTGTGCTTGTTATTACATGTATATGCAATATTCATTTGTTTGTATAATAAATGCAATGAGTATTGTATGTTGGGTGAAGTTGGTGAGCTGAACTGAAGACAATGTAGCCTCAAAATGTTGGTGTCTTTTCCTCAGTCAGCGACATAAAAACAGACTCGTTTGTTATTTTTCTAAAGAAGTAGGCACACAAAGTTCTACACCGACTGGGAAGAGCTCATCAAACCATAACTGGCAAGTTTGACATGAGCAGAAGTGAGATGGCACCGTGCAGTGAATTCCTTGGAAATAAGTGACAGCTGCAGTTCTGTTGGTTGAAATTTGTTCATGGCCCTGACAGGGCCCTTAGCGGTGGTCAGGGTTATAAACAGCACGAACTGAATTGAATTGGAAAGATTTCATTGTTAGCAAGAATTTGGCAGTATATCATGGACACATTTTCCCAACTTGGGCCACATCGAAAGTCCGAAGTCAGTTTAATTGGGTTATTCCAAATGCATAAATAACAGTGAATCTTGCGCTCTGCATGGGATCTTTGGGTCTCAGAAGGTAAAAAATATTATTGTCAGCAGCGATCCATTTCGATCGTAAGATAAAAATATCTGCACAGATTTTTCTGGTTCGAGAACGTATTATCTGCTTAGATCTTCGTGGTTCTTATATAGTTATGTTATCAACAACGTTTTGTTGCTTGATTAAAGAGAAATGTTGCCAAAATGTAGCTAATAATGGGGAAGGAAGGAACTTTCCTTTTTGATGGGGTATCCTGATAGCCAGGTCAGTGCTCTGAAAAAGGAAACGAGTCGTCAATGAATTTGCTCTGTGATTGAAAATGTTACTAATGGCACTTACTCTCAACCTGCATACTTGACCTGTGGTGTTCCACAAGGATCTGTCCTTGGCCCTGTTCTTTTCACTCTTTACACCTCCCCCCTGTCCACCATCATCAACTCCCACTCTATAAAACACCACTTCTATACTGATGACACCCAACTTCAAGACAGTGACTCACCTGACAATGTACAGCGCCTGTTGACTCGCACCACTGAGTGTTACTCGGACATTAAGAACTGGATGACATACAATAAACTTCAGCTTAATGACGACAAGACAGAAGCTATCCTCATTGG
>CM060305.1:16844748-16849748 GCA_030674185.1 Monoplex corrugatus | reverse complement strand
TGCAGAAAAACTTTCACGACCACCATGTCTTCATCTGCCATTGACGACAAGTGCATCTGCAACTGCAGATTGCTGATAACGACGACCTCATGGCGGGCACTGACTCTAAACCCGTGACAGCGAGAGAGCGTTTAGAATGGAAATCACCGGTAAGTTATGCCACCACCCCCCACCTCCCACCCCTGCCTCACCTGCCGTTCTCTCGGTAGCTATAGATCTGTTGAGTTGTTCACAAACTTGGCACCATGTCTGGACTTTTGAGCGTCTCGTCAGATAGCATCGACTGTCCATGGCAAAGATTGTGTGCCAGAAGGTCTCTTGAAATAAGCATGGCGCAGAAAGAAATGTGTTGGTGTGTGTGTGTGGGGTGTGTGTGTGTGTGTGTGTGTGTGTGTGGCGTGTTGTGCGCGCGCGCGCGCGCGTGTGTGTGTGTTTGGTGCGAGTGTGTGTGTCTGTATATGTTTGTGGTGTGTGTGTGTGTGTGTGTGTGTTTGTGCGAGTGTGTGTGTGTGTGTGTGTGTGTGTGTGTGTGTGTGTGTGGCGCGCGCGCGCGCGCGCGTATATGTGTGTTTTCTTGTCATCTGCAGACATTATAAAAACATATTTTAAAAAAATTTATGGCAGTCCTTTATGGGAAAAGAGGGAGCATATGGAACCATCACTTCAATCACTAATTCAACGAAAATAGTACTCCCTTATGTTTTTTCACTACGATAGGGGATGGGATGTGGATAGTTTGCAAGAAACAATCTTTCTTTTACTTCTTTTCGTCTTCCCTCTCTCCTCTGTTTGCGGATTTTTTTCCCCACCTTCTGATTTCGTTCTTCTCTATATGGTTATACTTTAACAATCTGATGTTGCAAACGACAGTATTATGCACATCCACAGCCAGAGGTACTATGATGCTCACATTGTTGTTTTGTAGGTCAAGGAGGTCATTAAGACTTTTTGAAAATACTCACGTTTCGTCTCTTTTTCATTCCTGCGATTTTTGTTTTTTGTTTTGTTGTTGTTGTTGTTGTTTGTACTTCCTGTTTTGCTTCATTTTCTTTTCTTTTCCTTTCTTGCGGTTGAGGTTTTTTTTTTTCTGTTTCATTTTTTTGAGGTATTTGGTTTTTTTGTTCCAATTGCTTTGTTTTTCTCTTGTTTGTGCTGTCTGTGTGCCTCTGTCTCTGTCTGTCTGTCTCTCTCTCTCTCTCTCTCTCTTTTTTTTTTTTTTTAAAATTTTTTTGGGTTTTGTTTGTTTTTTTGTTTTGAAGGGGAGGAGAGAAACCTGTAATAGCAATAGCTGTCAGATACACAGAAAGGTGAGTCGCAGTTGATACGACATTGAAGCAGACCGATAGCGTGTATTACCCCCGAACTGTAGATCAACATTAACATAAGTCAAAATGCCGGCGGTGCCACTGACAGTGTGATATACGGACGATTCAAATTGTTATTCCTTGGATTCATGATCGAACGGGCGCAGAAAAAAAAAATGTGCCTTGTATCAGCGCACACTCAAAGTTTTCATCTGGCATTGACGAAGAGCTTTTTGTTTGGTTTTAAGAGTGGGGATAGAGAGGGGGGAGGTGGTAGAATTGGTTGGGTTTTGAAACAAACTAAAAAGTAAGCAGCAAAACATTGAAAAGTAACTTGTTTGTGAAAGATCCTTTGGAGTAATATAAGCACGACGTCTCGAGCCCAGCCCCTTTGTCAAGTGAAAGAGAAGTGAAAAATCAAAAGCAGCGTATCACTTTTTTTCCTTCTTTTATTTTTTTCTTTTCATTTCTACAACATGCAACAAAGCACAAAGCAATATCACTTGTGTGTCGCCCACAGTAAGACGACTAGGGACAGACGTGGAAGAGAATGTGGGGTGATGTTACATGCCAAAACTTTACTGTCGGGGTACGATACGAAAGTCAGTCTCATGGGATAAAGGGAGTTACCCGTTAGCATGTTAAGAAAGATTGCGCAGACTGTAGGAAAAACCTTTTTGTTTTAATCGACCATACACTAATACCTAGAGATTTTCTTTTGTCATCTACCATACGTTCTCTACGGCGAACTGGCAAACCGGAAACGAATTCAAGGACGCCCACAGCTACGCTTTGTAGACGCATACAAACGGGACCTTAGAAGCTCAGGGATTGACCCAGGCTCTTGGGAGACTCTGGCGGAAGACAGGGCAGCGTGGAGGACAGCCGTTCAGCAAGGCGTTGTGAATGCGGATAGGAGGAGAGCAGAAAGCGCAGATGAGAAAAGGGCTCTTCGCAAGCAACGTTCCAGAAACCAGACAACAGCGACTCAATTTGTATGTGGCAGATGTGACAGAGATTGCCACTCAAGAATCGGCCTGCACAGCCACAGCAGAAAGTGCACGTCATGACTACAACGACTCCTGGTGCAGACTATCATCTCCTGAGATGTAAAGAGGCCGACGAGATCTACCATACATGAATACCTGGAGACCAGCGGTAAACAGCATTTGCGTGGAGGAACAGTCTTCAACTAGTAGCACAATATGGCTCACTACAAGACGAGTCAAATTAACTGAAAAGTTCAGATGGCAAGCCATAGTAATAAGAGTCACTGTGTTATCGTGCCATTGAAAGAAAAAAGCTGACCACATATCTCCTCTCTTGGCACAACTTCACTGGCTCCCTGTATCAAAGCGCATACAGTACAAACTAGACACCATGTGCTACAAAAGCCTCAATAACGCAGCCCCCGATTACCTGTCAAGCCTACTTGAGATCTATGTTCCCTCACGTACCCTCCGCTCTGCCTCCGATCCTCTGACTTTTTCGCTTTCCACGCACTAAGCTCAATACCTATGGTCCACGAGCCTTCTCTGTTTCTGGTCCACTCTCCTGGAACAAACTTCCTCTCTCAGTCCGTCAGCAACCTACTTTTGTCTCCTTCAAGTCCGCTCTCAAAACTCACCTTTTCTCCTCTGCATAAAATCCTAACCTCACTCAACCCCCCTCTGCAGCCTGTCTCCGCTCGGAGGGGAATCACTTTGTTTTAATATATAATTGTATATGATGTGCTCTCTGTGGTTTTCCATTGGTTTTATTCTTGCTTTTATTGCTTTTATTCTTTTCTCCCCATTTGTGGCCATGCATGTGTGTGTGTGTGTGTGTGTGTGTGTGTGTGTGTGTGTGTGTGTGTGTGTGTGTGTGTGTGTGTGCGTGCGTGTGTGTGCGTGCGTGCGTGTGTGCGTGTGTGTCTTTTCGGCGCTTGGATTTGATTTTGTCGAGATTTGCGCTATATAAATATTGTAATTATTATGTATGCATGTGCGTACGTATGTATGTATGTATGTATGTATGTATGTATGCATGTATACGCTCAGCTTAGATTTATGTATGTAAGTATGTAAGCATGTATGTATGCATGTATACGCTCATATGTATGTAGGTATGTATGCATGTATACGCTCAGCGCTTAGATTTGATTTTATCAAGATTTTGCGCTATATAAATAAAATATATTATTATTATTATTGGACGTCTTTTGCATAGTCTTGATTTATGAAGTATCCAAGATTTCTTTTTAACAAAATTGGGTTGTTTGTTTGTTTGTTTGTTTGTTTGTTTGTTTGTTTGTTTGTAATGTTTCCAGCTTTAATCAACCAGGTACATTCTGATTCCCTTTCGGGGTTGACAGTTCCCTCAAGTCTATTTAACTTTCGTCCATAAATAGTGGAGAAATGCTTACTTAAGTAATACACATTCATACTCCCTGATGCTTTGACCTGGATGATGGTTCTTGACAAATAATCGGATAGACATGCAGTCGCGAATTCACATTCGCCAGATTTAAGGTTTTCAGTTTGATAAAAAACAAATCTATGCAAGCCATAGTACGTAACCGGTACATTTACTAACATGTTTTGCATCAGTACACGGGAGACGAGGGGAGTACTTGCAGCTGGACGAGAACAGATACAAAGAAAGAAGTAATATACCGGTCACTAACCTTACAACAACAAAAAAACTAGTTGAACAAAAAAATTGACAAAACAAAAACGATGAACAAAAGCGTAGATCAATGTCAAAACCTCTCCCTCTCTCTGTCCCTCTGTCTGCCTGTCTGTCTGTCTGTCTGACTGTCTGTCTCTCTCTCTCTCTCTCTCTCTCTCTTCTCTCTCTCTCTCTCTCTCTCTCTCTCTCTCTCCCCCCCCCTTCTCCTCGTCTCTCTACCTCTTTGACTCTATGGACACATCCAGTCCCCAAAACGATTTCAATCGTATTTTCTCATGTTCTTTAAAAATTGAAGTGTAAATGCCCCATTCCTCCCCCCCCCCCCCAAAAAAAATATAAGATATATAAACTTAAAATGGTTCCAGTTTAAATAATGATTAGAATTATAGCAACAAAAATAATTTCGAAAGAAATGAGAACTGTAAATAATGGAGAATATACTTTTTGTGGTAAAGAAAAAGAAAATATTGGCACGTATTTTTGGCGGTGTAATGTACTCAGCGCTGCCAGAAATTTTTAGAAAATTTGATCAGTGGATGTGAAATTGTACATTGTGTCAAATTTACTGAAAGCTAAATTCTCTTTAGTGTTACTGATTTCATCATAGTTTTTGCCAGCTATTACGTATATGGTTGTAAACTAAGTGCAGGTCAACCGGAAATAGCTGTCTTTAAATAATTGTTGCATAATGGAGGAGCATGATGCGACAGCAGGGATGATGCAAACAGAATTTACTCTCACATGGCACAATTACGGTCAGATATTGACAAAAACATAAAGTATTCAGAATATTTTATGTTTCGGAGCCAACAAAAATGTCTGATGATATTACATTTGCTGTAAATCTTCCCAGTGACTTCTGTCTAGTTGCGGTTGATGCTATGAATGTGTGTGTGTGTGTGTGTGTGGGGTGTGTGTGTGTGTGTGTGTGTGTGTGTGTGTGTGTGTGTGTGCTGTCTGTCTGTCTGTCTGTCTGTCTGTCTGTGTACACATGATATATATGTATAAATATAGATATATAGAAAC
>CM060305.1:16829748-16839748 GCA_030674185.1 Monoplex corrugatus | reverse complement strand
TGGTTCATCTATTTGCTGGGTTATTGTTGTTGCACGCACAGCTGCTTTCTGTGTGCGTGTGCACAAACATTCATATGTTTCCAAATTGGTTACATCTATTCAAAACTTCCAGTCTGTCCTTTTGCCCATTTGGTCAGTGACAGCTGTTTTTGTTGTTGTTGTTGTTGTTGTTGTTTTGTTTAAAGTAAATCTTGGAAGTTTTGAAAGCTCATTTTTTTCTATAAACTGAGAAAGTGTTACTATGAGTGAAAATGGGACATCGTTACTATATTTGTAATTTATATTTCTTTTGCGCGCGCGTGCACACGTGTGTGTGTGTGGAGTGTTTGTTTTGTTTTGATTTGTTGTGGTGTTTTTTTGTTTTTTTTTTCTGTTAAATTTCCTTCCTTCTTTCCCTCTTTCTTTCTTTATTGTAGGTATTTTTAGCTGTCCCATTCTTTCAAGAAGGAGTATATATCACGTCGACCGAAGCTGTGTGTATGCGTGTTCGTCTTTCTCAGTTTCTGTCAGTATGTGTACCTATTTGCCTTTGAATAGTAAAATGCGTAAGGAAAGATTCCTCGTCTATTTATGGGCCGATTTTTACCAAGTTTGGACAACATGTTTTGTCATGGGAAGTGGTAAGTCTATACAATTATGTGACGATATATGATCTTGAACGTGAAATTGTGAAGCAGAGTCTTCCTGGCTGTGTATCAACGGATTTTTTTTTACGAATATGTAATGACTACCTGGCTGAACCTGTCTCTCAGTGACAAAAAAGCTACTTACTGCGTAGCTTTCGTCGGCGATCCGGCCGACTTCTTCAGCGCAACTGCTGGGTTGAGAACTGGCTTCAGTGCGCACTGCCGTGAGCGAACTCAACGAATATGGTCTCAGATATTAAGTTGATTATACATTTTTACGCTGTAAAGACACAGTCGAATCAATTTTTCAGTGTGTTTTACACCAAACTCCTTATGATGGCAAGGGAAATAGCTGCTCTGTCGTCTGATAACTATACGCTTTGTTGTGGTGTGTTGTGGTTCTTCGCAAAAGGGGAGATTGTTGATATGGTTTGACCCGTCTTTTTAAGATATTCTTTCCTTGTTCATCTTTGTACTTTCACTCCTTTGGTCGTTTTGTTTTTTTTTCTTTGGTCTGTTTCGTTTGTATATTTATACATGTAAGTGTGTGCCTAATTGTGAAAATGAGAGAGAAAGAGAAAGAGAGAGAGAGTGTTTGTGTTGCGTGTGTGTATGTGTGCGTGCGCATGTGTGTGTGTGTGCGTGTGTGTGTGTGTGTGTGTGTGTGTGTGCGTTGAAAAAAAAGATGTTCAAGTCATTCTAACAATCTCCATTTTTCAAACATCTGGTTTATCCGTAAGATGGCATAAATTCTTTTAGAAAATAGATGAAGCGGTCTTTATATACACACGCGCACGCACACACACACACAGACACACACAGACACATACACACACACACACACACACACACATATATATATATATAATATATATATAATATAATACATACATACATACATGCATACATACATACATATATACATACATACATACATTACATGCATGCATACATACATACATACATACATATATACATACATACATTGTACATACATACGTGCATGCATGCATGCGTGCCACAAAATACATACATACTACACTACATACATACATACAACACATACACACATCATACATACATACATACATTACTACATAACACATACATACATACATACAATACATACATACATACATACATACATACATACATACATAATACAAGAACAAGAGAGAGAGATGATGTAAAAACAAAAGTTGACTGAGACAACATTTTTTTTTTTCATCATTGGTTATCTCTTCATATGATAAAGATTAGCTCTGTTGGAACCGGAAGACGCCCGAAACAAGGGATTTTTTTCTTTTGATATATTCGTTTGTTTGTCATTCTTGTTTCGATATTTTTGTCCACTGAGATTAAACTGCAGACGAAAATAAACAAACATTGACAAAGAAGATTAGGTGTGATTACGATCTAAAAATGTTGTTCACATCAAGACAGAGAGGTCAAACCATACTGACATACTTCCTTTTACGGTATGTAGATGATAGCGAAAATATATACGACCTTGAAAATGGTCATCAAAGTTTAACATTTCATAGAAAGTATTTGTTCAGATGCATAATTCCAAAACGATTACTTTAGCTTTTCAGCCTCAAAGTTACGTATTTCAACAGTCTTTTAATTTGTCCTTGGCCAAAGTCGTTCAAATTTTGCCATTGGTGAGCCTGACTCAAGTTATTAATAATGTTATGAAAGGAAGTATGTTCACCGTCATTTGAAATGATGTTGATGTTCAAACATAATAGTCCCTTATAGTAAAGATTACTTATTTATGTACGGCTTGACCGTTTCTGTAACAATGGGGAGATTGCTTTCCGGTGTGTAATGCCTCCTAAAATTCAGAATTATTAGATAATAAACAGCTGAAAAGGGTTAGTTTGAAATTGTAGCTGCGTAGAAGACAGTATATCTAGATTTACTTGTTAAGAAGTAGTTGATGAAATAAATCTTGACTGGCAGTGAGGGCGATTGTGCACTGTCACACCAGTGAAAACATTAGAAACATTGTCAGAAGTTCCTCAGAAAGTGCTGTCCGTACGCCTTTTTCAAAAACCACTGCGTTTTGAGTGTGTGTGTGTGTGTGTGTGTGTGTGTGTGTGCGTGTGAGTGTGTGTGTGTGTGTGTGTGTGTGTGGCTTTGTGACTTGACTGGCAGTTGACTTTCAATTTGCATGGCGACCCCATACGGCACCTTTGACCAGATTGTAAGATAATATACGACTGAAAAATTGTGCCACACATTTTAGTGGGCATTGCAGCGCCGCGAGAACACACACACACACACACACACAACACACAACATCACACACACATCACACATACCACACCCAGCACAACACACACACACACACACACACACAAACACCACAACACACGCGCGCACGGTCGGTCAGTATGATATAATCTCCTGTTGTTGTTTTTTTAACACATTGAGTGGGGAGGGAGATGGAGGAAATATAGCGAAAAACATTACCTGACTTTTTCATCAAGCGTGACAGTGTTATGTTCTTATGAATTATTCTCTATGTTTCGCTCACTTTGTTCGTTTCTGTGTGCTGCCTGTGCATACAATGCTCTTTGTCGTCTTTGTTCACTCGTTTCTCATTTTGTCTCTAATTTCGTGTTATTTTCACTGCAAAGTACTTCTTCTTCCGTTTGGTGAAACCACGAATAAAGTTATGTCATGCTTTGTGTTTTTCTTTTGATGCGTATTGTAATTAATAACATTGACAGTTGTGTTAATGCCGTTTGATCCATATTCATGTTGTTTCATTTGTTTGAAGGTTAGCGTGTCTGTAGGTGATAAGACTACCTGTGTCATCCCCTAGCGCAGTGTGGTTTAATTATCGCTAACAAATAAATAAATAAATAAAATAAAAAACTGGCTACTTGAGATAAAAAATTCAAAAGTTGGGAGTTGCGTGTTTGTGGACCTTGCGTGGTAAGACCAGGACAGAGTTCGTCATTTTTAAGAAAATGGGGTCACAATTTCATCCCAAGAAGAATGCAAGGAGGAGGTCAGATTGTCATCATTAAAAAAAGCGAGGTCAGATTATTTAACATGAATAATGTCATTCAACACGAATGAGATGTATCTTCATAGTAGAGAGGTCCAGCTCTAAGTTTTAGGAAAGCAAGGTTAGTTTTTCTCTCAGCCCAACAGAGACGAGTATAGAATTTCTACAAAGAAGCACTATGTCAGATTATTAGATCGGATTCCCAGAGTAACGAAGGAGAGTTCAGATTGTCAGGATGAGGAAAGCCATCAAGACATCAAGAAAGGTGAGACTCTCTTCACTAAGGCGAGGTCTCTTTTTCTCCCTCAAGAAAGCTATGTTGTGACACTCGACGTGAAGAACGCGACGAGAGATTCCGAATATCATGAAGGCAGTATAAGCATCAGAAAACATGATTGTCACATCGACGTGAAGAACGCGACGAGTGATTCCTTGAATATATGAAGGCAGTATCAAATAAGAAAGCAATGTTCTGCACCGAGACGATGTAAAGAACTGCGTCGAAAATTCCGAATATAGAAGGCATTCAATAACGAAAGATGTTGTGACACTGAGGAAGAAAGACACGAAAGGTGAGATTCATTCATAAGGCAGTTCTTTTCTCCCTCAAGAAAGCTATTTGTGACACTCGACGTGAAGAACGCGACGAGAGATTCCAATATCAAGAAAAACGACGTCATATTTTGAATATGAAGAAGGCGAGGTCACATTCTTAAGATCAAGAAGGTGAGGTAATATTTTCAGGATTATTATCCAGAGTCCAAAATGACGCTCTAATTTGTTTCATGTTACAGATCTGTTGACGGGACCACTGGTGGTGTTGTCGGACCTGATTCAGAAGTTTATCACCTACTGGTATGCAGGCGACGCTATGTGCAGGATCCATAAGTTTACACAGGTGAGTGGATTCCCCTGTGAGTCTGTTAGGTATTTTGAAAAAAAGATTTGCACTGACATCAACTGCGCTATAAGATTAAGCACTGATGGTGATGAGCATTGACAGTCCAAAGTAGACTTTTGGGGATAATGAACAGGTTGTGTTCGTTACATTGTTGTCCTGAACGACGCGAACGGAATATCTTTGTGGAAAACTTTAGAACGTGTACTTGAAAAAGTTCAACATTGCTGTAAGACATTGCTACAACATTGCTCGGTATTGTGTCCACAAATGGCAGGTTTGTTTTCATGAAATTCTGTTTCATATGCGGCTGTTCCAGGGCGTGTTTTCTAGTTTCACCACATACCACTTCAAATCACACTATTTCTAATCAGAGCAGGAAATCATATCGAATACTTTAAGCTCACGCTTGATAACGTGCCGAGGGACATATTTTAGTCCAAATCAAATCTGAATCTTGACACTCAATTGAGCCAGGTTTGAGCTGCGCGTTCAATCATTTCCTTTGTCATAACAGTTCTTGCATACAGTGAAGCCCATGTCATTTAGACACATTTTGCTACAGAAATGAAGGATTGGCGCCAAGAGAAACTGAAAACCTTAGTTCCAATGGAAGGACGTATATGCTTCTTGCCGTAAATATATTTTGACAACGTCGATC
Source organism: Monoplex corrugatus (assembly GCA_030674185.1). NCBI lineage: Eukaryota > Metazoa > Mollusca > Gastropoda > Littorinimorpha > Ranellidae > Monoplex > Monoplex corrugatus. Next base: position 16,834,541 of record CM060305.1, on the reverse strand, counting down.
GAAATTGTCAAACATTCACGGGTTTTCACATGACAGTGGGCATTTTACTGCCAGCGAAAGATATGTCAATAGAGATAGATACCTAAGAATATTGTTTTAGCGGCTAAGAATTGAAGCAATGCTTGGATCAGTGAGCAGGGATCTAGCCCATCATGCTGCAGCTTTTTCTTTCTTTTCTTTTTTTTTTTTCTTTTCTTTTTCTTTTCTTTTTCCTTTTCTTGTCTTGTCTTTTTTTTTCGTTTCGTTTCTTTCCGTAGACAACATTTGATGTAAGATAGGTTACACAGGCAATGTCCATCGTTGCATGTCTAACGACTTCCGCACCAAGACAAATCCTTGCAGCCGCCTCACGTCAGGCGATGTTTTAACGATATACCCTCACGAGATCTTGAATACCGTCTTAACCTGTGTCTTGACGCTCGGTTAGGCCAACGACGCTAATAACTTATCCCCAAAGACTTCCAAGCGAAGAAAGGGGATTCAGGAAGACCCTCAAACCAACGTTTTAATGATACACCCTGCCGAGATCTTGAATACAACTCGACTCTTGACGCTTGGTTAGACCACCACTGTGTCTACGGCGCGTTATCTTCGTCTGGTCTCATGCAGAAGTCAGCGCCGAGGAGGAATGGTGGAATTATTCAGCAAATGCCTGCAGCGTTTTATGACTCCCACTTCGTTAGAACTAAGGAGGTCTTGAGTGCTGGTATGAGTCTGGAGTCGTTGTCAAAAGAGGAGGTGTGGATAGGAGGGGTTTGGATGTAGTGGGATGGAGATAACATTAGGGGGTTCGGGATGTTAGCTACTTTCCGTCGGCGAACGTTAGAGAGAGAGAGAGAGACAGACAGACAGACAGAGAGAGAGAGAGAAGACGAGACAGAAGAGAGACAGCAGACGAGAGAGAGAGAGTTGTCATAAATTGTGTTGTTCAAGGCAGAAGAGTAGAATGCGCACAACCAGGGAGAGTTTTCATGAAGTCAACACAAAATATTGACTGAGGCTCAAACTTTGAAAACTACCAGCTGTCTTATTTTTCTTTATGTTGACTTTTCAGCAGAGAGAACATTGCAGTTATCTGAGGGACATAATTGGTATTATTTTGATGTTTCTAACTTTCACTTTTTTTATCTTTCAAACTTTAAACAAGCGAAACAAACAAACCAAAGCGAAATCCGTGCACACTTTTGCTGGATGGCTGTTTCAGTTTTCCTGAATGCAAAATGGACGGTTTGATATTATACGAGGTTTATCGTATCCCAGTGAACATTTTAATAATAAATGTTTGTCTCTAACTGACAAGAGTGCTGATAAGTGCCTCTTGCCTTCCCATTGTTCTGTATTTATAGGGTTTCTTGTATTGTCTAGTTTTCTACTTTTTCATCAGATGACACTGGGTCACCTACATGGGCGGGCCAGAACAGTCATTGACACCACGAACAAAAAGTGGAGTAGGAAACCGGAAACTTGAAAACACTTTATTTTGAAGGATGATAGTATTAGGTTCCACCGGACCTGTCTTCGGGTAGTCCTTTCAATTTACACATGATCTATTCATACAACAACATAAAAGCAAAATGCATTATTTTAAACCACAGAAATAAAATGAAATGCAGTTTATAAGAGACTACGAACATAAAAACAAAGGAAAAGACAGGAAAGCAAGCATTAACAAATCAGACCAAAAAAATGATGGTGGGGGTAAATAGTGATGAAATGACCGCATGTATAAAATGCCTGACAAAGATTTATGCTCAGAAACATGCTTGCAGACAGTGCTGTAAATAGACACGTGTGGCTTTGCATTGTTGGGGCAAAAACGGAAAAGAAGATGAATGGGATATTTATAATAATAATAATAATAATTACAATATTTATATAGCGCAAAATCTTGATAAAATCAAATCTAAGCGCTGAAGCAGACACACGCATGCACGCACGCACGCACGCACAGCACGCACACACACCACCACCACACACACACACACACCACACACACACACACACACACGCATGGCTATAAATGGGGAGAAAAAATAAAAGCAATAAAAGCAAGAATAAAAGCAATGGAAAATTATAGAGAGCATAGCATATACAAAAAATTATATATTATAACCGTGTGATTCCCCTCCGAGCGGAGACAGGCTGCAGAGGGGGGGGGGGGGGTTGAGTGAAGTTAGGATTTTATGCGGAGGAGAAAAGGTGAGTTTTGAGAGCGGACTTGAAGGAGACAAAAGTAGGTTGCTGACGGACTGAGAGAGGAAGTTTGTTCCAGGAGAGTGGACCAGAAACAGAGAAGGCTCGTGGACCATAGATATTGAGCTTAGTGCGTGGAAAGCGAAAAGTCAGAGGATCGGAGGCAGAGCGGAGGGTACGTGAGGGAAATAGATCTCAAGTGGTCATATTTGAATTGGTATAGGATTGATACCAAGGCACTGCTTGTGTTCCAGCAGTCACACATAGATCAACGAAGTGCATAGACCACGTAATACACCATGTCAAATACAACACACAGCGCAACTTGCCATGCTCATGAACATCTCCGTTACTGAATTTAGAATATATGTGTGTACTTACATATATTATCATGTGTCTGTTTGGCTTATTTACACTTCTCACTGGTTCTCTGGTTCTTTTCAACCAACATCAGTCATACAGTTCCGACTTGTAGGGTTTTTTTTTAACAGTGTCTGTGTTTCGGTAGTTTGTGTGTTTGTTTGTTTTTGTCTTTGTTGTCAGTGCTTTTTTTTCTAACTAAGTGTTCTCAGAATCTCGAAATTTGATTTTTTCAAGTTTTTAATCATCATGTTGATGCACTATGGTTGCACTATGTGTTCTGTGATATGCAGGTTTTGTGTTTGTTTTATGTTGCTTTTTCCCCCTGTAAGAGAGACTAATGGGTGACTGAATCAGTGACTGAAGTAGACCACCTTAATATTATACACGTATCGTTGATTACATTTTTAGACTGAAGTCTTGCCATATCGACTGACTAGTTGCCCATTCTTCTAGTTGTATAAAGATCATAATGACTTTGTGCCGGTGGCGTGCTGTGATCGATGCACAAGCGCTACATTTTCTGATCCCTGACCTCTGGTTCAATGGCGTGTCTTCCATGGTTTAGGAGGGAATTTTAAGCTGCAACTGATTTTATTTACAGGGGGAAAATATTATTAAGTCTTTCGTATAAATACAAATGTTAAGTCTTGTCATGAAAATAAAAATCCAGGCAGTCAACATGACGATGTGGTTAGTGCAACGGATACTGAATAGGGGGTCGAGGGTTCAAACCTCCATGTGTCAAAAGAATCATTGTGGGATTTTTGACACCGAACGGATTTTTACCTTGAGTTGAGCATGCTATGGGCTGGTTGGGAAGACAGGACCATACAATCGAGTCTCATCCACTTTACAGGTGCATCATTGAGGGTATTACACAAATTTCCTGACCAACACCGCAGGTGTGTATCTTGAGCCTGTTGAACACCAGGATATATTAGGAAGTGGAGTGTAGACTCACACAGTCTCAATCCAAAATGGAGCAATATAACGTCAGCAATATCATCCCCATTCGCGTTATCATAGCATTGTTTATATATATGTTACTTTTTAATCATACCCATTCAGCTAGCATAGAAATAGATAATTCTCAAGAGTTATGTCCTTTGATTAATGTTATAAAAATTCTCCCTGCTTCCCTCTTATTTCTTTGGTATTACCTATATGCCTTGGAACAACCATGTATATGTTCTGTCTTGTCTATGTGTGTGTGTTTGATCAGTTCAAGAATAAAAGACTGTCAATCTTGAACATAAGACCAATATCTTGTATGTATTTCTCTCCTCTCTCATAGTTGTGTGTAGGGTAGTTGCAGAGTATAAAGGTAGGCTTGGGCGCTCCTTTTTTGAGGAGTGTTCTGAGCTTACTGTTTTTGTGCTTTGTATCTGCTTCTATGCTAGCTGAATGGGTAGCGCAAACTGTGTTAGATTTGAGAAGTTCTATACAGCATATGGAATTCGTTCCGAATGCGGAGACGTCATCTTGAGAAAGAAAACAAAATAGCATTTTGAAGAAAATTTGTCCCAGGCTGTCTGGCCTTCCATGCCCTGGTCTCATGTTCACCTTAATGTCGGTGGTTTGGACACGTGTTGTGAAGTAGAAAACCGAAATGAGCGGTGTCGGAGGAAGCGGTACGAGGAAAATTGCAAGAGATTAATCAGGAATAAAAATGTATTTCACAAGCACTTGTTCTGCATTATTTCAAACGCCGGAATAGAACATACAGTTTCATAGAGCAAGCGTCTCAAAAGTTGTACATCGCCACAGATTTGAAACGTAGTCCAGAAAATGGTTTCATAGAAAATGTTGAGCGTGGGTGTTCGACAGCCGGAATCTGCGTGGGTGGTTAGTTGATACGCACATCCTGTGTGTTATGCAGTGCTCGTGGAAACTGTAAGACATGGAACGTAGTTTACCTACCACTCTCTGTTGGCATTTCCGCTTTACACTTGTTTTAGTTTACTGGCTTCTAAAATCACATTTCCCTTCCCTCTCTCTCTCTCTCTCTCTCTCTCTCTCTCTCTCTCACACACACACACACACACACACTCTCTCTCTCTCTCTCTCTCTCTCCCACTCTCTCTCTCTTCGCTCTGTCTCTGTCTCACTCTTCTCTCTCATCTCTTCTCTCTCTCTCTCTCTCTCTCTCTCTCTCTCTCTCTCACTCTCTCTCTCTCTCTCTCTCTCTCTCGTCTCTGTCTGTCTGTCTGTCTGTTTTTCTCTCTGTCTGTCTGTTT
>CM060305.1:16822248-16827248 GCA_030674185.1 Monoplex corrugatus | reverse complement strand
TAAATCGGGAACATTTATTTGATATCATAAATACAGATTATTTTAAAGTGAAATATGAATGTTAAAAACATGTGTTTAATCCTTGGACTCCCACACCCTATCTGCCAACTGCAAAAAACTTAATTAACCCTTTGACTCATTCACCCTTTTCCACCAGCTTTTTGCAAGAAGATGGTGGATCGAGTGAAGGAATCAAAGGGTTAAGATTTTGCTTTGCTAGCATAGTTGACAATGCAGGATGCTGGTGGACAGGGTGCGGGAGTCAAAGGGTTAAAGGTACTGCGGCTTGGACTTCTGCTCTCATGTCCTTCGTAGTGAGGCTGCTGGTCATACAAATAACAACAGTGTGAATTGTTAAGGTAGCAGGTACAGTGGCGGAGAAGCTATTTTTTGTTTATTTTAGTAACAGTGGATATACATAAGCTAGAAACCTGATTTTTGGCAGAAATCTGCAGGATACATGTCTCTAATAGAAAAAAATATTATTTTGGTAAAATGTTTCATATAATTTGTGTTGTAATTAATTATGTAAATTAATGTGAAATTTTCGATACCAAAAATAGTGATAGTTTTTGACAGACTAATTCCCAGGGTATAATTCTTTTTGAAGATTTGTTTTTTTTAATATAACCTATATTACAAAATGAAGCTTTTGTCATACCAACTTTTTGATATCCAGTTTTGTCTTCATTCTATGGGCGTATAAAATTCGCGTTAAATGTCATTAAAATGTTTTACACTTTTACAAGCTTTATTACTAAACTATACAAGTTATCCAAAATCTGGTATGACACAAGCTAGCTGTTAGTATGATAAAGCTTTGTGCCAAAATTCTTGCAGATTGGTTAATATTTGTACGCACTAGGAACGCAAAACGACAAAAAAAAGGTCAATTTTGACAAACGTTGATTTTCAGGAGATTTTTGGGTCACCCCAGCCTTACTAAAAAAATTCCTGAAGCAAATCTGTTTGTTTTTCAGCAAAATGCTTTGAGGATATAGTGTAGAAATGATTTTTCTGTGTTAAAAAAAATATAGGAAGTAGTAATTCCAAAAAGTCAAATTTCTCATCTCCCCCACTGTACCTGCTACCTTAAATTATGGCTTCACCATTTGCGTAACTAAGGCCACGAGAAGAGAGAAGTGTGTGGGAAGAGGCTGTTGTAGTAGATGGGATTAAAATGTGATTCAACGAAGCATCAGAACCAGGCGGAAATTAAGGAGAAATAATAAATCAAGCCCATGCAATGGACTTCAGAGCTGTTGTTTTGTAGTTGTTGTTTTGTGGTAGTGATTGATGCGTTGTTGTTGTTGTTGTTGTCGTTGTTGTTGTTGTTGTTGTTTTACTTTTAGCCTCAGATTTCACCTGCTATGATTTTACGGATGAGTATGTTATCCTTTAAACGTATTTTAGAATTGCAAGAATAACGGGGAGCATGGTTTTTAACTGTTGTCTTTTTACTTTAACCTGGGTGTTGTTTTTGACGTGGTGTTTGCCCTGATACGGCTGGGCTGTAATCAGTATGAACCTGAACCTATTTTAGCGTCTTGTTCAGCGCCGCTTCAGTGGCTTTTCCACCATGACGCTTATTCCGATTCTTCAACACACTGTCAACGCAAAGTTCATTCTGACAAAGTCTCAGTGCCAGAGAACCCAGAGGAATCAACCGTGTCGATCCTTGTTGAGGCAGCCCACCAGGGGATGCCCTGCACGGTTTTGGGGTCACATGTGTGGAGTTCGGCAGTACTTGGTTCGATCCAAATTACTCATGACCCAGCCTGTTAAACCTTTTACTAATGACGGTAATCGCTCAGCCGTGAAGCCAGACGGAGTGAGAGATGCTATCCGGTAAGGAGACCTTGGAATTCATAGTCTAGCCCAGTTCCCTTTACGTCAATTAAACGGCTGTGACGGATGGCCCCCTTCGACACCCCTGATGGTGCAGGTGGACAGATCAGAAGATGGATGGACATTCTCCCTGTTCCTCTATCGTTTATAGGAAGGAAGATCAATTCACAGTTCAGTTCGTGTTGCTGATAGCCGAGCCGATCATGAAGGTCATACGATGGTTGAAGACATGTTCAGACAATGAAGTAGGATGAACATGTCTTCAGCCATCGTATGGCCTTCATGGTCTTGTAGGACGGAGACAGTGATAGAGACAGACAGACAGAGAAACAGAGACAGACACAGAGAGAGGTCTTTGCAACATTTTCTCGACTAATTAATTGTAGATGAAAAAGATTCACGAGTGCCTTTAGAAAGACATGTTAAGACAACGAAGTAGGATGAACATGTCTTCAACGATCGTACGGCCTTCATGATCTTGTAGGACAGAGACAGACAGACAGACAGAGAGGCCCTGCTGGCCCTCTTCTGAAGAAACACACACGCACGCACGCGTGTGCGCACCCACCCACCCACACACACACACACACACACACACACACACACACACACACACACTCACACACACACACACACACACACATACACACACACACACACACACACACACACACACACACACACACACACACACACACACACACACACACACACACACACACACACTCACGTTCCTTGTAGGACAGAGCATATTCCTTGTAGGACAGATTATGATAGACAATGTGAGGTCTTTCACTGCAGTTATACGTAGCTACATCGTCAGACAAGACAACTCACGGTATTAATGACCGAGAAAACAAGTTAGATTATGAAGATTTTGTTTCGCTCCTGAATTTTTTTTACCTATATACCTGAGCCCTTCCCCAAGCCTTTATGACTGTGAAAAGCTTAGAACAGATTCAGTTTGGAAAATCACGGGAACAGTGGCAGATCAGACTGCTGTAGTCTTGAGAATGCAATTTATTAACTCTACAATTTCTGCTTTGGGAGACAAGTGATGTTTGCATTTCTTTTCCCAAAAATATTGTTGGTGTGTGTCTGTGTCTCTGTGTGTGCGTATGTGTGTGTGTGTCTGTGTGTGTGTGGTTTCCCCTTCAGGAGAGGGCCAGCAGGGCTTTTCTTTCCAAAAAGCCCTCATGAATCTTTTTCGTCTACAATTAGTCGAGAAAATGTTGCAAACGTCTCTCTCTGTCTCTCTGTCTCTGTCTCTGTCTCTGTCTCTGTCTCTCTCTCTCTCTCTCTCTCTCTCTCTCTCTCTTTCTCTTTCTTTTTCTCTCTCTTTCTCTCTCTCTCTCTCTCTCTCTCTCTCTATCTCTCTCTCTCTCTTTCTCTTTCTCTCTCAGTAGTGCTGTATTTTTGTTATTGTTAGGATGTTTTCTTTATAGAAGATATATCTAGCAATGATTGGGCTGTTTGGTTTTAATGTTTAACCGATAGACACGGTTAATGAGGTTATGGCCGTATCAAATAAATGTATTAAATCATGACTCTGTTGAGCAGATTGGATAAAAAGTAATTAATCTTCTCCAAGGTCACGTCACTGTCGTTCATTGTTGCGATGTCCATCAATCACAGCTGTTTAATGGACCTGAAGGGAGCTGGGCTTGACTCATTGCATGGGCATGATTTCATTATTCCCCCCTGATACCCTTCTGCTTCTGGTGTTTTGTCAATTCACTGTCTAATCCTGTCTGCCACACGCTGCCTTACGTCTTCTGCAACTTCGCAGCGCTGGACTACAGGACTCTAGTGTGCAGTATATCATCATCAGGTGCCTTGCCACATGGCGTTGGCGATCATGGCCTTCCATCTGTTTCCATCTCTTGTTGCCTCAAGCACCTCTTCCACCCTCTTCGTCTTCAGCCACTCTGCAAGTCCGTTCAATATCTTCTTCCCTGGGTCTACCTAGTGCTCTCTTTCCCTCCAGCTTCCCCGTTGTGACCAGGTGCTCCAATTCCCCTTTCCTCATAAAATGGCCTATACATCTTGCCTGTCTTTTCCTAATTTTCCTTATGTATGATCTTGTGTCTGCCTCCATCAAGACTGTCTCGTTTGTTTTCTTTGCTGTCCATGGAACTGTCAACATTCTTCTTCGAAACCACATCTCGGCTGTCTCAATCTTGTTCTGGATTTGCTTGTTGACCGTCAATGCCTCACAACCATATAACAGTATTGGTTCTATATAGCATTCAAGAACTCTCTTCCTGATGTTAATCGATAGGCTTTTGTTAGTAAGAATACTTGTCATCTTCTTGAATGCTGTTTTGGCTTGGCCGATTCTGCTGGCTATTTTTTATGTGCATCTGCCGTCTGGTGAAATGATCGTTCCCAGGTATTTAAACTTATCAACCTGTCTCAAGGTTGTGCCATTTGCTGTTATTTTGCATGAGGGGATTTCATGTTTTTACTGATCACCATGACTTCAATCTTCCTGCTGTTTAGTACCAACCCCTTACCTTTGCTTTCTATTTCTAGTATATTCACAAGGTTTTGTAGGTCCCTTGCATGTTCTGCAATTAGCACTGTGTCATCTGCGTATCGAATGTTGTTTATCATTTTTCCTCCAACCTTTAATCCAGTGTCTTCCTCTAAGTTTCTCATGATGTTTTCGCTGTAAAGTGAAAACAGATCTGGTGACAAAATACAACCCTGTTTGACTCCTCTTCTGATGTTTTGGAAAGAGCTTATATCCCATACACATGGCACCTGTGACGTTAGTGTATATGGAATTCCTTCCGAGCGCGGAGACGTCATCTTGAGAAACTGAAACTGAAACTAAGAAAACTTTGTGACACATTTCTTGACTCACGTACACACAGGCACGCACGCGCACACGCACGCACGCGCACGCACGCACGGACACACACACACACACACCACACACACACACACGCACGCGCACGCAACGCACGCACACACACACACACACACACACACACACAATCTGAAGATATTTCCCTACAGAACAAAACCCAATTTATCTCTTCCAAGGTGATATCATTCCCGTTCGGAGTTCATTGTACAGACATCACAGCTGCTTTCCTGACGTGGAGGGAGCTGGGCTAGACTCAGTGAAATCCGCTGCGAGGGCT
>CM060305.1:16762248-16817248 GCA_030674185.1 Monoplex corrugatus | reverse complement strand
TCTTTTTTCTGGACTTTTGTCCTATAAGATATTTCACTCAAAGTTAACCCACATATGATTTGCTTTGTATACGCCCTCCGCCATCTACTTTTTAAAAAGGAGTCAGGCAGGGCTGCATCCTTTCACCTCATCTTTTTAACTTACATACAGAGCAGGTCATTAGAGAGGCAAATTTAGAAGAGATGGGAATAAAGATTGGAGGGAGAAACATCACCAACCTGAGATGTGCAGACTACACTGCATTAACGGCAGATAACATCACAAGCACGAAGAACATTCTCTACCAATTAGATGCAACAGATTGCAAGGCAGGATTGAAACTGAATGCTAAGAAAAAAAAGTCATGCACATACCGAGAAAAAAAGGGTCAGGAACATCCAAACATTCTAATGGATAAAACAGACTTAGAAAACGTCCATCATTTCAAGTATCTAGAATCTGTAACAGCAAATGACGGTTCCTGCACCAAAGATGTGAAAACAAGAACTGGCATGGCAAAACAAAACAAAAAATGGTCCAGTTAAACAACGTATGGAAAGACAGAGGACGTCCCAAAGATTTAAAAGTAAGAATCCTGAAAATTTTGATTTGGCCTGATTTATTGCATGGTTGACACTAAGAAAAGTCGAAGAAAATAAAATCAGTGCAGCAGAAATGTGATTTTATAGACGACTTCTCAGAGTCAAATGGACAGACTGAACAACAAACAATAATAGCGTGTTAAAGGTACTGAATGTCAGACGCCAACTGCTGACACAAATCAACAAAAGAAAGCTGAAATACGTAGGCTATGCGATCAGAAACACCAAAAAACAGATCTGATGTCGACGGTCCGGCAGGGGAAAGTTGAGGCGAGGAGAAGAAAGGGACGACCGCGCACCACCTATTTCAACAACATCGCTGAAGTCTGTGGTCTTGGGATCCAGGAGGCCGCCCACAGATGACTCAGTCGTATGACCTGGAGAAGACTTGTGACGTCGAGAGTGGCTCCTACCGCCGATCCCGGCGAGGGAAGGAGGGAGAGAGAGACAGATAGAGAGAGAGAGAGAGAGAGAGAGAGAGAGAGCCGTCATCTACATCAGCAATGCTGGATGAGATTTTCTTATGTGGGATATCATTTTTTCCTTGGCAGAGAATGGATGAGGATGAATAGCTGATGGGCGAAAACTGTCGCTGAAAATTGGACGAACCTGCAGAATGACACGAGTGTCAGCAGAAGTCCGATAAACTGTTACAACTGTCCCGTTTGGTGTCATCCTCTTAACTGCAGATTGATAGAAAACTGTTCACATGTAAGACAGTTTGAAACGGAATTTACACCTCATTCATTTTTTGTCCCCATCTCGCACGTACTCACAACTTGCACAACATCGTCGACAATGACAGCGGTAAGACAACAATAGCAATATTGAGTCGATATTGAGCTTCTTGAGCCTTGGGTCAGGTTATTGTGCTCTGTTTGGTCATCTTTCCATTCATCACAGCCGCCTGTTAAAACTAATGCAAATGGATCAGATCTTCACTCTAGGGAGTTCCACTGCATTGACCGGATTCTTTATTGCTTGGCTCCCTAAATTCCATCTGTGTTTTGATGCTTCGTTGCCTCAGTCCTTAATCTCATCTGTAACGTCACAACCTCCTTCTTGCCCACGCAGTGCTATGAGATAACCTTCGGCCTCGGTCTGTTTCTTTTCTTTTCCTCCTGTTTCTCACTCCCCATTTCACTTTAACCCACATCTCCTACAGGGAGACAGAGGCATATATAATGATGGAAAGCAATCCTGCGTGTAAAACACACACACACACACACACACACACACACACACACACACACACACACACACACACACACACACACACACACATACATGCACACACACAAGCACGTGCGCACGCATGCTGGACGCACAGAGAGAGAGAGAGAGAGAGAGAGAGAGAGAGAAAGAGAGAGAGAGAGATTCATTTCTACGCTTGAGACAACTATTCATCGTGTTCAAGTTTCCTGTTATTTGCTCATTAACTACTATATTCGTTTCTTAACAGTCTAAGCACCAAGGTATCCCAGATCATTGTGGTCTGTTTGGTCAGAGTTCCATTCATCACAACGCTTATTAATATTAAATGCCACGAAGGGATCAGAATTGGACACTAGGAGATCCACAAGACCCGATTCTCATTACCTCGCTCCCTCAATTCCATCAGGTTTTGGTGCTTCAGTGCTTCAGTTCTTAATCACATCTGTAATGCCGTCACCTTTCCCATCTTGTGTTCACCGCTCCCATACAGACCAGGGCTAGCTAGTCTGAAGCTCTGTCGTCATGTTTGTTCGTTTCTTTGCTTTGCTTTTCTTTCATTTCTGTCAGTTTCATTCATTTCTATTTTTCTTTTTTGTACATGTAATAGCTGATGGTTTTGTAATCTTATCTACATTGTTAATATTTTTCTTGCCTTAATTTTGTTGTAACTTTTATCTTAAATCTATTATTTTTCTTGCCTTAATTTTCTTGTTACTTTTATCTTAAATCTATTATTTTTCTTGCCTTAATTTTGTTGTAACTTTTATCTTAAATCTATTATTTTTCTTGCCTTAATTTTCTTGTTACTTTTATCTTAAATCTATTATTTTTCTTGCCTTAATTTTGTTGTAACTTTTATCTTAAATCTATTATTTTTCTTGCCTTAATTTTCTTGTTACTTTTATCTTAAATCTATTATTTTTCTTGCCTTAATTTTCTTGTTACTTTTATCTTAAATCTATTATTTTTCTTGCCTTAATTTTCTTGTTACTTTTATCTTAAATCTATTATTTTTCTTGCCTTAATTTTGTTGTTACTTTTATCTTAAATCTATTATTTTTCTTGCCTTAATTTTGTTGTAACTTTTATCTTAAATCTATTATTTTTCTTGCCTTAATTTTCTTGTTACTTTTATCTTAAATCTATTATTTTTCTTGCCTTAATTTTGTTGTAACTTTTATCTTAAATCTATTATTTTTCTTGCCTTAATTTTCTTGTTACTTTTATCTTAAATCTATTATTTTTCTTGCCTTAATTTTGTTGTAACTTTTATCTTAAATCTATTATTTTTCTTGCCTTAATTTTGTTGTAATTTTTATCTTAAATCTAGTGAATTTGTTGTGTTTTGTGTACACTTGGTAAAGGCCATTGGCCAAACGTTTACACTTGTCTTGCTTTGTTCATCAAATAGGCGTTCTCATTCTGTTTCCTTGTCTTTTGGTTTCTGTTGGTTTGAACGCTGGCTCTTACTTTGGACCAGATTTTATAATTGTGACCCTCCACCACAAAATCAGTCTTAACTCGCAGTCAGTCGAACAGCAATAGGAGCTGAAAAGGTGACTGAGGGTCTATCTGGGGTGTTTTGATTTTTTCTCAAAATTGATTTCTGTAGACTATAATCTATCCCCCACAGACATTTTTTTTCTTGAAAAAATATTATTAGTCAATCTAAAATGGTATTTTAATGCACTGATCGCAGCAGAAAGAACGTAATTTCCTACCGAAAGTACCTATTTTTATCTCTTATTGTGAACCGTAACCTGTACAGTACCCGCACATGTAATATTCTACAGAAAGTTCTTTGGTGCACCTTTCAGATAATGACAGCGAAAATTAGAAACAAACTGGGTCAAAGCCACCAAATAAAGAATTTAAAGGAAAATGCGTAGGAGAGCACACAAAAACTTTAGAGGCCGTTTTCTCAAAATGGCCGTCATACAACTTTGCGACTTTAAACATACATAACTTCTACATTTTTTTTAGTACAAGCTTTATTCAAGTACCAAAATAATCAGTAGAATGTACACTTTCCAGTGATATGTATATCTCAAAATGCCCAAAATGCTAGTTAAGACTGATTTCGTGGTGGGAGATCACAATTTAATTTACACGAATTTTTTTAATAATAATTAATTACTATTTATATAGCGCAAAATCTTGATGAAATCAAATCTAAGCGCTGAAACAGACACACACACACGCACGCACGCACACGCACGTGCGCACACACACACACACACACACACACACACACACACACACACACACACACACACACACACACACACACCGCACGCACGCACGCACACGGCTATAAATGGGGAGAAAGAATAAAAGCAATGGAAAATTATAGAGTATATTATATACAATTATATATTACAATGTGATTCCCCTCCGAGTGGAGACAGGCTGCAGAGGGGATTGAGTGAGGTCAGGATTTTATGCAGAGGAGAAAAGGTGAGTTTTGAGAGCGGACTTGAAGGAGACAAAAGTAGGTTGCTGACGGACTGAGAGAGGAAGTTTGTTCCAGGAGAGTGGACCAGAAACAGAGAAGGCTCGTGGACCATAGGTATTGAGCTTAGTGCCTGGAAAGCGAAAAGTCAGAGAATCGGAGGCAGAGCGGAGGGTACGTGAGGGAACATAGATCTCAAGTAGGCTTGACAGGTAATCGGGGGCTGCCTTATTATTATTATTATTATTATTATGAACATTTAGTACGCCTAATCAAATTAATGCCCTAGGCGTTTACAATGGCAAAACATATAACCAGAATCACAAGCACACACACCCACAGAAGCACCCACACACACACAAACACACACACACACACACAAACACACACACAGCATGACATGCAAATACAATGACACATTGACACTAAGACACTATAATGTCACCATTGAGGCTTTTGTAGCACATGGTGTCTAGTTTGTACTGTATGCGCTTTGATACAGGGAGCCAGTGAAGTTGTGCCAGGAGAGGAGATATGTGGTCAGCTTTTTTCTTTTTGAATACAAGGCGTGCAGCATTGTTTTGAATGCGCTGTAGGATGTGAATGGTGGAGGCAGGAAGACCGGACAGGAGTGAATTGCAATAGTCAATGCGAGACATTATGAAGGAGAGAACGAGTTTTGCAGTTGTTTCGACAGAGAGATACTTCCTGATCAGGCTTATACGATGGAGGTGATAGTAGCAAGATCTGGCAGTTTGAGAAACAAAGTTGTTCATGGAGAGGGTAGAGTCAATGCAGACACCAAGGTTTTTAGCTGAATCAGAAATTGGGACTGATGTGTTACATAATGGGAGAGAAAGAGGAGGCAGCTGAGAAAGTTTCTGACGGGTGCCAATGAGGATAGCTTCTGTCTTGTCATCATTTAGCTGAAGTTTGTTGTATGTCATCCAATTTTTAATATCCGAGTAACACTCAATGGTGCGAGTCAGGAGGCGCTGTATATTGTCAGGTGAGTCACTGTCTTGAAGTTGGGTGTCATCAGCATAGAAGTGGTGTTTTATAGAGTGGGAGTTGATGATGGTGGACAGGGGGGAGGTGTAAAGAGTGAAAAGAACAGGGCCAAGGACAGATCCTTGTGGAACACCACAGGTCAGGTATGCAGGTTGAGAGTAAGTGCCATTAATGAGAACAGTTTGTTTTCTGTTTGATAGATATGAAGTGAACCAGGAGAGAGCAATGTCAGAGATGCCAAAAGTATGATGAAGTCTAGAAAGGAGAATACCATGATGAATGGTATCAAAGGCTGCAGACAGATCAAGGAGTGTGAGGAGAGAGACTTTGCCAGTATCAGTTGCAATGAGGAGATTGTTGAGAATGTGTAGCAGGGCAATTTCAGTGCTATGGCACTGGCGGTAGGCTGACTGGAAAGGATTGAGGAGATTGTTGGCAGACAGTTGAGAGTTCAGTTGGTTGAGGACAACTTTTTCGATGAGTTTTGACAAGAAAGAGAGATTAGAGATAGGCCGGTAATTTTTCAGTTCATTTGGGTCTAAATTGTATTTCTTGAGGAGAGGGTGAACAATAGCAGACTTGAAAGAATCTGGGACAGTTCCAGTTTGGAGAGAAGTGTTGATGATGTCAGTGATGAATGAGAGGAGCGTAGGGAGACAGTCAGAGTAGAGAGAACCTGGAAGAGGATCCAGTTCGCAGGTTATGAACGACATGGATCTGATTGTGTTGAGAATTTCTTCTTGTGAGACTGGGGTAAAAGTAGTAAGAGGTGTGCCAGAGAAGGAAGGGTCAGGTGGGCATGGTTGACAGGGTGTCCTGTCAAGCCTGTCACGAAGAGTTTGTATTTTGGTGGTGAAATACTTGGAGAATACAGATGGGAGTTCTTCATTTGTGTGTTTTGTTGGGAGAGTTAAATCTTTTCGTGTGCCAAGGAGATGATTCATGGTTGTAAAGAGTTCTTTTGAAGAAGAGGCATTCAGGATTTTGGTTTGGAAATAGCTTGTTTTTGCAGATGCAATGAGGGTGGATACTTTTGTTTTAGAGGCTTGGAAAAGTTGCCTATGTACAGTGAGTTTGGATTTGCGCCAGCGGCGCTCTGCTCTGCGGCGGGCACGTTTTGCACAGGCACTCTCATGAGTGAGCCAGGGGGTAGGGGGGCGGTCAGGTAAAAGACGGGTTGTGGCTGGAGCATGAATGTCCAGAAGATGGTGGAGAGTAGTATAGAATTCATCGGCAAGGTTATGTGACTTTTCAGAAAGGAGACGGAAGGCATCAGATGAAAATGTGGAGAGGTCGATAGATTTGAGATTGCGTCGAATCACTGTGCGCATGGTAGGGAAGGAGGAGGAATGTCAAGAGAACAGAGAATTGCAGAGTGGTCAGATGGAAGGGCTGAAGTTAGACGGGTAGAAAGAACTAAGCAGTTGTCAGTAGCTGAATTGTGGTGATCACGAGAAATGATCCAGTCAAGAATGTGACCTTTTTGATGGGTTGGTTCAGAATATTCATTTATATGTACCTCTAGTTTTTATGCTTGACCTCCTAACCTCATCTCACCTGTCAGTATCATCGAGCCCGATGGTAGCCGCCGCTGCAGACGTCACGACAGTTCTTCATTCACACCAGTCTTAACTTCTCTGTGCTACTTGCTGACTCTCAAACTGCTGCTGTTGGTGATGTTGTTCATACACAAGTTGAGTGGTCTGCCTGGATTTCTTTTGTCCTCAACTTTTCCTTGCAGAAATGTTGTCATCAGGTTTATGTTTATGTTGCAGGTTGCAATGCCTATATGTTTCATTTTTCATTTGTTGATTTATGCCAACAATTAACTTTAGACTACGACTTCGATCAAAATGCTTTCACTGCTTCTATTTGTTCTTTTATCGATCCATTTGACTCTAAAAAAAACCGCATGTAGAACCACATTTTTGCTGTTTCGATCCGATTTTGATATGCTTTTTTATATGTCCATGCTTTACAGCTACATAGCATTACTGCATTACTGACCAGATCAGACATTTTAGGATTTTGATCTTAAGGGTTATTGGTATGCTTCTGTCTTTCCAAATGTTATTGAGTTGGATCGTTGTCTAGTTGGATCGTTGTCTGTTTTGCTATCACTACTCTTGTTTTGATGACCTCAAATACAGGTGCCATCATGAGCTTTAACTGAACCTGAATATTTAGACTTGCCTTCTTCACTTGCCCGCTATATCTAATCTGTACAAAATTCTTTTTGATCGGCAAATGTTTCAGTATCGGTTTGTTTCATGACAGAACGTGTAGATGTTGAAGAAGTGAGGTGTGAGGATGCAGCCCTGAGGACTCCTTTCTTGATGCTGAAATACTGGCACTTTTGGCTGTTTCGCCTGATTGTTGCTTTCTGGTTGTGATAGAGGACCGCAATAAGAAAAATTAGATGTCCAGGGAAGCCTATCTTATACTAAACTCCCATCCGCTAGCAAATATCTTGTTATCGGCGTGATCCCGTGCCTACTTCTCTACTGTATCCCTGTCCAATCATTTCCTACCCCTCTTCCTTTTTCCCATAGAGATATGTACCCTCTATGCTTACTTCCCACTCTCTCCCATATTTTTTTTCTTTGAGAGCGAAAGACGCATACCCAATTTCAGAAGAAAGACTAAAGGAGTTTCCTTCATGTTCAACAAATTGTTCTTAACACCAGTGTTAACTTTAGATGATGACCAGATCTTTTCTTTCTTACCAACAGTTATTTTGCGTCTTAAACTTTCATGTCTTTAAACTTCCATTTCATCAAATATTAAGAATGTCGAGATGATGTCTTTCATTTATGTCTATATTTGTTATACTCTCTCTCTCTCTCTCTCTCTCTCTCTCCTCTCTCTCCTCTCTCTCTCTCTCTCTCTCTCTCTCTCTCTCTCGTCTCTCTCTCTCTCTCTCTCTCTCCTCTCTCCCCCTCTCTCCCCCTTGTCTCTCTGTGTCTCAGAGAACCTTGTTCTGTGCTGATCATATTCTATTATGTTAATAACTCATTTCTCACTTGATATTACGTGATTATGTTTTATGTTCTCTGTCATCTATATCGGGTTCTGCTTTTTATTTTTTTATGGAGGGCGAGGTCGGGTAGGGTGGGCGATTGGATAGGGACGCAAGACGGATTATGTGCACAGACACAGAGAATTAGGCACGCAGTATACAAGACATGAGTGTCAGCAGAAGCACGATATATTGTCTTACTGTCGTCTCGGTGTCAGTCCTTTCATTGCCATTTGATGAAGACAAATGAGACTGAAACTGAATTTTCAGAGTCAGAATGCTTCCACTCTGGCCCATACAATGGGGTTAAGAAAATGCAAACAAAAATAAGGCGGCAAAGACATGGGGAATCACTTTAAACTATCAATATAAGATCGTCTTACATATGATTACAGCGAATTTAAACACATACTTTTCTTGGTATTTGATACCAGCCATACCAGCCCGCCCTGGAGAGGTCACTCCAGCTTGGCTTCGCCTCATGGTGTCGAAACCACATAGGAAACAGTAGTCTACCGGTTATAAGCTGCAGCCCGCCTAAGCTGGGCAGCCCCCAGCCGAATAGGTTCTGTCCCGCCACAGTCTGCCTTCTCCATTGGATGATGGAGATTAGGAAAACACCGACAAGCAGACTGCAAGACCTGTACCAGGCAAAAAAGAAAGAGAACCAAAAATATTTGCATGGCTGCAGCAACCTCAGGCCGACTTAAGGCTAGCGTCTAGGAGAACCAAAAGGTGACAACTCCGACCCAGATGGCAGTGTACAACGCCTTCATTGTCAGCACCCTACTGTATGGCAGTGTACAACGCCTCATTGTCAGCACCCTACTGTATGGCAGGAAACATGGACATGCATGCCAAACAAGAGCGAAAACTGAACAGTTTTCACTTGTGCTGCCTCCGCCGCGTCCTTGGCATCAAATGGAGCGACAGAATACCAAATGAGCAGGTCATTGCATGCGCTGCTGTCCCCACCATGTACTCACTACCAGACAACGCAGGTTGCCCTGACTTGGCCATGTGCAGTCAAATGGAAGATGGACGTATCCCAAAAGATGTCCATTACGGTGAACTAGTCTACGGCATGAAATCTATTGGCCGCCCCCAGCTACGATACAAAGACGCCTGCAGATGCGATATGAAAGCTCTGAACATCAACACGGAGAGTGGGAAGACACAACAGCCGACCACAACAAATGGCGCAGTGTGATCCAGAAACAACTCAGGTCGGGGTAAAAGATGATCCAGACCTTAACCGAAGGAAAAGACAAGTCAGACGGAAAGGAAGCTCTTCTGAAGGCAGTACAATGGCAAACATCCATACATGCATCCAATGTGGCAGAGACTGCCTTCCCAGTATCGGCCCTATCTGCCACAACCGACACTGCTCCAGAGGCAGCAACTCTGCATAACACGATACGACACGACGCCCATCCATGGTCAACGCCGACTGACGGAGACCTACTTCTCTCATTGATTTTGGGTTTGCTCTGGTCTCTCAGCCATGACACATTGATGAGATACAGACTGAAAAGAATTGGTTCATTACTTGGTGAGGGTTTTTTTGTTTTTTTTTAGTTTTTTATTTTTATTTTAAAGTCTCGGGTGTTCGAGAGGGAATGTGCTGTAGTTGAATAATGTATTGTGTGGGTTCGGGTTACTTCGAATCAACTTGACATGCTATCTTTTCACCGTCACGCAAATACCACGTCTATTACGTAGACTGTACTTCGATGCTGCTGAGTTCAGAAGTTCTAGCATCCTGTCTAGAAACAACAGTGAGAACAAGGAGTTTATTGTCAGGTTAATGGTACCTTGACATAATATATTCATATAAATGACTCGTATATCACATGTCGACATTATCATCGTATTCCGGTCGCATCCTGATAATTGTACACATGCGCGTGCACACATTAACATGCGCTATTTCTGTCTCATACAAACACACGCATGTATAAACACGCACGCAAGCATACGCGCGCACACACACACACTACACACACTCACGCGCGCGCGCACACACACAAACACTACTCACATACATACCACTCACGCACACACACAACACACACGCACTCACCACTCACACACACACACACACACACACACACACACCACAACACCACACACACACACACACACACACAACATACAAACACACACACACCACATACACACACACACCACATACACACACACACCACATACACGCACACAAACACACAACACACACACACACACACACACCACAACACGCACCACACACACACCACACACACACCACACACACCACACCACGCACACACCCCATACACACACACACGCACGCACGCACGCACACACGCACACACACACACACACCACACACACACCACATACATGCACACACATAGAGGAAACAGGTGGGTATTGTGAAGTTTGTGTATGTGATGGATAGGGTGGACGGATTAATGGATTCAGTTTGTGTAACTGGTGGATAGGGTGAGGGGGTGAATGGATTACCTTTGTATAGCTGATGGATAGTGTGAGGGAGTGAATGGATTACCTTTGTATAGCTGTGGATAGTGTGAGGGGTGAATGGATTACCTTTGTACAGCTGGTGGATAGAGTGAAGGGGTGAATGGATTACCTTTGTGTAGCTGGTGGATAGTGTGAGGGGTGAATGGATTACCTTTGTATAGCTGGTGGATAGTGTGAGGGGGTGAATGGATTACCTTTGTATAGCTGGTGGATAGTGTGAGGGGGTGAATGGATTACCTTTGTATAGCTGGTGGATAGTGTGAGGGGGTGAATGGATTACCTTTGTACAGCTGGTGGATAGTGTGAGGGGTGAATGGATTACCTTTGTATAGCTGGTGGATAGTGTGAGGGGGTGAATGGATTACCTTTGTATAGCTGGTGGATAGTGTGAGGGGGTGAATGGATTACCTTTGTATAGCTGGTGGATAGTGTGAGGGGGTGAATGGATTACCTTTGTATAGCTGGTGGATAGTGTGAGGGGGTGAATGGATTACCTTTGTACAGCTGGTGGATAGTGTGAGGGGGTGAATGGATTACCTTTGTACAGCTGGTGGATAGTGTGAGGGGGTGAATGGATTACCTTTGTGTAGCTAGTGGATAGTGTGAGGAGATGAATGGATTACCTTTGTGTAGCTAGTGGATAGTGTGAGGAGATGAATGGATTACCTTTGTATAGCTGGTGGATAGTGTGAGGGGGTGAATGGATTACCTTTGTGTAGCTAGTGGATAGTGTGAGGAGATGAATGGATTACCTTTGTGTAGCTAGTGGATAGTGTGAGGAGATGAATGGATTACCTTTGTATAGCTGGTGGATAGTGTGAGCCAGTGAATGATTAAAATTGTGTAACTGGTGGATAGGGTGAGCGAGTGAATGATTAAGTTTGTGTAGCTGGTGGATAGGGTGAGCGAGTGAATGAATTTAGTTTGTGTAGCTGTGGATAGGGTGAGGGAGTGAATGAATTAACTTTGTGTAGCTGATGAATAGGATGAGGAATGAATGAATTAACTTTGTGTAGCTGATGAATAGGATGAGGGAATGAATGAATTAACTTTGTGTAGCTGATGGATTGGATGAGGGAGTGAATGAATTAACTTTGTCTAGCTGATGGATTGGATGAGGGAGTGAATGGATTAACTTTGTGTAGCTGATGGATTGGATGAGGGAGTGAATGGATTAAGTTTGTGTAGCTGGTGGATAGGATGAGATAGTGAATGGATTAAGTTTGTGTAGCTGGTGAATAGGATGAGATAGTGAATGGATTAAGTTTGTGTAGCTGGTGGATAGGGTGAGCGAGTGAATGATTAAGTTTGTGTGGCTGTAGATAGGATGAGATAGTGAATGGATTAAGTTTGTGTAGCTGGTGGATAGGGTGAGGAGTGAATTGATTGACTTCATGTAGCTGGTGGATAGGTGAGGAAATGAATGGATTAAGTTTGTGTAGCTAGTGGATAGGTTGATGGAGTGAATTGATTGACTTCATGTAGCTGGTGGATAGGGTGAGAGTGAATGGATTAAGTTTGTGTAGCTAGTGGGCAGGGTGAAGAAGTGAATGGATTAAGGCTATGTAGTTCGTGGATAGGGTGAGGGAGTGAACGGATTATGTCTGTGTAGCTGGTGGACAGGGTGAGGAATGAATGGATTAAGTCTGTGTAGATGGTGGATAGGGTGAGGGAATGAATAGATTAGATTTGTGTAGCTGATGAATAGGGAGAGGGTGAAATTGAAAAAGATGTGTCGGCCTATATTATGACGACATGCTTTCCTTAAGGACGTTGACTGTTCATTCAGGGCAAAATGCCATTGTTACAGAACATAACCCAAAGAAGAAATACGCTAACGTCTGGTCCAATGACCTTAACTAAGGTGATGAATTAACAGTAATGGTCTATTGATGACGGCTAATGGAACAAATAACGACAAACCGTTAGCTGTATATTGCTTTCATTAAATTTTCAAAGAGTGTTTATAAAAGGGAGAATGTTTGCTCATAATCTCGAAAAAAATTCAGGTTAATTCATGACGTCTTGTATTCCAAGAAGCAAGCAGGTGCACGCACGCGCGCGTGTGTGTGTATTTGTGTGGGTGTTTGGAAGAGATAGCTATAGATGGAGAGACAGACAGACAGACAGAGAGGCAGAGACAGACAGACAGAAAGTACGAGAGAGAGAGAGAGAGAGGAGGAGGATAATTGCCGCTGTTTGTGCGAATAAACTTCTGAGAACCTAGCTCAGCGTGCTCTTAATGACTTCAAAAACTGAATAAATACAAAAGTAAACAGTTATCATCACTGACAATTCACTGGGGACGTAATCTGTGCAGATCAGACGTGTGTTTATAATGCCTTCTTGCAAATCTTTTCAAAAGCCAGAACAATGTCAGCACTTTGCTTTAGATTCATGGCCCCGCGCGCTCACGCACACATCCACAGATATACACACTCACACACGCGCGTGCGCGCGCATACACACAAGCGCACACAAACTAGCTCACACATACATACATTATGTTATGTTATTATGTTAAATTACATTATGTTACGTATATGTTGTGTTTATGTTATCATATATCTTATCCTTTCTTATCTTGTGTGTTTCTACCAAGAGTAAAAAATTGTATGATGGTATGTGAACAGGATGATGGTATGTGAACAGGATGATGGTATGTGAACAGGATGATGGTATGTGAACAGGATGATGGTATGTGAACAGGATGATGGTATGTGAACAGGATGATGGTATGTGAACAGGATGATGGTATGTGAACAGGATGATGGTATGTGAACAGATGATGGTATGTGAACAGGATGATGGTATGTGAACAGGATGATGGTATGTGAACAGGATGATGGTATGTGAACAGGATGATGGTATGTGAACAAGGATGATGGTATGTGAACAGGATGATGGTATGTGAACAGGATGATGGTATGTGAACAGGATGATGGTATGTGAACAGGATGATGGTATGTGAACAGGATGATGTAGTGAACAGGATGATGGTATGTGAACAGGATGATGGTATGTGAACAGATGATGGTATGTGAACAGGATGATGGTATGTGAACAGGATGATGGTATGTGAACAGGATGATGGTATGTGAACAGGATGATGGTATGTGAACAGGATGATGGTATGTGAACAGGATGATGGTATGTGAACAGTTTTGAATTCATGAGTGTTCTTCCCTGAAATAAACAAAGGCTCCTGAGGAAGGTAATACAGGTCACAATATTGGAATAAAAAAAATCTTGTTTTTTGTCTTTCTTATTTTCTTTAGTTTTAAACAGAGAGAGAGAGAGAGAGAGAGAGAGAGAGAGAGAGAGAGAGAGAGAGAGAGAGAGAGAAGCACTGCTGGTTACTGGGCCCGGTCACAGCAAAATGAACAACCAGAACGCAAGGCGAATTTTGACTTTGCAAATCATTTTCTCTCACATTTTCCAGTTCTGCTCCATCAATTTCTAGGCAAAATTTGACCTTGCAAATCATCTTCTCTCACTTTTTCCAGTTCTGCTCCATCTATTTCTAGGCAAATTTTGATCTTGCAAATCATTTTCTCTCACTTTCACCAGTTCCGTTACAATCCATTTCTAACATTGTCATGATATGCTGTTGTTTTTGATAAACTATGTTCATGCTGCATTGATATATTTGTTTGTCCACCTGACTATGTTTATACTGCATTAGTGTGCTGATATGGTGATGCTCACCCACATACCCCCGGATTTTTCCAATATAAGATGCAATGACCTTTCTCTGACTTGGATTGCTAGCGCTAAGCAAATTGAAGAGGTAGTAGAATCAGTGCTAGCACTAATGCTATTACTAGTGCTAATAGTAGTAATACATAAGCATCGGCATTAGTATTTATTACTCTTGGAGAGGCGTTGATAATTCAGTAAACGAGTGGTAACCATTTAGGACTGCTGAGAGTTGGTTCTGGTCATATATGTAGATTTCGTGCACAGACCATGCAGAGCTCCAGTCAAGTGGTCAGCGTCTTTTGTTTTGATCATTACTGCCAGTGCCCGCGTTATTGCCATCATGGAGATGTGGCTTGGTCTGAGGTTTTGGTTAATTTTGTCATAGGATCATGGCTGGTCATCATTATCGCGTTGGCCATCATGGCCCTACATATGCAAGCACATCTTTCAGCCTCTCTGTCCTCAGCCACCCTGCAAGTCCGTCCAATATTTTCTCCCTGGGTCTACCTGGTGTTCTCTTTCCTTCCAGCTTTCCTGTTGTGACCAGGTGTTCTAATTCCCCTTTCCTCATAAAATGGCGTATAAATGTTGCTTGTCTTTCCTAATCTTTCTTATCAATGAATTTCTTGTGTCTGCCTCCATCAAGACTGTCTTGTTTGTTTTCTTTGCTGTCCATGGAAATCTCAACATTCTTCTTAGAAACCACATGTCGGCTGCCTCAATCATGTTCTGGCTTTGTGTGTTGACTGTCCACGCCTCACAATCGTATAACATTATCGGTTCTACATAACATTCAAGAAGTCTCTGGATTTCTGGATTTAGATTCTGTACGCTTGTGCCATGTCAAGACACCACCAGTAAGCACGTTTTTATTCAGGTTCAAGAAGTCTGACCAGCCACTAATTGCGGCTCTGAGTGAACGATGCATGGAACTGTCCGAGTGCAATGGATCTTTGCATATGTTCTGATTGCAGTATCAAACCCCAATTGCAGGCATTCAACGAAACCTTTTGACAAGCCAAGTTGAAGACTGGAGCCAAAATCCTGTAGAGCTGTACAATCTGAGAGAGGGGAGAGAGAGAGAGAGAGAGAGATGGGGGACGAGAAAGCAAAAAGACATCTTTACGAATGAGCATTTCATTAGCTTAAGCTGGAAGAAGCCAGAAACCACCGAATGCAAAACAACAACCACGGAAGATAACTTTGCTACAGAAACGACAGACATACAACTCCGACTGCCATGCAGGTAAATAAAATGAACAAATGGGACGAAATCAGTGAATCCTCTTCAAAGAGTGAAGCTTTGAGTCTGTTTAGACAGCCTTCATTTGAAGTGGGGAGAGCATTAAACCACGATACAGGGAGAATAAAGTGAGGCAAACAGACAGAAAGAATATAGAGACCCTGTCGAGGAGCAATCTACGAGCATAGACGTGTCAGAAGCAAGCTTTACGAAACGAAAAGAGTAGTTCACTCTGTCCACAAGTTGTCTTACTTGGGGAAATGAATCTGTCCACCAAGGACGCCAGACCTGTCTTCCAAGGATCCACACCTGTCTGTCAAAGAATGTTTGGCCATTCATCTTGCTTTGGCGGCGATCCTCTTCGCTGTTCTCTTTCTTCTTTCTCATCTTCCTTTTTCTTGCTCCTTTTCTTCTTTGTTTTGGTCTTTCTCTCTCTCTCTCTCTCTCTCTCTCTCTCTCTCTCTCTCTCTCTCTCTCTCTCTCTCTCTCTCTCTTTCTCCTTCTTTTCCTTTGAGCTGGCTTACGCAAGTGATGAAAGACGTGGACTCAAGACCTTAGATGTAGTGTTTCCAGCTCTGTCCAAACTTGTAACGTGTTTGCTGCTTATTTTAATGTTCCAAACATTGTGCTGGTGTCAGCTTAATGTTTTGCAGATCCCACCCATTCCCTTCTCTTATGTCAAACCTTCCCAGCGCCTGTGCTTATGCGCAGTCTCGAGGAGTGTGTTAGATGATTGCGTGGAGATCACATGCAAAGCGTGTGATGAATCATCTGCTCTCCGTGGCTAAATTCGAATACCATGCCGACAAAAATGTGAGAACTCCTGCCCTGCAAACCTTCCAAACCACTCAGATCTAACGGAGATTCTGTCTAAACCGTACCTCTGTTTTGTCTATCCATTTGCGGAAAGAAATATTTCTGCTTTTTGGCCCAGCAACAAGGAACTCCCTCCCAGTGCCTTAAGATAAGGTACATTAGTACTTTTCGTCAGCGTAGGAATACTTTTAGAGAAATACCTAATATATCTATTTAGAGAAATATCTCCAAGATTCCAACTTTGCCTTTTGCAGGTCCAGTTATATTGGAGTTGGCATGTACGTGTGTATTTGCGTACGTTTGGATGGATGGATGGATTTGGTTCGTGCGTGCATACGTGCATATATGTATGTATGTGTGTGTGTATGTGTTTATGTATGTATGTATGGATGGATGGAGGATGGATGGATGGATAGATTGGTTCGTGCGTGCGTATGTGTATGTATGTATGTATATGTATGTACGTGCATGTATGTATGTGTGTGTGTGTAAGTATGTATGGATGGATGGATGTAATGTTTGTTTTCATGTGTGTGTTTGTACATACACAAACACCACATTAGTTCATATGAAAAACGTGTATTTAATACCGTTCATTTTTCTTCCTTCTGTACATAATTAATCCCTTGTGGTTACATTCCAACGTCAGTCTCCTTTCCTTCAGTGTTCCTCCTTTTCCTCTTTGTCTTCATCTTTTCTTTTTATCGTCATCGTCATTGTCGTGGTCTTTCTCTTCGTCCTCTTCTTCCTCCCGTTCTTCATCGTCGTCATCGTCTTCGTTGTTATTCCGTCCTCCTCGTCTTCTTCCTTCTTTCTCGTTGTAGTGTTCTCTCTCTCTCTCTCTCTCTCTCTCTCTCTCTCTCTCTCTCTCTCTCTCTCCTCTCTCTCCTCTCTCTCTCTCTCTCTCTCTCTCTCCTCTCTCCCTCTCTCTCTCTCTTCTCTCTCTCTCTCTCCTCTCTCTCTCTCCTCTCTCTCTCCTCTCTCTCTCTCTCTCTCTCTCTCTCTCTCTCTCTCTCTCTCTCTCTCTCTCTCTCTCTCTCTCTCTCTCTCTCTCTCTCTCTCTCTCTCTCTCTCTCTCTCTCTCTCTCTCTCTCCCCCCTACTCCTTCTTCTCTGCCACTTCCTCTTCCCCCTGTGCCCAAGTAAAACAGGCAGACATGCAGTGGAGACATAGGGCTAGGGCATAAAACAGCTAAACATCAGGATGACATGACATTTTGGGAATGGAGAAATGAACTTGGGCGATGGAGAGAAATGTACTCGGGAACGGAGAAATGAACAAGGAAATCCATGTGATGGAACTCTTACATTCAGCTTAATTTTCTTGGGGTCAGTTTGGCGGTTGTGATGGATGGAAATCCGATTGTAAATAGAAGTTTAGTGATCATTGATGTGGGCACACACATCGAATTTCAAGTTCATTTTTTTTCTTGCTGAACTGGGCGTGCCAGCGTGTGTGTGTATATGCATTCATGCTTGTGCCTTTTTGCGACCATATGTATGTGCAAGCACGCCGCACCTGCGTATGTGTGTCTGTGTGCGTGTGTGTGTGTGTGTGTCACTTCGTGAATGCTCATCTGACTGTCTTGTCTGTATGTCTGAATGGTGCGTGTGTGTGTGTGTGTGTGTGTGTGTGTGTGTGTGTGTGTGTGTGTGTGTGTGTGCGTGCGTGCATATCTATGTGTCTATGATGTATGTGCGCGCACATGTGTGTTAAATGCGCAGTTTGTGTGACTATGTGTGTTCGCGTGTGTGTATGCGCGCGCGCGTGTGTGTGTGTGTGTGTGTGTGTGTGTGTATGTGTGTGTGTGGTGTGGTATAAATGCCTTGATGATCTTGGAATGAGATAGCAACTGTCATCAAAATGTGATTGAGGAAGAAATCATTACAAAACGCAAATCGCGTTTTAACAGAATTACAATCGTTAAGATAACAAAAAATCCGTAAAATTGTATTTTCTTTGCAGTCTGATGAAAAATCTCGATATTGTGTGAAAATTGCAGGGGATAATAAAAAGAACTTCAAAAACTGAACCTGAGAAACATATTCTTTAAAGGAAAGGTTTATCCAATATCGGCAGAAAAAAAAATCCCACACAGACAAAGCAGTCATCTATATGTTTCGTTGAAGATCCGTTTGATCGATCTGTCTTTATTCCTCTCTCTCTCTCTCTCTCTCTCTCTCTCTCTCTCTCTCTCTCTCTCCCTCTCTCTCTCCTCTCTCTCTCTCTCTCTCTCTCTCTCTCTATTCTCGTCTCTTATTCTATCTCCCTCCCTCTCTCTCTCTCTCTTTCTCTCTTGCTTTCTCTCTCTCTCTCTTCCTCTCTCTCTTCTCTCTCTCTCTCTCATCTCTTCCTGTCCTCTCCTCTCTCTCTCTTCTCTTCCCTCTCCCTCTCTCTCTTCTCTCCTTGCTTTCTCTTTCTCTCTCCTTCTCTCTTCTCTCTCTCTCTCTTCTCTGTCTCTCTCTCTCATTCTCTCTCCCTCTCTCTCTCTGTCTGCCTCTTTCTCTCCCCGTCTCCTTTCTCTGTCTCTGTCTCGTCTCTGTCTTCTCTCTCTCTCTCTCTCTCTCTCTCTCTCTCTCTCTCTTCTCTCACACACATCCTCCATGCTTAATTTAATACCAAACTAGTCACAATTGTTTTCTGAATTCAGCACAACATTTTCCACCAGACACACACACACCATTCTTATTGAGTTTTCCAGTAGTGAGCTATGGATAGCCTCAAACCTAGTATTGCACTGAGCAAACGCCAAAGTACTGATGTTTCGTTCACTGACTTTTAAACTGTCAATATTTGACAAACTGAACTGCGCCCGCGTCTACTTATTTTTCTGATTAAGTAATAATCAGGCGCCTGTTTTTCGCGTGATGTAAGGTGTTCTGCGTTAATCACATGCGTATGTCTGGTGCGTGGGTACACCTTGTTTTGTATGTCAAGATTTGGCGCCATGTAAATACTGCAATTATTATTATTATTATTATTATTATTATTATTATTATTATTATTATTATTATTATTATTATTGTTGTTTTGTTGTTGTTGTTGTTGTTGTTGTTGTTATTATTAGTATTAGTATATTATTATTATTATTATTATTATTATTATCATATTATTTTTATTATTATTGTTGCTACTGTTATTGTTGTGTTGTTCTTATTGCTGTTGTTGTTTTGTTGTCTTTGCGCAGTTCATAGAGATGTCATGAGTATCTATTGACTAGTTACGCTTCTCGAGTCAGTAGCGATCAAAAGCCATTGTCCTTAAGCAGTTTTAACAGATGTGAGTACCTAACATTTTTGTTGATGACCCATGGCAGACGTGTTTCCTTGTCCACTGTCCCTTCAGTATGCAATCTGCTAGGGGCTCTGGAACCAAGCGTGCTGTCTCCAGGGCTTAGCAGAGGGAGACATTAAAAGACCGTTACCAGGCCAAGAGGGACTTAGGCCATGTCTGCCTCTGTGTGTCCACTTGGCCTGGTCGTTTGGAGGACAAGAGATTGAGGAGGAGGAAGCAGCAAGTGGGGGCAAAGATTTCTCGTTATCGTGAGGACTTTGAAGGGAGCAAGGCAGAGGAGAGAGAGAGAGCGCGCGCGCGGAATGGGAAAGGAAAGAGAGAGAAGATGGTGGTTCACTTGTATGCACCACAGGAGGGATAGAATATGTAAACTATTGGTAATTCAGGTAGTATGCAAGTCATGGTGATCAGTAAAAAAAAAAACATGAAATCCCCTCAATCAAAGTAACAGCAAATGGCACAACCTTGACACAGGTTGATAAATTCAGATACCTGGGAACGATCATTTCATCAGCGGCAGATGCACATCAGAAATAGCCGGCAGAATCGGCCAAGCCAAAACAGCATTCAAGAAGATGCATCTTACCAACAAATGCCTATCAATTAACATCAGGAAGAGAGTTCTTGAATGTTATATAGAACCAATACTGTTGTACGAATGTGAGGCGTGGACAGTCAACAAGCAAAGCCAGAACAAGATTGAGGCAGCTGAGATGTGGTTTCTAAGAAGAATGTTGAGAGTTCCATGGACAGTAAAGAAAACAAACGAGACAGTCTTGATGGAGGCAGACACAAGTAGATCTATCATAAGGAAGATTAGGAAAAGACAGGCAACATTTATAGGCCATTTTATGAGGAAGGGGGATTTGGAGCACCTGGTCACAAGGGAAAGCTGGAGGGAAAGAGAGCGCCAGGTAGACCCAGGGAGAAAATGCTGGACGGACTTGCAGAGTGACTGGGGACGAGGAGGGTGGGGGACATGCTAGGGGCAACGGTAGATAGAGGACAAGTGGAAGTCCATGATCGCCAACGCTATGCGGCAGGGCACCTGATGATGATGATGATGCAATCAAAGATAAAGATTTTATCCGCACACCTTCGGTCAGCTACTGTTCACAGCGAAATGAACGGTCAGGATGCGATGCAGATTTCAACATTTTAAGTCATGTTCTAAGATACCTATCACGTGACGAATTGACGGTAAAATCAAATAAAGTTAATAGGTTAATGAATAATTGAATAGACATATTCATAACCTCCGTTCATTTTAAGGGGGGTGGAATACTCTGTTTTTACTGTTAAGTTTGCAGAAACTGGACAGCGAATGTGATGGTTGATGCATTCAACTTGGAGTTGCAGTAATAAGTCAGTACATCAGAAGTAAATGGCAGAAATTCAAAGGTTACTGACAAGGGATTCACCGTCACTGCTGTTAAGGAATTCATGATCACACGTAAGTAGGCCATGTAGACTTACAAAATCGTCGTCTGCTTTCATTACCACTGGTTTCGCCCTCTTTGTTGCCATCATGAGAATACGGCTAACACCATGTTTGACGGTGATGTAGAGATACCGCTGGTGCAGAGATCTGTGGCTAATGTCATAGTAGGCTACATGATTGGAATCACTGACTGCAGAAAGCAAGTGGTGGTCCATACCGATAATAAATGTACAATCATTTTACAGTCTTTCTTCGTCTTATCAGCGTTACATAGTCTTTCTTCGTCTTATCAGCGTTACATAGTTTTTTCTTCGGTCTTATCAGCGTTACATTCATTGGTTTATTTACATTTTTCTTCGGTCTTATCAGCGTTACATAGTTTTTTCTTCGGTCTTATCAGCGTTACATAGTCTTTTCTTCGGTCTTTTCAGCGCAGAGAATCTTTTCAAGATTATGAGGTTTTCCGACCAGAATGTGTGTCTGTCCTCTTTATGTCTTTTAAGATATACCGTTCTGGCAGGTAACCTCTATAGACAGCCAGTAGAACTTCCTGGCAAGAGTAGGCGATGAGGTGAAGCTGAGAACCTGAAGCCATTCCCCCCCTCCCCCATCCCCAAACACACACAAAAGAAGAGACAAGCGCACAAGAGCAAAGAATGAAGATTAATAAAACGATGTGTACTGTATGTAATTAAAATCTAGAGGAGACGAAAAAATGCAGATTCCAAACGATCGAGTGTGATAACTGGGCTTAAAAAGTCCGTTCGACTCTAGCCATTGACACTTAGCACTACCAACTAGCATACAAGTAAACAAAGTGTACAAAGAGACCGCAAACGATAAACCGCCTTCAGAGAAGAAGCTTTCAGTCTCGTATCAACTTTCGTTTGAAAACCCTTAAGACAGACACTGACATACAGAGAGGGTGCAAGTCAAAGAACGCTGTCGAGCACAGACGTATCGAGATTCATCTACAGAGACGTGCAGACAATAATAAGAAAGGAGATTTCACTCTAGCTACCAATTGTCTTAATTCAGGAAATGGATCTGTCGAACTAAAATGCCAAATCTGTCTTTCTTTCACAGAACCAACAACCATCCTGCTGAAGAGTTTGTTTTTGTTCTTGTCCCAACTTCAACGCTGTCTTAGTGACTTTGATCTCAAACTGTCTTTTCTGGCTCCACAACGCAATAGCAACTTCAAGTTCAATCGGTTGAAGTCCCAGTGCAAGGAAACCCATGGGGGGCATAGATGTCAAGCTGTAACGGGGAGACCAACCAGAGTCGACTTTGGGCTGCTGCTGAGTCACTTTTGTGGAGTTCAGGAGTTCAGCAGTGCCTGTTCTGTTCCAACTTAGTAAGGATACTACTAAACATTTAACGACAGTATCGCTCAGTCGCTCCGCAAGACTGAGTAAGAGACTACTGGTAAGACCACCACTACGACTCTTCAACGAAAGCCCCCACGAATCACTCACACGAAAGATTACAACTTTAAATGACTTCGAGCGTAGAAGAGGTAGAGGAAGCTGAAGTCACCGCGAAACTGAAAAGCATCTCACTGTTCATCACGCCTTTATATCTTCCCTTTCACTGTTCTTATTTTTTATAATTTTCTTCTTCTTCGTATGCCTTCTCTTCTTCCTTCTTTTCTTTCTCCTTCTTTCTTTTCTATGGGCATGTTTGTGCAGTTGAAAGAAGTTGTGGACTCCACATCTGTTAGAAGATGTGGACTCAAGAACCTGTATCTCAGATAAATCACAGCCTGCAGCATAAAAGGCTGTCTCTTTGTTGCCTATCTTAATGCTCCACCTATTTTGGTGGTGTTGTCAACGTAATGTTTTAATGCTCCGCCTATTTGTGGTGGGTGTCAATGCACGTAATGTTTTTATGCTCCACCTATTTTGGTGGTGTCAGCGTAATGTTTTTATGCTCCACCTATTTTGGTGGTGTCAGCGTAATGTTTTTATGCTCCACCTATTTTGGTGGTGTCAGCGTAATGTTTTTATGCTCCACTATTTTGGTGGTGTCAGCGTAATGTTTTTATGCTCCACCTATTTTGGTGGTGTCAGCGTAATGTTTTTAATGCTCCACCTATTTTGGTGGTGTCAGCGTAATGTTTTTATGCTCCACCTATTTTGGTGGTGTCAGCGTAATGTTTTATGCTCCACTATTTTGGTGGTGTCAGCGTAATGTTTTAATGCTCCACCTTCAGCTATTTTCAATCGAACAGACCTTGTCAGCGAGTTTATGTTATGCACAGGCTCAAGGTGCCTGCTTAATAATTGCTGGCAAATTTATATGGAGCACGTTCATGAACTGCCCAGTTGTGATGAGCCTCTTGAAGACATTTACTAGTCAAACTCCTTCTGTGATTCCTTCTCTTCTTCGTCATCTTTTCTGGCATCATCGTCATCATTTCGTCATAATCTTTTCTTTCTACTTTTCCTTCTGCTTTCCTTCGTCGTCACCATCCTCCACCTCTTCATCTTCTCCTTTATCTTCTTCCTCCTTTTCCTCCTCCTTATCCTCTTTCTTTTGACATTCTTGCTCTTCCTCCTCCTCCTGTTCTTCTCTTTCTCCTCCCCCCTCCCTCTATTTCTGCTCCTCGTCTTCCTCCTCTAGCCTCATCATAATCCTTCGCCTCATCGTCATCATCGTCATGTTCCATCCTTCCTGTCATGTTCTCACTCGTTCGTCTTCTTTCTGCTCCTGCTCCTCTTTTCCTCTTCTTTCTCTTCTCTTTGTTATCCTCCTCCTCCTCCTCCTGTTTCTCGTCCTCTTCCTCTTCTTTGTACTCCTCCTTCTTCTCCACATTATTCTTTCTCTCATTCTTCTTTTTGCCTTTGTCTTCGTCCCCTTCGTCCTCCTCTTCCTCCTCCTCCTCCTTTTTCCGCTGTTCTTCGCGTTTTCTTTCTCCTCCTACTTTCCCCTTTTTTTTTCTTTTTTTTTTTCTTTCTTGTCTTTCTCTTACTACTCATTTTCATCATCATCCTCTTTTTTCCTCATACTGCTGATCCATCTGTTCTTCCTTTCTCCTGTTTGTGGTCCTCCTCTTTCTCCTTCCCTTTTTTTCTTCCTCATTTTTTTTTTCCTTTTCCTCTTCTTCCTTTTCCTGTCTCTTTTCCCTTCTCCTTCCTCTTTCTTTTCATTCTTCTCTTTCTCTTCCTCCTCTTCATTTTTATCACACTTGTTTTTTTTCTCTCCTCTTGCTGCTCCCTGTCTTTCTTGTTTCCCTCCTCCTCTTCGTCTTCATCCTGCTTCTTTTCCTGCTCCTCCGCCTCCTCGTTTCTCTTCCTCTTCGCATTATCATCGTCCTTCTCTTCCTCTGCCTCCTGCTGCCTCTTTTCTTCCTTCTCCTGCTCCTCTTTGTTCTCCTTCTGCATCTCTTCCGCCTTCTCTTTATCGTTCTGCTTCTCTTTCTTTTTCGTTTTCCTTGACCTCGTCTCCTGCTCCTAGCCTATGCCTAATCCTTTTCCTCCTGTCATCGTCATCATGTGCCCTGCGGCATGGCCACTGGCGTTAGCGATCGTGGCCCTCCACACGAATCTATCCCCTGTCGCTGCAAGTACATCTCCCACCCTCTTTGTCTTCAGCCACCCTGCAAGTCCATCCAATATTTTCTTCCCTGGATCTGCCTGGTGTTCTCTTTCCCTCCAGCTTTCCTGTTGTGACCAGGTGCTCTAATTCCCGTTTCCTCATAAAATATCCTATAAATGAAGCTTGTCTTATCTTGGTCTTCTTTTTTAATGATCTTCTTGTGTCTGCCTCCTTCAAGACTGTCTCGTTTGTTTTCTTTGCTGTCCATGGAACTTTCAACGATCTTCTTAAAAAGCACAAATCGGTTCCCTCAATTTTGTTTTGACTTTCCGCGTTGACTGTTCACGCCTCACAACCGTAAAACAGGATAAGTTCTGTGTAACATTCAAGGACTCTCTTCCTGATGTTAATTGATAGGCATTTGATGGTAAGAACGCATTTCATCTTCATGAAGGCTGTTTTGGCTTGGCCGATTCTGCTGATTATTTCTGATGTGCATCTGCCACCTGGTTAGATGACCGTTCCCAGATGTTTAAACTTATCAATGGCTACCTGGCTGAACCTGTCTCTCAGTGAAAAAAAAAGCTACTTACTGCGTAGCTTTCATCGGCGATCCGGCCGACTTCTTCAGCGCAACTGCTGGGTTGAGAACTGGCTTCAGTGCGCACCGCCGTGAGCGAACTCATGACAGTTGAGGGTGGGGGTCCTTGCGGCGATGTAAACTGCCTCCTTTACTCCCCTCTGGAACCATCTTGCTTCTTTGTCGAGAATTTGCACACTGTCCTTTTCAAAGTGGTGTTGGGTATGGGTCAGATGTTCCCCCACTGAGGAGGACTCACATTTGTGTTCTTTTAATCTTTTGTGCAAGTTGCGCTCAGTTTCGCCAATATAACAATGGTCACAGTCCTGGCAGTCTATCTTGTATATCACCCCTGATTTGTCCAGTTTGTCTGTTTTGTCTTTGGGATGGACTAACTGGCTTCTGATGGTGTTGGTGGGCTTGGCGTGGACACTGACTCCCAACTTCCTGATCTTCCTGCTGAGAGCTTCAGTGACGCCGCTAACGTATGGCATGGAGACGTGCCCTCTCGAAGGGGTTGGCCGTTCAGTGGAGGGGTGGGGTATGGTTTTCTTGCCCCCCGGAATATCCCAGGCCCACTTCTGGTATCCCGACACACTGAGTACTTTCTTGATGTACTGCACCTTTTCTTCTCTAGCGGTGTCGATAGAGCACATGGTCTTCGCTCGGTGGTGAGGGTGCGGATTACTCCAAGCTTGTGTTCCAGTGGCTGGTGACTCGAATTGTAAGTACTGGTCCATGTGGGTCGGCTTTCTATAGACGGAGAAGGCGAGGCCTGTCTCCATCCGGGTGATGCGGGTATCGAACATCGCGATGCTGCCGTTCTGCTCATAGGTGAGCTTGATCGCAGGGTGTTGGTTGTTGAGATGGTTCGTGAAGTCTTCTACCACCGATCTTTTCAGTACAGTCATAGTGTCGTCCATGTAGCGGCCCTAGTAGCGTGGAGGAGTGTGGAACTACGCCAAAACTTTCTCCTCGAAATTTTCCATAAAGAGGTTGGCGACAATGGGACTCACGGGGGACCCCATGGCTGCACCCTCGGTCTGTTGGTAGAAGTGTCCTTCAAAGGTGAAGTAGGTGGTGTTGAGGCAGCAGGATAGTTCACAGATGTGTTCCACTGGCAGGTTGGTGCGTTGCCGAAGGCTGTTGTCGACCTGTAACCTCCCCCTGATGATGTCAATGCTGTCCTTCACAAGGACACTGGTGAACAGGGCTGTGACGTCATAGGACACCAGAATCTCATCCGGTTGTGGTACAAACTTCGACAGCTTCTTCACCAAGTCTGCACTGTTTGCAATGGAATGTTCTGTCTTTCCTACCAAAGGCGAGAGGATGTCTGCAACGAAGCGGGCCGTCTCATACATCAGGGATCCTCTAGAGGCGACAATGGGCCGGAGGGGTACATCTTTCTTGTGCACTTTAGGCAGTCCGTAGAACTTAGGCACATCAGTAGCTGAGGAGTACAATCTGCGGTACTGTTCTGAGGAGAGTTCTCCTGACTTCTGTAGGCCTTGCAGTAGTTTGGTCAGACGGGCAGTATACTTGCTGGTGGGATCTTTGCTCAGCTGTTGGTAGGTATTTTTGTCATCTAGCAGATTGTAAGCCTTCTCATAGTACCGCCCCTTGGGTAAGATGACTGTGGCACGGCCTTTGTCGGCTGGGAGAATCATGATGGAATCCTTCTTCCTCAATCCCTGTAGTGCAAGTCTTTCATCCCTGGAAATGTTGGATTTGGGGGTTTGCTCTGTTTGAGGATATTCACACACTCTGATCGTAAGTGTGTGACCTCTTCTGTTTGAGGACCAATCCATCGACACGCAGTTTCAATGTTGGTAATGTACTCTGTGATGGGAAGTTTGTCTGGAGTGACCGCGAAATTGAGCCCCTTTCTCAACACTGACAATTCTGCTTCAGTCAAACTTTGATCCGACAGATTCACCACCCACCTGTTTTTGATTTCTTGCGTTTCTTGATCACTGACGGGAGTAATGGGCACGCAATCGTCATGTTTTGGTTTAGCCTTGCAACTTAGAAAACTTTTTCCTGTGGCGCATGCGCACTCTGTCCCATTCACGCCTGACAGTGCAGTCGGACCAGGCAACCGTCTCCGCCTTGATAGTATCTGGTACACAAGCTCTGAGTTCATCCTTCAAAATGGCGATCCTGTTGTTGATGATAACCAAACGACTGTTGATTTGTTTAATCGTTCGTTCATGAGCGCACGTTGAGCACGATGGATGATGTTGTTAGCTGCCTGGCCTTTCATACTAGTTTTGATCTTAAGACTGTGGGCACACATTTTGATGTTTACAATGCAGCGTGAAATGAGGATGGTTCCTGAACCTGGCTAGCAATCGATGTTCCTCTTCCAGTTCTCTAAAAATTTTTGATGACTTTCCCGTCGAAATCGCGTATGAGACGTTGAGGAAGTTTTAACGACTGAGGGGTAGACATAATGGCTAAACTTATCAAATTGTCTCAAAGTTGGGCCATCTGCTGTTATTGTGTATTTTTGACGAGACATGATACTGGATAATAAAACAGCAACTATCATGATGGCATGAGATGTACAGAATGAAAAGTGGTACACAAGGTTCTTTCTTTTAAACGACACATCGTGTGTATTTGCCGAGAAATAGAAGTGTGTGTGTGTGTGTTCTCTCTCTCTCTTCTCTTCTCTCTCTCTCTCGTCTCTCTCTCTCTCTCTCTGTGTGTGTGTGTGTGGTGTGTATGTGTGTGTGTGTGTGTCTGTATTTGTGTGTGTCTATTTGTGTCTGGATGTATGTATATGTGTTTGTTTGTTTGTTGTTTGTGTGTGTGTGTTGTGTGTATGTGTGTGTGTCTGTATTTGTGTGTATCTATCTGTATCTGGATGTATGTATGTATGTTTGTTTGTGTGTGTGTTGTTTGTGTGTGTGTGTGTGCGTGTGTGTTTGTGTGTGTGTGTGCGTGCGTGTGTGTGTGTGTGGTGTGTGTATGTGTGTGTGTGTCTGTATTTGTGTGTGTCTATCTGTGTCTGGATGTATTATGTATGTTGTTTGTGTGTGTGTTGTGCGTGCGTGCGTGTGTGTGTGTGTGTGTGTGCGTGCGTGCGTGCTGTGTGTGTGTGTGTGTTGTCGGACTGCCATACTCAGGACTGACTGGCAGAGGAACTGAAAATCTTTAGTATTCACAGATTTATTGCTACGGTAGGCTTGACCATCTACCATGCCAGAATGTACGTCAAAAAATGCACAAAATGATAAAATGAACAGAAAAGAGGGATGTCAGGTCAATAGAATTATGTGTAATAGTTATTTACTGGTCGTGTTCTCTCTCTCTCTCTCTCTCTCTCTCTCTCTCTCTCTCTCTCTCTCTCTCTCTCTCTCTCTCTCTCTCTCTCCTCTCTCTCTCTCTCTCTCGTCTGTCTTGACTGCACACTGTCTCTGTTTTTTTCTGTCTTTCAAGCCACCAACAAACTGAATTTAAGTTGTATATCTCTTAATGACCTTCTGTTAAGAAAAACACTGTAATAAAAATGCGGTCAAGAAGGTAAAAATAACACGTTTCTTGAAAGAATTGATATCGTTAAGATGTTTATACAAACCCATCAACGAGAGTTTTATTTCTTGTCATTCGTGTATAAATATCTGTATTGTTGAAATTGCGGAAAACACGAGAATAAACTGGAACAATAGAACAGAAAAACAGTCATAAACAAACAGATTATTCAAAAAAGGCGCAGTGAGGATAGTCACCTCTGCATTATATGCCTGCTTTTCTTTGTCTTCTTTCTGTCCTTTTTTCCTTTCTTCTCATTTCATCTCATCTCTGTCTCTCTGTCTCTCTGTCTCTCTGTCTCTGTCTCTCTCTCCATCTCCTTCTCTGCTGTCCTCTCTCTCTCTCTCTTTCTCTCTTTTTCTCTCTTTCTCTTTCTCTCTCTCTCTTCATTTCCCTCTCTGTTGTCCTCTCTCTCTCTCTCTCTTCTCCTCTTCTCTTCATTTCCCTCTCTGCTGTCCTCTCTCTCTCTTTCTCTTTCTCTCTCTCTCCTCTCTCTTTCTCTTTCTCTTCATTTCCCTCTCTGCTGTCCTCTCTCTCTCTCTTCTCTTTCTCTCTCTCTCTTTCTCTCTCTCTTCATTTCCCTCTCTGCTGTCCTCTCTCTCTCTTTCTCTTTTCTCTCTCTCTCTCTCTTTCTCTTCTCTTCATTTCCCTCTCTGCTGTCCTCTCTCTCTCTCTCTCTCTCTCTTTTCTCTTTCTCTTCATTTCCTCTCTCTGCATGTCCTCTCCTCTCTCTCTCTCTCTCTCTTTCTCTCTCTCTCTTTCTCTCTCTCTTCATTTCCCTCTCTGCTGTCTCTCCTCTCTCTCTCTCTCTTTCTCTTCTCTTCTTTCTCCTCTCTCTTCATTTCCCTCTCTGCTGTCCTCTCTCTCTCTTTCTCTTCTCTCCTCTTTCTCTTTCTCTTCATTTCCCTCTCTGCTGTCCTCTCTCTCTCTCTTTCTCTTTCTCTTTCCTCTTCATTTCCCTCTCTGCTGTCCTCTCTCTCTCTCTCTCCTCTCTCTTTCTCTTTCTCTCTCTCTTTCTCTTTCTCTTCATTTCCCTCTCTGCTGTCTCTCTCTCTCTCTCTTTCTCTTTCTCTCATTTCCCTCTCTGCTGTCCTCTCTCTCCTCTTTCTCTTTCTCTCCATTTCCTCTCTCTCATTCCCTCTCTCTCTCTCTCTCTCTTTCTCTTTCTCTTCATTTCCCTCTCTGCTGTCCTCTCTCTCTCTTTCTCTTTCTCTTCATTTCCCTCTCTGCTGTCCTCTCTCTCTCTTTCTCTCTCTCTTTCTCTTTCTCTTCATTTCCCTCTCTGCTGTCCTCTCTCTCTCTTTCTCTCTCTCTTTCTCTTCATTTCCCTCTCTGCTGTCCTCTCTCTCTTTCTCCTCTCTCTTTCTCTCTCTCTTCATTTCCCTCTCTGCTGTCCTCTCTCTCTCTCTCTTTCTCTCTCTCTCTTTCTCTTTCTCTTCATTTCCTCTCTGCGTCCTCTCTCTCTTTCTCTCTCTCTCTCTTTCTCTTTCTCTTCATTTCCCTCTCTGCTGTCCTCTCTCTCTCTCTTTCTCTTTTCTCTTTCTCTTCATTTCCCTCTCTGCTGTCCTCTCTCTCTCTTCTCTCTTTCTCTCTCTCTTTCTCTTTCTCTTCATTTCCCTCTCTGCTGTCCTCTCTCTCTCTTCTCTCTTTCTCTCCATTTCCTCTCTGCTTTCCCTCTCTCTCTCTTTCCTCTTTCTCCTCCATTTCCCTCTCTGCTGTCCTCTCTCTCTTCTCTTTCTCTTCTCTTTCTCTTCATTCCCTCTCTGCTGTCCTCTCTCTCTCTTCTCTTTCTCTTCATTTCCCTCTCTCTGTCCTCTCTCTCTCTTCTCTCTCTCTCTTTCTCTTTCTCTTCATTTCCCTCTCTCTTCCTCTCTCCTCTCTTCTGCCTGTTTCACAACTTCACTCACTTCATGCTTCCTCCTCCCATCTTATTTTTCGCTCATTTCTCCTGCTGTCCTCTCTCTCTTTCTCTCTCTCTTTCTCTTCTCGTTCATTTCCCTCTCTGCTGTCCTCTCCTCTCTTTCTCTTTCTCTCTCTCTTTCTCTTTCTCTCATTTCCCTCTCTGCTGTCCTCTCTCTCTCGTCTCTCTTTCTCTCTCTCACTCTCTTTCTCTTCATTTCCCTCTCTGCTGTCTCTCTCTCTCTCTCTTCATTTCCCTCTCTGTTGTCCTCTCTCTCTCTTTCTCTCTTTCTCTTTCTCTTTCTCTTCATTTCCCTCTCTGCTGTCCTCTCTCTCTTTCTCTTTCTCTTCATTTCCCTCTCTTCTGTCCTCTCTCTTTCTCTCTCTCTCTCTATCTATCTCTCTCTCTCTCTCTCTCTCCTCCCCTCTCTCTCTCTCTCTCTCTCTCTCTGCGCTGAATTTGACAACGAACTTCACTCACTGAGTGTCATAGCAATATCCTCAAGCCGAACACAAAAACAATCTATTAGTGTGTTTACGAGACACACACATTAATATGATTACCTTTTCATCAAAAATTCAGGGACAGCGCCAAACACACTAGTATCCGAGCGAAAGTTTCAAACTAGCAGAGAGTTTTATTGAGCGACTTGTTAAATGTTTTTACTTAAACCGAAGGGAAGCAAAATTTATGAAAAATGGGTTTCAATCTCGAGTGTTTTGGTTGCTACATGCATTCATGGGAGGTAATTTACGAGATTCGTTTCCCCTGGAAAATGGCCTGCATTAGTGCATTTATTGTCAGACGTGTGTGTGTGTGTGTGTGTGTGTGTGTGTGTGTGTGTGTGTGTGTGTGTGTGTGTATGTGTGCGTGCGTGTGTGTGTGTGTGTGCGTGCGTGCGTGGTGTGTGTGTGTGTGTGTGTGTGTGTGTGTGTGTGTGTGTGTGTGTGTGTGTGTGCGAAGGTGGGGTTAGGGGTTCCAAAAGATTCTGTCATTTTATTCAGAGATTTGAAACTCATGGAATGAATTGAGTGGGTGCAGTCCGCGTTGGTACTCTTGTTGAGAAGTTTCTGGATTTATAAACACTATTTTGTTTGAATGCCAGTTGGAAGACTAAAGTCGATTCATTTGCAATTCGTCATTAACTGAATATAACTCATGCCAGCAGCATTAAAAGAGAAACACCAGTAAACATGTCACACCTCACATCAAGAGACGATGTACACAATGGGAATTTTTACTAAAGATGTTGAACCGCAAAGTGCGAAGCACAAACCCTTGTGGTTCCCATTCTAATAATCCCTTCTAGTAAAAAAAAAAAAAAAAAAAAAAAAAGAAAAAGGATTATTACATAATGTCTTAACGGTTTTTAATGTATTTTTAGATAAGAACATATTTTGCTACTCAGACTTATCTGATACACACAGAAATTCTAAAGGAAAAAAATCATTTGATTGGCAAGCTCAAAGCTTTTCTACAGATTTAAGAATATTATGCCAGTAAGCCTGTCAATGAGATGAGTGAGTGGAATCTGACACAAGTTATCTGAGACATGTCACAGGACTAGAATGTGCTAGTGTGTGTTTGTGTGTGTGTGCGTGCGTGAGCGCGCATGTAGCATGCGAGTTTGTGTATGTGTTTGTTTTGCGTGTGTACGTGTGTTTGTGTTATGTGTGTGGTGTGTGTACGTGCGTATGTGTTTGTGTGTATTAGTGTGTGTGTGTGTGTGTCTGTCTGTCTGTCCGTCTGTCTAAAAATGACTGTAAAAGCCACGTAAGACATTTGAAAGAACGCATAACTCAGAAGCGACTTTCCCAAGACAGTTTTTCGCTGGTCATAGAGTTTCCAGCAGCTGGAAGTTTATACACAAATGGGAAGTAGTGGACCCCTGGGAAATGGTTCTCCTGGCTCATGCTTAGACGTCCTACAGTATGCTACGTGAGCCAGTGCCAGTGGAAAGCGATCAGTCACAGAAGTCAGATATTTTAATGCGCTCACGTCTGAATGCCCATGAGAGACTCCACCATCATTTGTATGAAATAATGACACAGCCTTCACACTGGGACCAGACAAAGTCAGTTACAGATAAGCAGTTTATGGATACCGTTGACAGGAGATGGTCACAAACGAGAGGCACTGGACAGATCAGGTTCACATAATTATCGTGAAAGCATATGTGTGATGGATTGGCCAAGTGATCAGAATAAATGGATAAATTGAAACTGCTGTGTTAAATAATAGCTGGAGGGAAAGAGAGCACCGGGTAGACCCAGGGAGAGAATGCTGGACGGACTTGCAAGGTGGCTGAGGATGAAGAGGGTGGGGGAGATGCTGGGGGCAACGAGAGATAGAGATGGTTGGAAGTCCATG
This sequence comes from Monoplex corrugatus, assembly GCA_030674185.1. Taxonomy (NCBI): domain Eukaryota; kingdom Metazoa; phylum Mollusca; class Gastropoda; order Littorinimorpha; family Ranellidae; genus Monoplex; species Monoplex corrugatus. The sequence continues at coordinate 16,784,021 of CM060305.1, read as the reverse complement.
GTCGCCAACGCCATGCGGCAGGGCACCTGATAATGATGATGATGATGATGTGTTAAATACTCTATGACGATATCCTCTCAGTCAACACACAACGTCAAAACAAAATTGAGGCAACTCAAATGTGGTTTCTATGAAGAATGTTGAGAGTTCCACGGACAGCAAGGAAAACAAACGAGACAGTCTCGAAGAAGAGAGACACAAGAAGAACATAAATAAAGAATACTAGGAAAAGACAAGCTACATCTACAGGATATTTTATGAAGCAAGATAAAATTAGAGCACCTAGTCACGACAGGAAAGCTGGAGGGAAAGAGATCACCAGGTAGACCAGAGAGAAAATATTGGACGATTTTTCAGACTGGCTGAGGAGAGAGAGGGTGGGAGATGTGCTTGCAGCAACAAGGGATAGATTCGTACGGAGAGCTGTGATCGCCAACGCCATGCGTCAGGGCATATGATGATGATGATGATGATGATGATGATGATGATGATGATGATGATGATGATGATGATTTCTCATTGGGCGAAAGAAATCAAGAGTCGTCCAGAAGGGGTTCGAAAATTGCATGAAAGACCATCAAGTACCTCCAAGTTAAGTCTTTGTCTGTGACTTAGAGTGTGAAAGGGTTGACATTGATGCACGGATCTGTCCACAATTTTCGCACCTCAAGTCACAATTGAAAGATACCTGTTCATCACGGCCTTCCTTTGTTGACATCGTTCCTCATCTACAAGTGTGCACTTGCACTTCTAACTCATCATGTGGCATTGTGTAGTAATTGCATGTATGTCTACATTTAGGATCATAGTATGTGTGTGTGTGTATGAGTTGACAGTATTAGCATGTATTTGTGCACGCGTATTAATGCGTTCTGAAGTGTGTGTGTGTATCAGTGCTTCTATAAGCATTAGACTCTGTGTCTCGCTAAATGCGTAAGGAATTTGGACAATAGCGCTTTACGATGACGACGACATCATCATCATCATCACCACCACCACCATCATCACCACCACTACCATCATCATCATCGTCGTCATTATCATCGTCGTTCATCATCATCATCATCATCAGTAATAGTAGAAGCAGTAGTAGTCGTAGTAGTTAGTAGTAATACCAAAAACATACTTGTGAATGGCTTGAATGGGTGGTCCTAGTTTTATCAACTGAGGCTCTAGTTCCAATTCTCCGCAAGACCAGGTTTCGGAACAAAGAAATCCCACGTTGTAAGTCCGTTGTGCTAGTCACGTAGCGGGTTACACAGACTGGGGGTGATGCAGCGTGTATCAGAAGCCACCAAGAGCCAGAGTGCCTGTCCCATTAACACAGGTGCCGTCTGCGTCTGTCAGTTCAAAACAACGATGTCCGGTTTATGACCAATAGCGGTCATGTCCCACTGGCCCCTCAGAAAGCAATCTGCTGAGGGCTCTGGAACCATGCGTGCTGTCTCCAGAGGCATTGCGAACAGAGACATTAAAAAATCGTTAACAAGCCAAGAGGGATTTAGGCCATACCTCTGTCTATGTGCCCACCTCTCCTGTTTTAAGATGGGGGGAAGCAGCATGTGGGGGCAAAAGGTTTCTCATTATTAAGAGAACTTTGGAAAAATGTAGCGGGGTGGCGGGGGGGGGGGGGAGTAGAAAAGAGAGAGAAAGAGAAAACTTGCTTGGACCATAGGGCTATACGAGCATCGTCATCATTATCATCGTCGTCGTCGTCATCATTATCATCGTCGTCGTCGTCATCATCATCATCATTGCATATGTGCCGTGTTTAGTTACCACTCCTGGCACGGAAACGTAATGACAGAACATAACAGTACGGAATTCTTAGGAAACTCCGTACGTGGAATGGGTACACTTTAAACTTTTTAACGAGGATCTTTTGAAGGGCAGTATGCTGACCAGCTTCAAGCCGTTAGGGAAAGGAAGGTGGAAGGCCACACGGGTAAGGTACCCTACCCTGAGATGGCTGCAGCCCTTATGGCACCCCAGTCTGTGACGGTGTTCCGTGCCACTGGAGGTCCAGCCACTGGGACAAAGAGGTAATCTTGTCGCTGTATAGCGGCAGTCTCATTCTCTCTTTCATGCACCGGAGTCGTACAGTTGCATTCTGCACGGTTGTCAGGTTTTCCTCGTCATAGATCAGTACACCATAGCATGATAGATATTAGAACTTTGGCATTCCAGATCTGGCATAGTTGATTGAAAGGTTGTATCCGCATATAATTACATTTTGGCATTCAGATCTGCATAGTATGAATTGAAAGATTGTATCCGCATATAATTACATTTTGCATTCAGATCTGGCATAGTATGAATTGAAAGATTGTATCCGCATATAATTACATTTTGGCATTTCAGATCTGGCATAGTATGAATTGAAAGATTGTATCCGCATATAATTACATATTGGCATTTCAGATCTGGCATAGTATGAATTGAAAGGTTGTATCCGCATATAATTACATTTTGGCATTTCAGATCTGGCATAGTATGAATTGAAAGATTGTATCGCATATAATTACATTATTTCAGTTAACATGTCAATAGAGGTACGAAATGACCATATCGCTTTAATGTTTGTATATACTTTTGCACTATTTTGTTTTTTTTTTTTTTTTTTTTTCTTGTTTTTGACCAGTTGTTATAAATAGACATTCTGAGCTTGGCGGTCTGCAACGATACTCTGAAGGAAGAATTTTCGTTTTTCTTTTTTAATCTGATCAACCGTTGATGAAACAATTGATCACAAAAAATGGACTCATTGTCTGTTCTAAATATTTTCAGAGAGGACATCAGAGTTTCAGCAGAAGATGCAATTCAGAAAGGGAGAGAGACAGACATACAGAGAGAGACAGACGAGACAGACAGAGAGAGAGAGATAGAATTATTCATTTATTTGATCTTTTTAAAGGGTTTTCACCTTTCAGTGTAGCTCACCGATTACTATTTGTAATTAAAATGTTGATCGTGACAATGAAGAAAGAAAATATTGTAAAAAGAAACGACACCAATATACAGCCTGACCAGCTTGTAACAAGATCCACTTCACTTTCGAAGAACATCCTGTAAGGAACAGTACCTGGAAAAAGAAGAAGGAACAGACAGAGGAAGAAATAGACAGGAAGCATGTAGTATGGAACGAAGAGATCTTCGCCATAACCCATGCATTCGTTTACAACTGTGAAAACAGAGCAGCTGGGAGCAGCTTTCATCAGCACAGCCACCTATGATCCTGGTGGGTTGCTTGGACCCATAAGCATAAGACTAAGTTGGTTGTGATATTTTCAGGATGGGTTTTCTTTCCTCTCATCCATTGTTCTTTTGATTCCATTATCCCCATGTGTCTATAATTGGCTGCTGTCTGGTCTGACAAATAATAATTACAATAATTACAATATTTATATAGCGCAAAATCTTGATAAAATCAAATCTAATCAGATGATTCCTATGATATTACGAATAGCCCTAAAGGCTACTTACTTTCGGATTTCTCATAATTGTGACACATTAAACTCAAATGTGAAAATACCGTAGTGTTGTTAAAATGAGAAAAAATGAGTGAGGCAGAGACACTCAAGCATATACGCAGACGGACAGAGAAATAGTTTATTTTTACACCGACAGCGTTAGCTTTATGAACATGATAAGGTTGTTTTTTGGGTTTTTTACCCATTTCCTTCGTGTCCTGTGTTATGGGATCTCTAAATCTGCATGCAAAATAACTTGTTTCCGTTATGAGACACATGAGAACATGTGACATTTGTGTATGAGGTATTCTATCACGATGAACTTAGTCTTCGATTTTTCTTCTCTTAGATTCCAGTGATCATCAGTCAGCGTTTTTCATGGTGGTGATTTTATCTGAATTTTAATAATGTCCTTTAATAACTTTGTAAGAAGCCAGCAGGAACATGCATGCAAGCTCGCACACATACGTAGAGAGTGAGAGAGTGTGTGTTCCAAACTAAACTGGATAATGATCATAAGAAAAATATATCAACCGTGAATTTTTCAACGGAAATTTGAACCTTCATCGTTTTAGCCTACGCCTTAACATTCTTCACACAGACTGAAGCCGAAAACGATAGATGGGGTGTTTTCCTGATCATAACCTGGCTTGTCTGTATCTCTCAAGCCTGACATTGGGATAGTTTGTGAAAAGGAACGTGGAGTGTAACCGTGTCATTCTCTTGTGACGTCATGACATTTTGTGAAGGTTGTCCTACAATCTGTGGCCCTTCATAGCCTGATCTGATCTTACAATTTTAAGTGATACTTGAAGTCTCCAGTTTGTTTCGAGGCCTGGGGTGAGTGTTTCTTTGTTTGTGTTGGCTTTTGATTGGTTGGTTTTTGTTTGTTCTTTTTGTGTGTGTGTGTTTTTTTTCTTCTTGCTTTCAATTTAGAAGCAAGGTTTACCCAAAAATCATGAAAAACAACCAGTCCCCGTTGTATAGTGGTTAACGCAAAGGACCACTAAACAGTAAGAGTGTTGGTTCGAATCCCGACCGGTCCCTTCAAAAAATCATTGTGGGATTTTCTGGCTCAAACCGGCTCCTACGCTGAATCGAGCATGCTATGGGCTCATTTGTGGAAGACTGGGACCACACAGTCGAGTCTCATCCTCTTCACGGATGCGTCATTGAAGGTGTTGCTCAAATCGTCTGATCAACATCGTTGATTCTGTATCTCTCAGGCCCAGTTGATGCCAGGACATGTTATGATTATAAGCGTAGAGTACAGCCCTGTCACGTAGTCTCAATCCTCATGGAATTTCATGGCATCATGATTGTCAACGTCATCGACATCATTGCTTTATTTAAAAGAAAAACTGTGCCAGCTGCTGTGACCATAAAGAAGCATAGAAAATGGCTCCAAAGAAAAACAAAGGGTGAGCCACAAAAAAATCTCCCTGAGTGCGACGCTCATTAGAAAATCATGGAAAATGGACAAGACTTAGGAAAATGTGGCTTTGGCGTAGAGTTCATGGATTATTTTAGAAAAAAGATTGGTCTTTTTGATGTAAGAGTTTTAAATCAGTCGTTGAAAAGCTGGTGAACCTTCAACAACCCTGCCAGAACAGCAGAAGGGTTTCTTCACTACGGAAAGCACATAGAGCGCTATCCAATTTGTAATGTGAGCTATTGCTGCAGTAAGGAAGAAGAATTGAAAACGTATCAGGCTTAATCAAGATTGAGGAATCTATAGAAATTCCTGCTTTGATTACAGTGCTGAGATTTCCCTCTTTCTAGAGGCTTGTCTGCATGTGTAATGTATGAGTTTGCACGGCACTGTAGTAATTATTCTTTAAAATAACAACTGACACTGCTGGTAATCATTTATCATAAAAAGAGTCCAAAGAGGAAGAAACTACTGAGACGCAGAGAGAAACACTGACGATGATAATGAAAGTAATACTTTATTTTTCAGCGGTAGAAGTTATTACCTAAAAGCCCTTTTTTTCCAATTTGCCGTTGCTTATATACTGGGTGTTTTCATGTTTCCATAAGCTAGCCACTGGCATGCCTTGCAGGTACTTAACCCTCTGACTCCCACACACTGTGTACCAACTGCAAACACTTAACCCATTGACTCCCTCACCATGTCCATCAGAATTCTACAGAAAGCTGGTGGATAGGATGAGGGAATCAAAGGGTTACGTTTTTGCTTTGCTAGCATGGTTGACAATGCAGGATGCTGGTGGACAGGGTGTGGGAGTCAAAGGGTCGACATGTGTATTTGATGTTCTGCATGCTTATACACATGAAGGGGGTTTAAGCACTAGCATGTTGATCTGGTAGACGGGAAACCTCTGCACCTTTACCTACCAGGTGGAGGTGTGCAGGTGGATCGAATCCATGACCTTCCGATTGAAAGTCTGACTCTTGCCCACCTGACTCCGCGCCTTAGTTTGCTCTTAGGGCATGAATAATGGACACAAGTTAGAAGGAAAAAATGTGACTTTGGCGTAGAAATTTACAACGAAAGTGGGCGAAGACGAGAGTTGCAGAGTCTCATGCGGTCAATTGTTTGTTCAGTATATCAGTAATGACTTTTTCCCTTTTTTCTCCACTGTCAGACAAAAGATGTTCAAGCAGTTAACTTTATAATAAACTGGTAGTTCCCTGGCAAAATGATAACCTGCAACAGTGGCGGTATTATGGAAAATTCATGTCTCAGTTCGTCTGGTGCAAACGAGCATTAAAGTCATGAAGGTGACTGTCATGATGGCGATGGTAATGATGAAGATTGTGTAGATTGAGGGTATCATGATGACAATAGTAGTGATGGTGATCGTTATGATGATGACGGTGATGATGGTGATTGTCATGATGGTGATGACGGTGATTGTCCTGATGGTGATGGTCATGATGATGGTCATAGTAGTGGTGATAATGATGGTCGTGGTAATATTGATGATGATAATACTCATGATGATGTGATGGTTACGATGGTGACAGTCATGATAGTGATTGTGATGGTCATGATGATGATGATGATGGTCATTATGGTGATGATGATGATGGTGGTCATGTTGGTGGTGAAAGTGATGACGGTGATAGTAACGGTCACGGTGATTGTCATGATGATGATGATGATGGTCATTATGGTGATGATGACGATGATGATGATGGTGGTCATGTTGGTGGTGAAAGTGATGATGGTGATAGTAACGGTCACGGTGATTGTCATGATGATGATGATGATGATGGTCATTATGGTGATGATGACGATGATGATGATGGTGGTCATGTTGGTGGTGAAAGTGATGACGGTGATAGTAACGGTCACGGTGATTGTCATGATGATGATGATGATGATGGTCATTATGGTGATGATGACGATGATGATGATGGTGGACATGTTGGTGGTGAAAGTGATGATGGTGATAGTAACGGTCACGGTGATTGTCATGATGATGATGATGGTGGTCATTATGGTGATGATGACGATGATGATGATGGTGGTCATGTTGGTGGTGAAAGTGATGATGGTGATAGTAACGGTCACGGTGATTGTCATGATGATGATAAACATGGTTATGGTCATAGTCATGATGGTGATGGTCATAGTCATGATGGCCATGATCATGTTCATGATTTTGATTCTCATGAAGGCGATTCTCAAGACAGTCATGGTGTTGACGGCCAGGATGGTCATGGCCATGATAATGATGGCGATTGTCATGATGGTCATGGTTGCGATGATCTTGATGATGAGAGTGATTGTCCTGATAGTGATGGTCATAACGATAATGATGATGATTGTCGTGATGGTCATGGTGGCGATGATCATGATGATGAGAGTGATTGTCGGGATAGTGATGGTCATAACGATGATGGTGATGATTGTCGTGATAGTGATGGTCATAACAATGATGGTGATGATTGTCGTGATAGTCATGGTGGTGATGATCATGATGATGAGAGTGATTGTCGGGATAGTGATGGTCATAACAATGATGGTGATGATTGTCGTGATAGTCATGGTGGTGATGATCATGATGATGAGAGTGATTGTCGGGATAGTGATGGTCATAACAATGATGGTGATGATTGTCGTGATAGTCATGGTGGTGATGATCATGATGATGAGAGTGATTGTCGGGATAGTGATGTTTATAACAATGATGGTGATTGTCATGATGGTCATGGTGGTGATGATCATGATGGTGAGAGTGATTGTCGGGATAGCGATGGTCATAACAATGATGGTGATTGTCGTAATAGTCATGGTGGTGATGATCATGATGATGAGAGTGATTGTCGGGATAGTGATGGTCATAACAATGATGGTGATGATTGTCGTGATAGTCATGGTGGTGATGATCATGATGGTGAGAGTGATTGTCGGGATAGTGATGGTCATAACAATGATGGTGATTGTCGTAATAGTCATGGTGGTGATGATCATGATGATGAGAGTGATTGTCGGGATAGTGATGGTCATAACAATGATGGTGATGATTGTCGTGATAGTCATGGTGGTGATGATCATGATGGTGAGAGTGATTGTCGGGATAGTGATGGTCATAACGATGATGGTGATGATTGTCGTAATGGTCATGGTGGCGATGATCATGATGATGAGAGTGATTGTCGGGATAGTGATGGTCATAACAATGATGGTGATGATTGTCGTGATAGTCATGGTGGCGATGATCATGATGATGAGAGTGATTGTCGGGATAGTGATGGTCATAACAATGATGGTGATGATTGTCGTGATAGTCATGGTGGCGATGATCATGATGATGAGAGTGATTGTCGGGATAGTGATGGTCATAACGATGATGGTGATGATTGTCGTGATAGTCATGGTCATAACAGTGATGATGATGATTGTCGTGATAGTCATGGTGGTGATGATCATGATGATGAGAGTGATTGTCGTGATAGTGATGGTCATAATGATGATGATTGTCGTAATGGTCATGGTGGTGATGATCATGATGATGAGAGTGATTGTCGTGATAGTGATGGTCATAATGATGATGATTGTCGTAATGGTCATGGTGGTGATAATCATGATGATGAGAGTGATTGTCGTGATAGTGATGGTCATAATGATGATGATTGTCGTAACGGTCATGGTGGTGATAATCATGATGATGAGAGTGATTGTCGTGATAGTGATGGTCATAATGATGATGATTGTCGTAATGGTCATGGTGGTGATGATCATGATGATGAGAGTGATTGTCGTGATAGTGATGGTCATAATGATGATGATTGTCGTAACGGTCATGGTGGTGATAATCATGATGATGAGAGTGATTGTCGTGATAGTGATGGTCATAATGATGATGATTGTCGTAACGGTCATGGTGGTGATAATCATGATGATGAGAGTGATTGTCGTGATAGTGATGGTCATAATGATGATGATTGTCGTAACGGTCATGGTGGTGATAATCATGATGATGAGAGTGATTGTCGTGATAGTGATGGTCATAATGATGATGATTGTCGTAATGGTCATGGTGGTGATGATCATGATGATGAGAGTGATTGTCGTGATAGTGATGGTCATAATGATGATGATTGTCGTAATGGTCATGGTGGTGATAATCATGATGATGAGAGTGATTGTCGTGATAGTGATGGTCATAATGATGATGATTGTCGTAATGGTCATGGTGGTGATGATCATGATGATGAGAGTGATTGTCGTGATAGTGATGGTCATAATGATGATGATTGTCGTAATGGTCATGGTGGTGATAATCATGATGATGAGAGTGATTGTCGTGATAGTGATGGTCATAATGATGATGATTGTCGTAACGGTCATGGTGGTGATGATCATGATGATGAGAGTGATTGTCGGGATAGTGATGTTTATAACAATGATGGTGATGATTGTCGTGATAGTCATGGTGGTGATGATCATGATGATGAGAGTGATTGTCGGGATAGTGATGTTTATAACAATGATGGTGATGATTGTCGTGATAGTCATGGTGGTGATGATCATGATGATGAGAGTGATTGTCGTGATAGTGATGGTCATAATGATGATGATTGTCGTGATAGTCATGGCGGTGATGATCATGATGATGAGAGTGATTGTCGGGATAGTGATGTTTATAACAATGATGGTGATGATTGTCGTGATAGTCATGGTGGTGATGATCATGATGATGAGAGTGATTGTCGGGATAGTGATGTTTATAACAATGATGGTGATGATTGTCGTGATAGTCATGGTGGTGATGATCATGATGATGAGAGTGATTGTCGGGATAGTGATGTTTATAACAATGATGGTGATTGTCATGATGGTCATGATAAGTGATTCTCATTATAGTGATTCTCATGATGGTGAGAGTGATATTGATGATGGTGATGGTCGTGATGGGACTGCTATGACGGTGATTGTGATGATCTAGATGGTTATTGTGATGGCCATAATTGTGATTGTGACAATCATCAGTGTGATGGCGATGATGATGATGATGATGATGTTGATGATGATGATGATGGTAGACATGACAATGATAATAGTGACCACTGAAATTCTGTAGTTTGACCATCAAGTGCTTTTAATCATGGTCGAAGAGACCGTGGCCTTTTCTGTAGGATGGTAGGGTTGTCTGAATAACCAAGTTTGAGCAACAAGACATTTCCTAGAAAATGGGTACGCCTATATTAAGGTTTATGCCATTCTCTTTTCCATCACTTTTATGGTAATAGCTTAATACTAATGAGCATGCAATACATGTAGTAATTTTTCAGTTTTATGGCACTTAAGATATTTTGGGACCTTTCATTAATTTGAAAATCTGCCTTGCCTTTCCACCGAAGTGTTCATGAGAATGTTGTTGGACTATAATCATATTTACTACAGTTATAAAATGTGTCCTGTGTGCTAGAGATGGGAGACTAGAGAACTGTATTGGCATATTGTATCTTAAAGTATGAATGACCTAAACACTTTACGATGAACCCGGTACAGACATTATACCGTAATAAATTTGATTTTATCAGTGAAGAAATCTGTGCAGATGATTTAAGCCTTCTTATACGGTATACTTTATATACATTTGTTTAGAGTTTCTTGTAGATTTTTTTTTATCCTTTTTAGTGTGGGAAGTTTGATGATGGTCTTTGTGATTTTTTTAAATATCAATTTTTCCCAGGTTTAGCCACTCCAGGCTGTTTACAACATGATCCAATGTCCTCTTTTTTTTTTTAAAGAAATCCCTAAAGAAAAGGGTCACCAGATTTGTTATGAGAAGCTTCTCGAGGTTTTCTATCAAACATGGAAATCACGAAAGCTTCTTTCCTTACGTAGTTCTGCCACCATTAAATCTTTTTCATCCCATCAGTCATATACAATACAATATTTGATAACTCTTTTTAGGTTGTCAAAAACCTGCATGAAGTTAGAACACTTATTGTCTCTACATTACAATCCGACCACAAAACCAGCGGTTACCTTTTTTTCTGTCTCAAGCTCTGCGCCGTCTCCGTAGCTTTGATTCTACACGCCGCATTCCGGCTCCACAGCACATTACTTACCCTAATTTCACTCAAAGCCCAGTCCTCCAATAGGCCATCTCCCAGAGGAGACCTTTCTGCTGGATCACTTCGTGGAGTTCACCAGTGCCTGTTGTGATGCAGCTTATCAAGGATACTGCCTAAAAGACCCAACACTAACGACGCCATCACTCTGTCGCAGAACCAGACCGAGTAAGAGACACCCCCCCCCCCTGTTAAAGAGACCACCACCACAACCCTCCAGCAACAGTCCCCGTGAACCAATGACACCAAGGACCTCATATTGAAGTCACCTCGGGCATGGAAGCGGTTGGGGACACCGAAATAGATGTCACCACGAGATCAGGCCATGAAGGCCACAGAATCTGGGACAATTTTCACGATCCTAAAACGACTATGATTTCGTGATCATAGGTACGATGATCATGACGCTGTGGAGTTCCCTTAGGGATGGACAGTAGTGTCAGTCAGGCCCGAGAGATGCGAACACCTACTGGGTTGATAGGGAAATTCGAAGGATACTGTCAATGATACATCCTTAAAGTGGATGAAACTCGGCTGTGTGATCCCAGTCTTCCCAATCAGTCTTCATTCAGATGTGCGGAAAAGAAGGTCAGGGCACAAAAATCCAACAGAAGAAAAAAATGTTTGACCGATGGGAGTTCGATCCTACGACCACTTTGCTACTGGTAACCGGGGGTTATTTGGTCTGTTACTGAAACAGTGATCGACTGACAAATAGCGGCAGATGTTCCGATAATGGCTTTCTACAGTCTGTAGAGATTCACACAGAAACGACAACAGGACTGCGATAATGAAATTGTGGACAAATACTGCTTATTATCGCTGGTCCTGATTTCTGCCAAGAGATCGACTGCTTGTTGGACACAATTGCTTTCACAAACCAACTAGATTGTTGGAGAAAAACACTTTCGTAGATCGACGACTTTGCAATCAAATATAGGTGTGTTTGCCAGGTAGACCTACACATAATCAGTTCGACCAAGTGCAAATTGCAGTCAAAAAGCTGCATTGTCAACATCCCCAATGTTTTTATCGATGACTGCATCGTTTTTTGCACAAGACCAGGCTTTTGCATGCGTTGACATATTCCATCTTTCTGTCTGCATGCAATACATGGACTTCCAGCGAATTTGGAAAGACGAATCCAAGTCATGGAAATGAGATGTTATGGCAATACATCAGACATCAGAAACACGAACCAATCGCCGTGGTGTAATGGTTAACATAACGGACTACCGATTGGAAGGTTTTGGGTTCAAATCCCCATCACTACCTTCGAAAATCATTGTGGGATTTTTCGGCTTCTAACCGGCTCCTACCCAGAGTTGGGCGTGCTATAAGCTCATTGGGAAGACTTGGACCACACAGTCGCGTCTCATCCACTTCACGGATGCGTCATTGAGAGTGTTGCTCAAATCTTTTGACTAGCACCCCAGGTGCCTGTATCTCTCGGGCCTGGTTGACGCCAGGATGTATCATGATAGTAAGCGTGGAGTACAGCCCTGTCACGCAGTCTCAATCCTAAATGGAACTCCACAGATTCATGATTATCATCCTCATCGACATCATCATCATGGCATTGTAAAAATTGTTCCAGCTTCTGCGGCCATTAAAGCGGCGTAGAAAATGGGATGAAGAAAAAGTGAGCAATAAGGTAACCTCCCTGAGTGCAATGATCCCTTAAAAAATCAGATACACCAATCATTGTCGCCAGTGAACAGGTGCGCCATGCCATCAGGCGGCACATTGGGCCATATGGACTATCTGCTGACGTCAGTTGAGAGAGGAAGGTTGCCTTAGTGTGATCATGCAGAGGATCCGACGGTTTTGCTGGGACGGTCCTCCAGATGACTGTGGAGAGAGGAAGACAGAGAGGGAGACAAAAGGGAAGAAAAAAGGACTGTTGAGAGATGAAGACAGAAAGGGACACAAAAGGGAAGAAAAAAGGACTGTCGAGAGAGGAAGACAGAAAGGGAGACAAAAGGGAAGAAAAAAGGACTATTGAGCGAGGAAGACAGAAAGGGAGACAAAAGGGAAAAAAAAGGACTATTGAGCGAGGAAGACAGAGAGGGAGACAAAAGGGAAGAAAAAAGGACTATTGAGCGAGGAAGACAGAGAGGGAGACAACAGGAAGAAAAATGGACTATTGAGCGAGGAAGACAGAAAGGGACACAAAAGGGAAGAAAAAAGGACTATTGAGCGAGGAAGACAGAAAGGGAGACAAAAAGGAAGAAAAAAGGACTATGAGCGAGGAAGACAGAAAGGGAAGAAAAAAGGACTGTTGAGCGAGGAAGACAGAAAGGGAGACAAAAGGGAAGAAAAAAGGACTATTGAGCGAGGAAGACAGAAAGGGACACAAAAGGGAAGAAAAAAGGACTGTTGAGCGAGGAAGACAGAAAGGGACACAAAAAGGAAGAAAAAAGGACTATTGAGCGAGGAAGACAGAAAGGGACACAAAAGGGAAGAAAAAAGGACTATTGAGCGAGGAAGACAGAAAGGGACACAAAAGGGAAGAAAAAAGGACTATTGAGCGAGGAAGACAGAAAGGGACACAAAAGGGAAGAAAAAAGGACTGTTGAGCGAGGAAGACAGAAAGGGAGACAAAAGGGAAGAAAAAAGGACTATTGAGCGAGGAAGACAGAAAGGGAGACAAAAGGGAAGAAAAAAGGACTATTGAGCGAGGAAGACAGAAAGGGAGACAAAAGGGAAGAAAAAAGGACTATTGAGCGAGGAAGACAGAAAGGGAGACAAAAGGGAAGAAAAAAGGACTATTGAGCGAGGAAGACAGAAAGGGAGACAAAAGGGAAGAAAAAAGGACTGTTGAGCGAGGAAGACAGAAAGGGAGACAAAAGGGAAGAAAAAAGGACTATTGAGCGAGGAAGACAGAAAGGGACACAAAAGGGAAGAAAAAAGGACTGTTGAGCGAGGAAGACAGAAAGGGACACAAAAAGGAAGAAAAAAGGACTATTGAGCGAGGAAGACAGAAAGGGACACAAAAGGGAAGAAAAAAGGACTATTGAGCGAGGAAGACAGAAAGGGACACAAAAGGGAAGAAAAAAGGACTATTGAGCGAGGAAGACAGAAAGGGACACAAAAGGGAAGAAAAAAGGACTGTTGAGCGAGGAAGACAGAAAGGGAGACAAAAGGGAAGAAAAAAGGACTATTGAGCGAGGAAGACAGAAAGGGAGACAAAAGGGAAGAAAAAAGGACTATTGAGCGAGGAAGACAGAAAGGGAGACAAAAGGGAAGAAAAAAGGACTATTGAGCGAGGAAGACAGAAAGGGAGACAAAAGGGAAGAAAAAAGGACTATTGAGCGAGGAAGACAGAAAGGGAGACAAAAGGGAAGAAAAAAGGACTATTGAGCGAGGAAGACAGAAAGGGAGACAAAAGGGAAGAAAAATGGACTATTGAGAGAGGAAGACAGAGAGGGAGACAAAAGGGAAGAAAAATGGACTATTGAGCGAGGAAGACAGAAAGGGAGACAAAAGGGAAGAAAATGGACTGTTGAGCGAGGAAGACAGAAAGGGAGACAAAAGGGAAGAAAAAAGCGATAAACTGACGGCACAGAGGAATAAGCAGAGAAACCATTTGCGGAGACCAGGCCTGTGGCACACAACCGACAGAGCTGGAAGAATCTGGTGAACAGTTCTTTAGTGTGATGCCCCAATGACTGTTCACGGAGTCAAAGAAGAAGAAGAAGAAAAAAGAACAGCAACATTTTTAGCAAAATTGCCGAATGCTTATGAGCATACTTCTCTCACTCTCACCTTGTCGGACATTTTTTGGCATCATTGTGTGTTCTTATTATGGTTGTGCTTGTGTGGTAAGCCCAGCTCAGCAACGTGCCACAAAGTTGATAATGTCATGGCGTAATCTGTTAATGTCTTTATACACGCAGAGAAACACACACACACAGACACACACACACAGAGACATACACACATACACCACACACACACACACACACACACACACACACACACACACACACACACACACACACACACACACACACACACACACACACACACACACACACACAAATAGGAAGTGAGAGAGGGAGCTAGAATGAAAGAGAGAGACAGAGAGAGCTGGAAACATGAAGAGACTTTCGCAAAGAAAAGCGCTAGGTTTGTGGAGAGATGTAAAGAAATGATAGCGACATCATCCCCTGCAGGCAAATCTAATGACAATACAAACAACACTAAAATAAACTTACAATGACTGGCCTGGCTGCATCTTGACATTGACAGGTCCCTTGGCCTCTTCGGGATGGACAAAAATGCCACGGAATAAACTTGGGTTGGGTGTGTATTGGGCAATCCAAATGAGCACCGTGAGAATAATTCCACTGAGGTAATGCTAAAAAATCAGAAGTAAAATGCACACCAGCGCGACAAACATGCGCGTGTACGCACCTTCACACGCACGCTTATATACACACACACACTCCTGTTCGCACATATAGGTAAGCGCATACCACACACACACACACACACACACTCTCACACACACACACACACACACACACACACACACACCACACACACACACACACACACACACACCACACACACACACACACACTCACACATACTCACATCACACACACACAAGAAACACACGCACAGAACACACGCACAGAAACACACACACCACAAAACACACACACACACACACACACACACACACACACACACACACACAAACACACACACACACAGCACACACACACATGCACACACACACACACAACACACACACACACACACAACAACACACACACACACACACACACACAGCACACACACACACACACTACACACACACACACACACACACACACACACACAACACAACACACACATGCACACAACGCACGCGCGCACAGAGAGACAGAGAGAGCTGGGAAACGTGAAGAGACTTTCGCAAAGAAAAGCACTAGGTTTGTGGAGAGATGTAAAGAAATGATAGCGACATCATCCCCTGCAGGCAAATCTAATGACAGTATAAACAACACTAAAATAAACTTACAATGTCTGACCTGGCTGCATCTTGACATTGACAGGTCCCATGGCCTTTTCGGCATGGACAAAAATGCCACGGAATAAACTTGGGTTGGGTGTGTATTGGGCTGTCTGAATGAGCGCCGGGAGAATAATGCCACTGGGGTAGTGCTGAAAAATCAGATGTAAAATGCACAGCACGGCGACAAACATGCGCGCATACGCACGTACTTACGCACGATCACACACACACACACGCTCCCTGTTCACTCATACAGATAAGCACGTACCAAACACGCCCCCCCCCACCACACACACCCCACGCACCACACGCACCACACACACACACACACACGCACGCACGCACGCACCCACACACACACGCACAACATACATACACTCTCTGTCTCTTCTGTCTCTCTCTCTCTCTCTCTCTCTCTCTCTCTCTCTCTCTCTCTCTCTCTCATTAACTCATTAAAAAGGCCGTGAAGGTATACGTCAGTTGTGTGCAATGTGAACACATCAAAGTTCTCTTGCAGTTTTTGTTTTGTTTGTTTTTGTTTTTTTGGGGGGACTGAATAATGATGGTTCTATAATTTTACCGTCAGAAATTCACGAATTGTGTCCATATGTCTCCTAGACTCAACACTACTTTCCCATTGGACTCGTTTGATGAGAATGCACCGCATTTGTAGTTACAATAGTTGTAGTAGGCTTCATCACCATCATCATGTGCCCTACCGCATGGCGTTGGCGACCATGGACTTCCAACCATCTCTATATCTCGTTGCCCCCAGCATCTCCCCCACCCTCCTCATCTTAGTAACAGTAATTCTTCTATTTGATGATAGTATTGCGTTGCGATGATGATGCCATGATACATTGTGCCTGCTTAACAATGGGGATGGATGTTTTAATGTTGCAACACTGGTTGTTTAATAATAATTTGTTTGTTTTTACTCCGGTTCATAAAAAGAATATAATATCGTGATTTTCACGTTCACGATATTGGCGGTACTGGATGATGATGATAACGAGGATGATGATGATGATCGTATTTTTCGATATTAGTTGTTATCATTTCAATTGATGAAGTTGTTTTTATGGCGACATGGATAACAACAGTGAATTTACGATGACGGTAATAGTGGTTGTAGAATTACGAAGATGACGATAATGGTGGTGATGATGATGATAGTTGTTGGTAGTTGCGGTAATGTTGGTGAAAACATTGGAGAAGGTGGCTCTCACGACGATGACGACGACCATGTTGATGATAACTAAGAAAATAATTAATTCGATGAAGACGACGACGTTGATTATTATGGAGACTATGATATTAATAAGAAACACCCCGAGGGCGGGATGGGACCCAGAGCACCAATGTCTCGCTGCTTTCCAGACATTCACCTCCCATCATCATCATCATCGTCAGGTGACCTGCCGCATGGCGTTGGCGACCATGGACTTCCAACCATCTCTATCTCTCGTTGCCCCTAGCATCTCCCCCACCCTCCTCATCCCCAGCCACTCTGCAAATCCGTCCAGCATTCTCTCCCTGGGTCTACTTGGTGCTCTCTTTCCCTCCAGCTTTCCCGTTGTGACCAGGTGCTCCAAATCCCCCTTCCTCATAAAATGGCCTATAAATGTTGCCTGTCTTTTCCTAATCTTCCTTATGAATGATCTATTTGTGTCTGCCTCCATCAAGACTGTCTCGTTTGATTTCTTTGCGGTCCATGGAACTCTCAACATTCTTCTGAGAAACCACATCTCGGCTGCCTCAATCTTGCTCTGGCTTTGTTTGCTGACTGTCCACGCCTCGCATCCGTACAACAGTATTGGTTCTATATAACATTCAAGGATTCTCTTTCTGATGTTAATTGATAGGCATTTGTTGGTAAGAATGCTTGTCATCTTCTTGAATGCTGTTTTGGCTTGGCCGATTCTGCCAGCTATTTCCGATGTGCATCTGCCGTCTGATGAAATGACCGTTCCCAGGTATTTGAACTTATTAACCTGTGTCAAGGTTGTGTCATTTGCTGTTATTTTGCATGAGGGGATTTCATGTTTTTTACTGATCACCATGAACTTCAGTCTTCCTGCTGTTTAGTTCCAACCCCTTACCTTTGCTTTCTATTTCTAGTATATTCACAAGGTTTTGTAGGTCCCTTTCATTTTCTGCAATTAGCACGGTGTCGTGGGAGCGAAAACATCCGGAGAAACCTTGGTGTTTCGTCGAGTATTGAGCTGGATAAGAACGGTAATCGAGTCAACAACGATGTTGATGACAGTGACAAAAATGATGATGATGACAAGGATGACAGAGGTGTGTAATATTGTTGATGACAGTAACGATTATATGATGGTGATGACATGATGATGGTAGCGATGATGATGATGGATTCTTCTAGGTTTCTCCGGATGTTTTCGCTCCCACGCTCCCGAAACTATAATAATAATATTCACGATGGTGGTGATAAACTTGATGCAGATGGAGTAGCTGTTGCTGTTGCTGCTGCTGTTGATACTGATGATGACAGTGATAATGATGACAATAATGATCAGTCTGAATCAAAATGACAGTAAGAGTTCAAGCAAATAGAAACTAGAAACGAACGAAAATGGAACGAAAATGTTTATTTGATTCTTTGACTCCCGCAGCAAGTCCACCAGGGTTCTGCAGGAAGCTGATGGGTAGGGTGAGGGAGTCAGAGGGTTAAGTTTCTGCAGTAGGTGGATAGGGTACAGGTATCAAAGGGTTAATTAATGAAGCCATACAGGTGCCGAGTTTCCTTTGTCAAGCCAAAAGAAAAGACAAAGAAGTTCGCTGGTATTAGGGGGTGTGGGGGGGGGGGGGACATCAGATCTGATTTACTTCCCTGGTGTTTCGTCGAGTATTGAGCTGGAGAAGAACGGTAATCGAGACAACAACGATGTTGATGACAGTGACAAAAATGACGATGATGACAAGGATGACAGAGGTGGTAATATTGTTGATGACAGTAACGATTATATGATGGTGATGACATGATGATGGTGGCGATGATGATGATGATGGCGATGACACGATGATGATGGCGATGATAAGGATGATGATGATGATGTGGCGATGATGATGATGATGGCGATGATGATGATGATGGCGATGATGATGATGATGGCGATGATGATGATGGCGATGACAAGATGATGATGGCGATGGTGATGATGATGGCAGGTGTCGGTGATGTACGCTTCAACCTATATGTTGGTGGCCCTCAGCATTGACCGCCTGGACGCCGTGGCCAGACCCATGCACTTCAGCGGCAGCTGTGAGTACAAACATTACTACTTGTGGCTGTCTTCTTTACACTTCACACCCCACTTGCTTTTTTTTTCTTTTTTGTTTTTGTTTTGGGGGTTGTTTGTTTTTATTATTTTGATTTTAATTTTTGAGGGGCGGGGTTGTTGTAGATTTTTTCCTGTATTTTTAGGGAATGTTTTTGTTTGTTGTTTTTATGTTTGGTTGGGGGATTTTTGGTTTTTGTTTTTGTACGCCCCTGTCCCATTGCAGCTGGAGGTAAACCAAGTCGTTTTACCAGGAAGGCAGGGCCACTCGTTTAATCCGGCTCCGTGACTAAGCAATGACTAGCTTCAGTAGGGAGCTTTTTGGGTGGTACCTTAAGTACGTTGCATCAGAACAGGTGTTACCCAACTCCAATAAAGAGGCCTGGCGATAGCGCAGTCTCCTTGCTGGGTAGCTTGGTGTGAATTGTTTCCTGATGGCTCCTGTGGACTTCCTGTCACTAGGATTGGATTGGGGGTTTTTTTGTTTGTTTGTTTGGTTGGTTGGTTGGTTGGTTGGTTATTTGTTTTTTTTTTGTTTTGTTTTTTGTTTGTTTTTTGTCAAAAGGGATTTTTTATTTTTATAATTTTTTTTGTGCGCAAAATGTGCGCCGCTGTCTCCTGGGAGAGCATATTACAGCGTCATCGTTACCCCTGTATATATTTTTCATCTGTGAATGGATTTTTTTTTTCAAGACTTGTTGCCGTAGGATGTTTTACGAGCGCTAGGAACGTGCTGCGTACTATAGCTCGGTTTATCGTGTCATTCGAAAGACTAGCACCCAGACCCCGATCAGTGGTAAATGGGGAGAAAAATCCACGTCCCACGAAGAACCGAACCCAAGTTTCTCGCGTCTTAGGCAAGTGTTTTAGCCACTCGTCCACACGCTTCATTTTGGATTGCAACTGAATAAACCTGGGTACAGTGTATGTTGGAGAGTTAAAACGAGTGGCGTGAACGTACCTAATGCCGATGCTGCGGTGAGGAGGATAGGGCAGTGAAAAATACTGAAAAACGTTCAAGAGTATTGTTGTCAAATCTTAGCCAGCATTAGATCATTCAAATCTTAGCCAACATTGTATCATATTTGTGCTAGACAAAAAGCAAAGAATATCTAAACGGAACGAGAAATGTCCATTTGAATCCTAATCAGTTCCAAAGGAGCGTTGAAGTGAAAAGCAGTAGTACGCTGAATTATGTCCTTTAAAGGTGACGTTACAAGGTGTGTTGCTTTTTATGTTTGCATATAACTGTCTGCCTGTTGAAAAAAGTACGTTTTTAAGGATACGAACGTAATCTGATGGTTTGTGGATGACGGATCTTTCAAAATAGATAAATAAACAAATGAATAGATAAGCAAATCAAGGTGATAGTTGGGGCCCAGAATCAGGCACTTTGCCACAAATCAAGATAACAAGCACAGCTGTTTTATTGATCGGAGTGATCGTCAGGTGGCAAAATTAAGGCGTTTGTAACAGTTACTTTTCCTTTTTGAACGTCATTTACTATCATCTTTAGTCGGGTACGGCGACAATAAAGGTAAATTTAACAGATTTTTGACTGACCGTGATTTATTCTTTGGAAAAAAAGTCTGCATTCCTTTTTGCATTCAAAATATTGAAGCAGTAGTACTCATCGCTTTTGCATTGGCGAGAGAGAAGTCCTATTTAATACAACTTAGCTGGAGGGTGGTACCTGTGCAACTAGCAAAACTAAATATTTTGTTTGTTGTTTTGGTTTGGTTGGTTGATTTTTTGTTTGTTTGTGTGTGTGTGTGTTTGTATGTGCGTGCGTGCGTGTGTGTGTGTGTGTGCGGGGGCGCTTGTGGCTATGGATTTGGCCGTTTTGTTTCTGCATGTTTGTGGTGTGTACATGTATGTTTGGGTAAGTCTGTTGTTTTGTCGTGCTTTGTTTAATTTTTTTGTTTTGTTTTTTTTTTTGTTCCACTTTGTTGCGTTTTGTTTATCTGCCTATTTGGTGTTCCACTTTCTAGAGTCTGTTAATTTAAAACCTTACCCCGTGTAATGCAGCCATTTCCGGAGGTATTGTTCTCTTGTGTGAGAGGGTGGGATTTTAAACATTGAAGTCACTGACCCAAATGGACATCACAAGAAAACTCTAATCGATTAGAGCATCACTGATTCTCAGGAGAGGAAACTGGCAGGAACCACCTGCGGTCTTCATAACAGACCAAAGATGAAACGGGAGGAAGACAATAACTCTAGACACGGAAATCCACTTTCGCAGTCGAGAACGGTTTGGGAGCTGTGCAAAAAAAACCAAAAAAACAACAAAAACCCTGCCGTTAAAACGTTTTGTTTGCCATTAAACGATTATGTGTCAAATGATCTCTGCCTTTGAAATTGCTGAGTTTTTGTTGTTGTTTGTCTTGTGGGGTTTTTTTTGTTTGTTTG
>CM060305.1:16727248-16757248 GCA_030674185.1 Monoplex corrugatus | reverse complement strand
AGAGGCAGTAGTAGTTGTAGTAGTAATATAGTAGTAGTAGTAATAGTAGCAGCAGCAGCAGTAGTATTAGTAGTGGACAGGCAGACCAGATAACAGTGGGGTCGATGGCATGAAAGAGACCCTAATGTCACACAGCATTTCTCCACCTTACGGCTTTCCGCTTGCTACTGGCCGTGTCCCGTTACACCTATGATAGTTCAAGCCGACAGATAAGAAGGAATAGTATTGATGTTGTTGTTGCTGTCGTTGTTGCCAATAACATCGTCTTCATAAATCTAGTTATGTTGGTATTCTGGACCTGGTCTCTGATGTATATGGGGTGGAGGATGGGCGTGAGGGAATTAGGATGATAAATAGAATGGGAGAGCGGAAAGATGATGTATGTTGAGTTGCCCAAAGGTGGGCTTCTGTGACGCGATTATGTGAGGCTTCGATATTGTCTACTCATAACGGGGAAGGGGGTATTTCACTGTGTGTGTGTGTGTGTGTGTGTGTGTGTGTGTGTGTGTGTGTGTGTTGTGTGTGTGTGTGTGTGTGTGTGTGTGTGTGTGTGTGTGTGTGTGTGAGAGAGAGATCCTTTTTCTTCATTTTTTTAGTACTGTAGGTGCATCCACGTGCTTTTGAGCTTGTCCTACTGTTGGAAGAGGTACGTTTAGCTACAATATAATCTACGTTGTTACAATGACATATTGATGCAGGAATAAACAAAATCCCATGCTCAGTAGGTCCTCAGGACCTTGCCAATGCGTAGGACTTATGCAGAAGCTTTATGGCTGATGCCATGATCAAACTTGAATCATGTCCATCGTGTGCCATCTGTGGCGTCAGTGCATATGGAATGTTTTCAGAGTGCGTGGAGACGTCATCTTGAGAAACTGATACAGTCGTTCATCTATTGAACTGAATACTTGTCATCGTTTCCGAAACATCAGACGGGGAGAGGAATGGGGGGGGGGGGGGAGGGGGCAACAAGGAGCCGTCAAACAAATTTTACAAAAATCGGCTTCGTATGCACATGGCGGATGGTGGCATCTGCCTGGAACCCCAACTTTGTGGTCGAAACAGTATAAACAAGAAAAGAAAGAAAATGTCTAAACCCTACGTGACAGAGAGGATAGACTTAAACCTCGTTCTCCCTTGATCGCAAGGATGTGGACTGCTGTGATATTGATGTAGCTTCCCTGAATGAGCCCAGGCCTGCGGACGAAACCTAGCTCGAAATTGGAGGCGACTACAGCTTCTACTGCACTGGAAAGCCTTAAGATGATCAAAGAAGCTTTGGTGTCGGATTGGTCTTCACGTCAAGCTACCAAGGACGTGGAAGTTTGGGTCGGATTGTCTTCACCCAAGTACAAGGACGATGGGAATTTTGGTGTCGATTGTCTTCAGCAAGCTACAAGGCGTGGAAATTTGGGTGTCGGATTGTCTACGCAAGTCAGGGACAGGAATTTGTGTCGGATTGGTCTTCACGCAAGCTACCAAGGACGATGGAAGGTTCTTCGTGGATATGATCCATCAGTGATTGCTGTGCTGCAGTCTCATACAGCAAAGAACTTGCACTCCAGGATCTGTCTTGTAGCTCACATGAAGACCCTTTCTATGCGATAAAGGACCAGTCTGCTTACGTATCCGTCGTATGGACGGAAAAGTCCATCAATATCGTATATGTGAGTACTTGTATGCATACATTCGAGCGTGCATATGTTAATGTCTGGTGATGTGTTTGCCTGCTTGTATGCTTGCATTTATATTTACGCGTGTTTTTGTTTTTTTGTTTTTTTGTTTTGTTTTCCTTAGGGGTTAGAGCGAAGATCCTGGTAAGCACAGCCTGGCTACTGTCCCTGGTGTTCGCCATCCCTGAACTGGTGTTGTTCCGTGTGGGCGTACAATTCGGTGGTCCTATGTGTATGATCGACTTCACCCAGCCATGGCAGTGGCAGGTAAATAAACCCCTCTGTGTGTGTGTGTGTGTGTGTGTGTGTGTGTGTGTGTGTGTGTGTGTGTGTGTGTGTGTGTGTGTGTGTGTGAGTGTGTGGTGTGTGTGTTTGTGTGTGTGTGTATGTGTGTTAGCCTGTGTGCATGTATGCGTGCGTGTGTGTATATATGTATATGTGTTGTGTGTTTGTGTTACCCTGTGTGCATGCATGCTTGTGTGTGTGTGCTCCTGCCTGTGTACGCACACGCGCTCGAAATTGTTCATAAGAAGAGTGTGGGGCAAGAAGCTGACCCACGTTTCACAGATTGCATCAAGAAACTTCTCAACACCAGTGGCAAGGCAGTATTCCTGACAGTGTGATACTTGCTCATTATGATATGCCTGGCATTTACACTGCGATCTTGGTGTAGTCCCGAGTATTTGGGATGGTTCATGTGGTTTGTATGCTGGGCGTTCGGCTATCAAACAAAACTATTTTATTGCGGGCTGCTTCAAGGGAAACGGTCTCGCGGAGGTTACTAGTGTGCTTCACAGACAGTGTGAAGACATCTGGTATGGGATGGAACCACAAGGCGCTCTGCGGTGTGAGCACATTTCAAGGTGTGCGAGCCTAATATGACTTCTTTTTTCGTTTTGCCGTCTACAAGTCAGGCCACATTTGACGATGAATGTGGCCGTACTTCCCTGTTCATGTCGATTGTCGTATAGCGTGGTGGCCAGAGGAGTTATATAAAAGGCCATGCCTCCTGTCTCTCGACAACGCTGCGATGTATGTTCAGTTGTCTGGTCCTCTTGACCGCAGTGGCAGATTAAACAAGACAAAGAAGATGATTTAGGGAAGCCGAACTCGGCCGTCCACATGTTCGCGTTTGCTGCCCCCCTGCCCCGCCTGCCCCACCTCCCCCCCCCTACTCCTCCATCCCACGCAATTCCCCGATCCATTTTCCATTCCCTGTCTAAGCTACAATCGTCCTTAGTGTGAACGGCCTGGCATTGTCAGCATTTCACACACACACATCACACCACCCACATAAACGGCCTGGCATTGTCAGCATTTCACAACACACACATCCCCACCCACATAAACGGCCTGGCATTGTCAGCATTTCACACACACACACACACATCCACCACATAAGACGGCCTGGCATTGTCAGCATTTCACACACACACATCCACCCACATGAACGGCCTGGCATTGTCAGCATTTCACACACACATCCACCACATAAACGGCCTGGCATTGTCAGCATTTCACACACACACATCCACCCACATGACGGCCTGGCATTGTCAGCATTTACACACACATCCACTCACACAAAACGGCCTGGCATTGTCAGCATTTCACACACACACCATCCACCCACATAACGGCCTGGCATTGTCAGATTTCACACACACACATCCACCCACATAACGGCCTGGCATTGTCAATATTTCACACACACATCCACCCACATAAACGGCCTGGCATTGTCAGCATTTCACACACACAATCCACCCACATAAACGGCCTGGCATTGTCAGCATTTCACACACACATCCACCCACACAAACGACCTGGCATTGTCAATATTTCACACACACATCCACCCACACAAACGGCCTGGCATTGTCAGCATTTCACACACACATCCACCCAATAGACGGCCTGGCATTGTCAGCATTTCACACACACATCCACTCACACAAACTGCCTGGCATTGTCAGCATTATACACACACATCCACCCACATAAACAGCCTGGGATTGTCAGCATTTCAACACACACATCCACCACACATAACGGCTGGCATTGTCAGTATTTCACACACACATCCACCCACATAACGGCCTGGCATTGTCAGTATTTCACACACACACACATATCCACCCACATAACGGCCTGGCATTGTCATTATTTCACACACACACATTCCTCACCCACATAAACGGCCTGGCATTGTCAGTATTTCACACACACATCCACCCACATAAACGGCCTGGCATTGTCAGTATTTCACACACACATCCCCCACATAAACGGCCTGGCATTGTCAGCATTTCATACACACACACATCCACCCACATAACGGCCTGGCATTGTCAGCATTTCACACACACACACATCCACCCACATAAACGGCCTGGCATTGTCAGTATTTCAACACACACATCCCCCACACATAAACGGCCTGGCATTGTCAGTATTTCACACACACATCCACCCACATAAATGGCCTGGCATTGTCAGTATTTCACACACACATCCACCACATAAATGGCCTGGCATTGTCAGTATTTCACACACACATCCACCCACATAAACGGCCTGGCATTGTCAGTATTTCACACACCACATCCACCCACATAAATGGCCTGGCATTGTCAATATTTCACACACACATCCACCCACATAAATGGCCTGGCATTGTCAGCATTTCATAGACCACATCCACCCACATAAATGGCCTGGCATTGTCAGCATTTCATAGACACATCCACCCACATAAATGGCCTGGCATTGTCAGCATTTCATAGACACATCCACCCACATAAATGGCCTGGCATTGTCAGCATTTCATAGACACATCCACCCACATAAACGACCTGGCATTGTCAATATTTCACACACACATCCACCCACATAAAGGCCTGGCATTGTCAGCATTTTCATAGACACATCCACCCACATAAATGGCCTGGCATTGTCAGCATTTCATAGACACATCCACCCACATAAATGGCCTGGCATTGTCAATATTTCACACACACATCCACCCACATAACGGCCTGGCATTGTCAATATTTCACACACACACATCCACCCACATAACCAGCTTCAGCAGCCCCTGGATGACTGAAGGGGTCTGTGTCGGCTCCACTGACAAAGGACACAAACAGGTAAACTGTGCGTGTCGAGAACAGTCACAAGAGGAATTAAGGATGGATATATTGCCGTCATGATGACAGCCTTTACCGATTTGTCTAAAGACTTTGGCTATAGGTACTCCCCACGTTGTGCTGAAATCTTTAACATGCCAAAAGGGCAGTCAACCTTCTTGCCTTTCTGGAGTCTTGGTTAAAAAAAACTTGGTTGGCGCTCCAGTGCGGGGACGCGCTCTCAAAGAGGACAGCTGCATGACTTTCATATGGTAAATTCACCATGACAAAAGAAATGAATATGAATATGAAAACATGCGAGAGGCCGATGAGAATTTTTTTCTCTCTATCTGATGTTTTGGGAAACCGGATCTTATGCATTCTCAACGAGCACTCTGTCGCTCGTTTTCCTTTCACAGAATAAAGTAAAATAAAATGAATAAGGTGTAACAAGATCGTTGTTGCAGCTTCAATTGCGTTGAACATTTTGGGTCTCTTTTAAAGAAGCAAGGAGAGCAGAAGAAGCTAGAGAAGAAAGAGAACTACAAGAAGAACAAGCGCAAGTAAAGACAAGAGGAAGAGTGTTAGTTAAACAAACGCGTTGCGTCCGTTAGTTTGTCTGTTTGTCTGTGCCTTTCTGTTCCGAAAGCAAATATTTCATTAGTTTGGATGTAGTGCCAGTTTGATCATACCGGCGTTCTGGCACTCAGATGATTCCATTTGCTCTAACGCCTCAAATTCCATGTGATGGAAGGATTCAAACTGGAAAGATTCTAAATGGCCATGGCACATAACCATCAGTCTGCGCATTAACCCTTTGCATCTCTGACGACACTTTCAGGCCCAACCTGATGAATGTATCAAATGCTTGTTGTTGTTTTGTTTTTGTTTTTGTGGTTTTTTACTTTTTGTTTTGGGAGGATATTGTTGTTGTTATTATTGTTGTTGTGTTGTTTGGGGGTGTTGTTTGGGGTTTTGTTGTTGTTTGTAATATGTCTTTCCTTGTATCGACATGTAGGTTTTTCACATGGCAAAGCTTGCTGATTGTCCTTTGCAGATGATTACTTTTAATGGCTAAGTCGAGAAACAGTTTTCATGCTTGTCAACTGTTCAACCTTTCCATTCCACCAGTTTTTACGCTGGAAGAATTCATGGAAGCTGACGAATAAGTTGATGGAGTGAAAGGGTTAAATTTGATTGAGTAGACCCCAATGTAGTGTCGATTCACTAAAATGCAGCAAGCGTCTGTCCGCGCTGAGAGTAGGAGAGAATTAATATGGCTTGATCATCTTTGCCGTTCATATAATGGAAAATGTCATGCGCCAGTTAATTCTTATTGCTACTGATTTTTCTTTTTGACTTTCTTTCTGTCCCATCTTCATTCTCTGTTCATCTTTTTTTATATTTTTCTTGGATTGGGATCTAAATGTTTTTTCCCTTTGCTGCTACATCACATAAAGCAATTATTGAATCTTGAAGCTGAGCAAGTATTGAGAGGGGAGTGGGAATAAAGGGAGAGATGGGGGGAGGAAGCGAGAGAAGGGGAAAAAGGGACCGACGGACATGCAGAAAAAAGATAAATCAGTGGCAAGAAAGTCCATAGCGTGTGTTGTGACAGATTTACAGAAAGAGGGATAGGCAACTCTCAAAAAAAAAGAAAAATGTATGTATGTCCTTGTGTATTAATGTCTGTGCGTGCGTGTTTGTGTGAGTGTGTATGGGTAAATGTCTTTCTGTCTGTCCTATAATGATGGTGATGTTGATGACAACAGTGATGTGAGGGTTTCGAATTTCAAGTTATCATTTTGGGCTAACTGGCATTTATAAATTGAGTTAAGAAATAGGAAATCGAGGTGCAGTTTAAGAAGTAGCAGCAATAGTAACAGTAATAACAGTAGCAGTAGTAGTTGTCGTTGTTATTGTGGATTTAAAGTAGGTAGTGGAAGTGTTACTGTTGCAACTACTGCTATTTCTACATCTAACCGTACTTCCACTACTATTACGAATTCTGCTACTATTGACATGACAAGTGCTACCACTATCACTACTTTTACTACCGAGTCGTACTACTACTACTATTACTACAAATGCTACTGCTGATGGTGCTCCTGCTGCTGTTGCTGCTGTATCTCTGCTTTTACAACCACTGGCAGTGTTGCTGTTATTACTGCTTCAGCTTCAGGTACAAGTGAACAAGGCTTTCAGTTCTAGCTTACGTTACGAATACTTCTGCTATTGCTACTGTTAATTAATATCACTACTACTACATTGACTGTCATCATTACTACAAATGTTTCAACTGGTACTTCTACTGCTGCTACTACAGTTTCTCTTTTTGCTGCTGCTACAACTACCACTACCAACTACCATTG
Organism: Monoplex corrugatus; assembly: GCA_030674185.1. Classification (NCBI taxonomy): domain Eukaryota; kingdom Metazoa; phylum Mollusca; class Gastropoda; order Littorinimorpha; family Ranellidae; genus Monoplex; species Monoplex corrugatus. Next base: position 16,750,075 of record CM060305.1, on the reverse strand, counting down.
CTGCTGCTACTACTATTACCACTGTTATTACTGCTATTATTATTACTGCTATTACCCATTTTATTTATTTATTTATTTATTTATTCATTCATATGTTTTGATACAGGCCTATCTAACGCCCATAGCCATCACGCTTTTCATCATCCCTGCCTTCATCATCTGTATCTGCTACGTTATCATCATCACCATCATCTGGCGCAGCAGCCACCTGCTCCGGCACAACCAGGGCTCCAGACATAGGGGCAAGCATCGGGAAGAAGGTGAGTGTGTATGTGTGAGTGTATACACACGTAAGGTTTGTCAAAGCAAGGGTGGCAAATAGTTGTTGTTGGCGGGTTTTCTTGTTTCTCTCTCTCTTAAATTATAATTGTTCTTTGGACAATGCGTTCGTACTTCTTGTTTTGTTTTGGTGGCTTGAATTTGGGTGTTCCCAATTGTGGGTTAATTGTCGATGAGTTTCATTATTGGTTAGGTTGAGTTGATGCTGGTGGTGCTTGTAGTGCATGGTGAGTAGGTATTTGGCTGATATGTGTTGTTCTTTTCCTTTTGCTTCTTGTTCGTCTTCTTCTTCTTCTTCTTCTTCTTTCTTCTTCTTCTTCTTATTCTTCTTCTTCTTCTTCTTCTCTCTTCTTCTTCTTCTTTTTCTTCTTTCTTCTTCTTCTTCTTCTTCTTCTTCTTCTTCTTCTCCTTCCTTCCTTCCTTCCTTTCTTCCTCTTTCTTTCTTATTCTTCCTCTTGTTGTTGTTGTTTTTCTTCCTTCCTTCTTTCCTTCCTTCCTTCCTCTTTCTTCATCTTTCTTCCTTCCCTTTGTTGTTGTTGTTGTTGTTGTCCTAAGTATTAGTTCTTTTTCTCCCTCTTGTATCCCTGCCCCCTGTCCTTCAGTCTTCATCCCCTCTGTCCTCCTTTGTCACCTTTTCTTTCTGCGTCTTCTTCTACTGATTCCTGCTCTTTCTTTACCTTTTTCTTTTCTTCTTTTTTGTCTCCTCTTTGTTCTGTTTTTACCCATCTTTTAACCTCTGTCTTGATATCTTGTGCTCTAACTCTCCAAGGATATTATAGTTTTCAAATATATTCCTGTTTTTAGCATCTCTGCTGTATACCTCGTAACAGTGTCTGGTTCGATGGTGGTGTCAGCTACGAGAAAGAGGTTTGTGTCTACTGCAAGCCTTTACCCCACCCCACTCCCACCAACCACCCACCACCCACCCTGCGTGTTTGGTGTAATAACAGACATCATGGTACGTTGCCTGAAGCGGAAAATATGAAAGCGACCAAAAACTTGGTGAAGGCGTCTGTGCTGTTTTTAGTGACAACAAGTATCACGGCAGATTCGGTGAAGCACAGAATATGAAAACTCGCTTTGCACCAGAATGCGATCATGAGCAACCTTCTCAACAGAGACTCCTGTAAAGAGTCACCATCATCACCTTTCTGCCGCACGACCATGAACATCAGTGTACATGTATTGTAGAAAAAAAAAAGAAGGAAGGAAACGCGTGATACAGTGACTGATCTTTTCGTCCTGTAGCCCAAACATTTGTCACTTTGCATTTTCTATAGACGTATGGTATTTTTGAAAAAAAAATATTAACCGCATTTTGTTTCGTTGTGCGTACTTTAACATATGAATACAATTATACAAGACATCAACTGTCTCACATACAATTTCTGATTTGATAATGATTTGTGTACGGTCAGTTGTTAAAACCTTGCTGGCTTATTTAAGGCATACACATCCGCATGCATACAGAGACAGACAGACAGGGAGAGAAGCAGATAAACAGACAGACAGAGAGAGAGACAAAGACAGAGAAAGAGAAAAAGAAAAACACCAATTTAAAACAGTAACCATTGGTTTAGGGAGACTGAGGATTTTTACACTGTTTAAACCGTCCATGCCTACGCTTAGGATTCGATTCAACCAACAGACCGACCTTAACTGATGAGAAATTTGTCGACTTTGAAATGAATCCGTCATCGTTCAACGATCACACGCAGATCATTGAGCATTTCAGCTGGCGCTTGTTTGGCTGTTTCCAGTTTCATCGTGTGGCGATATAGTAAAGCGTCTCGTTTTAAGGAAACTGGTGCACAACAAGCATTTTGTTTTCGCTCTAATGGTTTTAATTGGCTGTTGTTCGTGTTCAGTCTGGGATGCGTTTTCGACATGGTAATGTGTTAGTTCCACATTATGTTGGTTTTACGTATTCATAGTCACGAGAACCTTGAAATGCAGCACAATGATTTCTTCATAAAGTTATATTCTCTCTCTTTCTCTGCCTGTCTCTCTCTCTCTCTTTCTCTGCCTCTCTCTCTCTTTTTTTTTTCTCTCTTTCTCTGCCTCTCTCTCTCTCTTTCTCTCACTTTCTCTGCCTCTCTCTCTCTCTCCCTCTCTCTGCCTCTCTCTCTCTCTCTCTCTTTCTCTCTCTCTCTCTCTCTCACACACACACACACACACACACACACACACACACACACACACACACACACGCACGCACACACAATTCAGGAGTTTTACTTTGTCCTTTCTAAAATAGCTAGGAAACCTGGTCTGCAGACATGTTAAGGTCGTATCATGTTACGCACACACGTACACAAACACACACACACACACACACACACATCACACACACACACACACACACTACACACACAACACACACACACACACACACACACACACACACACAACACACACACACACACACACACACACACAACACACACACACACACACACACACACACACGAGTATTCACACTCACGGTGACAACACAAAATCTTCTACATCAATACAATAAACTCAAAGATAATTGAAACCCCCCAGCCCCACCCCATCCCATACATACTCATATCCAACCGTACACCTGTCTCACCTGTCTCACCTGTCGGCGTCACCGGGAACAGTGTTGGCCGCTGCACATGATGTCCTCACAAGTTGCCTCCAGCACTCTCGATCTTGGCTAAGTCTGACCACCTCCTGGAGTTTCTTGCCACTGATGTTTGTGATGTTTCTAGCAAGTGATGCAGGTGGCCGTCCTCTGTTTCTCTTTCCTTCCACTTTACCTTGGAGGACAGTGGACACAGGCAGGTATAAAAACCACACACGCACACACATGTGCACACTTACACGCATGGTCGTTCGGCACAGGCTTACAGAATTGACATCCAACTACGTCAGGTCCACGTGGACAAGAACAGGAAACTAGTTCTCCCCTCCATCCCCCAACAAGGTCGATAATCACAGACAAGGCTAAGAGTAGTCTTCACCAGCTCTACATGTAGAAAATGTTGACGTGGTCACCCTGTAATATGTCTGCTAGCAAGCAGCCACAGCTTCTGTCTGTCTGTCTGTCTGTCTGTCTGTCTCTCTGTCTCTCTGTCTCTCTGTCTCTGTCTCTCTCTCTCTCTCTCTCTCTCTCTTCTTACCCGCTTCTTGCTGTCTGTACATCTGTCTGTCTGCCTGCCTGTCTGTCTGTCTGTCTCTCTCTCTCTCTCTCTCTCTGTCTCTCTCTCTCTCTCTCTTTCTCTCGACCCTCCCCTCTCTAAACCCTCTCTCTGCTCCCCGACCCTCCGCTCTTTCTCCATTCTCTCCCTCTCTCCCAACCCTCCGCTCTCCCCCTCCCTCTCTGTCTCTGTCTCTCTGTCTCTCTCTCTGTGTCTCTGTCTCTCTGTTTCTATCTCTCTCTACTGTCTGTCTGTCTCTCTCTCTCTCTCTCTCTCTTCTTACCCGTACCCGCTTCTTGCTGTCTGTACATCTGTCTCTCTCTGTCTGTCTTTCTGTCTGTCTGTCTCTCTGTCTGGCTCTCTCTCTTTCTCTGTCTGTCTGTCTGTCTCTCTCTCTCTCTCTCTCTCTCTCTCTCTCTCTCTTTCTCTCGACCCTCCGCTCTCTCAATCCTCTCTCTGCTCCCCGACCCTCCGCTCTTTCTCCATTCTCTCCCTCTCTCCCAACCCTCCGCTCTCCCCCTCCCTCTCTGTCTCTGTCTCTCTCTGCCTCTTTCTCTGTGTCTCTGTCTCTCTGTTTCTATCTCTCTCTACTGTCTGTCTCTCTCTCTGTCTCTCTCTCTCTCTCTCTCTTCTTACCCGCTTCTTGCTGTCTGTACATCTGTCTCGTCTGTCTTTCTCTCTCTCTCTCTCTCTCTCTCTCTCTCTCGCTCTTTCTCTCTCTCGACCCTCCGCTCTCTAAACCCTCTCTCTGACTCCCCGACCCTCCGCTCTTTCTCCATTATCTCCCTCTCTCCCAACCCTCCGCTCTCCCCCTCCCTCTCTGTCTCTGTCTCTCTGTCTCTGTGTCTCTATCTCTCTCTTACTGTCAGTCTGTCTCTCTCTCTCTCTCTCTCTCTCTCTCTCTCTCTCTCTCTCTCTCCCTCACCTTCCATATTCTTCCTATTCTTCTTCCCTCTTTTTCTCACGTCACTTTTTACCTTTGTTCTACCCCAGCCCAACCTGTTTCTCTCTGTCTTAGCTCTGACCTAATTTTGTTTTCCCTCAACCTTTCTTGTGGCATCTAGTCTAGCATGGAGAGACGTGAAAATTGTACAGGGGTCTCTCCCAGACAGCACTTCCTGGTTAACGACTTTGATGTTTGACAATGGTTAGTGAACACCCGGCACTCAAATATCATACATTTTGCTTCACTTGACTCAACAAGACAGCCGACCAAAGTTTGTGAACCATTTTACCAAGAAGTACATGTACTGATATGAATGGTAGAGTCCACAGACATCCCTATATCTAGACTACTAGCGTCTGTATGTGAGTGCGGTTTCACAGCTTCAGATTGTTCCTCCCCCATTTGTATAATAAAGAATAACAGACTTTCAATGTGCGTGTGCTGTGAACTCTTACATCCCTGTCTCGTTTCCCTGTGAGTATAAATGTGTGTGTGTGTGTGTGTGTGTGTGTGTGTGTGTGTGTGTGTGTGTGTGTGTGTGTGTGTGTGTGTGTGTGTGTATTCGTTCGTTCTTTGATTTAACGTCTTTTCACTATAAGTGATATTAGACGGGGGATGGGGGGAAGAGGAAATAAAAAAAAAAGTGAACAAAATAAAAGGTAGAACGATAGTTGGACGGGTTGGATTTGGGCAGAGGGAAGACAGAGGAAAAAGACATTAGCAGGTGGGGGAACAGTAAAATGGAACGAGAACTTAACACTAACAATTAACTTCAACAACGTGAAGGGAAATTGTAACACTAAAACACAAACCAAATAAAGTTAAAGTAATGCATTAACAGGACTGTGAACTAATGATTCTGAATTCTAACTAACAAAGTTTGATCTGATGTAATTTTTTGGAAATGATTTTCAGAATACTTTTCTTGAGTAAACATTTTCGGTAAAAAAGAACGTAGCATTTTGCAGTAGAATAAACAGTGAAACAGTGTGAACTGTTCGCCGCAAATACACTTGACATTTTTACAATATTTTGTTTTCAATGCGTTTAGCTGAATACGAAAACAAACAGCAACAATCGATCTCAAATGATACATGGAAGAATACTGCAATTTTTTACATACATTTTGAACGGTAAGTTTTATCATTTGTTGTGACACAAACTGTTCATCTGAATGTTCATGAAATCGAATCCATGAGGCTGATTCGAGCAAGTTGCAAGATTCTTTTACGGAGGTATGAACATGTAATTCTATAGCATTATCAGCATTCTGGGCGCCTTGGGTGTGTGTGTATGTGTGTGTGTGTGTGTGTGTGTCTGTCTGTCTGTCTGTGTCTGTGTGGGTGTGTGGAGGGGGGGGGGCGTTCGGTGTAAGACGGCTGAGCTTCAACAGAAAATAATCCTGCATGTAAGGGATATGTAATGAGAGGAGAACATGGTTTCTTCTTCTGCCGATTGCCTCCAGTCATGTTCTTTATGTGTCTACGTACTATGTATCTGCTTCTCTATTCATTTCTTTGTGATCATTTACAATATATAAAACTGAAAAGCACAGGAAAACAGGAACAATTGATAGTCTCTTAACTTTCCAGTTAACTATGATTTTACAAAAAGTTTCAGATAGAAAAGAAAAAAAGTCGAACGAAAGGCGAAACTGAAAATAGACCAAGAATCTTTCTTAGGCAGCAACAGGGAATAGTGTATTTCGGCGTGATCGTATCTTGACTTTCAAGTGTTATGGTAGCCCCCTAGATTGAGACTTTTCGGTTGTCCATGAGACTTGGCATGTTGATAAATTCAAATACCTGGGAACGATCATTTCATCAGACGGCAGATGCACATCAAAAATAGCCGGCAGAATCGTCCAAGCCAAAACAGCATTCAAGAAGAGTTCTTGAATGTTATAGAGAACCAATACTGTTGTATGGATGCGAGGCGTGGACAGTCAACAAACAAAGCCAGAACAAGATTCAGGCAGCCGAGATGTGGTTTCTAAGAAGAATGTTGAGGGTTCCATGGACAGCAAAGAAAACAAACGAGATAGTCTTGATGGAGGCAGACACAAGTAGATCACTCATAAGGAAGATTAGGAAAAGACAGGCAACATTTATAGGCCATTTTATGAGGAAAGGGGATTTGGAGCACCTGGTCACAACGGGAAAGCTGGAGGGAAAGAGAGCACCAGGTAGACCCAGGGAGAAAATGCTGGACGGACTTGCAGAGTGGCTGGGGACGAGGAGGGTGGGGGAGATGCTAGGGTCAACGACAGGTAGAGGCAGATGGAAGTCCATGATCGCCAACGCCATGCGGCAGGGCACCTGATGATGATGATGATGATGATGAGACTTGGACTGTTGTATTCCGATGGAAACCATGTGTTTGTTTGTTTGTGAGAGAGAGAGAAAGAGAGAGCGAGAGAGAGAGAGATTCGTGCCCTTGAAATAGACTTAGGCATTCATACATACTTAATTTTTATGATGGCCAGAATTATCTAAAAAAAATTCGTGTCATTAAAAACCGCCAGAGTAATCACAAAATCATCGATTTTTAAAACTTTGGACTACTGTCAGTGACCCAGGCATTACCATATACCTTCTGGGTATGCTGATTCTTTTCATAAAGTCGGACCCAAGATCCGATGCCTGGAACTCAATCCCAGCACATAAGTGTCCATGTTTGTTGCCTGTCTTAATGCTTCAGACATTCTGCTGGTGTCAACTTAATGTTTCATATGTCCCTTCACTCCTACCCTCTCTCATTTGCGGATCTTACCAGCGCATGGGATTTTGTGCAGGCTCAAAGAGTTTGCCAGATAATTTGGACAGAGCGCATGTGGTACTGTCAGCGTGCTGTGAACAAACTCCAAACTCTCAAGCATATATCTTCAGACTCTCGCATTCCACACTCCCTCAGCGTGGATTTTTCACTCAAATATGTATTAGTGTGGACGTCCGTAAGCAGCTGAAGCTTTTTTACACGTATATTTTAGATACAGAAAACACGCACGCACGCGCGCGCGCACGCACGCACACACACACACACACACACACACACACACACACACACACACACATACACACACACACACACACACACAAACACACAAACACACTCACACATACATATATACATACATACATACATACATACATACATACATACATACATACATACATACCATACATACAATAAAAATACAAGCATGTATATACACACACCCCCGCATAAGCACACACACACATAACACTCATCACATCACGTAAGTCGATATGCATCATTCTCCCCAACTGAAAAAAAAATGAAATTGAGCCTTAAACTTTTTGTTTGAAGTATATATGCCGTTAGCGTTTTACGTAAATCACCGTGTGTCTAGACAAAAAGACATGATTTCATTCGCCAAAGATAGCAATGAACTTTGGGTCAAGATACACATGACTCAGTCTCCACAGACTCATGTTCTTGGCCTGAAAATTGGGACAGACCATCTCTGTGGTATTCTATTGTTTTGTGTACTGATGTCCACCATTCTGAGTAAATCCATACCGAGAAAATCCATGTGTGTGTGTGGTGTGTGTGTGTGTGTGTGTGTTTGTGTGTGTGTACTGATTTCCACCATTCTCAGTAAATCCCTACCGAGCAAATCCATACTGAGGAAAATCCTACATCCCAAAACTGTACGTGTATGTATATGTGTGCTCTGTGTGTGTGTGTGTGTGTGTGTGTGTGTGTGTGTGTGTGTGTGTATGTGTGTGTGTATGTGTGTGTTTTGTGTGTGTGTTGTGTGTGTGTGTGTGTGTGTGTGTGTGTGTGTGTGTTTACACCATCACCCATTCACTCACGGTCTGACACACACAGCACAAATAGTTTTCTCTCTTTTTCAATCAGATGATTAGCCAGATAAGATAGATTCGTTTGTGACTTAGTTTGAAACAGAGGGGGACAAACGGAATTTCTTCAGAGTTTTCAGTGGAAAAAAAAAATACTACGCTTTAGGGTTGTATTTTAAAACCTATGTTTGACGGAGACAGGCAGAGAAAGACCTCAAAGGTTCTGATTTACATGTAATTCACCAAAGGTGGCACAAGGAACCGGGATCAAGGATATGCCTGACTCAAGTCTAGTGTTCTTTGTCTGCAGTTCATAACAAACCATAGGTCTTTGGCGTTCGAACTCTACAGATTTTGTCACTCTGTCTGTTGTCTACAGGCATTAATGTGTTCATCGTCGTTCACCCTATCTACCAGTTTCTTGCAGAAAGTTGGTGGATAGGGAGAGGGAGTAAAAAGGTTAATGACTACTTCTTCCTGCAGGAAGCTTATGGATAGGGTAAAGAAGTGAAAATATTAATGACTACTACTTCCTGCAGGAAGCTTATGGATAGGGTAAAGAAGTGACAATGACTACTACTTCCTGCAGGAAGCTTATAGATAGGGTAAAGAAGTGACAATGACTACTTCTTCCTGCAGGAAGCTTATGGATAGGGTAAAGAAGTGAAAATATTAATGACTACTACTTCCTGCAGGAAGCTTATGGATAGGGTAAAGAAGTGACAATGACTATACTTCTGCAGGACTTATGGAAGGGTAAAGAAGTGACAATGACTACTACTTCCTGCAGGAAGCTTATGGATAGGGTAAAGAAGTGAAAATATTAATGACTACTACTTCCTGCAGGAAGCTTATGGATAGGGTAAAGAAGTGAAAATTTTAATGACTACTACTTCCTGCAGGAAGCTTATGGATAGGGTAAAGAAGTGAAAAGGTATTTAAAGTGTTAATGACTTCAACTTTATACAGGAATCTGGTGGATGGGGTGAGGTAGTAAAAAGATTATCGACTACTACTTCCTGCAGGAAGCTGGAGGATAGGTGAGGGAGTGAAAGAGTTAATGACTACAACTTTCTGCAAAAAGTTGGCGGATAGGGTGAAGGAGTAAAAAGGTTAATGATTACAACTTTATGCAGGAAACAAAGCTGACAGCTTGACAGATCTCGACTTTGCTGACGACATAGCACTGCTATCCAGTGAAATATCACAAGCAAAGAGGCTACTGGAACAGGTTGAAGTTGGAGCAGCTAAAGTTGGACTGCACTGCAATGCTAAGAAAACGAAAGTGATGATGTACAACGAAAGTAGTGAAAACGATATGAAATCTATCAATGGGGGAGACATCGAGCAAGTCACCAATTTCAAGTATCTGGGCGGATGGATGGAGAGCAGTCAGAAAGATATCTCTGTTCGAAAAGCCCTTGCTTGGTCTGCATGTCACAAGCTGAAGATGATATGGACTTCTAACTTGAAAAAAGAACTAAAGATTCGTCTCTTTATATCCACTGTCGAGTCTGTTGCTCTACAACTCGGAAACATGGACCTTAACAAAGCAGATGGAGAAGAGTCTTGATGGGACGTATACTCGCATGTTGAGGATGGCATTAAATGTCTTGGAAGCAGCACATGACTAACGAAACAGTGGATAGCTTAAGGGAGTGAAAAGATTAATGACTAGAACTTCCTGCAGGAAAGAGTGGATAGCTTAAGGGAGTGAAAAGCTTAATGACTAGAACTTCCTGCAGGAAAGAGTGGATAGCTTAAGGGAGTGAAAACGTTAATGACTAGAACTTCCTGTATGGAACAGTGGATAGCTTAAGGGAGTGAAAACATTAATGACAACTCCTTACAGGAAGCTGCAGGATAGCTTAAGGGAATGAAAAAGGTAATGACTACAACTTCTTGCAAGAAACAAAGGATAATATTTGGGAGTGAAAAAGTTAATGACTATAGCTTACTGCAGGAAACAGTGACAGCTTAAGGGAGTGAAAAGGTTAATGACTACAACTTCCTGCAGGAAACTACAGGACAGCGTAATGGATGAAAGAGTAAACAGAATTTTTAGCTTGTGGGTCATTCAATTAGCCTTATTTCCCCTCTGGTATTGTGAAGAAATAACACAAACACACGTACACACGCGCGCGCGCACACATGCACACGGTCACCATTTTTGATGAAGTTATTAACCACATTGGCCATTCGATTAGCCATTTTCTGTTCTTCCCTTTTCGCTTTAAACAAGGGAGATCATTTCATATCGACCAGAGAGAAGTGTGTGTCTATCTTTTCTGTCCTTCGGTCCATCTATCCGTCTCCCTGTCCGTATTGTGTTGTAATAAGAATGTGTTAGCAACAGTTTATGGATAGATCTTTGCCAAATACGGATCAATGGTGTGGATCCTTGAGGTTTCTCGAATGCATACTTTTAGAAGTTATTCCGCCAAATTCAAGATCACAAAGACGAAAAAATGCCTAAACCCAGCACTTTTTGAGGAAGGCGCATGAGCAACACTTTCTCTGAACTTCTTACAGTATTCACATTTGATTTTCTCTCTTGTGACAATATGATCTACCATTGTCCTCGCTTGACGTCAACTTTTATTTCATCTGACAGGTTGAACTGACTTTGATGATCACAAAATCGGGAATTTCCGCAACAATTACATAAAAATAAAGATGGTTAGAATGGCTTGACTGTCTTGTTGTTTTTCCGGCACTGTGAAGAAGAAAGTAACTTTTGTGTACACAAAGGAGACAGAAGTGATATTTGCCTTGTGCGGATTTTATGGCCATCAAACGGGTTTTCATTGTGAGCATTGGAGGTTTTTGCCTAATCAGACTATAGCCTCGAGGTAGAACATTACAAAGATTGTCGAATATCATTGTGTGGAGACCTTGTTTGTTCCACGGACCAGCAGCGTTCCTAGCCTGAGAATCGAAACAGACAATAGCTGCATTATGCAGCATTCCAACCCCGAAGCATTGATTACCCTATGAAAATTAAGTTGCTGTCATTCACAAAAATGTCACCTATGGGCCATTTGTTTGTTGTTTGGGCTTCTTTTTCCTTGTATTGGAACAAAGAAACGACGATCGTCCGGATATGACGGTGATCCGAGTTTCAGTGTGAGTGTAACAGTTTTTGTTTTGTTTTCCAGTCGTAGAATCACCCGGGGTGAAACATTAACCCTTTGACTCCTGCACCATGTCCACCAGCATCCTGCATTGTTAACCATGCTAGCAAAGCAAAAATTTAACCCTATGACTCCCTCATCCTATCCACCAGCTTCTGACAGGAAGCTGGTGGATAGGGTGAGGAAATTAAAGGGTTAAGTTTTTGCATTTGATGGATGGGGTGTGGGAGTCAAAGGGTTAAAGAAGATCGTATTATTGCGTCTTCCTGGCTGTGTTCGTGCAGAGGATGCCAATGTGATGGGGAAAGAGAGAGAGAGAGAGAGGGCTCGATAATCTGTAAGACTTGTGTTTAAATTAAGGAACCAGAAAAACACGAAAATAGAATCAGAACGCGTATTTTATACAAAGACAAAACAGGCGCATTGTAGTCCTCTTCTCCCACTGGACGAAGCAGCAGGGAAGTTTCAGTCTTTTTCTCCTAATTTTGTATTTGGTGTTTGTTTGTGATCTTACATTCACGTTTGACAAAGGCCAGTTGGCCGAAAATTTTGCGCCTGTCTTGTCTTGTTGTATTAAATACGCGTTCTGATTCTATTTTCGTGTTTTTCTGGTTCCTGTTTGTTTGAACGTGGGCAGTTGCGCTTGTTTTCAATTGTGTTTTAAGGATCAAAATACTTGTGACGATTGCCATGGTGATGATCATGATCATGATGATGATCATGATGATTATCGGTTATGATGACATTCTATACTTCTTAAAATTCTTACTTTTGGAAACACTGACGATGATCATGATAACGACGGTAATAATGATAACGACGACTGTGAAGACTACGACGAGGACAGTGATGCTGACAACGATCAAGATGATGTTGATTAGATTTGAACCATGACGACAACTACACACACACACACACACATACACACACACACACACACACACACACACACACACACACACACACACACACACACACACACACACACACACACACACACACACACACACACACACACACACACATGCGAAAACCAGAACAAAACAGCAAAAAGAACATTATTTTTTTTTAAAATGACGATGCCGATGATAACATTGATGACAATGACAACCGTTCTCCGTGTGTCCAGAACTTCTCAACGGACGGTCCAGCCCCCGCAGCGGTCAACACGAGTTTAGTCGCAGCAGTTCTCGGGGTGTCATCCCACAGGCCAAGATACGAACCATCAAAATGACCTTCATTATTGTTCTCGGTAAGTATGCTAGCTGCTTTTTCTCTGAGAAAGAGAGAGAGGTGTGTGTGTGTGTGTCTGTGTCCGTGTCTGCCTGTCTGTCTGTCTGTCTGCTTGTCTGTCTGTCTGTCTCTCTATCTGTCTGTTTTTCTGTATGTCAGTTTGTCTCTATGCATGAATTTGTGAGTTCCAGATTCAAGATTCAAAATACTTTATTATCTCTGAAAAAAAGGAATGTAGTACTAAAACGGACGACAAGGAGGATGAAAAAGAAAACAATTACGGTTACTGCCAGTGATAATTTTGAGGCTTGATCAAAAGCAAGCCACACACACACACTCTCACATTCTCTCTCTCTCTCTCTTCTCTCTCTCTCTCTCTCTCTCTCTCTCTCTATCTATCTATCTATCTATCTATCTATCTATCACACACACACACACACACACACACACACACACACACACACACACACACACACACACACACACACACACACACATATGCGAAAACCAGAACAAAACAGCAAAAAGAAAATTATGAAAAGAAAATGACTTCCAGGGACCGCCTGCACCAAGTAAACAAATGTACATACATCAATGACAGCCATAGACAGCCTGCCAAGTAAAGCAAATGTAGATAATCACAGCCCCAAGAGAGGGAAAGAAGGTTTGTCTCCCTTAGATTGATATGAACCGACAGAAAGGCAAAAAGCAAACAAACAAAATAGACTCTCTACTCGACAGCATAAACAGTCTGGTCTAAAAAAAAAAAAAAAAAAAAAAAAAAAAAAAAAAGAAAGAAAAACGAAATAGAAATCTTTGAGGAAAACAGCGCAAGAAATAAGAAAATTGTAGAAAGAAGAAAGACTGCTGAGGGTTGGGAAACAGATTAGGAGACACTCCCAGAGCTCTCTGTCAGTGTTTAGGTCCTTCGTTGTGAAGATCCTGCGTTCCAAAAGCGAATGAGACGTTTCTTCTCCCTCGCTTCAAATTCGTATTCATATTCACTTTTTTTTTTCACAAAGACTTCAGAAAGGCAAGAAGGCTAATTGGACTTCGAGGCGTTTGACCTGGGAATCAACCTATCTCTCCAATGTTTTATACCAAGGCAGCCGAGCAATGCCCTGCTCTTCACGATTTTCAGCTGCCGTCTGTCCGTTGGTCTCTCTGTCTCTGTGCCCCCCCCCCTCTCTCTCTCTCTCCCTCTCTTACTCTTTCCCACTCTCCCTCTCTCTCTCTCTCTCTCTCGCTCTCTCTCTCTCTCTCTCTCTCTCTCTCTCTCTCTCTCTCTCTCTCTCTTTTGCAAACAATTAGTGATTTTTATCACCATCGACTGTTTCGTTGACCCCCCCCCCCTCCGCCTCTTGCCCCGTATCCTCCTAAGATTGACTGATAAAGATGAAAACAGTAAAACGTTTCGAACTCTCTCTCTCTCTCTCTCTCTCTCTCTCTCTCTCTCTCTCTCTCTCTCTCTCTCTCCCTCCCTCTCTCTCTCCCTCCCCATCTCTCTTTTGTGGGGTGAAGGCTATAAATATAACAGCAAATTTGGTTGAGTGTAATTGCCACTGTCCCAGAAGCACCAAAAGTAGTTTGATAAATCTGGAGTGTCATGGACATTGTACCCTGGGGATGGTGATAAGCACGTGGCACAGATCAAGCAGGAAAACAATTAAATAACCGTATCACGCCCGCTGGAAAGTGACATACATAAACTGGATTATTTCCCTGCAGAAAAATAACGTTCTTTCCCTGACCCATTTTCTGCACTGCTTTCTGTATCACTGCTCATTTCGGCTTTCCAAGACACCTCCAGACTTAAGACAAGACAAGCGCAAATTTTCGGCCAACCGGCCTTTGTCAAGCGCGAACGCACGGTCACAAACAGACCACAAACACCAAACAACGGATAATAAAAAGAGGACTAAAAACTTCCCTGCCGCCTCGTCCAGTGGATAGAAAGGGACCAAATGGACGTGGCGGCAGGGAAGTTTTTAGTCCTCTTTTTATTATCCGTTGTTTGGTGTTTGTGGTCTGTTTGTGACCGTGTGTTCGCGCTTGACAAAGGCCGGTTGGCCGAAAATTTGCGCTTGTCTTGTTTTGTTGAATACGCGCTTGCATTGGTTTTCTTGTTCTTCTGGTTCCTGTTTGCTTGGGCGTGGGCAGTCGCACTTGTTTTGGACCTCCAGACTTGCCAGAACTAAGGTCATGCTATGTGAACAGGGCGTAAAGGGCCACAGCATCTGGGATGCATTTTCACGGTGCTGTGATTCCGAGAAGAATGGGTGATAGTGATAGTGCTACAGAATTCCATATCCGATTGAAACTAGGTGACAGCTTAAGCTCTACGCTCTACGTTCTACGATCTTCCGCGTGGGTGAAGTGAGACAAGAGGGGTGCAGAAAATGGGGCAGTAAATTAAGAAAAAAGCGTTGATGATTACTGTTATTTACTGTTATTCTTGTTTAAAGCCCAACCGACTGCGTACAGCCATATCAGGAAAAACGGGAAAAAAGGAAAGGAAAATTAACTACACATTATCATTGCATTCGAGCACATAATCTAAGGAGATGCCCCTGGCGTTGACCACTCCGTCCAATTTATTGCACAGGGGATTTAAAAAAAAAACACCTGTAACAAATCTAATCATAACTAAGGACACTAAAACATACATAAAACGAGCTTAAATTACCTAAAACTGCTTCCTCTTATCTCACCTCCCTAGAGCCGAAAATGCACGTAATACATGTACCCAGTTATCAATCCTAAGAGAAAGTATGTAAGATTTATCGAACACATGTAGGTGAATGGGACTTTATCAAACACATACAGGTGAATGGACCAGCAAGGCAGAAAATGATAGCAAGAAATGACAGAAAACAGAGAAGGAAGAAAGAAACAAAGAGAGTGACAGAAAAGAGGAAAATTTCAGCACAGAATTTCCAGAAGGTGGGCATACTATTTGTACTGAAAGAGCTCCCGGCATTCCTACGGGGTGAAGCATTGATGATAAATGAAAATGAAAGGAAAATGTAATGAAGAACTTTTTCACAGCAACAGCAAAAAATGAAATGTCAGCGTGGAGATGCTAAAGGCCATGTTAACAAATTATGAAAAATACACTAGTCTTCAAACGATAGCAAATTAACTAGTCTTCAAACGATAGCAAATACACTAGTCTTCAAACGATAGCAAATACACTAGTCTTCAAACGATAGCAAATACACTAGTCTTCAAACGATAGCAAATACACTAGTCTTCAAATGATAGCAAAGTGAAAAGGTTTGTGCAATGAAATTCCATCCAGAAACAACAAAAATAGGGAGTATTAATGGTGAGAGAAAAAGTTGAGATATATAATGAGAGTTGAAAGAGAAAAAAAGATCCGAGATATATACATGGAGAAGTTGATATATAATGGTTGAGAGAGAAAAAAGATCCGAGATATATACATGGAGAGAGTTGATATTATAATGTTCAGAGAGAAAAAAGATCCGAGATATCTTGATGTACTTGAGAGAACAGTAACAAACAGAGATTCTGGAGAGAGTTTGATAACAAAACAGGTGTATTAAGAGACTGCAGACAATAAGAAAATATACTGGAAAAGATTTAGGTAACAACAACAGAATGAAGGGATTCGCAGTGAAGATGTAAACAATAAGAGAGGGAAAAACTTATTTGGATCAGTTATAAACTGTGAAAACAAAAATAAAATCTATAGGACAGACGTTTAGCAATGATAACATAACAAGGCGGGAAGGGTGTGGCGAGACACAAACCATTAAAGACAGGTCTGAAACAGTCGATTTGTCCATATAGAAACATTGATAACTGAAGGTTCGGCAGCCAGGGAAAGATAACTACAAGGGAAACTTGACTAAAGCTGTTCGTGACAAATGTCTATAACACAAACCCTGTCAAATCCCTGAAGAAAGCCTGGAAATGATTGCTGATGTGAAAAGAAATAAGCAAAGTAGACAGGCACCGACAAAATGATTATTTTCCCGTTTTCACATTTGTTTGTTTTTGTTCACTCAGAGACCAGAGCAGAGGAGAGGGGAGAGAGAAGAGAGAGAGAGAGAGGAGGCAGGCAGGCAGGCAGACAGACAGGCAAAGAGACGAGTTTTGTTTCTAGTTTTTATACACACACACACACACACACACCCCAAACATATATATATATATATATATATATATATATATATATATATATATATATATACTATATATATAATATGTATATATACATATATGTATGTATGTATATTGCATGGTGAGTGGTTTGAACCCACGATTTCAGTCAGTAGTAGTCCTTTGCTCTAACCACTTCGCCACGTCAGCTGGTTTTTCTCTTGCTTTTTTAACCTTTTTTCTACCCACAATGAAAAGGTTGAGTGTGATGATGTAAGCGTTAAGGGTGCAACGGTTTGGATTGTTTGCGCCGAGGTAATTTTTCCACCCTTGGGGGGTCTTTGTTTGTTTGTTTGTGGACATTGAGTGGTCTTTAGGCGTCTGATAATAATTCCCAATGGAAAATTAATTCCATATAAACTTTGCGATGAAAATACAACAAAACCAGAAACCAAGTAGTGGTGATGATAAGTTTTTTGTAAACAGTTTCTTTTCGAAAGTGGTAGCATGTAGTATATCATGATTTCGTCTCCAGTGAAACATTCAAACTCGTTAAACTTTTCTCACCTATGATCATTAACCAGACATCGTAAACTCCTCTCTCTCTCTCTCTCTCTCTCTCCTCTCCTCTCTCTCTCTCTCTCTCTCTCTCTCTCTCCTCTCTCTCTCTCTTCTCTCTTCCTCCTCTCTCTCTCTCCCCCTCTCTCTCTCCCTCTCTCTCCTCTCTCTCTCTCTCTCTCTCTCTCTCTCTCTCTCTCTCTCTCTCTCTCTCTCTCTCTCTCTCTCTCTCTCTCTCTCTCTCTCTCTCTCACTCTGTGGGCTCTGGATAAAACGCTCAACACGCGTAAACTTTTCGGGTTCAGCGAACTCAAAATGTACCTGAAATTGATTATAATGATGATGACGATGATAATAATAATGTCAATAATAACAATGATAATGATGATAATAGTAATAATAACAGTAATAATGATGATGATGATGATAAAGATGATGATAATAATGGTAATGATATCATTCATGATAAAATCAATAATAATATTCGTCATGAATGATAATAATAATAATGACATTAATACATATTCGTAATGAATGATAATAATAATAATAATTATGACATTAATAACAATAATGGTAATATTGATAGCGATAACTGTAGTAAATGTGAAGCTTTTTTACATTGAGACACAAAGGACTTTAAACGGCCAGGCTATTTTGACATATTTTGAAACTCGGATATAGAAATGTGTGTGTGTGAGTGGAGAGAGAGAGAGGAGAGAGAGAGAGAGAGAGAGAGGAAAAAATAGACTCTCACAATCAGCCTTCTACATTCAAGAATCTGTGATGAGAAAAACGTTTTCTACTATATTTAGGTGCTGTTTGTCGATAAATCAGATGTGGGGAATCTTTTTGAAACTTTGTCACAATTTTAATAGGTTACTAGATGAAGTAAAGTACTTGATGACACAATTTCGTGTATTTCTCCACACACACACACACACACACACACCACACACACACCACACACACACACACAACACACACATACACACCACACACACCACACACACATCCACACACACAACACACACACCACACACACACACACACACAACACACACACACACACAACACACACACAAACACAACACACACACACACACACACACACACACAACACACACAAACACACACACACACATACACACACACGCACCACACACACACACACAACACACAACACACACACACACATACCACACACACACACACACACACACACACACACACCACAAACAAACAAACAAACACACACACATACACACACACACGCACGCACACACACACACACACACATACACACAACACAAAACACACACATACACACACACACGCACACACACACACACAAAACTTACAACACGTGCGTACACACACATACGTGCGTATACATACACGCATTCACAGAGAGACAGAGAGAGAGAGAGAGGCGTACCACGTTTTTAAGAAAACTTGGCAAAGTGAAACAAAGGTGATTGTCCTGTTTATAATAATAATAATAATAATAATTACAGTATTTGTATAGCGCAAAATCTTGATAGAAATCAAATCTAAGCGCTGTTTGAACTTTCCTTGAAACAGTGCACATAAGATAAAGTGCAGACGATAAGAGAGCAATGGGATTCGTTCTCCTAGCTGATAACAGTTTACAGGACAGCAATCCTGCATGGCCATGTTAATTCTGTACCCACAAAAAAAGGATACTTCAACAAATAGCGTCGGTAAGAGGAATCAAACGGTGATATAAGCCAGGAGGAAAATGAAACACAACTAAATGGGGAAATCAGGTAAATGATTTATTCGTGTCATCCTGTTGAAGCACAGAGAGATGAGGTTATGATGGAGTAGTTTGAGGGGGGTGGGGAGGTAGTGATACATTTTCAGGCAAAAAAATAATATTAATGAGACTAGAGACAAAAATGCATGAAGATGATGAAAAAATAAATCTGGAAAACAATTAAATAATTTGTACCTACGTGTCTTTTTTTTTTAAGCAACACAGAGAGAAGAGAGATGGAGGAGGAGTGAGGTAATGATGCAATTTGAGAAAAAGTAAAACAATGAGTGAGAGAGACAGACAGGCAGACAGAGACAGAGAGACTTACCAAAATGACGTGAAAATAAATCAGGAAAGCGAGTAACTGGCTCAACCGTGTCATGTTGTTGAAGTAAGAGGGAGAGAGGAAAACAGTCACATATCTATAGTGGGGCGGGGGGGGGGGGAATCGAGACCATCTCACCGCTGGCAATTGCACAGAGAAAGAGAGACAGACAGACAGACAAAGAGTTGAAAATGAAGCAAAAAGTAAATCGGGAAATCAAGTAAATGATTTATTTGTGTTATCTTGTTGCGGCAGTTGAGAGGGGGGGGGGGAGAGTACGGGGGAGGAGAATGATAATAATATTAGGGGAAATGAAATACTGCATCATTGGCAGACAGACAGAGAGAGAGAGACAGAGAGAGAGGACAGAGAGGAGTTCCGAAAATGAAGCAAATATAAATCAGGAAAGCAAGTAAACGATTTATTCGTGTCATGTTTTTGCAGCAATAGGGAGAGAGGGAGGGGCGGTAGCGATACATTTTGATTAAAAAGTATGAGGCCATCGAGAAAGAAAGCAAAACAATATCAGAAATACAAGTAACAGATTTGTAAGTGTTACATTGTTGGAGCGCAAGAGTTCAGAGTTTGGAATTTATTCAAAAGAGACATCGTTCTTGCAAACTTTAATAGGCGTTGTGGCCAGTCTGCCATCTGTTGAAACAAGATGACGGTGGAGGACAAATGCTACATATTGAACTAAATCAGGCTATCGCACCATTGGCCATCGCGAAGAGGGGAGACAGACAGACAGACAGATACAGACAGACAGAAAGATAGGCAGAAAGACAGAGACAGGCAGAAAAACAGACAGACAGAGAGAGAATGTGTGTGTGTTTGTGTGTGCGTGTGTGTGTGTGGAGTGTGTATGTGTGTGTGTGCGCGCGTGAGTGTTTGTGTGTGTGTGTGTGTGCGCGCGCGCGCGTGAGTGTGTGTGTGTGTGTTTGATGCTAATTGTACAGGCTGAAAAAAAAGAAACAGACCATCGTTCTGTCGGCCGTTGACTCAGTAGAATCAGCCTGACGGGCATTGATGCATTAGATCTCACGACGGTAGGAGCTGTGGGAGGTCATTCAGGAGGGATTTATCTCACTTGGACAATGCCGTAAACGTCCCCTACCTAATTTTCCCTCTCCTCTGTTATCTGACAAACTCCTTATCACTGACAAGGTCTTGAAATGAAAGGGGGAGGGTGGAATAGAACCGAGTGATACACTGCTAAGCCGACACCACCAGACTGAATGAGAGAACGAAGACGGTCGTCGCCCGGGCCAGCGTTCTGTTTCGGGCTGGTATTGAACTGGAGACATGAGATCTGGTGTCCACGGTTTCGTTGCAAGAGGCAGCCACCACCATCACTGTGGTCTGTCAGAGGGTCGGACCCACGCCCCCTGTGTTACCAGCGTCACGCTCCAACATGTGAGCGGACGAGCCAATAGAAATAATAAACTTTAACCCTTCGACTCCGGAACCCTGTCCACCAGCATCCTGCATTGCTGACCATTCTAGCAAAGCAGAAACTTCATCCTTTGACTCCCTAAGCCCTATCCACCAAACTTACTCTAGGAAGCTGCTGAGGAATTCATAGCTCTCCCCCCCACCCCCCACCCCCCGTGGTGATGCCGGGGGCTCTTTCAGTAGAAATAGTATCCCCACCTTCTTGTTCTTGTTCTTGTTTTGTATTATCGTCCCAGCATGTTCACGATTAGGAACTGTCTTGAGGATGAACTGTGTCATATAATTAAAGAAGGAGAATGTTGTCTTGTAGTTTCCATGTTTACGATGGGAGGGGTTTCAAGAAGTTAGAGATGAAGGTGAGTCTGGAGGTGGCTGGGGGTCTTTAGAGATATGGTCCAACTGCCGATGAGTGAGAAAGATTGGCTGCCAGGACTGCAGGTGCCCATCCGTGGGAGCTGTCTTGATTAGTTAGTTGAAGCAGCTGAAGAGGGTTTGTTTGCCCTGTGAAGAGAGTTCTTAAAGGCTGAAAGTAGTTGCTTAAGGTCGGGCAATCAAAAAGACAATGCTGGAAGGAGACGAAGTCCTTCATACAGGGACACCTAACTGGAGTGAACTTGGTTGTCCATGTGTTAATCTTTATCCTGAGCATCAAATGAGTGATATGTGGAGGTTGGTTGGCGAAGAGAGTAGCTTTGGTTTCGCCTTGACAGTCTTGCATTGGCCAGTCATGTAGAATTGCATATGTTTTGTATTCATTCTCCCAGAGAGTCCATGTTGCCTTCTTGGTCTTCCGGTTAATGTCACTGATGGAGAGAGGAAGTAGAAGGTCGGGGTCACCAATACTCATGGCTCCATCTTTGGCTGCTCTATCGGCCTTTTCATTTCCAATGGACCAGTATGGGAGGGAACCCATTGATATCGAAGTTTGACGTTTTTGGTTTGAAGATGGGTAGCAGTATTTTGAATGGCATGGAGTATGTCAGACCTGGAAGTACATTCTTCCCGAAGGAGGACATCCAGCTAAGATTCTGAGTCTGTGAAGATAGTGATGGTTTCTGGAGGATTTTCTAGGTGATTCAAGTGCCATCTTCAGGAAATTCTGTGCTATGAATTTCCTCTTTTCTGTCACTGTCTTTGTGTTCTGCCTTGTTCCTTTTGCTTTCTGTCATTTCTTCCTATCATTTTTGCCTTGCTGGTCCATTCACCTGTATGTGTTCATTAAAGTCTTACGCACGTTTCTCTTAGGATTGATATTTGGGTACATGTATTAAGTGCATTTTGGGATCTAGGGAGGTGAGAAATGCGAAGCAATTTTAGGTCATTATTGCCCATTTTTATCTTTTGTGTCCTTGGGTATGCTTGAATTTGTATTCAGGTGTGTGTTTTTTTAACCCCCTGTGCGGTACATTGGACGGTGCGGTCAACGTTGGGGTCATGTCCTTAGATTGTGTGCACGAGCGCATTGATATGTTTACTTAATTTTCCTTTCTTGGTGTTTTGTTGTTGTTGTTGTTGTTGTTTTCCTATTGAAGTTTTGTATGTTTTGAAGCGGTTATAGCCCTGATTGTTCTACGCAGTCGGCTGGGTTTCAAACAACAACAACAACAATAAGTCAAAGGGTTAAGTGTTTGCCGTTGGTGGATAGGGTGCGGGAGTCAAAGGGTTTAAGCTGTGCAGGACCGTCTTTCATTTAAAAACTAAACGAATCAAAGTGACTGCCAGCGATGATGTCAACAGAAGCCAAACACACACACAAATATAGAACGAGGACGTGTGTTTTAATTAACGCCGGTCTATTGTCGTGTGTTCCTGGTTTTATGAAACGAAAATGAAAGTAGATCGCGCATTCTGTAAACCATGACAGATGATTTTTTGACAAACTCATCATCATCAGGTGCCCTGCCGCATGGCGTTGGCGATCATGGACTTCCATCTGCCTCTATCTCTCCTTGCCCCCAGCATATCCCCACCCTCCCCGTCCCCAGCCACCTGCAA
>CM060305.1:16684748-16724748 GCA_030674185.1 Monoplex corrugatus | reverse complement strand
GCACAACTTCACTGGCTCCCTGTATCAAAGCGCATACAGTACAAACTAGACACCATGTGCTACAAAAGCCTCAATAACGCAGCCCCCGATTACCTGTCAAGCCTACTTGAGATCTATGTTCCCTCACATACCCTCCGCTCTGCCTCCGATCCTCTGACTTTTCGCTTTCCACACACTAAGCTCAATACCTATGGTCCACGAGCCTTCTCTGTTCCTGGTCCACTCTCCTGGAACAAACTTCCTCTCTCAGTACGTCAGCAACCTATTTTTGTCTCCTTCAAGTCCGCTCTCAAAACTCACCTTTTCTCCTCTGCATAAAATCCTGACCTCACTCAACCCCCTCTGCAGCCTGTCTCCACTCGGAGGGGAATCACTTTGTAATATATAATTGTATATAATATGCTCTATAATTTTCCATTGCTTTTGTTCTTTCTCCCCATTTATAGCCATGCGTTGTGTGTGTGTGTGTGTGTGTGTGTGTGTGTGTGTGTGTGTGTGTGTGTGTGTGTGTGTGTGTGTGTGTGTGTGTGTGTGTGTGGTGTGCGTGCGTGCGTGCGTGTGTGTCTGTTCAGCGCTTAGATTTGATTTTATCAAGATTTTGCGCTATATAAATATTGTAATTATTATTATTATTATAGTAATAATAATGATGATGATGATGATGACGATGATGATAACAAGAAGAAGAAGAAGAAGTACATTATTTGTATGGCGCTAAATCTTGACAATTCAAATCAAGGCGCACCCATGCACCAGACATATGCACCCGATCAACACAGATCACCTTACAACACGCCAGAAAAAAAAAGACCATCTTAATGCTCCAAACCAGACGTAACATGAAGAATGAAGGAATTGGACGATTGTGTACAGTTAAAACAGTTAAAAAAAAATAATAAATGCATAGATGCATCACTTTATGTCCGGATAAGACCAATTTCTTCCCAATTTGGTGTGTAAGCGAAAATAATATAATAATTATAGCAGAACTCGAATGGTGCCTTTCGTGACAAATGGGGAAAATACAGGACCACTACAGTTCCCAATGATAGCGAGGAAACAATTCTCCGTGCAAGGGGAAAAAAACTTCTATTAAAATGCTCAACAATTAGAAAAAAAAAGATTCATCTCCTCGTTTACATGTTTTTGTCCAGACAGAGACATTGAGACAGAGAAGGCTTGGGGTAGGGTACGGGGGGGGGGGGGGTGGGCTCAGATATTTAATTCATTTCCTTAGGAAATTGTGATCCTCTTTCAGCACAAAGCAATATTTGTATTTGTATTTCTTTGGGTTTTTTTTTATAATTTACCATGTAATATTCGGGTTGTTCACCCCTGGGAGAACGCATCGCGCCACGTTTTTGTTTTTGTTTTCTTGTATGCGTGTATTTATGTGTACATATTGTCTACTTCCATTTTAGGATAATTCTTTGTCTCCTCATGACAAAAAAGATAGTTAAGCCATTCTAAGTCTTCTTTTTTTATAAAAAAAATTTTATGAAATGCATCTTAGAGAAAAAGCATTCTTTTCTATTACACTTTTTGTTCTCATTCCAAGCACAGGTGTTAAAACCACCATCATTACAAAATTCTGAGGACGGCGTTACAGTTTTTGTTATTGATATCCACGTCAGAGAATGGCGCCCCCCATGGAGATGCCGGGGGCTCTTTCGTTACAAATTGTATCCCCACCTCCTGGAAATTCTGTGCTAGAAATTTCCTTTCCTGTCCCTCTCTTTGTTTCTTTCCTCCTCTTTGCTTTTTGTCATTTCTTCCTGTTATTTTTTTTTTTGCCCTGCTGGTCCACTGACCTGTATGTATGTATTCAATAAAGTGTGACACACTTTCTCTTAGGATTGACAATTGGGGTTAATGCATTTAACTGCATTTTTGGCTCTAGGAAAATGAGACACTAGGAAGCAAGTTTAAGGTAATGTGTGCCCGTTTTATATATGTTTTAGTATCCTTAGTTATGTTTAAATTTGAACTCAGGTATGTTTTTTTAAATTCCCTGTACGATAAATTGGACGAAGTGGTCAACGCCAGAGACATCTCCTTAGTTTCTGTACGCGAATGCATTGATATGTGTACTTAATTTTCTTTCCCTTTTTTTTCCTGTTGAAGTAGTGTGTGTTTTGGATTGGTTATAGCCCTGATATGGCTCTACGCAGTCGGCGAGGCTTGATACAATAATAGTAACAATAACAGAACAACTACTCCAATAACCAAAACAAATACCAAGCCACTATAACACTTTTTTGTAAAATAAAAAAATTTTCACAGAAAAAAACTGATTTACAAAAAAATCTATTCTTTATACTTCATAAGGTCACTATGAAGAAATAACAGATGAAATAAAAGTTGATGTGCATCAAGGGCTATGGCATACTGTCACAACAATAAACACAGAATGTAAAACCTTGTTTGAAATTGGTGGAAAAGTGCTGTTTACACACCCTTCTCAAAAAGTGCTTATTTCAGGCACTTTCCCTGGTCCATGTAACTTCGATTTTGGTGCCTTGACTTCACAGATTGTGCATTTGCGATTCCCCAATAGTCGTCACCTTTCACCCATAGTTAGTGACAATCCATCAAAAAACAGTGGAGATATTATTCTTGCTAACACCTTTTTGTCAAAAATACACACACACACACACACACACACACACACACACACACACACACACACACACACACACCACACACACACACACACACACACACAAACACACACACACACACACGCACGCACACACACACACACATAATAATAATAATAATTACAATATTTTATATAGCGCAAAATCTTGATAAAATCAAATCTAAGCGCTGAAACAGACACACACGCACGCACGCACGCACGCACGCACGCACGCACCACGCACGCACGCACCACACACACACACACACACACACACACACACACACACACACACACACACACCTCTGTCTAATCAAAATGAAACAGTCTCCCTTTTTAAAAGGAGATTGACAAAATTAATCATCTTCTCGTTCACGTGTTTTTGTCCAAATATAGAGAGAGGGAGAAAGGAGGAAGAAGGGGGGGGGGAGAGAGAGAGAGAGAGAGAGATTTGATTCATTTCATTTGGAAACTATGATTCTCTTTTAGCACAAAACAATCTTTGTTTCCCCTTCCATTCAATGATATTTGTCTGTCTTCTCAAATAAAAAGAAAAGAAAGAAATGGCGTCAAAGGAAAAAAGGAAGACAGAAGGATTGAGATTTCTGTGTTGTTGTTGTTGTGTTGTTGTGGATTACTGCTGTTGTTGTTGTTTTGTTGTTGTGGATTACTGCTGCTGTTGTTGTTGTGGATTACTGCTGTTGTTGTTGTTGTTGTGGATTACTGCTGTTGTTGTTCTTTTGTTGTTGTTGTGGATTACTGCTGTTGTTGTTGTTGTTGTTGTTGTGGATTACTGTTGTTTTTGTTGTTGTTGTGGATTACTGCTGTTGTTGTTGTGGATTACTGCTGCTGTTGTTGTTGTTGTGGATTACTGCTGTTGTTGTTCTTTTGTTGTTGTTGTGGATTACTGCTGTTGTTGTTTGTTGTTGTGGATTACTGCTGTTGTTGTTGTGGATTACTGCTGCTGTGTTGTTTGTTGTGGATTACTGCTGTTGTTGTTGTTGTTGTGGATTACTGCTGTTGTTGTTGTTGTTGTTGTTGTGGATTACTGCTGCTGTTGTTGTTGTGGATTACTGCTGTGTTGTTGTTGTTGTTGTTGTTGTTGTGGATTACTGCTGTTGTTGTTTTTTGTTTGTTGTTGTGGATTACTGCTGTTGTTGTTGTTGTTGTTGTGGATTACTGCTGCTTGTTGTTGTTGTTGTTGTTGTTGTGGATTACTGCTGTTGTTGTTGTTTTGTTGTTGCTGATGCTGATGCTACTGTTATTGGGTTGATGTGCTGATCTTAATCTTTCATCAAAACACACACGACACACACACACACACACCACACACACACACACACACACGCACGCACGCACGCACGCACACACACACACTTACACACAAACACACAAACACACATAAAAAAACACACACGCACACAAATACACACACATACACACACACACACACCACAACACACACACACACACACACACACACACACACACTCACAAAAAACACGCATACACACACACACACAAACAAAACACACATACACACATTCACACACACACACACATACACACACACACACACACACACATACACACACACACACACACACACACACACACACACAAAACACACACACACACACACACAACACACACACACACACACAAACACATTTGTTCGAGTTGTTATATGTGCACACTTACAAAGAGAAAAACAAGTGAATGTTGATGACACGAGTATTTTTCTGTCACTTTGAATTTTGGCTGAGAAGTAGTTTTATTTATAGACTGTTCATACCGTGGGAAGTGTTATTTGAAAAATTTACCACTTTTTATCTCAAGATCAGTCAGGGTTTGTTATCAACAAATGTTGGTTTGGGGCTGACGTCAAGTTAGGATGTGTGTGTGTGTGTGTGTGTGTGTGTGTGTGTGTGTGTGTGTGTGTGTGTGCTGTGTGTGTGTGTGTGTGTGTGTGTGTTCGTGTGTGTGTGCTCGTGTGTGTGTTTGTGGACGTGTGTGTGTGTTGTGTGCGCGTGTGTGTGTGTTTGCGCTGTGTGTGTTCGTGCGTGTGTGTTTGTGTGCCTCTGTGCTTTCGCGCGCGTGTACATGTGTGTGTGTGTGTGTGTTTGCGCGCGCGCGGGCGCGCAAACACGAGCATCAAATCATGAAAAAATCATGTCTAACTCGTTTTGTTCAGAATAAACAAAACAAAAACAATGATAACAAGATCATTATATACGAGAGGTCTGTATCTTACAGTATAAAACGGGATAAAAACGTTTGGAGAAACGTTTTAAAAGTAAACCACTCAAGATGTCCTGAAAAGATAAGGAATCCATAAGTGTCCATTAGCACCAGTTTTATATAAACGTTTACACTGACCCCCGTCAGAAAGAGTGCATTTTCCTATGTCCCTGTAGTTCATGACATTTTCGTTCTTACTGTGCACAACAGCCGAACACCTTGTTGTAGAGGGGTCAAATTTTCGACTTTAATGTCTTTGTCAAGTAAAATCAGAATGTCCACTGACAACAAAGCATAGCTATTAAAACATAGAATTTGTGATTAAAGTTCATATCAATGATAAAAGTGATTAGTGTTAAATCTACATGTCTCTCGCCTGTCTCAATCCAACATGTTCACATTTTTCATGATTTTTTCTAACATACATGTTTAGGCCTTGGCGCATGCCATGTAGACATGGCAATTGTTTAGAGGATTGGAGTTAGAGTTGAGAGTTTATTCTAGAAGGATCCGTGACAATCGGACAAGTGCTTATGCGCTCCACCATTGCCTATACGGGATAGGAGTTAAAGTGTTAAAGTTGAGAGTTCACCATTGCCTAAGGGATAAGAGTCAGAGTTTAGATTTGAGGGTTTGTTGAAGGCGGGTTCATCGCAGTGGGACAGGTCCTCATGTGCTTCACTAATCACTTTCAGGCAGTCTTCTGGAACCTGCCGGCAAAACCCAACATGCTGGTAACAGGTAAGGTCTTGAAATGGAGGGAGGGGGATAGGACCTATGCAACAGTAAGCTGACACCACCAGCACGATTCAAGTAGCAAGATGGTCAGCGAGCAGACCGTACTGGAATTGGACTCGAGACATAAGTTTTTTTTTAGGATCATCGCACTCAGGGAAGTTACCGTCGTGCTCACCTTTTCTTTTTTCTTTTTTTTGTGTTGTTGTTTTTTTCGTCCCATTTTCTATGCCATCCATGCCACCTTGATGGCCACAAAAGCTGGCACAGTTTTTACAATGCGATAATGATGATGTCTATGAGGATGATAATCATGATGCTGTGGAGTTCCATCTAGGATTGAGACTGCGTGACAGGGTTGTACTCTACGCTTACTGCCATAATGTATCCTGGCGTCAACCAGACCCGAGAGATACAGACACCTGCGGTGCTGGTCAGAAGATTTGAGCAATACCCTCAATAACGCACCCGTGAAGTGGATGAGACTCGACTGTGTGGTCTCAGTCTTCCCAATGAGCCCATAGCACGCCCAACTCAGGGTAGGAGCCGGTTAGAGCCAAAAAATCCCACTCTGACTTTTGAACGAACTAATAGGGATTCGAACTCATAACCTTCCAGTCTTGTAGTCCGTTGCTTTAACCACTACACCACGGTGACTGGTTGAGACATAAGATCTTGAGTTCACAGCTTTGTAACAAGAGCCAGCCATCCCACTTAAACTGTGGCCTGCCTGAGACTCGAACCCACGAACCCCGTGTTATCAGCATTATGTTTTAACTGACTGATCTAACGGGGCCACCTCTCTGTGGCCTTATTCGTCTTAAAACACAGCGACAGTCATGGCTTAAACAACCAATGCGCGATCGGCACGGTTTCTGACAACGACTACAGTAGTAGTGTATATTGTGGAGTCATCCACCGTGGGGCATTTGCGTCTTTGTCTAGCCTCTATAGCGCGCTCGACTCTATCCTTTTCATAGCTCTTTGCTCCCGCGAAAACAGCAGCTCTCCACCCCACTCGATCCTGGGCAACCGTATCCCAGTTCGCAACATTGATAGAAAATTCCATCATGGACGTTTTACTCTTGAAGCGAAGCTTGGGTCGTCAATGTTACGCGTGCCCTCAGATAGTTCCCCATACAGTATCTGCTTGTGGATTCTGGAGTTATCCATGCGCGCAGCGTGACCAAGCCACCTGAGACGCCGAGACCGCAGGATGGGATATAGAGTCACCATAAAGGAGTTAACATATGGCTTACATCAAACGGGGGGAAAAAACTCAATTTCGTCTGATCGAAAGTGTCATGTACAGATCCACTTGTTTTCAAATGGGAAAAAGAGTAACAGCCACACTTTACGTTCGTCCAGCTATACAGAGATCAAGATGACCAGGACATGCTTGCATACTCGACAGGCACATAAGCCCGGTGGTTAAGATGTGGGATTTCCAGTCAGAAGATCCGAGTTCGATTACTTTCTGAAACTGTGAACACAGACATTAAGGTCAGAAAAAAATGTTTCAATCGACAGATTATGTGTGTGGAAACGGGAAGAATCTCTCCTGAACTCTAATGACACCGTTTGTGACAAACGTCAATGATACAAAACTAGTAGAATCCCCTGAGAAAGAGAAGAAACAAAAAACATTCTCAGTGTAGATGGAGAGGAAGAGGCTCCTCAAAACACGTCACCAATCAGAAAAAAGGTAAACATATCGTGTACAGATTTTTCCACACACTGAAAGAGGGATGGCCGGGAGGAGAATGAGAGACAGACAGACAGATACAGACAGGCAGGCAGGCAGAGACAGAGACAGACAGACAGAGACAGGACAGGCAGGCAGGCAGAGACAGACAGACAGAGAGACAGACAGACAGAGACAGACAGGCAGGCAGGTAGAGACAGACAGAGGCAGACACAGAGAGAAGGAAGAGAGAAAGAGAGAGAGAGAGAGATTTAAATCATATCCTCGGGAAATTGTGTTTATCAAAACAATCAGGGAGAACGGTAGACTTAATTCATTTCCTCAGGAAACTGTGTTCATCTTTTAGCATACAAAGGACCTTTGTCTCCTTCCATTTGGGATATTTTCCTTCCTGCTGTGAACAAAGAAGGGAGTGAGGTGAAGGGATGAAGGAATGATTGATATCATCAGTGTGCTGTTGTCGCTATTGTTATTAGTATTATTGCTGCTGCTGCGATTGTTGTCCTCATTTTCATTCGTTCTTGTTTCTATTCTTCTTCTTCTTGATATCGTTGTTGTTGTTGTCAAAAGTTGTTACTGTTACAAAAGGCTCATGTGTTATTTTGGAAGTCTGATAATATCTTACCTATTGAGGTCAAAAGGCCTGTGTTTCTACAAGAAAACAAAACGCTTAGAAAAATTTCAAACACAGTGTAGTACAATACTTTTGTGATCCAGTTCGGAAATTACTCTACAGTGTTATAGACTTTCAAATTTGAATAAAAAGAACAAAACGCGTGAAAATTCCAACACCGTGCAGTACAATACTTTTTTTGTGATCCCAATTCGGAAATTACTCTACAATGTTGTAGACTTTCAAATTTGAATTCATTCATCTGTGAATTTCAAATTTGAATAAAAAGTAAAACGCGTGAAAATTCCAAACACCGTGCATACAATACTTTTTTTTATATATAATCCCAGTTCGGAAATTTGCTCTACATGGCTGTAGACTTTCAAATTTGAATAAAAAGACTAGAGAACTATTACCCAGTGAACGGTGAGACTTTCCTCTGTTGTCAGTTGTGTTTGCTAAAAAGTGGTTTTGATTCACAGACATTTGTCCCCATATGAAGGATGTACATTTTCTTATCTGAAGTACAGAGAGCAAATAATTTTTCTTGGTGAGTTAATATGAAGTTCATGTAAATGTGGATACGTACATGCGTGAGTGAGTTCGTGTGAGTGTGTGTGTGTATGTGTGTGTGTGTATGTGTGTGTGCGTGTGTGTGTATGTGTGTGTGCGTATGTGTGTGTGTGTGTGTTTGTGTAAAATGTGGATACGTACATGCATGTGTGCGTACGCAAGTGTGCTTGTGTGTGTATGTGTGTGTGTGTGTGTGTGTGTGCGCGCGCGCGCGTGTGTGTGTGTGTGTTATTGCTGTTTCCACCATTAATGTTATGTCATTATTGTTGTTTTTGTTTTTATTATCAGGGATTGACATGTATTTGCTTCACGTGTGTCTGCCTTTGTGTCATACTGTTGTGAAGCGCTTAAGCAATTGACATACAGAGGTCAATATTTTATTGTATTTTTATACATTCTTCGACATTGTGTTATGGTATATCTGTTGTTGTTGTTGTTGTTGTTGTTTTGCTTATATGTGTGGAGTAGTGAGGACTAGCTGAAAGACATAGTCAGTAGGACTTAATCTTACTGTCCTTGAGTAATTAAGTGTTTTGAAGTTTTCTGTGGCCATTAAGGTGGCGTAGGAAATGGAACGAAAAAGAGAAAAGGTGAGCACAAAGGTAACCTCCCTGAGTGCAATGATCCTATAAAAAAAATAGTAATAAAGTGTTTTGAAGTTTGAAGTCATTTCTCTCTCTCTCTGTGTCTCTCTCTGTCTATCTCTCTGTCTCTGTTTCTGTCTCTGTCTCTCTCTGTCTGTCTGTCTGTCCTCTCTCTCTCTCTCTCTCTCTATCTATCTGTCTATCTATCTATCTATCTATCTATCTATCTCTCTCACTCTCTTTCTGTATGTCCGTCTGTCTGTCTGTCTGTATCCCTGTCTGTATCCCTGTCTGTTTTTCTCTGTCTCTCTGTTTCTGTCTCTCTCTCCCTCTCTCTGTATCTCTCTCTCTCTCTCTCTCTCTCTCTCTCTCTCTCTCTCACTCTTTCTCATTTCTTCCTGT
Source organism: Monoplex corrugatus (assembly GCA_030674185.1). Lineage (NCBI taxonomy): Eukaryota > Metazoa > Mollusca > Gastropoda > Littorinimorpha > Ranellidae > Monoplex > Monoplex corrugatus. The sequence goes on along the minus strand of CM060305.1, from coordinate 16,715,254 downwards.
CTCCCTCCCCACTCCCACATTTTACTCATTTGCATTTAAATGAGTCGCTTTTATTGCTGGGATGCGAAAACAATTACCGTGTTGGTTCCAGATATCGTGGTGTTTGTCTTCACAACGGCATTTGAATAAACCATTTCCTTCGCTGTAAAAGCTGCACAGAGTTTGGAGCTAAACATTAAGATTCTGGAGAAAAAAAAACAACTGGAAATACGAACTTTGTTTCTTAGTTTTTATTTCTTTCAGGATTTTGTGCGGATTAGGGTTTTGTGTGTTGCACTGGAAGGGTGTGGGGAGGGGATGGCTTCTGGTAGTTATTGCTTTTTTGTTGTTCTTGTTGATGTTTATTTTGCGTTATATTTTTCCGTCTTGTTTTGTTTGTTTGTTGTTGTTTGTTTGTTTGTTTGTTTGTTTGTTTGCCTTTCCTTGGCTGGTTTCTTTGCGTCTTTCTCGTTTTGTATTTTTTCACTTTTTTTTTTTTTTTTTTTTTTTGCTTTGCTGATTGGTTGGTTGGTTGGTTGGTTGGTTGGTTGATTAGTTGGTTGGTTGATTGGTTGGTTGGTTGGTTGGTTGGTTGTTTGGTTACTTGATCAGCTCAAGCACGAACACACAAACACATAACCGCGAGCGCTCGTACACACACACACACTCTCTCTCTCTCTCTCTCTCTCTCTCTCTCTCTCTCTCTCTCTCTCTCTCTCTCTCTCTCTCTCTCTCTCCTGTCTTGCGTGCACGCACGTGGGTATAAATATTCACATGTATACACACACATTTACACACACACACATGCACGCACGCACGCACACACGTACACACGTACACTTACACATTCACACCAAACACACACACACACACACGTACACTTACACATTCACACCAAACACACACACACACGCACGCACGCACGCACACATACACACACATACACACACACGCCACGCACGCACGCACACACACACACACACACACACACACACACACACACACACACTCGCGTGCACTGCGCTTTATCTAAAAAAGAACGTATGTGAATAGACGTTTAATTAAATAAGAAGCAATCTGCCATGGGTTGGAAAAGTGTTTTGGCCAGGTTTTGTTGTTGTTGCTCTCTTGTTGTTGTTGTTGTTGTTGTTGTATTAAATTTTGTTTTGTTTTGTATTGTTTCGTTTCCAGGAGAATTGTTCGCACGAAATATGAGGCGCTGTCCCCGGGGAAAGCGTGTCGTGATAGGAGCCAGTATTTTTTTTTAACCTTTGCATAAGCGTAATATGTTTGTCGTGTGTTTTTTGTTTGTTTGTTTTTTGTTTTGTTTGTTTCGTTGGTTGGTTTGTTGGTTTGGTTTGTTTGGTTTGGTTTAGTTGGTTGGTTGGTTTGGTTGGGTTTTTGGTTGGTTGGTTTGGTTGGGTTTTTGGTTGGTTGGTTGGGTTTTTGATTGGTTGGCTGGTGGTTGGTTTAGCTTGGGTTGATTGGTTGGTTGGTTAGCTTGGGTTGATTGGTTGGTTGGTTAGCTTGGGTTGATTGGTTGGTTGGGTTAGTTGGGTGATTGGTTGGTTGGTAGCTTGGTTGATTGGTTGGTTGGTTAGGTTGATGGTTGTTGGTGTTGGTTGGTGGTTGTGTGGTTGGTGTGGGGGTTTATTGGTTGGTTGGTTGGTTGGTTGGTTGGTTGTAGATCTCATGCAGTTCGTTACGTTCTTTCATTAACCATACATGTTTTTTTCCCTTCACAGTGTTCATCGTGTGCTGGAGTCCCTACTTCTTGTTCAACCTGTGCCAGGTGTACGGGGTGGTGCCCAACACGGTCCACATGCACAAGCTGTCCACTTTCATCCAGAGCATGGCCCCCCTCAACTCCGCTGCCAACCCCGTCATCTACGGCGTCTTCAGTACCCGAATATGTAAATATCTCAGGTAATCGTGGGGTAAGATTAACCCTGGACAGTAGTTAGGGTGGTGCCTTAGTGGCACACACCTAGCGTAGATAGCCAGGGACTTTGTCAGAATGACGCGTAAAAAGTCGAACAGGTGGCAGGTTTGTGTTGTGGACAAAGACATGTTGGTGTTTGGTGGCTTTGTTGTTGTTGTTGTTGTTGTTGTTGTTTGTTTGTTTGTTTTGTTTGTTTGTTTGTTTGTTTGTTTCTTCTGTGTAATAGGGGAAAGCAATTTTTTTGCTGAAAGGGTATTCTCTTTTTTTTTTTGGTATTGTTTGAAACTTTTATTTAATTTCTTTTTCGCTTGTTGCACGCCAGGGGTTTTTCTTGTTGCTTTTGTTTTGTTTTGTTTTGTTTTGGTTTGCTGTGCTTTTAGGCGTCAGGAAACCATCAAAGTTGTGGAAGTTTCTGTCTTGTTTAATAGGTTGTCTGGTCTCTCTTCCCTTCGATCTGGGCGGCTCGGGTGGCCTTACCAGTAATAGCCGACACTACGGCCGGCATGGTTCTGATGGTTTTACTCTGTTTGTCTTGACGTTTTTAATATGTTACCCTTCCTGTGGTTGATTGGATTCTTAGAGTTTGGATGGGAGAGATTACATATATATATATATATATAATATATATATATATAATATATATAATATATATATATATATATATAATATACTCTCTCTCTCTAATCTGTTTTCTCATCTCGTGTTATCTTATGCGTCATCTTTGTATTTCTCTTTATATACATATGTACGCATATATTTACATATATTTATATATATATATATAGTCTTCTTTTATCTCTTTTCTTACTCTTTTTTCAGATATATGTAGAGAGATATATATGTGTGTGTACATATATATATATATACATACTCTATATATATATATATATATATATATATATATATATATATGTGTGTGTGTTGTGTGTGTGTGTGGTGTGTGTGTGTGTGTGTGTGTGTGTGTGTGTGTGTAATCTTCTTTTGTCTTTTTTGTTACTCTTTTCCTTTCAGATCAGTGCACCTGTATTCTGACTCTGTCGATCTCTGTAGCCCTCATGTACAGTTTCCTGTTGCACTTTTCGTCAACTTTTGTTCGAGTTGTCATGACTTTACCGTAATCTGTGCAATGTACTGAAGTTTTGGTTTTGTTTTCGTTGGTGTTTTCTCTCACGGGTCCTGAGTTTTTCTCCCCTGCTTCTTCTTTAGCTTTGTTTTCTCCTTTCTTCTTATTCATTGTGTTTCTCTTCTTCTTCTTCTTCTTTTTTTTTTCTTCTTCTTCTTCTTCTTCTTCTTTTTTTCTTCTTCTTCTTCTTCTTCTTCTTTTTCTTCTTCTTCTTTTCTTCTTCTTTTCTTCTTCCTTTTCTTCTTCTTCTTCTTCTTCTTTTCTTCTTCCTTTTCTTCTTCTTCTTCTTCTTCTTTTCTTCTTCCTTTTCTTCTTCTTCTTCTTCTTCTTCTTCTTCTTCTTCTTCTTTTCTTCTTCTTCTTCTTTTTTTCTTCTTCCTTTTCTTCTTCTTCTTCTTCAAATTCTTCTTCTTCAAATTCTTCTTCTTCAAATTCTTCTTCTTCTTCAAATTATTCTTCTTCTTCTTCTTCTTCTTCTTCTTCTTCTTCTTCTTCTTTCTTCTTCTCTCTTCTTCTTCTTCTTTTTCTTCTTCTTCTTCTTCTGCTTCCTCTTCTGCTTCCTCTTCTGCTTCCTCTTCTCCTTCATCTTCTTCTTCGCTTTTTTTTTTTAAAATTCTGTCCTTTGCTTTTATTTCTCCTCTTCCACCATTCCCTTCTTCCACCTCATTCTTCTCCTGACCTTCGTTGTCTATTTCCATCTGCTTTTTCTTCTCGGTCTCCCAACTCCTCCTGAGCCTTTGCCATTGCTGTCTTTTTCGTTGTTGAAGTTCTCTCTTTACACTAAAACGTGTGTCTGCGTCTGCGCATGTTCGTTTCACTGTGTTTCACTGTTGGTATGTTGTGAGCTAGTTTTTGTAACGTAGGAAACGAATGGAGTTTTTGTAACATATGAAATGAATGGAGTTTTTGTAACGTAGGAAATGAATGGAGTTTTCGTAACATAGGAAACGAATGGACGTCCGCATTCCCCAGATCCAGACAACACAGTATGGGAGCTCTCTGCCAAAATCATGTGCTGATTCTATACGGTTTTCACCCAAACGGCTCTGTTGAAGTGACCTTTTACTCTCAACTGTCCACTTGCTGTTTTGCTCCTATGGCCTTTATCTGTAGTGTCCAGTACACGTTCAGCTCAAATGGCGTTGTTTGTAGCCCCGCCGACCGCTAAGGGCTATATCAGGATTGGCACTTTGCCACTAAAATCATAGATTAAAAACTATCACTTTAAAAAAGTACGTGCCAATATTTCACAAATAAAAGAAGTTCAGATCCGATAAAAGAAAAACCAGCTGAAAGAGATTTGTTCTAAGTAAAAATCGTGTCCAGTAAAAAAAAAAAAAAAAAAAAAGGTTATATCTCTCAAGAAATCCAACATGTTTTCCGGAGGAACATCACGGAATAAGGACTTCCGTGAGCTTGCTGTTTAAAACGTTTTTGTGGTGTCATGCCATTCTTCGCCTCTACTCGCTGAATCGCATGAATGTTGTTTCTCTCCTCTTTGAGTTTTCCTGTTTTGTGCAGCGTAGAAAACAGAAGACGTTTATGTGGTTTATTCCGTGAGCTTGCTGTTTAAAACGTTTTGTGTGGTGTCATGCCATTCTTCGCCTCTACTCGCTGAATCGCACGAATGTTGTTTCTCTCCTCTTTGAGTTTTCCTGTTTTGTGCAGTGCGTAGAAAACAGAAGACGGTTATGTGGTTTTTGTTAGTTTGTTTTTGTATGGCTGGTTGTTGGTAGATTTTTTTTGGGGGGTGGGGCGTGGGGGAGGTTCTTGTTTTGGGTGTTTTCTTTGCTTCCTCATCTCGTTGTGATCTTCTTTTTGTTCTTATTTTATTCCCATTGTGGCCATATTCTTCATATTCTTCTTTTCGGGTTTTTGTTTTGTTTTGCTTTTGTTGGGTTTTTTTTTTGTTTGCTTGTTTGTTTGTTTTCTCCTTCTTCTTCTTCTTCTTCTCCTTCTTCTTCTTCTTCTTCCCCCTCCTCCTCCTCCTCCTCCTCCTTCTCGTCTTCTTCTTCTTCAGCTTCTCTATCGTTCTTTTTTTCTTTTTTATCTTTTTCTTCTTGGTCTTGGTCTGTGTTCTTTCTTCTTCTTTGTCTAAAACTTCTTGTTCTTCTTGTTCTCTTTATCGTTGTTGTTGTTTTTGTTGTTGTTGTTGTTGTTGTTTTTGGGTTTGTTTGTTTTGTTGTTGTTGTTTTTGGGTTTGTTTGTTTTTTTGTTGTTGTTGTTTTTTGTGTGTGTTATTCTTCCACTTTTTCTGTTTCTTCCTCACTTTCTCATTTCTGGTTGTTGTTGTTGAAGTTCAAGGTGTTTTATTTCTTGTATGTGGTGTTGTTATTGTTATGCTTACATCCTTATCCATCTCTGTCTCTGTCAGTGCCACATTTTCTGTAGGAGATACAGGATTCAACTCGTCCGCCTTCATTTTGTTTTCTATCTTCCGTTTTCTTTTTATTAGAAAATGAGGTGAGGGAAGGTTTCTGTCTGTCTGTCTACCCACATGCCAGTCTTCTGTCTGTCTGTCTGTCTGTCTACCAACATGCCAGTCTGTCTGTCTGTCTGTCTACCCACATGCCAGTCTGTCTGTCTGTCTGTCTGTCCTACCCACATGCCAGTCTGTCTGTGACTACATCTATGTATCTTTCAGCCATCGAAGGTCCGTTGTCGGACGTGGGCCTTCCCCAGCTGCTTCCATTCACTTCGTTCCAGCGCTTTTCCTCCCAGTTCTTGTTCTTGTCAAATCCATCTAGGTCGTCTATTCATCTAGTTTTCTGTCTCCCTCTACTCTGTTGCGAGTACCGTCTCTTGGTATTCAGAATTGTCAAATCCATCTAGATCGTCCATTCATCTAGTTTTCTGTCTTCCTCTATTGCGAGTGCCGTCTCTTGGTATCCAGAACGTGGTTTTTCTGTAACTGAAACATGTTAACGAGCTTTTTTCATCTTTTTATGGGTGATCTTTACCAATTTTGGTCACAAAGCATTGATTTGGAACATAAAGCTTCAAGACCAGAAGTCAGGGACCCCCCCCCCCCCCTTCCCAAAATTTGCCTGAAATGGGCTTTTGTTTATCAAATGTTTGAAAAGTATTTTCTTAAAAACTTTTGATCTCTAAAATCTGTTTTCACTGTTGTTCCAGTCTGCTCATGTCCTCGATGCATGTCAAGTTATATTTCAACCGAAGATTCTTCAAGATCACAGTGGCAAGTACGAACCGTGTAAATTTTTGTTATGAAAAGAAAGATCATTAGAATGGTTAGTCTGGGTGTCCTTCTTTTGCTTTGTCTTTGATGAGAGGTTATGTTTTTTGTATTGTTGGAATTTGTTCATTACTAAGCTGTATCTCCCCTATCCCCTCCCCTATTCCCTCCTCTCTCTCTCTGTGTCCTCTCTGTCTCTTCTGTCTCTCTCTGTCTCTCTCTCTGTCTGTCTCTCTCTCTCTGTCTCTCTCTCTCTCTCTCTGTGTTCTCTCTCTCTCTCTCTGTCTCTCTCTGTCTCTCTCTCTGTCTCTCTCTCTGTCTGTCTCTCTATCTCTCTCTCTCTCTCTCTCTCTCTCTCTCTCTCTCTCTCTCTCTCTCTCTCTCTCTCTCTCCATTTTGGATCCGTGGTTCATTTTAGTGGATGGTCACGAATGTATACTGCTGAATCGGAATGATTAAACTGAAAATAAGAGAGACGAGAGGGAGGGGGCTTGCAGTACACCGACTTGTTGGTTCTTAACAAAGATCCTAAGTAATCTTCTCTCCACACCCATATGTGTCTGCGTACTTGTGTGGTTACATGTATGTGTGTGTGAGTGCGCGCGCGCCGCGCGTGCGGGTGTGTGTGTGGTGTGTGGTGTGGTTGTGTGTGTGTGTGTGTGTGTGTTGTGTGTGTGTGTGTGATACACACTCGATCTTATGGATGTATAACACACAAAAAAGAATTAAAACAGCCTAGTCAGTTCAAATTCATTTGAAAGTTTATTCGCGTGTGGCTCGCTTCCATGGTCACAATTAACGGAAAGGGCGAAAGAAACCAATAAATTCGCAGGGGAAGTAATTCTACTTTTCTCTGTATAATTCACTCCCTTATGTGTACAACTGCTACTGTAAAGTGCTTTGGGCTTCGGTTTCAGTTTTTGCCTTTTCTCAAGAAACGTTGTTTCCGCACTCGGAATAAATTCTGTATGCGCCATCGCCGCAGATGCCATGCAGTGGAAAAAGATTCAAAATGATCATGGCCTTAAAACCTTCAGAAAGTGCTGTATAAATGTCCACAGTATGCTTGTTGTTGTTGTTGTTGTTGTTTTATTATTAAAATTATTATTATTATTATTACTATTATCATCATCATCATCATTATTATTGTTATTATTAATATTATTATTCGTCCTGGGTGGGGAAGGGGGGAAGTCAGTCACTGTCAGAAAAAGGGAAATTGTCTTTACCATCTTGGGTAAAATTTTGTTTAGATATGGTTTTATTCTTATTATTGTTATTATTACTGTTGTTGTTGTTGTTATTGTTATTATTCGTCCTGCGTGGAAGGGGGGATGTCAGTCACTGTCAGGAAAAAGGGAAATTGTGTGTCTTTATCATCTTGGGTAAAATTTGGTTTAACTATGGTTTTATTCATGTTATTATCAATTATTATTATTATTATTATCATTATTATTATTGTTATTTTATTATTGTTATTATTGTCATCATTATCAAATTATATTATAGATTATTATCATTATTGTTATTTGACCTGCGTGGGGAAGGGGGGATGTCAGTCACTGTCAGAAAAAGGGAAATTGTGTGTCTTTACCATCTAAGTTCAAGTTTGGTTTATTTGTCTGCTTGTCAGTTTGTTTATCGTGTGTGCTGGAAGAAAACACAGGAGAGTGGGCGAAACACCAGCTGTGCGATCCTGGAGGTTCCATCCGTCAATACTCATTAACCGTCGAGGGAAAAACTCGGACATGAACTGTGTTCTTTCTCACATCTATTTGTTTTTCTCTGAAAGTTGTCTCCTGCTCCTGTTTCCGTTTCTCATTTGAAAAAGTTGAACTGGAGGTGCTCGTAACTGACAAGAGAGAGACAGACATACAGAGAGAGAGAGTGTGTGTGTGTGTGTGTGTGTGTGTGTGTGTGTGTGTGTGTGTGTGTGTGTGCGTGTGTGTGTGTGTGTTGTGTGTTTGTCGGTGTGTGTGTGTGTGTGTGAATGGGTATTGTTGACCAAGATGTATCAGCGAAGATTTAAGTTCTAGCGGCCGAAAAAGTGAGAGAAAAAAAACGTTTTGGTAACGACATGTACGATGTGTTTACCAAATTTCGACGTAAGGTGATCAGACATTTCATCCTTAAAAACAATGAATGGCTTTTGCTAATTTTTGAAAATTTTGATTGGAACTGGTTACCCACACCCTTTATTTACTGAAAAATAAAAAGAAAATGAGAAAGATGTCCTAAGAGATCACAAAGGTGGCAGAAAAATGAAAAAGGTATCCTAAGGGATCATAAAGGTAGAAAGAAAGGGAAGAGGTGTACTAAAAGATCACAAAGTAAAGAAATGAAAAGTGTCTAAGATCAAAGGTAGAAGAATATGAAAAAGATGTCCTAAAGATCACAAGTAGAAGAAAATAAAAAGATGTCCAAAAGATCACAAAGGTAACAGAAAATGAAAAAGATGTCCTAAAAGATCACAAAGGTAAAGAAAATGAAAAAGATGTCCTAAAAGTCAAAAGGTAACAAAATAAAGAAAAAATGTCCTCAAAGATCACAAAGGTAACAGAAAATGAAAAGAAATGTCCTAAAAGATCACAAAGGTAAAGAAAATGAAAAAGGTGTCTAAAAGTCACAAGTAGAAAATGAAAAGATGTCCTAAAAGATCACAAAGGTAACAAAATGAAAAAAATGTCCTAAAGATCACAAAGGTAGAAGAAAATAAAAAGGTGTCCTAAAAGATCACAAAGGTACAGAAGAAAATAAAAAAGATGTCCTCAAAGATCACAAAGGTAACAGAAAATGAAAAAGATGTCCTCAAAGATCACAAAGGTAGAAGAAAATGAAAAAGTGTCCTAAAGATCACAAAGGTAGAAAAAATGAAAAAGATGTCCTCAAAGATCACAAAGGTACAGAAATGAAAAAGATGTCCTAAAAGATCACAAAGGTAGAGAAAATAAAAAGATGTCCTAAAGATCACAAAGGTAAAAAATGAAAAAGTGTCCTAAAGATCACAAAGGTAGAAAAAATGAAAGTGTCTAAAGATCACAAAGTAGAAGAAAATGAAAATGTCCTAAAGATCACAAAGTAGAAAAATAAAAAGATTCCTAAAGATCACAAAGGTAGAAGAAAATAAAAAAGATGTCCTAAAGATCACAAAGGTAAAGAAAATGAAAAAGATGTCCAAAGATCACAAAGGTAACAGAAAATGAAAAAGTGTCCTAAAGATCACAAAGGTAACAGAAAATGAAAAAGATGTCCTCAAAGATCACAAAGGTAGAAGCCCTATAGAAACCCGTACAGACGTTTTAGCTAAAAAAAAAAAAACTTTACTGTTCAGTAGTTAACGTTAGGGCCTATGTGCCAGCAAGGTCCCGAGTCACCAGGCTGTAACAGATCTCACGCCCTCCTACAAAATACACTATCCTCCTCCCCTCTCCAACCTTCATAAGATCTGTACTACCTGTAGCGAAACAAGTAACAAAATCTAGAGCAACCTGACCCAATATGAGCTCCCAGTTATCGCACAGACATAACCAGGGAAACCATCAGCCATTGTTCATGCCACTGGAGCGATGATAGTCAGGTGGGCGAGACCTCAGACCTCCAATCGGAGGGTTTGGATTCGATCCTGGTTGGGTATCTCTCGCCTGGTGGGTAAGGGATGGAGATTGTTCCGATCTTTCAGGTCGGTTTGTGTGTGTAGACCTGTCAGTGCGTAAACCCCTTTTCGTGTCTCTGTGCATGTAGAACAACAAGTACGCATGTTAAAGATTCTGTAAATCACGTAAGTGTCTGGTGGCTTATCGTGGAATCATGAAATAAATACCCAGCATGCACGCCCACCGGAAGACGGAGTATACAGACTGAGCAGCAACACACCGCCTGCGCAGTATGTGCAAAAGAACGTGCGAGCATACGCCCGAAAAATTTCGGAATGCTAATAAACTGCAGTAGAAGTTTTGTTTTAACCCTTTGACTCCCGCCCCGTGCCCACCAGCATCCTGCATTGTCAACCATGATAGCAAAGCAAAAAGTTAACTCTTTGACTCCCTCACCCTGTCCACCAGCTTCCTGCATTGTCAACCGTGATAGCTAAGCAAAAAGTTAACTCTTTGACTCCCTCACCCTGTCCACCAGCTTCCTGCATTGTCAACCATGATAGCTAAGCAAAAAGTTAACTCTTTGACTCCCTCACCCTATCCACCAGCTTCCTGCAGGAAGCTGGTGGGCAGTTGATGGATAGGGTGCGGAAGTCAAAAGGTTAAAACAAAAAAGTAAATCATGTGGGCCACGTCGAGGTCGGGCCGACGGCCTCCCATGTTTTCGTAGCACAAACTGGACTAATGAGATTCCTGTTTCTTTGCGCTCAGCCACTAAGGTATGTGTGACAACCCTTACTTTCGCGCGGCAAATTTTAATGATCGTCTCTTCCCCCTGTAAAACATATCGTACAGAGGCATCCGCACAAAACTTTGCCGTCAGATTATGTTTTTCTTCCTCCCTTCATTCTGCCGTAAGGGTGTTCTTTCTGTCAGCACCAAAGCCAAGTCATCACTATCCTTCATTCAGTGTCTTTTTATTTCTTTTTCCTTTTTTTTTGGGGGGGGAAGGGTGGTCGTGGGTGGGTGGGTGGGAGATGGGGATGGAGGATTGCAAAAGTGAGAAGGTGGCGCAGCTCCTTACATTTTGTTCTTTTATTCTTCAGGAAAATGTCTTCCAGGCGTCTCTAACAAGAATTGACGAATAATGAAGTTTGCGGTGTGGTTTTCATTTGTTTAACCCTCTACTTTTTCTCTTCCTCCTCTTCCTCTTCTTCTTCCTCTTCTTCTTCTTCTTCTTCCTTCTCCTCCTCCTCTTCTTCTTCTTCTTCTTCCTTTCCTATGTTTATTTCTTCTTCGTCGTCATCGTTGTCGTCTTAGTCCTTCTTCTCCCCCCCCCCCCCCCCCCCCCGTTCTTTCTTTCTTCTTCTTCTTCTTTTTTTTCTTCTTCTTCTTCTCCTCCTCCTCTTCGTCCTTCTTCTCCTCTTTCTTCTTTGCTCCTTCTTCTACTTCTTCTTTTTCTCTTCTTTCTCCTCCTCCTTCTTCTCCTCTCCTTCTTCTCATTTTCTGTTTTCTTTATCTTCCTATTCCTCTACTTTTGCTTTTTCCTTCTTCCTTCTCCTCTCTTTATGTTCTTTGTCCTCTCTTTATCTTCTCTTTCTCCTTGTTTTTTATTCTGTGTTTATCCATTATCACCATCATTATCATTATTTATACTATCATTATTATTATCTTCTTGTCCTCTTTTTCTTCTCCTTGTCCTTCTTCTCCTCTCCTTCTCCTTTTCTGCCTCTTTTTCCCTCTTAATCGTTTTCCTGTTTTCCGTCTTTCTTTTCTCTTTTATTTTCCTGTCATTCCTCCCAAAACAAATCAAATCAGGGTTGGACTCTTAAGGCTATGCTGCTTTCTACAGTTTTTGTCCGGAATTTCACTTGAGTTGTTCCGCTTGTAGCTTCGTTCAGCCGGAGGGTATTCCGTGCTGTGTCAAGGAGATTTCATACAGCTTGTTTCGCAAAGTTTGGAATATACATTAAATCCTCTTTCTGTCTTGGGATATTCTTGAGGGGTTTTCTGCAGTCTTCAGGTATTGTCGATTGTAAAAAGAGGGTTATAAGGGTTATCAACGAGACGTTGCTTCATTTTCCCCCCAGTTATTTTGTTCATGTGTCGAAAGAGTAAAGTCTGCAAAATTGACTTTAATGTTTGAAGTATTCCAAAATACTAGAGTTAATTTCTGTGTACATGTTTTCAGATCGTCGAAAGGATGTCGCTGTCTGCAAGCTTTCATGTGGTTTTTGATGTGACGCGTCGTTTTTGTTGATTATTAGTTCAGCTTGTTGTACTGTGATGGTGGAAACAGTGATGGCAGTGGTATTCAAACTTTTGATTTTAGTTTTATATATGAAAAACAAACACATATATTACATTATTGTCATAAATAAGCATGAGCAATTGTGTTCACAAAATGACAGTATAATAAAACAGAAATCTCGGGCAAACATAAACATAATTCCAGATTTCTAAATGTAGATTTTTATTTAAATACGTGAACATTATGAATATTGTTCATAATTTCATGGTTTTGTGAGGGAGTTTCAAACGTAGTCGAAGGCAAAAATATACAATAAAGCACCCTTTGTTTACATTAGAAAGATGCGCTCGTTGTTGTTGTATTGCTGTGTTTAGCAAATTCACAGTTTTGTTTTTCTTTTACGGTCCTTTAACTTTCTCTCCTTCACAGCTGAAACTAAAGTGGCATATTAAAAGCGTGTGAGCACTGGAAAACCATCACTTGCAAGAAGAAATTCCGAATATCCATCACGTATGAATGATGGAATCGTCAAGCCGTCTTTACAGTGGTTTTCTTTGCTGCACCGTTATAGTGGAGTAGGTTTCGTGAACACGCTGGCATCGTCTGTGAGCGTGATTAGCCCAAGTTGCCTGTCATGTTCAGCTGTTTGGCCAAGTCGTGTCCCTTGTTTCACAAGTTTCTTTTGTGTTTGGACTGTTTCTGTTGTCAGCATTCTTGACAAACGTTCGTTTCTGTTGTTTTTGTTGTTGCTGTTGTTATAATTTGTGAGGGTTGTGGTGGTGGTGTGTGGTGGTGGTGGTGGTGGTATTCCTGATGTTGTCATAATTGGTGATGACCGTAGTTGTAGTAGTCTTGCTGCTGTTGTTGTCGTAGACCTTGTATTATTCGAGTTGTTTTTGTTGCTGCTGTTGTTGTCGTAGACCTTGTATTATTCGAGTTGTTTTTGTTGCTGCTGTTGTTTGTCGTAGACCTTTATAATTCTAGTGTTTTTGTTGCTGCTGTTGTTGTCGTAGACCTTGTATTTGATGTTTTCGTGTCGTTTCTTGAGTTGCGTTCTCCTGTTGTTGTCGTAGACCTGTATTATTCGAGTGTTTTTGTTGCTGCTGTTGTTGTCGTAGACCTTGTATTATTCGAGTTGTTTTTGTTGCTGCTGTTGTTGTCGTAGACCTTGTATTATTCGAGTTGTTTTTGTTGCTGCTGTTGTTGTCGTAGACCTTGTATTATTCGAGTTGTTTTTGTTGCTGCTGTTGTTGTCGTAGACCTTGTATTATTCGAGTTGTTTTTGTTGCTGCTGTTGTTGTCGTAGACCTTGTATTATTCGAGTTGTTTTTGTTGCTGCTGTTGTTGTCGTAGACCTTGTATTATTCGAGTTGTTTTTGTTGCTGCTGTTGTTGTCGTAGACCTTGTATTATTCGAGTTGTTTTTGTTGCTGCTGTTGTTGTCGTAGACCTTGTATTATTCGAGTTGTTTTTGTTGCTGCTGTTGTTGTCGTAGACCTTGTATTATTCGAGTTGTTTTTGTTGCTGCTGTTGTTTTCCCCGCCTGTCTCCCGTTTTAAAAAAAATAGATTCCTAGTGTTTGTGTCTGTCTCTCTGTCTGCCTGTTTGTGTGGCTCTCTGTCAATATGTTTGTCAATGGCTTGTTTGTCTGCCTGTCCGTCTGTCTATAAACAAAACGTCCCGGCAAGATTTTCCGGTTATGGACGGATATTCATCCAACCCTGGTTACAGAATTTGTTGAAGCAGAGAGTAGGCCAGGTTGACATAGGAACGGATGGTTTCTCGCTTTGTTTCAGAATGAATTGTGACCCAATGTGTGAACTTACCCTGGACACAAGAGGCGGTGGTGAGTGATTATGTTTCAGGTGTCATGGATCAGGTGTCGGATGGCTGTCAGTAGACTACATTAGAGGCCTGGTTAGCCTGTACTAAGTAAAGCTTTCATCTTGCAACTACCAGCATGAGTTGGACCTTGGCTCGGGAGTGTCTGTGTGTCTGTGTCTGTGTCTGTCTCCAGTCCACCCAGCTGTAAATGGATACCTAACCCTCTTCGTGGTTGGAGAAAGTAAAGTAGTGGAGATTTGTGGGACGGGCCGTAATACAGCTAGCACCGAGAATAGTTGAGTTCTCCAACACCTTACTCTCCTACAACCCCAGGATTATGAGACAACATGTGCCTACATTTGATAGCATCATCGAAATAATGCGATCTAGGATTTGTCGTCTGCTTGTTGGTGGATATTTTATTCCGTTTAGGTTATATGTTAAAATCCAAGCGGCTCGATTCCTTTAACAATTTAAACTTAAAATCTCCTTCTGTTATAAAAAAAAAATCCCATTTCACAAACGAAACCTGACTTTGCCCGATAGAGAAGAGTGTTCGAATTATTTGATTGCTTGCAATCTCACGTTGCTCTTTAAATTATTTCCCTGATAAAATTTTTGATAAACTTCCTTTTTTTCTGTAAGAATTTTGGCTTTTTAAAATTGAAATTGTTATGTCCGAAAGAGACTGGCTAATAAAGTGTTTTTGGCCCCCTCCCTACCACCTCACATTTGTCGATTTATGTTTGTTTGGGATAAGACAAAAACTAATGTTTCTTAAGGTGTTTTTATATAGGTTACTTATATTGATTAGTCAACTTCCACTTGTGTATTTTGAACACCAAGGGCTCCTGTCTTTTTTTTTTGTCCTTAATTTAGGGTGTGTTTTTTTTTTTGTCCTTAATTTAGGGTGTTTTTTTTTTTTTCCTTAATTTAGGGTGTGTTTTTTTTTTTGTCCTTAATTTAGGGTGTGTTTTTTTTTTTATGTTAATTTTGCATTTTAATAATTGGGTGTGTCGTGTTGCCAAAAGAAAGAAAAATCTTTCATAGTAATCATCTGACAACTTGGTCGGTTAAAAAGAATGAAAAACTGACATAGATATCATAGACCATCTTGGAGCTTCAAACAATGATTATGAATACAATACAATGAGACAATACATACACGATGTAACATGTGGACATGAAAGGATGATTTATGTCCATCAAGGGCAACATAACTGAATGTTTACATAAGGTGTTAGTGGAGTCAATGCAAGCAAATTAAATTTTGAGTGAAGGAGGGAGTAGGATGAAGGCAAGAACAAACGAATAGAAGAAGGAGCGGAGTATATGACCGTCTTGTTTTTTCTTTTTTTCAAACTGATCTGTTCTCTCTGTATTTTGAATGTATCTGTGTCTGTCTGTCTGCCTGTCTGTCGCTTTTTGTGTGTGTGTTGTGCTCTGTGTGTCAAATTGTGTGTTGTGTGTATTTGTTTGTTTGCATGCACCTGCATTTCTGAATTTATCCAGCACACGCGTATGTCTGTGTGTGCGCACTGGCCTACATAGCGTAGATATGTGTGCATTGTTCTGTTTTTCATTACACGCGTGTGTCTGAGTGCGCACTGGCCTACATAGCGTATTTACATCTATGCATTATTCTGCTTTTCATGTAAAGTCTGTTGAAACAAGTTGATACACCTGACCGACCTGTATGCATTTCTATGCCGACCTTGCACGCTGCAATGATTGTGCTTTTATATGATACGTGTGTTGTGTTGCAGACGGGTATATATGTTCCGGAGGGTCTCCGAACAGATCTGCCAGTGCTGTCACGAGGAGTCGCCCGGGCCGACCTCGGGAACAGACTACACAAGCATGACAGAGACCCAAGACCTACGACTTACTGGCGGCGCCGATTTGCGAAGGGACCTTCAAGACGGCGGCCCGCGCATCCCATACGTCAAACAGCGCATCAGTGAAGCCGACAGGGCCCTGCTGTCCATGCACGTGCGCACAAAGTCCGAGGAGGTGTGATGCTGGACGTGGGGTAAGAAGTTGGGGGTCAAGGTGTCACGTTTGTTATAGGCAACGTAGGCCTTTGTGTCATGACGTGAAGTCTATTTGTGGAAGGAAAAATACAAACGTGAGGTTTACCTGCGAGATGAACCAAGCAGACGTTGAGTCAGTTTGTAAGACAAAGCATGTGGAGGCTGTTTATGAGACAAACGATACAAACGTGAAGGGTCCGGAGACGGAGTATGAAGAGGATGAGTCTGTTCGCTGGGCAAAGCATGCAGATGTGGAGGCACTTTGTGAGACAAAGCATACGGACGTTGAGGAAGTGCGTGGTACAAAGCATATAGACGTGGAAGCACCTTATGACATGAAGCATATAGACACCAAGGCTTTCTGTGAGACGAACTTTATAGAAATGGGGGGTCCTTGTGAGACGAAGCTTGTAGATATGGAGTCTCCTTGCGGGACAAAGCAAATAAATACTTCTTGCGGGACAGAGCATATAAATGTTAAGGTTCTTTGTGAGACAGAGCATTTAGACCTGAACGTTCCATGTGGCACAGAGCTTTCTGACCTGAAAGCGTCTTGCAAGGCAAATCATGTAGACACAGACGTTGATTTGTGAGACGAACCGTGTAGATCTGCTCTTGGAAGCTGTTTGTGTGATGAATCCTGTAGAGTGGTTGTCTGCCCGTGGAACAGATGTTACCGGTGTGAAAGGTTTCTGTGGGACGAAGCATCAAGATGTGAAGACTGTGGATAAAACGAGACCTGTAGAAACGGTGAGTGTTTGTGGAATGAAACACAGTTGACCTTATTTTCACGCACAGACATCATCACGTTGAACCGTGTGTGAGACACATTTATGACAAAGTGCCTGTAACGATAGTTTCAAGTGGGAAAGATGTGAACATACAACGTTGTCATGTGAAGGTTTGTGCAGTAATATTTAAAGAAAAAGAAAAGAAAAAAATTACGTGGCGCGAAGAGTTGTGAAACATGATTGCAAATGTTAAGTTGTAAAACAGTGCACAGCATAGATATTTGCGGAGCCAAATTTCCAGGCTGTGTGATAAGAAAACTTGATGTGCAGTGGTGATCGGAATAGCACAAGAATGTGTTAAAGAACAATGACATGAGCCCAGAATGTCTTTTTTATTCTTGTCACAGCTGGCTAAGGTGTTATGATGTACCGGGATTTGTTTTGTGATGTGCAGCTTAGACCTCTGTTTTCATCGCTTGAGGTTTATGACGAGATTCCCACCACCCCTAGTTGATGGGGCCAAAGTCCTATCTTGTCCACTGAAGTTGGTTTGGTGGCGGCTACATCAGGTCCCTGTCCTAGGCAGACCTCTCTGGCGTGTTGGAGTTGCACGATGCATTAAAATTCTTCTAGCACAGCTCTGGGGTTGTCAGGACATGCATGTCTACCCTGCCACACCACAGGGGGCAAACGGATTGGACTGGGCTTGGCCAGTTCGTCCTTCCATCCCCATACCCTCCCAGAGGTCAGGGGTGAGAATCATGGAAAACCATACGGGAGTTGCGGCGCATCATGACATTATGTAATATCACGTGTGTGGTTTGATATGTGGATGCATTGAAGAAGGCGTAATGATTTACAAAGATACATATAAAATTGGCGTTGTGATCATCAGTTCTCGTGTTCTGAAGAAACGTAGTATTAGTGATATGCATGGAACAAGATGACAATTTAAGATACCACAAATCTTATGATTGAAATATAGCAAGTGTGTTCATCATCAGGATGTCAAGCGAGTGAAACATTGCATAAATACAACAAACAGGAATATCTTCACTTTTTTGGATGTGATGGGTTTGTGGCCATTTATGCAGCATCTGGGTACCCTCTTCAAAGGATTTTTTTTTATCAATGAAATCTGGGAAATTTTTACTTCATGCAAACAACAAATGTATTTGGGAGAGGATGATTATTATCAACTGACCAATGGCTGATTATGTACCAGTGTACATGGCATTACCAGCACATCTAAGATTTGCACACGACTATCAAAACGTTTTTAACTGTAGTGAGGTGGACCCGCTCGTCCTCTCTCATAATCAAAACATATCTAAATGTAAGAAGTAATTTCTGCTAGTCATATTTATTATCACAACTGTAGTCTGTTTTCTTTCAAAGCGAAAGAGACATGGTTGTGAATTTCATGTTTATAAGTGAGAGGCGAGTTTTTCACATTCTTTTGAGTCTGTGGTGAACGAACTGAGCCAAGATCTGTCCAAGTTTACCATCTTTACCACGTTTACCATCTTTACCACGTTTACCATCTTTACCACGTTTACCACAGCAGTCTTGCTGGCTCAGAAAAGAGGCTTTGGAGGCCAGATGTGTGAGGAAGGTGCTTCATATGTCCTAGCTGGAGCATCAGTGTGTACGGAACAAGGTCAGCACCTTGATGGGCCCATAGTGATCGTTTCTGGTGAACAGTGAAACAGTGCAGACTGACGAGGTTTTGTCACGTCACCCGCCATGACACCCTGTCAAATACCATCCATTGGAAATATGCCGTGTAAGAAGTCGACAAAAGAAGAATTGAGTGACAAATAGCAGAAACTTGGTCATTCTCAGCGTGCCTGAACATCTTGTTGCTGCCCCTAAGAGGTAGAAACGGAGACTTGTCTGCAGCTGTGTTCAGCGAATTCGCCACCACGTCCCAATCCAGCTCAGCCATTAATTAATAAGAGTGACTAACTAGAGTGACTGCTGTTTACCAACTGCTTTCTCGCATTATGCTTCGGACGTTCGTGGAACAAACGCGCTGTAAATGGTGATCGTAAATTATCCCTGACGTCGTCTGGTTCTGTAAATTATCCCTGACGTCGTCTGGTTCTGTAAATTATCCCTGACGTCGTCTGGTTTCTTAGACGGATTGGCTGCACTAGGTCACACGTAATAGTCATAATCTGAGAAAGCTTTCTGTTATACAACGTGACTCATAAATCTGAATGCAACGGAGCATCAATGAGATATTGCTCATTGCACGCACATCTTGATATGGAGCCTTATGACACTACAATATTGCTGCAACCGGCCCGTTCAGTCTTTGCCTACGGAAAGCAGCGACAGGCTTAGCTAGGTTACCATTTTTGTGTGCTGTGCATGCCAGCTATGATGAACTGTTGTTGTGCTGAAGATAACCTTTAAACTATAAGGATTTAGACACGTTGAGTACGTCCACCTCTTGTTTTACAGATTTGTAGAGTGGTCAACGTATTTCTTTCTTAAAAAGTGTATTTGCATTTGTTTTGCAACGTGGGTTTTGTCTGTGTGATGTGTTTGTAGTTTGTAGACTTAAGGATTGTATCAGTTTCAGGATAAAATGTCACTGCATGTCCTTCAAAGGCTATGCTGCTGTTCTTTAACTGTACCCAGACGACATGCTGCTTTCTTACTAAATAAGCAAAACACAACAGAACAAACACAGAAGGAGATGACACACAGAAAAAAGAAAGAGAGAGTAAACAAAGAAGGAGTGAGACACGTAGAGAAAAGAACACACAGAGAGAGAATAAACAAAGAAGGAGAGAGATACAAAAAGAAAAAGAACGCAGAGAAAGAGAGAATGAAAAGAGAGGGCAGGAGACACAAAAATGAAAAGAACAAAGAGAGAAAGAGAGAAGAATACACAAAGAGGAAAAGAGCAGGAAAAATGACAGAATAAAAGACAATGGCACTGTCTCTGCATGGTAAACATTTATCATCATCATCATCAGGTGCCTTGCCGCATGGCGTTGGCGATCATGGACTTCCATCTGTCTCTATCTCTTGTTGCCTCAAGCATCTCTTCCACCCTCCTTGTCTTCAGCCACTCTGCAAGCCCGTCTAGTATCTTCTCCCTGGGTCTACCTAGCGGTCTCTTTCCCTCCAGCTTTCCCGTTGTGACCAGGTGCTCCAAAGGGAGTTGCATTCTAGTGGTATCACTCTTTTCAAAGTCACAACCGTGCAACAAATGTCTACAGACGCCGGAAGAGAAAGGATATGTCATTATGGCTTGACCATCGTATTGCTTTTATAGTGTACACGTGTGTGGGTGAGAGGTGGGAAATTTGTTTTAGCTAACTAATTATTCGTTTGTCCATTTACCTTCTTGCTGTTGTTTCTTTTCTGTTCTTTAATGCTTATATTGTGTTCTATGTTTCCCACACCCTTTATTTTTTCAGTGGTTTACCTTGTATTCCGTGTCTCCCAAGTAGTTAAGTTAAACAGAATGTGCCTGAAATGCAGATGTCTGTAATCCCGGGCCTGGTTGACACTAGCATGTATTACGTATGGCAGTGTAGAGCATAACCTATTTAGTGAGCTAGTCTACAGTCATAACGGATGACCATAACACCATGTGCACGCATTCTCACCTTTATTAGTCACAGACGGCAGCGGCAGACATGTGGGTAAATGCAGGACTTCTATTAGGAAGGTCCTAGCTTAGCTTAGATTCGTATGGATCCCACCGCCTGGTAGTGGATAAACCTAGAGATTTTTTGTCCCGATTTTCCAGATCAGCATGTGTGCGGATCTGCCAGTGCCTAAACTTCCTTCGTGTGTAGCGAGTGTGTAGTCTTGCAGAATGTGAAAAATATGCACGTTAAAGATCCTGTAAGTCATGTCAGTGTCCGGTAGCTGATGGGAGCATAAAAAACACACCTGCCATGTACCTCTACCAAGGATGCAGTTCTAGGTGTTTCGCTTGAAAGTCACATTGTAATGTACAGTGAGACCAAATGAGTTTGGAGAAAACCACTATGATAGAAAAGTTTATAACACATACAGCTTGTATTGAACGAAAAAAAAAACCTTATATCAGATTTTTTTTCCTTGATTCTATGGTCTAATGGGAGTTAGGAGTTTGAATAGCACATCAGCTTCTACTTAATAAAATCCTAGAAAGAATGAAATGTTGCTGTTGAAGCAGCCAGTTTGCGCGCGTGCGCGCGCGCGCGTTGTGGTGTGTGTGTGTTGTGTGTGTGTGTGTGTGTGTGTGTGTTTGAGTGTGTGTGTGTGTGTGTGTGTGTGTGTGTGTGACACAGAGAGAGAGAGGGAGGGGGAGACTGTTCATAACTACTAATACTACTGCTTATTGCTTGTTTAATTTTTTTTTTTTTTTTGAATGAACCTACCATTTTCCTCGTCTTCTTTACCGCTAATGCGTAAATTACTTTTGGCCGGAAATACAAATAAGTCCACACACACAAAATGTGTATTCACCAAAAGAAATTCAAGCAAAATAGTAAGTCTTCAACAACAACAAAAAAAACAATGAAATTGAAAAGACAAAAAACAAATATACTCGCCATAAAGAAGGAATAGATGCATCAACATGTCCACCACAACCACGAAAGACAGTTATACTTTATTGAAAATATGAATGAATCAGCAAAACGCAAAATTCGCGTCCATGTGAATTACTTACGGATCAGCGCAGAGAGTTTTGTTTGTTTGTTTTGTTTGTTTGTTTTGTTTGTGTTTTTTTGTTTGTTTTGTTTTGTTTGCTGTTGTTATTTGTTTGTTGTTGTTTTTTTGTTGTGTTTTGTTTGTTTTTGTTGCTGTTGTTGTTTTTTGTATCATACGCCCACGTTTGTTTCTGTCCTAAGGGGACTTGACTGCTGTTAGAGGGCCAAAAATATGAAGTTGTATTTCCATTGCCAAAAATGCACGCAGATGTTCGATGCACCTTCCCTTGAACACATTTAACAGCGTCTACAATGTAGAAAACTGTTTTTAGCCGAGACCTTTGCCGTTCCCCTTCTCCATTTTGATGTTGGCTGATCACAGTCAGAACTTTCATTGTTATCAGCTGACAAAAGAACAATTATTTCTTTTTTTTCTGCCTCGTTGAAAAGATATCCTGAAGCTATTGTGCGCCTTCTTGTCCCGATATTTAATCTTCTTGTTTGAAAAATAGCCGTTGAGTGAATTTTGATTGTGCGTATTCAGTTCAAATAAGGTTTACATCGGACTCAAGCAGTGAAACGTCCAGATTGCGTAAATAAGTAAATTGAAACATAGGAAATTTGGAGGGAAAGAGAACACCAGGTAGACCCAGGGTGAAAATATTGGAACGGACCTGCAGGGTGGCTGAGGACAGAGAAGATGGGAGATGTACTTGCAGCGACAAGGGATAGATTCGTATGGAGGGCCAAGATCTCCAACGCCGTGCGGCAGGGCACATGATGATGAGTAACTTGAACTACCCGAGTATTGTTCTGGGGAGGCTTACATCTCTGCTACCACGTATGGAGTAGGAAAGATTGGAGCATTCAAGCTTTGTGTGAAAACATGTTGAATCCTTGTTTGCTTTTGTCAACTGTACATAACTATTTGTTTTGAACGAAACACCAGATAATTATTGTTGATAATGTTTAGTCGGATCTAATTTTATGTCAGGTTTATGAATTTCTTGGGAGTTTTTAGTTTGTTTTGACTGAACAGTACTGTTTTAGTCACTAGAGCAACAGTTTCTTCCGTAACTTTTTTTCTCTTGCACATATTGTTTTTTGTTTTGTTTTCTCATTTGTATTGTTTAAAATTTTTTAGCAATAAGTGGCAGCCCTTTTTTAAAGTATGCGGGTGCATGTGTGGTGTGTGTGTGTCTGTGTCTGTGTCTGTGTGTGTGTCTGTGTGTGTGTGTGTGTGTGTGTGTGTGTGTGTGTGGTGTGTGTGTGTGTGTGTGTGTGTTCCTGTCTTACAGAAAAGGGTTAGTACGGTCATGAGGAAATAGCAAATGGTGTGTAATTTTTGTCGGCGGTAGATCTAGTGGGTACTGTGTATACCCAGAGTCAGTTGGTTATCTTGTTTTATCTTGACAGCTGCTCTTCTTGGCAATTCACTGTAGCGTTGTATTGGTTGTACATGTACTTTCCTTTTAACATGGTGATCCACTTTACTCTCATGCGAGAACGCACAGATACACACGTGAGAACATACTACATTGTACAAGGCCTACGAACAATTGATTCATGAATCATTTATCTTATTCTTATGATATGCGAATGCTTGTTTTTGCATTAACTTGTACACGAAAGATTGTAACGTTCATATTATCCCTAGGGCACGAGAATGCACATGTTTTAATTAACTTGAACAGAGCCTACGAAATGATGGATTATTGATGTTATTCTTATGGCATAGATATTCTTCAGTGAAAATGTCTGTCTGTGGGGTTTTTGTTATTTTCTTCATTTTTTTTTTTTTTTATAAGCAAGTTGCTTTTTTTCTCTGTGCCTGCACTTAACTAAGCTCCAGCCGGTGTTGAACTAATGCCGCCATGTAATTATGATGTATGACTTATTATGGCTAGTGTTGAATCATGTAATATCTACTATCGTTGAATCGTTTTGATTGTTGTTGTTGTTTTCAAGTATTGATTCATGGAATTATCGGCTGTGCTTAATCGTGGATTTTGACACTTTTGTCAATTCATTGTATTATTATTATTATTATTTTCATTACAGTTATTATCACCATTATTATCATTGTCTTTATTATCGTCACACGTTGCTGATCATGTCTTACAGTAATGTTTATTTGTTTGTTTGTTTGTCAGTTTCGTCTGTTTTAAGCAAGGCAGATAAACTCCCTTTCTGATTTGTAGGGTTGAAGTCTGTGACCCTTTTCTTTTAATTAGTCATTAAAATAACCCGTTGCCAGTGTTTTTCCCCCCGTGACTGTCATGTCAGTTCATGCATTTGTAACTCTTTTGGAAACTACCATTAGGAAATAACTAGTGTTATCGAATGAATGAAGTTCTGCTGTTGTGAAATCATGAAGGAAATTATAAACTGTCGGTACATTATCAATTAGTCTGACAATCAATGGTTGTAGAATTGAATGGAATTGAACAGATTTGATTTGAAACAACAGTTAACCCTTTGACTCCCGCACCCTGTCCACCAGCCTTCTGCATTTCCAATCATGCTAGCAGAGCAAAAACTTAACCCTTTGATTCCCTCACCCTATTCAGCAGCTTCCTGCAGGAGGCTACAGGGTAGGTTGAGGAAGTCAGAGGGTTAAGTTTTTGCAATTAGTGGATAGGGTATAGGAGTCAAAGAGCTTATGTCGAATCAGTGAAATGCAGCAAACCCTATGGAAGGTGAACTCCTGTAACGACACAGGACGTTTTCCTGCAGTAACCTCCCTGTTGCGGGCAGACACCTGTCAAAAGCAGACCTAGTCATAATAGTGGCATTATTCCCTGTAGTGAACGGACAGTGAAGGTCGTGTGTTGTCTGAACAGTCAAAATGTGTGGTGTGGTGCACTATAAAAACGGTTGTTTGGATTCAAGTTTTAAGTCAGCACCCCCGCCTCAGATGATTTGGAAATAGTGGGAAGGGGATGGTGGATGATGAGGGGGTATTGTCATGATTATAAGACGATCTCAGCATTAACAGTATGTCGCTGAACGTGTTTACATCCCCGTTCAACTTTCGATGTTCATCTGACAAATCTGGTAGAGTTCCAAGCGCGAGATTTTGTGGGCGTAAACAGTCAAGTTCTGTGCGTGATTATTAGCGATGTCAGACTGCTGAATCGACTTTGCAGAGATTGTTTTCACCCATACCTTAACACTGAGCGTTCGTTGGATGATGCAAAGATGTGTTGCCCACATACCTATCGCATCTAGCATAGAATCCCACACTTATGAGATATGATGTAAGTAAGCTAAACGCAATTTTAGTGACCAAAAAAGAAAATGTTGCTCTTTAAAACATGGTTACACGTACTTACTATCTTTTTTGTTCGAATATACCGTAATAATATGCTAAAATAATACACGTACATTAGTATGCTTCAACGGTTATCAGTACTTTCAATACAAAACTAACGAAAGTTTTGACAAATTATAGCAGTCCGCCACGTAGGTTTTACTAAATCCATTAGTCATTATTACCTATATCACCTACACGTATGTATGCACCATTGTTTTTGTTGTTCACACTTACTTTGTCGTAGCGCTGTAGGTGATATAGGTAATAATGACTAATGAACTAACGAAAGCATTCATGTGATAACACCCATAAAGCATAAACGTCATTTCACTTTGAAATGAATATATTGGCAGATTATGTTAACTGTCTGTTGTGCTGGACAGTATGTTTGGGATCTGGGTTGCTTTCAAACTAGGATCTTTGTTGTAAGGTAAAATCTGTTACAAAGAGACACTTCTGGCGCGTCCTAAAATTGTCCACTTGTCACAGGTGATATTGTAGATATGATTGTCTAAATCTTGTTAAACTGTTAATCGTTGTATTGTGTTGTATTTGATGTTACTGTGCTGCATTGTCTTTATATCTAGTCACAGCGGAGCATTGGTGTGAACTTGGGTCTGCTTTCCCTGAAAATAGCACATTGCTAATAGGTACAGTGCCACATTTCCCCCTTCTTTATTATGCCTGTATTTGTGTTTGCCGTGTACAGCTTTTATACAGTTTTGCCAAGGACAACTCCTTCGTTGTCCAGTGGGGTTTTTTTGTTTTTTTTGTTTTGTTTTTTTGTTGTTGTTTTTTATTTTTGTTTGTTTGTTGTTGTTGTTGTTGTTTTGAGTGTTTCGGGTCTATTTTACCTGCACAGCACTTCGATTCATTGACACATCTGAAAGACGTACACGTATACTTTCACTCAAGGTCTGTATGAAGATAGTTTTTAAAAAATACCCCTGAAGTCGAACTTAAGACCTGTTCCTCCTTAGCCTGGCATTCAAGCTATATGTAGTGGAGTCCAGGAATGTAAAATAAGAGTCAAACTTAGGATTAATTGCAAAAGTTTTGATTTTGTGTCCAATAGTTTGAGTATTGACACTGAAACAACATATGAAAAAAGTAGGTTGAGAGCAATGTCGGAAGGGGGTCTAATTAACGAAATGACGTCATCACATCGGAACGAAGCACTAACATTTCTCATAGTAATCCGAATGTCATCATGTAGCACCTCGTTCGAAAGGTCTTGACGAGATACATTCACATTCATCAGGTAAATAAATATATTCAAGAAACTGTGACAAAAAATGACAAATGTAATGTCCTCGGTAATGTTTTTAGACGGCAGAGCTACAGCGCCTCCGATACTGTTCTTGGAAGCACTATTGTCCAGCATTATTCAGCGTGTGATTACCTTAATATGGAATGCGAATCTTTAGATAGAGTTCAATTGCCCATATCAAGCCATGCAACTACATAAATGTATCAGACGCCTCAAATCAGTCTTTGATGGACTGAAGAAACGGAGTGGGATTTGACCCAGGGCAGAAGTTTGGCGTGCAGTTACACTAGTGTTGCGGTGGATCACCTTTGTATGTTTTTGACCGAGTGTGACCACTCCTATGATTCCCATCCCATGGAATGTCCCTGAACCTTCCAATGTTCTCAAGTTGTGGTCCACATTATCAGCAACAAACTGCACAAAACTGTTAGGATCCACACCAACAAGAGCTGTGCCTTGACTATAGGCTGCGCATTGTTCAAAGCGTTGGACCTCATGATACGACGAACAGAATCCAAGTTTGTTTAACAGTTCTACCAAAGACCGGGATCCATGAAGATGATGTACTTGCACATCAAGTCCCAATTGCAGAGGTGGTATTAAGGTATTTGGTCTGATGGCATGCATGACCGCTTGACCAATGGAAGCAGTTTTCAGTTTACATTCCCTTTTTTTCTGCATCAGTCTTTGTAGAAACAAACGCAGTGAATCTGGCAAATAATTATTGTTTGCTTCAACATCACTGACCTCTTTTCTTGCTGGATAGACATCCTTGGGATAATTCAGATCTTTGATGTCGGACAACAAGAGTTTGGCAGCAGTTTCAATTATTCTCATTTTGTCAGCCAATAAATCTTGTTCTTTCTCTGTCTTCAGAAGCGGTCTAAGATTTTCTCCGCAGTCATCTGGAATGTGACAACACTTGCTTTCCCTTGTATGTTTGTGATAATGATGTCACTTCCAAGGGTTTTCAGTAGCTTTCTTTTCATGTGGTCTTTGGAGTAAGGTTCTTCATCTCCAAGATACTCGCGCGTTTTCAGGCACAGATCACCCACTGTTAACTGCTCATCGTCATTTTCCTGCAGGTAGGAAACTACTTTGGAAAATGCTGCAAGTCGAACTTCATCCTCTGGTCGCCCTTTTTTGTTGTCTGCCACTGCTATATTAGGCCGATAAGCTTGTGGAATATTTCGTCCAGTTCTAAAATTCACATTGCACTGTTGATGGTAAACAGCATCAGCAGCATGTAAATCCTGTGCATATTCAATCCGCCCCTTTACTATTTGGGCCCACTTGTCCCCCGGTCCTCGTTGCAAACATGCAAGTTCCAAAGTAGCTTGACAACTGGATGTGCGGATTTGGTACAAAGAGACATCACCTTTCTTTGTTTGGCCCTTTACAGATGTCCCACAGAGGATAGAGTCACTGGCGAAGTCAAATTTTGTTTGAGAAGAGCGAAGAGATGTCTTTGACTTTGATGACTGCACTTGTCGAGCTTTTAAATCGCGCTGAATTATAAATTCATTACAGAGCTCATGTCGACAGATTTTGTGCAGAATCTGGCCAGGATAAAAATCCAGGCTAGTCTCCTCTCTCTTTCGACTTGCTTTCCGAAGACCAGCAACACCTTTTTCTGTTTGGGTGACTGTTTCTTGACCGTTCCTCAGGGACTGCTTGCATAAAATGCAAACATCTGTGTCCAACTGGTCTGAAACAATTCGAAAAAAAAAAATCTTAATAACAGAGAAGAACAACGAGCAGTTAAGATGAAAGAAAGAAACAAACAAAAACAAAAAGCCGCCCATAAAACAAAAATTAAAAAGGCATTCAAAAGAAAAGATAACGAAAAAGGAATGAAAACACGCTATTATCTATACAAGACTGCTAATTTCAATAATATAAAAAGAGAGAAAGAGAGAATATGGGATATAACAGCAAAGCAAACGGCACAAACAATAATAATAGCAAATTAAATTTACATTTTATATTTTAAAAAAATTTAAAAAATAGCCTTTAGCGGGAATCGATCCCGCGCTCCCCCCCCCAAAAAAATTCAAGTTAGTAGCAGAGTGCACTACCTCTTCGCCAGCATGGTCTACTAACAACACTGCGTAAATAAAACTTTATAAGGTGAACTTACTAATAAAGACAAAACGAAGGAAATACAGAACTGTAATGATTAATACACGCTATTTGTAAAAGAAATGTACATAATAGTTTTCTTAGAATAATAGTAGTTTGACAGTATAGCTGAAAAACGCACCATGTGCCGGTCTGAGTCTAGCTCTCCGATCCGACACATCCCAGTTAGTCAACGATCGCGATAATAATCAGAAGGAGGAACAATTAAGAGATAGATGGTGGAAGTTCTTACAATTGTTTTTTTCAACATGATATAAGTTAGAGTACTCACCTGGTAAGCCGCTTTCACAAGTTGTAGGATCTTTTTCCTCGTGGTTTATGGTCGACGCCATTGTTTGTTGATACAGAAATCAACGCGCAGCCTCATCACCACGCTAAAAAATGCGAAAGCGCGAAAGCGAAAGATTCCGCTATAATAAACGTATTTTTAAACATCTCGCGAAACTTACTTTTCCCTACTTTTTACATATGTTGTAAGGAATAGTGTAAGCAAATAAATGCACTGATTTCAAATTCTTTTGCAATTAATCCTATGTTGAAACATTCCTGGACTCCACTAATGAGGCCAGAAATGCACTTGTCCTGTTTGGGTTGATGCTGTGTTGGAACCATGAAGGGATTCTTGTCATCAATTGTGCACATTCTGTCGTCTAATGAAACATTGCTGCTACTAATTTACAGACTTTATCCTCTTTTGCCCAGACAGTTTACCCTAGGTTATTATTATGAAAGTAAGCGTGGAGTACAGCCCTGTCGTACAGTTTCAATCCTAGGTGGAATTCATAGCATCATGAGCATCATCCCCCTTCGTGAAGATTGTCCCAGAGTCTTTGGCCCTGCATGTCCTGATATCGTGGTGACAATGGTTTAAGTGGACTGTCAATGGGAGGGTTATAGTCACGGTCTCTTTTCCAAGAGGGGAGGAGGATATCGCTCATTGTGTCCAGCTCGACGACGGAGCAGTCAGTGCCATTAGTAGGGGCTCGGTGGACAACATCCTCATTAAAGTTGGATCAGAACAGACACTGTTGAACTCCACCGAAGTGATTCAGCAGCAGTGCAGAGTCACATTTGGTGTGTGGCCTTGTGGCGACTTAACCCTTTAACTCCCGCACCCTATCCACCAACTGCAAAAACTTAACCCTTTAATTCCCGCACCCTCTTCACCAACTGCAAAAACTTACCCTTTGACTCCCTCACCCTATCCACCAAAAAGCTGGTGGATCGGTCAGAGGGTTTGCAGGAAGCGGTGAGGGAGTCAAAAAGGTTAAGTTTTTGCTTTGCTAGCATGGTTGACAATGCAAGATGCTGGTGGACAGGGTGCAGTAGTCAAAGGGTTAACATTGCTTACTCCCGTGGGCTTCTTATGGATATTGAGTGTACGAACTTGGGATTGGCGGTGTGTTGAGGTGCTGACATAAACGGGAACACGGGAATAACGCCTCTAAAGCGGCACAGAACATGGGGCAGCCCCAAGAAAAAAAAACTAATAAGGAATTTATGTCGTAGAATGTATGCACAGTAACTACTTATTTTTTGATTCATGGAATTTATTGTCTATCGCCCAGTGCATTGCTTTTATTATCGATCGATAGAACTGATTTGTCACCATGGACAGCAAAGAAAACAAACGAGACAGTCTTGATGGAGCAGACACAAGTAGATCACTCATAAGGAAGATTAGGAAAAGACAGGCAACATTTATAGGCCATTTTATGAGGAAGGGGGATTTGGAGCACCTGGTCACAACGGGAAAGCTGGAGGGAAAGAGAGCACCAGGTAGACCCAGGGAGAAAATACTGGACGGACTTGCAGAGTGGCTGGGGACGAGGAGGGTGGGGGAGATGCTAGGGGCCAGAGAGATAGAGACAGATGGAAGTCCATGATCGTCAACGCCATGCGGCAGGGCACCTGATGATGATGAGAGATTTCATTGCTGCCATTTATTATTCATAAACTGATTTTCTGTTGGCCACTCGTCACTTATATTACCAATTTATAGAATTGATCTTCTATTCCCTTTGTTGTTATTTAGTTACCAGTTCATAGAATTGATTTTCTGTTGCCACTACGTCCTTATATTACCAATTTATAGATTGATCTTCTATTGCCTGTTGTTATTAGTTACCTCATAGAATTGTTTTCTGTGCTCTCTACGTTCCTTAATTATCAATTCACAGATTTATCTCTATGCCTGTGCGTTACTAATTATCAGTTCATTAAATTCATATTCTGTCGCAGCGTTATTAACTCATTAGTTCATAGAATTTATCTTCTGTTTCTCTACATCTTATTTTAATCATCAGTTCCTAGAATCTATCTTCTGTTGCCCTGACGTTAATTATCATCTTACAGAATTTTCGAGATCGTCTATATCTCTGTACCTTACTTCATTATTAATTCGTCGATTTGATCGTCTGCTGCTCTACATGTATACATCATTT
>CM060305.1:16674748-16679748 GCA_030674185.1 Monoplex corrugatus | reverse complement strand
TTGGTTTTGAGTGGGTTACTCTTAAAAATATCCACGTGATTCCATGTTTGATTGAGTGTCTGTGTGCACCGATTGATTGATTGATTGATTGGTTTGTTTATTTTCAATGTGTAGATTTCTTATTGAGAGATATAAAGTTTTCTTGACTTGGATATACCGCTCCACTCGTTCTCTTAACCCTTTGACTCCCGCACCCTGTCCACCAGCATCCTGTATTGTCAACCATGCAGCAAAGCAAAACTTAACCCTTTAACTCCATTGCCCTATCCACCAGCTTCCTGCAGGAAGTTGGTGGATAGGGTAAGGAAGTCAAGGAGTTAAGCTTTTGTAGATGGTGGATAGGGTGTGGGAGTCAAAGGGTTAAGTAAACGCTGTCACTCCTACAAGAAGTCGGCTGAATCTCGTGGATACAGTAAAAGAAAGAAAGGGTTAAAGACAGAGGAAGGTGAAGAAAGAGTTTCGAGTTTCTTCAAGAGGGATTCAGTACATTCTGAAAATTCCATATGCTCTTTATCCAAATAAGCCAGTAATTATTTTCCATGAAATTTGTCACTCTAAGACAAAAAATGTCACTACAGTTAGAAAACGTCACGACAGTTATCAGAGAGGGAAAAATGGAAAGTCCTATCATTTTAAGAATGTTCATCTTTCGTTCTCCATTACTACCGCTTGTAGTCACTTTATGTCTGTCGTTTAATCTTCAGAATTATGTTGTTGGTTTTTTGTTTGTTTGTTTGTTTGTTTTTTGTTTTTTTTTTTTGTTTGTTGTTGTTTTTAGGGGGGGTTGTTATTGTTGTTGTTGTTTGGTTTTGTGTGTGTGTGTGTTGTTGTTTGTTGTTGTTGTTGTTGTTGTTATTTCTTTCTTTCTTTCTTTCTTTCTTTGTTTTTTGTTGTTGTTGCTGTTGTTGTTTTTTTTGGGGGGGCGTTTTGTTATTGTTGTTGTTGTTGGTTTTATGTGTGTGTGTGTTGTTGTTATTATTTCTTTCTTTCTTTGTTTTTAATGTGGCCAAGATGTGTACATTCCTTTGGTTTGTTCCCCAGATTGCTGTGGCGCTACAGCAATGACCGTCTATCACTTATCTCGATCTGACTATATCCTGTTCTGTGGTAGAAAGGAAAGACACCACAATGTCATATGAAAAGACAAGACTCAGTTTTACATACATAATGTTATAGCGTGTTCCAATTTTCTCGGGTATGTATTTGCACGTTGTTTTGCCAAGATTGTGCAGGCGATATTCTACTGCACAGTCTGCATACTCCGTCTTCGGTGGGCGTGCATGCTGGCTGTGTTTGTGTCTCCTTGAGCCACTAGACTCTGACATCACTGACAGGATCTTTAACGTGAATATTTGATGTTCTGCGACTGTATACACACGAAAAGAGTTTAGACACTAACGGGTTTGCACACATGTTGACCTGGGAGATCTGAAAAATCTCCACCCTTTATCTACCAGGCGAGAGGTAGCCAGACAGTATCCAATCCAGACCTTATCCGACTGAAAGTCCGACGTATATCCATCTGACTGCTGCGTTTGCCGTGATAGCCATAACACGAACATGACACTCGCTAATGAAAGGCAAATAGAACCATCACGTAGACAGCACATTCATCAGTGAAAGTACAGGCTGTAGCCTAATACGTATTGGATTCTGGCAAATAAAGTGCAGACACCATTCATGTCTTTCTGACTCAAGAAAATGACAGTGCTCGAATATCGCGAAAGAAGGAATGGTGGACATATTACTACGTAAAAGTCTGTCTATGTTTTCCAAGTGAAAAGACGTCAAATCAAACCATTAAACTTTTGTGCTACCACTGATATGTCTTATTGCTGGAATACAGCTTAGCACTACCAACGAGGGCAACTTTACCTCTTGCATAAGCCCACGAAATGACCCCAGGTGCTCATGTGGCTTGTTTAAAGGGTGTTTACCAATACTGCACAGAAGACTTAGACACGACACGGGCGCCAACATAGAGGACAGTGTTGATTTTTTTTTTCCTGTCCCATATTCAGATGCACATCAGAAATAGCCAGCAGAATCGGCCAAGCCAAAACAGCATTCAAGAAGATGAAAAGCATTCTTATCAACAAATGCCTGTCATTAACATCAGGAAGTGAGTTCTGGAATGTTATATAGAACCGGATAATGTTATACGGTTGTGAGGCGTGGACAGTCAACACGCAAAGCCAAGAACAAGATTGAGGCAGCCGAGATGTAGTTTCTAGGAAGAATGTTGAGAGTTCCATGGACAGCAAAGAAAACAAACGAGTCAGCCTTGATGAAGGCAGACACAAGTAGATCACTCATAAGGAAGATTAGGAAAAGAAAAGCAACATTTATAGGCCATTTTATGAGGAAAGGGGAATTAGAGCACCTGGTCACAACAGGAAAGCTGGACCGAAAGAGAACACCAAGTAGGCCCAGGGAGAAAATATTGGATGGACTTGCAGGGTGGCTGAGGACAGAGAGGGTGGAGGATGTGCTTGCGGCAACAAGGGATGGATCTATGGAGGGCCATGATCCCAACGCCAAGCGGCAGGTACATATGATGATGATGATGATGATGATGATGATGATGATGATGATGATGATGATGATGATGATGATGATGATGATGATGATGATTTTCTACGCCACTTCAGTGGCCACAGGGTGTGGAACAAACTGTTCACAGTGCTATGATAAAGATGCATGATGGTGTGTTCGATAACCATCATGTTATGGAGTTCCTTTCTGGCCTGAGACTGCGTGACGGAGTTGTGTTCCAAGCTACCTTTCATAATGTATCCTGTCGTCAGCTAGGCCTGAGAGATACAGACACCTGGGTGTTGATCAGGAAACTTGAGCTCACGCAATCCATTGGAAGATCGAAAAAAACAAAAGAATGATGTTGACTACAGATGGGATTGGAAACGCACATTTTTCCAGTCGTTAATCTGTTACGCTGACCACTGCACCACTTCTCACACTGATTTCTGATCCAGACCATGGAGACTTGGAGAGTTCTGGAAAAGTCATCAGAAGAGCAAAGAAATGCTGATAGAAAAAAACAAAAAACGCCAGCTTTCAGGAAGAGCAGGCACAATGCAAACAAACAATATTCCACTTTCAGATGGTGGAATCAAAATTTGGAAAACAAAAATTCTGAATTTGTTTGCTAAAAATTGAAAGAATAATACGCAAAAGGTTTTGTAAGTCAGTCCCACCTCAGAGTCTTCGACCAAGACAGATCACGACATTTATTGTCCATTCTTGTGATGCTGACCTTTGGACTTATTGGTTATCTTGCATAAAATGATCCTTACAAAACAAGTTTCATAGTCCACAGACAGATATTAACCCTTTGACTCCCGCTCCCTGTCCACTAGCATCCTGCATTGTCAACCACGCTAGCAAAGCAAAAACTTAACCCTTTGACTCCCTCATCCTATCCACCAGCTTCCTGCAGGATAGTTCCGTGAGTAGTGGTGGAGAGAGGAGTCAAAGGGTTAAGTTTTTGAAGTTGGTGGATAGGATGCGGGAGTCAAAGGGTTAAACAGAAAATGATGTTATCATCTGATAACTAATTGCCTTGTTTGCCGATGTTGCCACTGTTAGTCATTTCACGTCTGCTATTTTATCTTGAGACTTCTGCATGTCCCTAAAAGTTGATTTGATGTTTATGTTCGCACAGTTTGTTCCTGAAGTGGGTATTAGGCCAGAGTGCAGTCTACATTGACCTCAATGTGACTGTTCCATGTTCGTCACATTTCTCAAAAAAAAACAAATGTTTCTTCATAGCAGAAAGGAAAGCACCACACCAGCGTGTGAAAGGACAAGACACAGTCTGACAGACGTGACACACGTAAAGGAACGCAACGTAGATACCACAATCGCTAGAAATATAAAAGCTGAAACTTAACACTACGGGACTCTCACTTACAAAACATAGACACCATCTTCCGTGTTCATGTCTTTCTGACCCATTAAGTGAGCTATAAACTTGGTAAAATGGTGTGATATTTGAATGCATGAAAATCACAAAAACCCTCCACATTTACACGAAGGGAAGAGAAATCTGTCAAACAAAATGGTTATGTACCTTCGCTAATAGATCATTTCGCCATGCCAGTAACAGGTAAAAAATAGGGTAACAGTTGTTTGGTATGAGTTGGAGGTGACAAAGAACTCCTTTTCTTTTCTTTTTTTTTTTTTTTTTTCAAGTATATACAAGGGCAGTGCCTATGGAAAGGATTTTTTTTTTCCTCTCATTAATTTCTTAATTTGTGCACACTCAGATCCCATCTACAGCTGGGAGGACTTTAAGTTGCACGCAGACTTTTTTTCAGAGCCAAGCTCGAACGCATACATTCATACTGGAAGATGAGCTCTCTACTTCAACGCTAACTGGTCTCCTTTGCTGGATAAACTGGAATCCTTTGACAAAAGCCCACTGATCTGTCTCTGTCTCTGCTCGTCTCCTGTCTCTGTCTCTCTCTCTCTCTCTCTTCTCTCCTCTCTCTTCTCTCTCTCTCTTTTCTCTCTTTATTTCTCTCCTCTCTTCTCTCTCTCTCTCTCTCTCTCTCTCTCTCTCTCTCTCTCTCTCTCTCTCTTTCTTCTCTCTCTCTTTCTCTTCACTGTACTAATCGTAGCCTAATTACTGATAAAGTGGGTCAACATTCATGGCATCCTTTTCTTTCCCATGTCCTCTTCTCTCATCTTATCAAGACCTTACCAGCGCGTAGGCTTTTGCGCAGGCACGGGGAGTCTGCCAGATTATTGCTGATAAATTTTTGGGTGGAGCGCATGTGGAGTTGTCCGAGTGTGGACGATTCCCTCTTGAACAAATCCAAACTCCTATTCCCGAGTATTTCTCATTCCGCATCCCAACAATTTTCTGCTGTATTTGTTACAAATGGGTCACTACGACTAACCGTCACTCCACCCTACCATGCACGTACCCTACCAACCCCCCCCCCCCCCCCCCCCACAACGCCACTGTTATCCCACCA
>CM060305.1:16662248-16667248 GCA_030674185.1 Monoplex corrugatus | reverse complement strand
TAAGACATAAAACTTCCAATCGGAAGGTCTGTGTTCGAGCCTGTCTGGGTACCACCCGCTTGGTGGGTAAAGGGGTGGAGATTTTCCCCACCTCCCATGCTGCAAGTGTGCAGAACTGCTGGTGCCTGAGTTCCCTTCTTTTATGCATGCTCGCAGAACATCAAATATACACGTTGAAGATCCCAGCTCTAATGCAAATATAAAAACACTCAGCATGCACAACCACCGAAGACGAAGTATGCAGACTGTGCAGCAATGTACCATCTGAACAGTATGGGCAAAACAACGTGCATACATGCAACCGGAAAAAAAATTGGAATGCCAAAAGAAATTAACAAAATATAAAAAAAAAAGAAGTATGAAAGCATGCACTCATAAAAACGACGCAAAAAAGGAAACAGGTTTTCTATTGGTGTCAAAAAAGCACTGAACAATAGAATGAAGAAATTATAATATATTGATGTACTCATAACTAGCATAATAATCATGCAGACCTCTGTTAATTAGATCCTTGATAATATGGTTCACACTGAACAATAGAATGAAGAAATGTTATGTTGATATACTAATAACTAACAGAATAATCAGGGAAACCACTGTTAATTAAATCATTGATAACAATGGTTCATACTAAAATAAATGAAACCCTTGCTAGTGTCAAAAACAATTTGAGGGGGGGGGGGGGAATCATTTACAAGTATGCTTTTTTTAATCATCGAACAAAAAGATTGAGCAAATGCACACTATACAACATTCAGTTCAACAGTTCAAACCAACCACATCCGATGGAAGCTTGCAGAAAACTGGAAGTGAAAACAAGGCTAGAGAGAAGGGAGGGGGGGAATGATGGGGAGAGAAGGGAGGGACGAGAATGATGGGGGGGAGAAGGGAGGGGGGAATGATGGGGAGGGTGAGATGAGAACAAGAAAAAAGACAGACAGAGGAGAGAAACAAGAAGGAAGAGGAAGGGGAGAGAAAAAGAGGAGAGAGAGCTGGATGCCAAGTGTGTGTATGTATTTTTTTTCTTTCAGAAGTAGAGTTTGAACAAACACAAAAGTACACAACTTAAGCAGTTCAAATTAACTTTGTTAATCGAAGCTTTCAGAAACCTGTGAAAAAGACAAAGATGGTAGGGTGATAACAAGGCTGCAACGGGAAGAAGGTGGATAGATAGAGAGACAGAGAGACAGACGGACAGAGAGAGAGACAGAGAGAGAGAGAGACAGAGAGAGAAGGAGAGAGAGACACAGAGAGAGAGAGAGAGACAGAGAGAAGATAGAGAGAGACACAGAGAGAGACAAAGAGAGAGAGACAGAGAGAGAGAGAGAGCCAGAGAGAAGATAGAGACACAGAGAGAGAGAGAGAGAGAGAGAGACAGAGAGAGACAGAGACAGAGACAGAGAGAGAGAGAGAGAGAGAGAGAGATACGGCTATGGCATGGTGCCAGACTCGTAGCTTTCTATCATCTTGTAGGTACGGAGTATCTGAATGCCCGCAGGCGCTGCGCCAAACTTTACAAGCCTACAACCTTGGGGAAAACAAGAACAGGATAAGGGAAGAAGAAGAAGAAAAAGTCAGGGCAAGAAGGGAAGGAGGATAGTTGAGAGAGGGTGGTAGTGGAGGGGAGAAGGGGGAAGTTTGGGGAAGGGAAAGGGGAAGGAAAGGTTGAGAGGTAAGCAGCATCAACCGCTAGCGATCTTTACTTGCCTTCACTTTCGTTTCTCGCTTCTGCTTTTTCGTCAACTCGGAGATATGACAGGAGCAGTGTGAATCCCAGTCGAAACTTCTACTAGAATAAGTAGATCTACAACTGGTTTCAACAAAACTTATCTTTCCTTACTGTTTTCTGTCTTCTGTTGGTGTGTTAATCAGTCCGCTGCCAGCCGTTTGGTCAGTGTGTTTGTGAGCGCGTACACACACGATGGAGTACGGAGGGGACGGGTGCGAGTATGTGTCGTTGTTTCGGCAAAGCAACGGTCAACCATGGGGTTTTCGTATGATGGGCGGTCATGATCAAGGCTGTTGCCTGTATGTTGCCAAGGTACGTAAGTCAGTGTTGAACTGATTGTTTCAAAGTTCTTTACACTGGGTTAGAGATTTGGGATGAAGGGTGGTAGTGTCTGGAGTGGTACGGTGTGTACAATAGTTGTGCAGGTGTACTGTGCTGTGTTGTGCCGTGGTTTATATACATCTGTTTATGATAACTTTGTCAGGAGCTTGTTGTTGTCTCTGTTGTTGTAGTTGTGGTTGTGTGTTCTGTCTCTGTAGTTGTGGTTGTGTGTTCTGTCTCTGTTGTTGTGGTTGTGTGTTCTGTCTGTGTCGTTGTAATTGTGGTTGTGTGTTCTGTCTCTGTTGTAGTTATGGTTGTGTGTTTTGTCTCTGTCGTTGTAGTTGTGGTTGTGTGTTCTGTCTCTGTCGTAGTTGTGGTTGTGTGTTCTGTCTGTGTCGTTGTAGTTGTGGTTGTGTGTTCTGTCTCTGTCGATGTAGATGTGGTTGTGTGTTCTGTCTCTGTCGTAGTTGTGGTTGTGTGTTCTGTCTCTGTCGTAGTTGTGGTTGTGTGTTCTGTCTGTGTCGTTGTAGTTGTGGTTGTGTGTTCTGTCTCTGTAGTTGTAGTTGTGTTTTCTGTCTGTTGTTGTGATTGTGTGTTCTGTCTGTCATAATTGTGGTTGTGTGTTCTGTCTCTGTCATTGTAGTTGTGGTTGTGTGTTTCTGTCTCTGTTGATGTAGTTGTGGTTGTGTGTTCTGCTCTGTTGTAGATGTGGTTGTGTGTTCTGTCTCTGTAGTTGTGGTTGTGTGTTCTGTCTCTGTTGTAGATGTGGTTGTGTGTTCTGTCTCTGTTGTTGTGGTTGTGTGTTCTGTCTCTGTTGTAGATGTGGTTGTGTGTTCTGTCTCTAAGTTGTGATTGTGTGTTCTGTCTTTGTAGTTGTGGTTGTGTGTTCTGTCTCTGTTGTTGTGGTTGTGTGTTCTGTCTCTGTTGTAGTTGTGGTTGTGTGTTCTGTCTCTGTAGTTGTGGTTGTGTGTTCTGTCTCTGTTGTTGTGATTGTGTGTTCTGTCTGTGTCGTTGTAATTGTGGTTGTGTGTTCTGTCTCTGTTGTAGTTATGGTTGTGTGTTTCTGTCTCTGTCGTTGTAGTTGTGGTTGTGTGTTCTGTCTCTGTCATACTTGTGGTTGTGTGTTCTGTCTGTGTCGTTGTAGTTGTGGTTGTGTGTTCTGTCTCTGTTGATGTAGTTGTGGTTGTGTGTTCTGTCTGTGTTGATGTAGTTGCGGTTGTGTGTTCTGTCTCTGTCGTTGTATTTATGGTTATGTGTTCTGTCTCTGTCGTTGTAGTTGTGGTTGTGTGTTCTGTCTCTGTCGTTGTAGTTGTGGTTGTGTGTTCTGTCTTTGTCGATGTAGTTGTGGTTGTGTGTTCTGTCTCTGTCGATGTAATTGTGGTTGTGTGTTCTGTCTCTGTCGTTGTAGTGTGGTTGTGTGTTCTGTCTCTGTCGATGTAATTGTGGTTGTGTGTTCTGTCTCTGTCGTTGTAGTTGTGGTTGTGTGTTCTGTCTCTGTCATTGTAATTGTGGTTGTGTGTTCTGTCTCTGTCGTGTATTGTGGTTGTGTGTTCTGTCTCTGTTCATTGTAGTTGTGGTCTGTGTGTTCTGTCTCTGTCATTGTAATTGTGGTTGTGTGTTCTGTCTCTGTCGATGTAATTGTGGTTGTGTGTTCTGTCTCTGTCATGTAATTGTGGTTGTGTGTTCTGTCTCTTTTGATTGTAATTGTGGTTGTGTGTTCTGTCTCTGTCGTTGTAATTGTGGTTGTGTGTTCTGTCTCTGTCACTGCATTGTATTGTGGTTGTGTGTTCTGTCTCTGTGATGTATTGTGGTTGTGTGTTCTGTCTCTGTCTTGTAGTTGTGGTTGTGTGTTCTGTCTCTGTGATGAATTGTGGTTGTGTGTTCTGTCTCTGTCGTTGTAATTGTGGTTGTGTGTTCTGTCTCTGTTGATGTAGATTGTGGTTGTGTGTGTTCTGTCTTTGTCGTTGTAAGTTGTGTGTTGTGGTTGTGTTTCTGTCTCTGTTGTTGTAATTGTGGTTGTGTGTTCTGTCTCTGTCGATGTAGATTGTGGTTGTGTGTTCTGTCTCTGTCGTTGTAGTTGTGGTTGTGTGTTCTTCTCTGTCGTTGTAGTTGTGGTTGTGTGTTCTGTCTCTGTCGTTGTAGTTGTGGTTGTGTGTTCTGTCTCTGTCGTTGTAGTTTGGTTTGTGGTTGTGTGTTTGTCTCTGTCGATGTAGATGTGGTTGTGTGTTCTGTCTTTGTCGTTGTAATTGTGGTTGTGTGTTCTTTTGCAAGCCATGTAATTGCTGTATTTGTAGGTTTGTTTTGTTTATATTTTGGTCCTTTTTTTTCTACTTCGTCATTTCAGTTATCATGAATTACCTAATTAGTGTTCTTGTCAGTACCATATTACTTAAATTAATCTGACAAAAACAATGATCGGTGACTTTGAAGCTAATTTTCTTGTTTCCAGTTTTGCAAATGTTAGTGTTTGGTTGTGTGTGAGTGGTGTTGTGTGTTGTGTGTTGTTGTGTGTGTGTGTGTGTGTGTGTGTGTGTGTGTGTGTGTGTGTGTGTTGTGTGTGTGTGTGTGTGTGGTGTTGTGTGTGTGTGTTGTGTGTGTGTGTGTGTGTTGTGTGTCTGTGTCTGTGTCTGTGTCTGTGTCTGTGTCTGTGTCTGTGTATGTGTCTACGTGTGTCTGTATGTTTCTATACCCCTGTAAAGAAGGTTATCTTCATTCGTATACGACAAACTTACCAAGTGCAATCATTTGACATATTATTCATATATAATCATGCACTATGTATCATGACCATAAATACCTATCTGCAATCATTTATACACTAATGTTGGGTGGATTGGAATCAGACTGAACTGTAAAGCGGTTCAATAAGAAATCACGTACCTTTGCCAAAGACTTAGTGAAAGGGCATGTCCGATTTCCTTGGTCAGAGCCGAAAATGGTACCGTTGTAA
>CM060305.1:16654748-16657248 GCA_030674185.1 Monoplex corrugatus | reverse complement strand
TGTCAGAGCACTGTCTGAAGAATCGGAAAGATGACGAACAAGATCGGCAGCCAGTGATGAGGCCACCAGAAGGCCCAGCACGACGACTGTGGACTGGAAATGCATGGCGATGTCTGCGGCTTCAGCTGATGGGGGAGACTTGTCAGAGAGGTGTGACTGGCTGGTGTGATGTGACTTTCATCCCGTCCTTTATATACAGCTTGATGGTTTGATCCTTGATCTTAGCCAGGACCAGGTAAAAGTCACCGGTGTCCTGAACGCTCAGCTTTGTTTGCAGGACACTGTGTGAAGCAAATAGCAAGATCTTCGTCATCGTCATTGTCCATCTCTCTCTGTTTCTGTTTCTGTCTCTGTCTCTGTCTCTGTCTCTGTCTCTCTGTCTGTCTCTCTCTCTCTCTGTCTCCCTCTCTCTCTCACTCTCTCTCTCCCTCCCTCTCTCTCTCTCTCTCATACACACACAACACTACCCACACACTACCCATATACTACCACACTACACACATACTACACACACACACACACACACACACACACACACACACACACACACACACACACACACACACACACACACACACACACACACACACACACACGTACGCAAGCTGTATGTCGCAGTGGCACACAGTTGGGAAGGGGAAAGGGATGTTGATATTGATAAATGGTAACTTGAAATATTTTGTTCATAGTTAAACCTTTTGCAAGAGTCAGTGGCCGAATAATTAAAATAGTTTGAGTTTTTTTAGTCTTGATTCTCTGTCTCTGTCTCTGTCTCTGTCTCTTCTCTGTCTGTCTGTCTGTCTGTCTGTCTGTCTCTCTCTCTCTCTCTCTCTCTCTCTCTCTCTCTCTCTCTCTCTCTCTGGCTGGCTGGTTGGCTGGCTCACTTGGTCATTTGATGATATGATGTATTTATGTAAAGTATCTGTAAGATCTTAGTGGGAAGAGAGGACAATAATGAAAATGTTGATTCCTTTAGAGTATCACTCTGAACATATACAGATAGATAGATAGATAGATAGTAGATAGAGATAGACAGATAGATAGATAGATAGATAGATAGATAGACAGACAGACAGATATAGAAATAGATATGTAGATACATATATATATATTTGTGTGTGTGTGTGTGTGTGTGTGTGTGTGTGTGTGTGTGTGTGTGTGTGTGTGTGTGTGTGTGTGTGTGTGTGTGTGTGTGTGTGTGTGTGTGTGTGTGTGTGTGTGTGTGTGTGTTCTTTTACTTTTTCTCTTTTTTTTTCCTTTTCGAAAGTCTGAATTTTTAACAGTATGGGTACTCCAACTGTATATTTTGTGGATTTTTATGTTGTTACAATATTATTTCTGTTAGTGTGAAACCTCCATAGACTGGGAATTGTTTAGTTTTAATGCTACTGTTCCCCAACCCACATTTATACGTAACTGTTGGTATGTTTATTGCTGTCACTGCTCCTGATCATACTCTTCCCCAACCCACATTTATACCTAACTGTTTGGTATGTTTATTGCTGTCACTGCTCCCTGATCAATACTCTTCCCCAACCCACATTTATACGTAACTGTTTGGTTTGTTTATTGCTGTCACTGCTCCCTGATCAATACTCTTCTCCAACCCACATTTATACGTAACTGTTTGGTATGTTTATTGCTGTCACTGCTCCCTGATCAA
This sequence comes from Monoplex corrugatus, assembly GCA_030674185.1. Classification (NCBI taxonomy): domain Eukaryota; kingdom Metazoa; phylum Mollusca; class Gastropoda; order Littorinimorpha; family Ranellidae; genus Monoplex; species Monoplex corrugatus. The sequence continues at coordinate 16,655,585 of CM060305.1, read as the reverse complement.
TACTCTTCTCCAACCCACATTTATACCTAACTTTTGGTATGTTTATTGCTGTCACTGCTCCCTGATCAATACTCTTCCCCAACCCCATTTATACCTAACTGTTTGGTTTGTTTATTGCTGTCACTGCTCCCTGATCAATACTCTTCCCCAACCCACATTTATACGTAACAGTTTGGTATTTTATTGCTGTCACTGCTCCCTGATCGATACTCTTCCCCAACCCACATTTATACCTAACTGTTTGGTATGTTTATTGCTGTCACTGCTCCCTGATCAATACTCTTCCCCAACCCACATTTATACGTAACTGTTTGGTATTTTTATTGCTGTCACTGCTCCCTGATCAATACTCTTCCCCATCCCACATTTATACGTAACTTTTGGTATGTTTATTGCTGTCACTGCTCCCTGATCAATACTCTTCCCCAACCCACATTTATACCTAACTGTTTGGTATGTTTATTGCTGTCACTGCTCCCTGATCAAGTAATGGCCCGTTAGTTCAATTGGTCAGACTGGCAGCTGATAACGCATGGGGTACGGATTTGATCCTTTGGTAGTCTATAGTGTTTTATGTTGGTTGGCTGGCTCTATTGATAGAGAGACATCTCACTTTATCTTTCCTCGTTCCTCCTGCTCCCATTTCTCCTTTTCTATTTTCTCCTTTTCCTGTTCCTCCTTTTCCTATTTCTCCTTTTCCTGTTCCTCCTGTTCCCATTTCTCCTTTTCCATTTTCTCCTTACCCCGTTTCACCTTTGGATACGCCACTGTTTTAATTTAGTCCCATTTGTAAATTAATATACCTACACACAGACGCCTACATGCAAACATAAACTG
>CM060305.1:16647248-16652248 GCA_030674185.1 Monoplex corrugatus | reverse complement strand
GTATGTCTGTCTCTCTCTCTGTTTCTCTGTCTGTCTCTCTGTCTGTCTGTCTCTCTCTCTCTCTCTCTCTCTCTCTCTCTCTCTCTTGACACACACACTCTCTCTTTCTCTCTTCTCTCTTTCTCTTTTCTTCTCTCTCTCTCTCTCTCTATCACACACACACACACACACACACACACACACACACACACACAACACACACACACACACACACACACCCACGCACTCTTTCTCTCCTTCTTTTTCTCTCTCTCCCCGTCCTTAACCCCTTTACTGTCTCCCTGTCCTCTTGTCTTTTAACACTCCCTTTTGTAAAATGGTTGTGAATCGGGTTATCCCTGGCAATTTTGTATGCAACAAGTCTATTACAGGGTAAATATTCACACTGACAGAGAGAGATAAAATAGGAATGGATGGCACTAATACTGTGGCCACACGCTCTCCCCAGGGAGAGCAGTCAGATTTTCAAATGGTATATCTATTGTGACCCAGAAAAGAATACAGAAACACACACATACAAACACACGAACATTTCTTCACACACACACACACACACACACACACACACACACACACACACACACACACAACCACGCACGCCACGCCACGCACACACACACACACACACCAACACACACACCCCGTAAACGCGTGCAAACAAAGCTAGAGACAAACAGAGAGAGTGTTCTAGATACAAAAACAGAGAAAGGGAAGGATGTAGAGAGAGAGAGAGAGAGAGAGTGTGTGTGTGTGTGTGTGTGTGTGTGTGTGTGTGGGTGTGTGGTGTGTGTGTGTGTGTGTGTGTGTGTGTGTGTGTGTGTGTGTGTGTGTGTGTGTGTGTGTGTGTGTGTTTGACACAGAGAGAGAGACAGAGAGAGAGAGAGAGGATATTCTATACCCACTGATCTTATCGCGAAAACAACAAAATTGTCATGCTATACAAACATTCAGTCTGTTGGCGCCTCTCCCAGATGTTATCTCAAAATATACAGAAAGGAGGAGGACCACAAGATGAAGAAGAGAGGAGATAGACATGGAAGTAGACAAAGAAGGAAAGGAGAAGATCAGGAGGGAGAAGAAAGAAAGCTGGAAGAACAGGAAGGAGACAAGTAACAGAAGAAGAAGAGAAGAAGAAATAAAAAGAAGAAAATTTCAACCGTCTGCCAGCGCTGTAATGTGAGGTAAGTAAAGTGTTCTCGCCACTTTGACAACTCCTTTGTTGGTGCGTTAAGCAGAGCTGACGTTGACATCATCTTGCAAAATGTGGTTAGAAATAAGTTTCTGTTATGAATCTTGCTCATTTATTTCAAAACTTTGTCACAGTAACGACCAAAGTCTTGTCTTCAAAGTAGTCATTCAAGTCTAAGCCCAGTATGTAACAGTCTGTCTTCAAAGTAGTCATTTCAGGTCTAAGCCCAGTATGTAACAGTCTGTCTTCAAAGTAGTCATTTCAAGGTCTAAGCCCAGTATGTAACAGTCTGTCTTCAAAGTAGTCATTTCAAGGTCTAAGCCAGTATATAACAGTCAGCCTTGTGTTCAAAGTAGTCATTTCAAGGTCTAAGCCCAGTATATAACAGTCAGCCTTGTGTTCAAAGTAGTCATTTCAAAGTCTAAGCCTGATATGTGTTTGTTGCTCTTCGTTCTCTCGCCAGGCTAAAACCCATTTTCAAAATATATCATTCAAAAAGCAAATGGGAAATCGTGACCTTATTCAACAATATGGATCGCAACGTCGGTTGTTTTCAACGTGCAGAGAAATATGTTTTCAGTTTGCTCTGTGTTGTGTCACATGGAAGTTTAAATTCAATTTTCTGTAAAGACAGGACATGTCCTTTATTCCATGTTTTGACTTTTTTAAAGATAGAAGCGGTCTTTTATTCCATGGTTTGAATTTTTGTAAAGAGAGAAGTGGGCCTTGATTCCATGGTTTGACTTTTGTTAAAGAGAGGAGTGGGCCTTTGTTCCATGGTTTGAATTTTTGTAAAGAGTGAAGTGGGCCTTGATTCCATGGTCTGAATTTTGTAAAGAGAGAAGTAGGCCTTTGTTCCATGGTTGAATTTTTGTAAAGAGAGAAGTGAGCCTTGGTTCCATGTTTGACTTTTGTAAAGAGAGGAGTGGGCCTTTGTTCCATGGTTTGACTTTTGTAAAGAGAGGAGTGGGCCTTTTTCCATGGTTTGACTTTTTTGTAAAGAGGAAGGGCCTTTGTTCCATGGTTTGACTTTTGTAAAGAGAGAATGGGCCTTTGTTCCATGGTTTGACTTTTGTAAAGAGAGAAGTGGGCCTTTGTTCCATGGTTTGACTTTCGTAAAGAGAGGAGTGGGCCTTTGTTCCATGGTTTTGACTTTCGTAAAGAGAGGAGTGGGCCTTATTCCATGTTTGAATTTTGTAAAGGGAGGAGCGGTCTTTTATTCCATGGTTTGAATTATTAAGAAGGAGAAATCGTTTATCCCAAATGGACGTGTAATATCGGCAGCATTCAAATAGCTGTTTTCCACCATCGTTCTCTTTTAAATCTCCATTGCTTTTTCTATTTTTTTTCTTTTTGACGGAGATTATTTCATATTGTTTGAGAGGGATGTGTATGTGAGTGTGTGGGGGGTGGGTGGAGGTGGGGGGTGGGGGTGTTTGTTTATGTGTGTGTGTGTGTGTATGTAAGTGTGTGTGTGTGTGTGTGTGTGTCTCTGTCTGTCTGTCTGTCTGTCTGTCTATCTGTGTACGCGTGTGCGAGTGTGTATTTTCCTTTCTTGACAAAAGATGTCCATTTTTTTCTCTGAACTGGAAGATTAGGTCCACATGATAATTATGTATCTGCCTTCAATATACTGATCTGAGAACCAAGTTTCTAAATATCAGTCATACAGTACCGTTTTACTTCTGATAGACAAAATGTTTACTATTGAAAATGAGGATATTATTTTCAACTACACTAAATTCATTTAATTCATATTATATAAATGGCGTGAGTTACTGGGTGACCTAACTGGCCAAACTGCAGTTTTGTCTCATAATGCAGATAGTAGAAAGAAACAAATGCATGTATGAGAATGACTAGGAAAGCTAAATGTTAGTACGAGTGTGTTGTGTACCCTTGTGTGTGTGTGTTTTATTAAGTATTAATTAAGGCTTGATTCTGATCTTTAACTTGCACACTTAAAAGAGTCTCTATGTAATGCCTCACTAATATTGTATTTACTTTCACTCATAAGCCAGAAACAACAAAATACAAGAGTTTTTCATTGTTTGCAAAAAAGGAGACATCCTTTATTCCACATATGCACGTGTCAGTATGAACAGCATCACTCAGACAATCAACAGCACGCATCACTTAATGGTTTGAAATTCGTGAAATTTTGTCACATTGTTCCCCATAATTTGCATTCTCGTTATGCATAAACAAATGAACACAAGTATTAATAAAGATATACAAATTAGAAATAGGACAACAAAAGTGGCTATTTCACTAATCAGATAGTGACATTTTGTTTGTTGTTTTATCTGCTTTAAATCTGTCATTTAAAACAAATCATAAGTGTTTAACAATCTAAAATGAAATCAAATACTACCAGGAAGGACGGTGTGGGGGCGTAGGGAAGAGATAAACTAAACTGGATCATCTAAAAAAATGTCCTGAGGTTATGTCATCAGTTTCACATCACATAAAAATGAACGCGCTAAGACAGAGAGAGGCAGAGACACAGAGAGAGACTGAGAGAAAGAGAGGCGGATGGGGAGGGTAGATAGTTACATGAAGAGGAGGAGAGAGAGGCAAAGGGTGAGGGTAGATAATTAGAGATTAGAAACAATTACTGAAGAAGGTTGACTGATGCTAGATTTGTCACGTTCCATGTTCTGCTTGAAGAGGAAGCAAACGTCGCCTTTCTAGCAAACCCGGTAACTCCTAGTGAGTAGCCTTTCTTCGTACAGAAATGAATAGTTGGGTTTTATTTTTCAACAGAAAGAAAACTGTGAAGACAATAGAAATCAAACTGTGATCGCACAATTGTGAAGAGAGAGTGGCTACGTGTGTGACAGTCATTGTATTGTCGACCAGACGGTAGAGGTTGGTGAGAAAACAACTACTGGAGATAAAAGCGACCAAAGGAAGAGGGATAACAGACAAAATATATATAAAACAAAGAAATGGAAAGAAAACGTTCACTTATAACAAATACGTAGCGTCAAATTTAACATCTAGACCGCAGTTTGTCACAGGGAACAAGTTTTCGTTGGAAATGGAAGCATTCTGTCCAATCAGATTGTGTACAGTTAAGAAAAGTCACTGGGCTGTTACAAGCCATAGCCATAGCCGTTGCCGTGCCCGTTGCCGTTACCATACCCGTAGCCATTGCCGTAGCTGTTACCATACCCGTAGCCATTGCCGTAGCCGTTACCATACCCGTAGCCGTTATTATAGCCACCGTAATTTCCTCCGTAGCTCCCGTGGTTATTTCCGTAGCCTCCGTAGTTTCCGTAACCGCCATATCCGTTGTTGTAGCCGATCCCACTGTTTCCGTAGCTTCCATGGTTGTTTCCGTAGCCGTTGTTGTCATAGGTGCTGTGGTAGCTGTGGCCCAGCGGGTATTCCCGATAGCTGTAGGTATAGTGAGGGGCTCCATACTTCACGTCCACTGTGGTGGTGGCTTTCTTCACCCCGTAACTCTCTTTGTTGTAGTGCCCATAGGCTGTGCCCGCCATAGCTGTGCCCGCCATAGCTGTTCCCGTAGCCATTACCGTAGCCACCCGAACGTTTGACACGGGCATTTTCTGTCAGAGGCGTCTGAAGAATCGGAAAGACGACGAACAAGATTGTCAGCCAGTGATGAGGCCACCAGAAGGCCCAGCACGACGACTGTGGACTGGAAATGCATGGCGATGTCTGCCGGCTTCAGCTGATAGGGGAGACTTGTCAGAGAGGTGGTGACTGACTGGTGTGATGTGACTTTCATCCCGTCCTTTATATACAGCTTGATGGTTTGATCCTTGATCTTAGCCAGGACGAG
>CM060305.1:16632248-16642248 GCA_030674185.1 Monoplex corrugatus | reverse complement strand
CTGTCTTCCTTTTGTAAGTCTTTCTCTCTCTCTCTCTTTCTTTCTCTATCTCTCCCTCCCTCTCAGTCTGTCTAGCTGTCTATCACTCCTCTCTTCCTTTCCCTGTCTACCTCTCTCTCCTCTCTCTCTCCTCTCTCTCTCTCTCTCTCTCATGCGCACACACAACATGCTGTATGTAGCTGAAGCATTTAGTTGGGAAGGAGGAGGGGACGTTAATATTGATAACTGACAACTCTTCTGAATGATTACTAGAATTATTTTGTTCATTGTTCAACCTTTTGCAAAAGTCAGTAGAAAAATAATTTAAATAGCCTAGCCTTTTGAGTCTTGACTCTCTCTCTCTCTCTCTCTCTCTCTCTCTCTCTTCTCTCTCTCTCTCTTCTCTTCTCTCTCTCTCTCTCTTCTGTTTCTCTTTCTCTCTGTTTCTCTGTATCTCTGTCACTATGTCTCTCTGTCTCTGTCTCTGCCTTTCTCTTTCTCTTTCTTCTTTCTCTCTCTCTCTCTCTTTCTTGTCTCTCTGTCTCTGTTTCTCTGTATCTCTGTCCTATGTCTCTCTGTCTCTGTCTCTGCCTTTCTCTTTCTCTTCTCTTTCTCTTTTCCTCTCTCTCTCTCTCTTCTTTCTTGTCTCTCTCTCTCTCTCTGTCTCTGTTTCTCTGTCTCTCTTCTCTCTTTCTTTCTCTTTCTTTCTCTCTCTCTCTCTCTCTCTCTCTTTCTCTCTTCTTTCTCTGTCTTCCCCTCTATGGTTTCTCCTCTTTCTCTCTTTTCTCTCTCTCCCCCTCCCTATCCCCTTTTCTGTCTCCCTCCCCTCCCCCTTTTCTTTTCAATCTCCCTTTTGTAAAATTGCTGTAAATGGGGTGATCTCTTACAAAATTATGCGAAAACAGCAAAACAACACTTTTTATAGGATAAATATTAACAGACATAGAGAAAGGAAAAAATAGGAGTGAGTGGCGCTATACTGTGGTGACACGCTTTCCCCAGGTAGAACAGTCAGATTTTCAAATGGTACATGTATTGTGATCCAAAAAAAATAATACGGAAATACACACACATACAAACACACGTACACTTATTCACACACACGCACACACACAACATACACACACACACACACACACACACACACACACAACACACACACACACACACACACACACAACATACACACACAAATACACACACACACACTTTCTCCTTCTCTCTCTATCTCACGCACACTCAAACAAACAAACGTACAAACGCACACATACTCACTCACACACACACACACACACACACACACACACACACACACACACACACACACACACACACACACACAACACACACACAACACACACCACACACACACACACACAACCACACACACACACACACACACACACACACACACACACACACACACACACACACACACACACACACACACACACACACACACACAGACTAAACACGCGCAAACAAAGTTAGAGAGACAGAAACAGAGAATGTTCTGGATTCAAAAACAGAGTAGGAAAGATAGACACGTGGAGAGAGAGAGACAGACAGACAGACAGACGAGAGACAGACAGAGAAGGCAGACAGACAGACAGACAGAGAAAGACAGAGAGAGACAGACAGAAAGAGACAGACAGACAGAGACAAACAGATGATAGAGATAGAGAGGTATTCTATACCCACTGATCTACTGGCGAAAACAACAATAATAGTGTCATGCTATACAAACATTCAGTCTGTTTGGCGCCTCTCCCAGATGTTATCTCAAAATATACAGAAAAGGAGGAGGACCACAAGATGAAGAAGAAGTGGAGTAACATGTAAGTAGACAAAGAAGGAAAGGAGAAGATCAGGAAGGAGAAGACGGAAAGCATGAAAAACAGAAGGAGACAAGAAGCAGAGGAGGAGGAAAAGGAGAAATAGAAAGAAGAAAACTTCACAGTCTGCCAGCCCTAAAATGTGAGGGAAGTAAAGTGTTCTCGCCACTTTGACAACTCCTGTGTTGGTACATTAAGCAGAGCTGACGTTCAACATCATTTTGGAAAATGTGGTAAGAAATAAGTTTCTGTTATGAATCTTGCTCATTTAGTTCAAACGTTGTCAGATTTACGGCCGAGTCTTTGTGTTCAAAGTAGTCATTTCTAGGTCAAAGCCTAGTATGCATTTGTTCTGTTCGTTCTCCTGCCAGGCTAAAACCCATTTTCAAAATAAAGCAATGCGAAAAATAAACAGAAGATCATGGCCTATTTCAACAGTATGAATCGCAACGTCGGTTGTTTCAACGTGCAGTGAACTGTGCTTTCAGTTTGCTCTGTGCTTTGTGACATGGAAGAAAAACTTCAATTATCTTTAAAGACAGGACAGGTCCTTTATTCCATGGTTTGAATTTTTGTAAAGATAGAAGCGGTCTTTTATTCCATGGTTTGACTTTTTGTAAAAAGAGGAGTGGACCTTTATTCCATGGTTTGAATTTTGCAAAGAGCGGAGTGGACCTTTATTCCATGGTTTGACTTTTGTAAAGAGAGGAGCGGTCTCTTATTCCATGGTTTGATTTCTTTGTGAAGGAGAAATCGTTTATCCCAAATGGACGTGTAAATACCAGCAGCATTCAAACAGCCATTTTCCACCTTCGTTGTCTTTTAAATCTCCATTGCTTTTTCTAATTATCTTCTTTTTAATGGGGATTTTTCATATTATTTCAGGGACATGTGTGTGTATGTGAGTGTGTGTGTGTCTGTATGTGCGTGTGTGTGTGTGTGGTGTGCGTGTGGTGTGTGTGTGTGTGTGGTGTGTGCGTTGGTTGTGTGTGTGTGTGGTTGTGTGTGTGCGTGATGTGTGTGTGTGTGTGTGTGTGTGTGTGTTGTGTGTTTGTGTGTGTGTGTGTTGTGTGTGTGTGTGTGTGTGTGTGTGTGTGTGTGTGTGTGTGTGTGTGTGTGTGTGTGTGTGTGTGTGTGAGTGTGTGTGTGTGTGTGTGTGTGTACGCGTGCGCGTGTGTGTATTTTCCTTTCTTGACAAAAGATGTTGTCCATTTTGATTGTCTGAACCAGAAGATTAGGTCCACGTCATGTCTCTGTCCTCAGTATGCTGATTTCAGAACCAAGTTTCTCAATATCAGTCATACAATACCGTTTTACTTCTGATAGACAAAATGTTTACTATTGAAAATTAAGATATTATTTTCAACTACAGTAAATTAATTTATTTCATGTTACATAAATGGCGTGAGTTACTAGGTGACCTAACCGGCTAAACTGCTGTTTTGTCTCATAATGCAGATGGAAGAAAGAAACGAATGCATATATAAGAATGAGTATGAAAGCTAAATGTAGTAAGAGTGTGCTGTGTACCTTGTGTGTGTGTGTTTATTAAGTATTAATTAAGGCTTGATTCTGATCTTAACTCGCACACTTAAAAGAGTCTATGTAATGCCTCACTAATACTGTATTTACTTTCATTCATAAACCAGAACCAACAAAATACAAGTTTTTCATTTTTTGCAAAGTAAAAGGAGACATCCTTTATTCCACATATGCACGTGTCAGTATGAACAGCATCACTCAGACAATCAATAGCACACGTCAGCTCAATGGTTTGAAATTCGTGCAATTTTGTCACATTGTTCCCCTTAAATTTACATTCTCATGATATATAAACAAATAAACAGACGTATAGATAAAGATATACAAATTAGAAATAGAACAACAAAAATGACACAACAGAAATGGCACAGTTTCATTAATCAGATAGACAGTTGCATTTTTGTTTCTTGTTTTATCTGTTTTAAATCTGTCGTTTAAAACAAATAATCAGAATGTAAACGACACCAGCCTAAATCACAGTTGCACGAGTTTCTTCTTCACGATTTACAGTCACGTTGTATCACATGTGTGAAAGAGAAAATTGTACAAATGTTTAACAATCTAAAATGAAATCAAAATACTATCAGGAAGGACAGCGTGGGGGCCTAGGGAAGCGATAAACTAAACTGGAACATCTAAACACAACTTCCTTAGGTTATGACGGTGTCATCAGTATCACGTCACATGAAAATGCACGCGCTTAGAGAGAGAGAGAGAGGCGGGTGGGGAGGGTAGATTATTAGAGAGAGGGGGGAGACAGAGTCAGAGGGGAGGGCAGATGATCATAGATCAGAAATAACTATTGGAAAAGACTGATACCTAGTTGTTTCATGGTCCATGTTCTTCACAAAGAAGAAACTGACACGCCGCCTTTCTAGCAAACCCGGTAACTCCTAGTGAGTAATCTTTCTTCGTAAAGAAATGAATAGTTGGGTTTTATTTTTTCTACAGAAAGACAACAGCAATGTCAAACTGTGACAGGACAATTGTGAAAAAAGAGCAGTTACCTAATGTTGACAGTCATCGTATTGTCGACCTGACGAAACGAAAGAGGTTGTTGATAAAACAAATCCTGAAGAAATACGACGAAAGAATTAGGGATAAAAGATAAAAAGAAATTTAAAAAAAGAAACAGAAAACATTCACTTATAACAAATACATAACGTCAGATTTAACATCTAGACCAATAGTGAACCAGTTTGTCACAGGAAACAAGTTTTCGTTGGAAATGGAAGCATTCTGTCCAATCATATCGTGTACAGTCACGAAAACAGTCACTGGGCTGTTACAATCCATAGCCATAGCCGTTGCCGTGCCCGTTGCCGTTACCATACCCGTAGCCATTGCCGTAGCCGTTACCATACCCGTAGCCGTTATTATAGCCACCGTAGTTTCCTCCGTAGCTCCCGTGGTTATTTCCGTAGCCTCCGTGGTTTCCGTAACCGCCATATCCGTTGTTGTAGCCGTACCCGCTGTTTCCGTAGCTTCCGTAATGTTTCCGTAGCTTCCATGGTTGTTTCCGTTGCCGTTGTTGTCATAGGTGCTGTGGTAGCTGTGGCCCAGTGGGTATTCCCGGTAGCTGTAGGTATAGTGAGGGGCTCCATGCTTCACGTCCACTGTGGTGGTGGCTTTCTTCACCCCGTAACTCTCTTTGTTGTAATGCCCATAGCTGTGCCCGCCATAGCTGTGCCCGCCATAGCTGTGCCCGCCATAGCTGTTTCCGTAGCCATTACCGTAGCCACCTGAACGTTTGACACGGGCATTTTCTGTCAGAGCGCTGTCTGAAGAATCGGAAAGACGACGAACAAGATCGGCAGCCAGTGATGAGGCCACCAGAAGGCCCAGCACGACGACTGTGGACTGGAAATGCATGGCGATGTCTGCCGGCTTCAGCTGATGGGGAAACTTGTCAGAGAGGGGGTGACTGACTGGTGTGATGTGACTTTCATCCCGTCCTTTATATACAGCTTGATGGTTTGATCCTTGATCTTAGCCAGGACGAGGTAAAAGTCACCGGTGTCCTGAACGCTCGGACTTGTTTGCAGGACACTGTGTGTGAAGCAAATAGCAAGATCTTCGTCATTGAGAATCTCTGTCTCTGTCTGTCTCTCTCTGTCTCTCTGTCTGTCTCTCTCTGTCTCTCTGTCTCTGTCTCTGTCTCTCTCTCTCTCTCTCTCCTCTCTCCACCACACACCACCCCACACACACACACACACACACACACTCACACACACACACACACACACACACACACACACACACACACACACACACACACACACACCACACGCTGTGTATGCTAAAGCATTTAGTTGGGAAGGGAGAGGGGACGCTTGTCATTGTTAACTGGCAACTCTTCTGTATGGTTCCTTGATTATTTTGTGCACAATCAACCTTTTGCAAACGTCAGTAGCCAGATAATTAAATATAGTTTGAGTCTTATGGGTCTGGACTTCTCTGTCTCTGTCTCTGTCTCTGTCTCTGTCTCTCTCTCTCTCTCTTCTCTCTCTCTCTCTCTCTCTCTCTCCTAGCTGTCTTGCTCACTTGGTCATTGATGGTAGTGAGGGTGTATATATATAAAATATCTATAGATCTTCGCCAGAAGAGGGTACATTGAATGAAATATTTGATTTCTTAAGTGTATCAGTCTGAACTATATATATATATGTATATATATATATATATACATATGTATATATATATACGTATATGCATATATATGTATATGTATATACATATATAGATACATGTATACATATGTGTATGTATATAATGTATTCATTTTCTTTTTATCTTTTTCTTTTTTAAAGTTAGAATTTTCAATAGTATGGATACTCCATTGCATACTTTTGTAGATTTTGTATTGTTAGAAATTATTTCTGTTAATGTAGAACCTCCCTAGGCTGGGCATTGTTTCGTTTTAATGCTACCCCCCCTCCCCCTTTTTATAAATAACTATTTGTTATGGTCATTGCTGTCACTGCTCCCTGATCATCTGACTTCCTAGATTAGCATATTTACATATAGAGCCTACGTACAAACGTAAAACGATAAAATGAACAAGAGTTCATTTTTCTTTAAATTCATTCTCTGTATATCTCTCAGACTCTTGCACAATCATTAAGTAAAGTATTGACTTTTTCTCACGTAATAATCGAGGCAAATTGGCACTGGTACATAAGACAAAACGGTGCTTTCGCTCAGTTCAAATGACACAGCCCAGAATCAGGTATTTTCATTGAAAGGCGATATGGGAAAGGCGAAACAACATGTCACCATTGTTAGAAGCTGTGGGCTGATGATCTGATATCTCGAGTTCAAACCCAGTCTGCAACACACAATGGTCTGTTTGTTACTGCCCATTCCATAGGTCCCATTCACACCCACACTTTTCGTTGGTTGGTTGGTTGGTTGGTTGGTTGGTTGGTTGGTTGGTTGGTTGGTTGGTTGGTTGGTTGGTTGTTGGTTGGTTGGTTGGTTGTTGTTGGTTGGTTGGTTGGTTGGTTGGGTTGGTTGGTTGGTTGTTGGTTGGTTGGTTGGTTGTTGGTTGGTTGGTTGGTTGTTGGTTGGTTGGTTGGTTGTTGGTTGGTTGGTTGGTTGGGTGGTTGGTTGGTTGCGTTGGTTGGTTGGTTGGTTGTTGGTTGGTTGGTTGTTGGTTGGTTTGGTTGGTTGGTTGTGTTGTTGGTTGTTGTTGGTTGTGTTGGTTGGTTGGTTGGTTGGTTGTTGGTGTGGTTGGTTGGTTGGTTGGTTGGTTGGTTGGTTGGTTGTTGGTTGGTTGTTGGTTGTTGGTTGGTTGGTTGGTTGTTGTTGGTTGTTGGTTGGCTTGTTGTTGTTGCTTGTTGCTTGGTTGGTTGGTTGGTTGGTTGGTTGGTTGGTTGGTTGTTTGGTTGGTTGGTTGTTGGTTGGTGTGGTTGGTTGGTTGTTGTTGGTTGGTTGGTTGGTGTTGGTTGGTTGGTTGGTTGTTGGTTGTTGGTTGGTTCGACTGCTGGCTGTGTTGTTGTGTTGTTGTTGGTTCGTTGATGGCTGGCTGGTTGGTTGGCTTGTGGTTGGCTGGTTTGGTGTTTTTTCCCCCGTTTTGTTTGGTCCTTTCGTTCATCCTTGCGTTCATTCGTTTGTTGTTTCTCTTTTTCCGTATTTTCCCCCAAGACGATGTTCATCTGTCATTTTCATTTCTGCTGATTTTCCAGTCCACTTCCTCCTCCTCTTCCGTCTCCTGTTTCATCCTTCCCCCTGCTCCCATTTTCCTGCAGGATTACAGCACTGCGTCTGAAAACACCCAGAACGCCTGGTGTTGAGTTGTTTTGACCACTGTGTGTTTTTTGTCTGGCAAACTGTCTGACTTACTTCGTTCGACACTTCTCAACCCATCTCTGTCTGTCTGTCTGTCTGTTTGTCTGTCTGTCTGTCTGTCTGCTCTCTCTCTCTCTCTTTCTTCTCCCTGTCTTTTTCTCTCTCCATCTTTCTCTTTCATTTTCTCTCTCTCTCTCTTTCTTCTCTCTCTCTGCCTCCTTTCTCTCCTTTCTCTCTCTCTCTCTCTTCTCTCTCTCTCTCATCTCTTCCTTTCTCTGTCTGTATGTCTGTCTCTTCTCTCTCTCTCTCTCTCTCTCTCTCTCTCTCTATCTCTCTTATCTCTCTATCTCTCTCTCTCCCTCTGTCTCTCTCTCTTGTCTCTCCTCTCCTCTCTCTCTCTCTCTCTCTCTCTCTCTCTCTCTCTTGAAAAAGCATTTGATTCTATTGATAGAAATTCGCTTTGGCCAATTTTGTTGAAGAACGGTGTAAATGGCAAATTGTTTCAATGTGTAAAGGCAATGTATCAAAATGTTAAATGTCGAATCCGCTGTGGGCTTCAATTTACAGATTATATTCAGTGTACAACCGGAGTTAAACAAGGAGATGTCTGTAGCCCTGTGTTATTTTCTCTGTTCATTAATGAGCTTGCTCTGGAGGTTATCAGCAATGGTCGTCATGGGACCAAATTTCCACAGGATTTGTCAGAATTGTTATTCTTTTGTTGGCAGATGATGTGCTGTTATTATCTGAAACGGTTGTAGTTTGTGGAGGCAATTAATTAAATACTCTACACAAAGCGAATACTTCTTTGCATCTTAAGGTAAATTTGAATAAAAGTAATGTTGTCTTGTTTAGAAAAGGAGTACATTTAACTGCTAGAGAGAGATGGGTGTACAACGATATAGTTATGCCTGTTGTAAATGCATATAAGTACCTGGGAATTTATTTTTCTACACGTTTGAGTTTTACTCTGGCTTGTAAAGATATTGCTACCAGGGCAAAAATTGTATTGAAATATATGATGAAAAGATTGAATATATTGAATAATAATTCATTTGATTTACTTGTCAAAATAATTGACTCACAAATACAGCCAATTTTGCTGTATGGAGCAGAAATTTGGGGATTAGATAAGGCAGTTATGCATTGTGAAGCTGAACACTTATTTGCTTTGAAAATATTTTTAGGACTGGATAAGCGCCCATCTAATGATTTAGTATATGGATAAACAAACAGATACTTCTTGTTTGTTCATTCTGTTGTTCGATGTATTCAATTCTGGTTAAAACTATTGCACATGGAAGACAATAGACTGCCGTAAAAATCCTATAAGATGCTATTTGATCTAGATTCTAAAGGTAAGAAGAATTGGGTAACTATTGGGTCTGAATGAATATGGGTTTGGTGATGTTTGGTTTTTCCAAGGAGCTTGCGATGAGAGACAGTTTATTCGTGATTTTCGGCAAAGACTGATTGATTGTAGATGGCAAAAGTGGAATGACCATATACAGACGAGTGGAAGATATGATTTTTACAGAACTGTCATAGATTCTCACAGTGTTAAACCATACATAAGCCTTGATCTGGATATTAATTTGAAAAAAACAATAGCAAACTTTAGACTTGGTCTATCAACTTTGAAATCCATCAACTGAGATACAAGCAACACAGAGAGTCTGATTTGCTCTGTCCCTTATGTATGCAAGCTGAAGAAGACGAAATACATTTTGTTCTGTGTCATCCTGCATTAGATGAAATCCGTTCAAGGTTTATCCATCAAAAGCATTATAGATGCTCAAATATGTTTAAACTGTGTTTGTTAATGCATTCAACTCGTTTCGATTATATTAAGAATTTTGGTTTGTTCCTGCTCAAAGCAGCTAAAATCAGGGAAATTGCTTTATCGTAATATAAGTTTATTTTGTTGTTGATTGTTAATCCCATGATTTGATATCTGATTATTTCATTGTACTTATAAGTACCCCTTCAGTAGGGGCTATGGCCTTCCTTGAATAAAAACTCTGAAGTCTGAAGTCTGAAGTCTGGAAGTGTGAACTCTCTCTCTCTCTCTTTCTCTCTCTCTCTCTCTCTCTTTCTTTCTCTTTCTCTTCTCTCTCTCTCTCTCTCTCTCTCTCACACACACAATGTACATATATATACATATGTATGTATATAGATATATATATATATTATATATGTACATGTATTATATATATTTTATAAATGTATGTATGTGTGTATATATATATTTGTATGTACATTACACACACACACACACACACACACACACACACACACACACACACACACACACACACACACACACACACACACCACACACATAACTACATATA
>CM060305.1:16619748-16627248 GCA_030674185.1 Monoplex corrugatus | reverse complement strand
CATATGCACGTGTCAGTATGAACAACATCACTCAGACAATCAATAGCACGCATCAGCTCAATGATTTGAAATTCGTGAAATTTTGTCACATCGTTCCCCTTAAATTTACATTCTCATTGTATATAAACAAATAAACAGACGTATAGATAAAGATATACAAATTAGAAATAGAACAACAAAAATGGCACAACAGAAATGGCACAGTTTCATTAATCAGATAGACAGTTGCATTTTTGTTTCTTGTTTCATCTGTTTTAAATCTGTCGTTTAAAACAAGTAATAAGAATGTAAACGACACCAGCCTAAATCACAGTTGCACGAGTTTCTTCTTCACGATTTACAGTCACGTTGTATCACATGTGTGAAAGAGAAAATTGTACAAATGTTTAACAATCTAAAATGAAATCAAATGAAAATGCACGCGCTTAGAGAGAGAGAGGGGGGGGGGGAGGGTAGATTATTAGAGAGAGGGGGGAGACAGAGTCAGAGGGGAGGGCAGATGATCATAGATCAGAAATAACTATTGGAAAAGACTGATACCTAGTTGTTTCATGTTCCATGTTCTTCACAAAGAAGAAACTGACACGCCACCTTTCTAGCAAACCCGGTAACTCCTAGTGAGTAGTCTTTCTTCGTAAAGAAATGAATAGTTGGGTTTTATTTTTTCTACAGAAAGACAACAGCAATGTCAATCTGTGACAGGACAATTGTGAAAAAAAGAGCAGTTACCTATGTGACAGTCATCGTATTGTCGACCTGACGAAACGAAAAAGGTTGTTGATAAAACAAATCCTGAAGAAATATCACGAAAGAATTAGGGATAAAAGATAAAAAGAAATTAAAAAAAAGAAACAGAAAACATTCACTTATAACAAATACATAACGTCAGATTTAACAGCTAGACCAATAGTGAACCAGTTTGTCACAGGGAACAAGTTTTCGTTGGAAATGGAAGCATTCTGTCCAATCAGATTGTGTACAGTCACGAAAACAGACACTGGGCTGTTACAAGCCATAGCCATAGCCGTTGCCGTGCCCGTTGCCGTTACCATACCCGTAGCCATTGCCGTAGCCGTTACCATACCCGTAGCCGTTATTATAGCCACCGTAGTTTCCTCCGTAGCTCCCGTGGTTATTTCCGTAGCCTCCGTGGTTTCCGTAACTGCCATATCCGTTGTTGTAGCCGTACCCGCTGTTTCCGTAGCTTCCGTAATTGTTTCCGTAGCTTCCATGGTTGTTTCCGTTGCCGTTGTTGTCATAGGTGCTGTGGTAGCTGTGGCCCAGTGGGTATTCCCGGTAGTTGTAGGTGTAGTGAGGGGCTCCATACTTCACGTCCACTGTGGTGGTGGCTTTCTTCACCCCGTAACTCTCTTTGTTGTAATGCCCATAGCTGTGCCCGCCATAGCTGTGCCCACCATAGCTGTGCCCGCCATAGCTGTTCCGTAGCCATTACCGTAGCCACCTGAACGTTTGACACGGGCATTTTCTGTCAGAGCGATGTCTGAAGAATCGGAAAGACGACGAACAAGATCGGCAGCCAGTGATGAGGCCACCAGAAGGCCCAGCACGACGACTGTGGACTGGAAATGCATTGCGATGTCTGCTGGCTTCAGCTGATGTGGGAGACTTGTCAGAGAGGTGGTGACTGACTGGTGTGATGTGACTTTCATCCCGTCCTTTATATACAGCTTGATGGTTTGATCCCTGATCTTAGCCAGAACGAGGTAAAAGTCACCGGTGTCCTGAACGCTCGGACTTGTTTGCAGGACACTGTGTGAAGCAAATAGCAAGATCATCGCCATCGTCATTGTGAATCTCTCTCTCTCTCTCTCTCTCACATACACACACACACACCCCACACACACACACACACACACACACACACACACACACACACACACACACACACACACACACACACACACACACACACACACACACACACACACACACACACACACACACACCCCACACACACACACCACACCACATACACACACACACACACACACACCACACACACACACACACACACACACACACACACATACTCACACACCACACACACACACACACACACACACACACACACACGCTGTGTGTAGCTAAAGCATTTAGTTGGTAAGGGAGAGGGGACGCTATCATTGTTAACTGGCAACTGTTCTGTACGGTTCTTTGAATTAAAATAGTTTAAGTCCTATGGGTCTGGACTCTCTCTGTCTCTGTCTCTGTCTCTGTCTCTGTCTCTGTCTCTGTCTCTGTCTCTCTCTCTCTCTCTCTCTCTCTCTCTCTCTCTCTCTCTCTCTCTCTCTCTCTCCTCTAGCTGTCTTGCTCACTTGGTCATTAGCTACGCACAAAAAGTTAAGGATCACTTGCACAAAAATTCATAACTTTCAAAATAAGAAAGCCAATGCGTTGAAGTTTGGCAAACATTTAATTCCATGCTTTAGTGATAGCGATACACAATTGCCTTCAATTTCGAGCAATCGTTTGGTGTGTACATTTGATCAAAGTGGGTACGTATCGAAATTTGATTTCCCAAAGTCATTGAAATCACAAGACAGGGCATTCTGATGCTCCCAAAAGTTCAGTAATGCGTGTAACCGCCATGGCTGTTCTGGCACTCGACGCAGCGAGTCCTCATCGAGTTGACCAGGTTGGTGAAGATCCTCTGTGGAAGCGCCTGCCACTCAGCCTGCAGCATCTGGTAGAGGTGTTGGGCATCCCTGGGAGGGGGGTAGTTGCTCCTCACTTTGCGATCCAGCTCATCCCAGAGGTTTTCAATCGGGTTGAGATCGGGACTGCATGCTGGCCACTCCATTCTGTTGAATCCAGACTGCTGCAGGAAGTCGTTGACCACCCTTGCCCTGTGGGGGCGAGCGTTGTCATCCTGGTAGACAGCCGTCGGTCCCATCTGCTGCAGTGTAGGCACAGCCAGCGGTCGAAGGATCTCATCCCGGTATCGGAGGCCAGTCAAGTTACCCTGTACATGATACAAGGGTGTTCTGTGGTGAAGGCTGAAGGCCCCCCAGACCATTACAGAACCTCCACCAAAGGCCACCTTTTCTTGGACAGTGGTGTCAATAAAGCGTTGCCCTGGGCGCCTCCAGACCCTCAGTCGGCCGTCGTTGTGGTTCATGGTGAAGCGTGATTCATCACTGAACAGGACCTGGGACCATTGCTGACGTGTCCACCTCACGTGACGTCTGCAGAAGGCGCGGCGTGCTGCCCTATGGGCTGGAGTTAAGCGTGACCGTACAGCTGGGCGACGAGAACGGAGGTTAAACCCATGAAGGCGGTTCCGTATGGTCTGCTGGCTGATGTTGATGTTAGTAGCCACCCTCAGCTGCCTTCGAATGATGCTGGAAGAGGCTGTTCTTGTCTGCAGGGCTTGTCGTTCAATGAGACGATCTTCACGTGGGTTTGTCTTCTTCGGTCGACTAGATCTGCGTCTTTCATGGACCCTCCCAGTGGCTGTGAAGCGTTGAATCAGTCTGACAATGACCGAGATGGACACCTGAAGTCGCCTGGCCACTTCTCGCTTGGGAACACCATCTTGGAACCATGCAACAGCTCGTCCCCTCTCAAACTCGCTCAATTTTCGTCGTGGAGGCATTGTCAGATCAGGCCTACTACTGGTGGAATGTCTTCTTATAAAGCCAAGCAAGAGACAGCATCTCACACATAAACAGCAGTGCTTGCACGTGCATAATGGTTTTTCCATCTGGCTTGTGCAATGTGTTCAGGCAGAACGGTCCAAAACAAGGTCCTTTTTCGCAAGTTTCCGCTTTTCCGTTTGCGGCCAAGCTCAGTAGTAGAGAATCCCGTGCAATTTTCGCACTAACACAACATCGCCCACTTACAGCTGAACAAGAATTCATAACAATTTGGCTGGACTGAGAAATAAATAACAGTAGCGAACTCAGTTTATTACGCACCTGTTTTCTCATAGTGATCCTTAACTTTTTGTGCGTAGCTCTATATAAAATATCTATAGATCTTCGCCGGAAGAGGGTACATTGAATGAAATATTTGATTTCTTAAGTGTATCAGTCTGAACTATATATATATATATGTATATATACATATATATACATATGTATATATATACGTATATGCATATATATGTATATGTATATACATATATAGAGATACATGTATACATATGTGTATGTATATACATGTATTCATTTTCTTTTTATCTTTTTCTTTTTTTAAGTTAGAATTTTTAATAGTATGGACACTCCAATTGCATATTTTGTAGACTTTTGTATTGTTAGAATTTATTTCTGTTAATGTAAAACCTCCTTAGGCTGGGCATTGTTTCGTTTTAATGCTACCCCCTCCCCCTTTTTATAAATAACTGTTTGTTAGGTTCATTGCTGTCACTGCTCCCTGATCATCTGACTTCTAGATTTGCATATTTACATATAGATGCCTACGTACAAACGTGAAACGATAAAATGAACAAGAGTTCATTTTTCTTTAAATTCATTTTCTGTATATCTCTCAGACTCTTGCACAATCATTAAGTAAAGTATTGACTTTTTCTCAAATAATAATTGAGGCAAATTGGCACTGGTACATAAAACAAAACGGTGCTTTCGCTCAGTCCAAATGACACAGCCCAGAATCAAGTATTTTCATTGAAAGGCGATATGGGAAAGGCGAAACAGCATGTCACCATTGTTAGAGCTGGGGCTGATGATCTGATATCTCGAGTTCAAACCCTGTCTGGAACATACAATGGTCTGTTTGTTACTGCCCATTCCATAGGTCCCATTCACACCCACACTTTTCGTTGGTTGGTTGCTTGCTTGCTTGCTTGCTTGCTTGCTTGCTTCCTTGCTTCCTTGCTTCCTTGCTTGGTTGTTGGTTGGTTGGTTGTTGGTTGGTTGGTTGTTGGTTGGTTGGTTGTTGGTTGGTTGGTTGGTTGGTTGGTTGGTTGGTTGGTTGGTTGGTTGGTTGGTTGGTTGGTTGGTTGGTTGGTTGGTTCACTGGCTGGCTGGCTGACTAGCTAGCTTGTTGGTTGTTTAGTTGGTTCGTTGATGGCTGGCTGGTTGGTTGGCTGTGTGGTTGGCTGGTTTGGTGTTTTTCCCCAGTTTTGTTTGGTCCTTTCGTTCATCCTTGCGTTCATTCGTTTGTTGTTTCTCTTTTTCCGTATTTTCCCCCAAGACGATGTTCATCTGTCATTTTCATTTCTGCTGATTTTCCAGTCCACTTCCTCCTCCTCTTCCGTCTCCTGTTTCATCCTTCCCCCTGCTCCCATTTTCCTGCAGGATTACAGCACTGCGTCTGAAAACACCCAGAACGCCTGGTGTTGAGTTGTTTTGACCACTGTGTGTTTTTTGTCTGGCAAACTGTCTGACTCACTTCGTTCGACCACTTCCTCAACCCTATCTCTGTCTGTCTGTCTGTCTGTCTGTCTGTTTGTCTGTCTGTTGTCTGTCTTTCTGTCTGTCTGTCTGTCTGTCTGTCTGACTGACTCTCGCTATCTCTCTGTCTTTTTCTCTCTCCATCTTTCTCTTTCATTCTCTCTCTCTCTCTCTCTTTCTCTCTCTCTCTCTCTCTCTC
Organism: Monoplex corrugatus; assembly: GCA_030674185.1. NCBI lineage: Eukaryota > Metazoa > Mollusca > Gastropoda > Littorinimorpha > Ranellidae > Monoplex > Monoplex corrugatus. Next base: position 16,621,674 of record CM060305.1, on the reverse strand, counting down.
TCTTCCTTTTTCTGTCTGTATGTCTGTCTCGCTCTCTCACTCTCTCTGTCTGTCTGTCTGTCTCTCTCTCTCTCTCTCTCTCTCTCTCTCTCTCTCTCTCTCTCTCTCTCTCTCCTGAAAAAGCATTTGATTCTATTGATAGAAATTTGCTTTGGCCAATTTTGTTGAAGAACGTGTAAATGGCAAATTGTTTCAATTATAAATATTGTAATTATTATGTATGCATGTGCGTACGTATGTATGTATGTATGTATGTATGTATGTATACGCTTAGATTTATGTATGATGTATGTATGCATGTATACGCTCAGCTTAGATTTATGTATGTAAGTATGTAAGCATGTATGTATGCATGTATACGCTCATATGTATGTAGGTATGTATGCATGTATACGCTCAGCGCTTAGATTTGATTTTATCAAGATTTTGCGCTATATAAATAAAATATATTATTATTATTATTATTATTATTATTATTATAAAGGCAATATATCAAAATGTTAAATTTCGAATCCGCTGTGGGCTTCAATTTACAGATTATATTCGTTGTACGACCGGAGTTAAACAAGGAAATGTCTGTAGCCCTGTGTTATTTTCTGTGTTTATTAATGAGCTTGCTCTGGAGGTTATCAGCAATGGTCGTCATGGGGCCAAATTTCCACAGGATTTGTCAGAATTGTTATTCTTTTGTTGGCAGATGATGTGCTGTTGTTATCTGAAACGGTTGTAGGTTTGCAGAGGCAATTAATTAAATACTCTACACAAAGCGACTACTTCTTTGCATCTTAAGGTAAATTTGAATAAAAGTAATGTTGTCTTGTTTAGAAAAGGAGGACATTTAGCTGCTAGAGAGAGATGGTTGTACAATGATATAGTTATGCCTGTTGTAAATGCATATAAGTACCTGGGAATTCATTTTTCTACACGTTTGAGTTTTACTCTGGCTTGTAAAGATATTGCTACCAGGGCAAAAATTGTATTGATATGTGTGATGAAAAGACTGAATAATAATTCATTTGATTTACTTGTCAAAATAATTGACTCACAAATACTGCCAATTTTGCTGTATGGAGCAGAAATTTGGGGGTTAGATAAGGCAGTTATGCATTGTGAAGCTGAACACTTATTTGCTTTGAAAATATTTTTAGAACTGGATAAGCGCCCATCTAATGATCTAGTATATGGATAAACAAACAGATACCTCTTGTTTGTTCATTCTGTTGTTCGATGAATTCAATTTTGATTAAAACTATTGCACATGGAAGACAATAGACTGCCGTAAAAATCCTATAAGATGCTATTTGATCTAGATTCTAAAGGTAAGAAGAATTGGGTAACTAGTATACGTATGTGTCTGAATGAATATGGGTTTGGTGATGTTTGTTTTTTCAAAGGAGCTTGCGATGAGAGACAGTTTATTCGTGATTTTCGGCAAAGACTGATTGATTGTAGATGGCAAAAGTGGAATGACCATATACAGACGAGTGGAAGATATGATTTTTACAGAACTGTCATAGATTCTCAAGTGTTAAACCATTCAGAAGCCTTGATCTGGATATTAATTTGAAAAAAACAATAGCAAACTTTAGACTTGGTCTATCAACTTTGAAATCCATCAACTGAGATACAAGCAACACAGAGAGTCTGATTTGCTCTGTCCCTTATGTATGCAAGCAGAAGAAGACGAAATACATTTTGTTCTGTGTCGTCCTGCATTAGATGAAATCCGTTCAAGGTTTATCCATCAAAAGCATTATAGATGCTCAAATATGTTTAAACTGTGTTTGTTAATGCATTCAACTCGTTTCGATTATATTAAGAATTTTGGTTTGTTCCTGCTCAAAGCAGCTAAAATCAGGGAAATTGCTTTATCGTAATATAAGTTTATTTTGTTGTTGATTGTTAATCCCATGATTTGATATCTGA
>CM060305.1:16602248-16614748 GCA_030674185.1 Monoplex corrugatus | reverse complement strand
AGGGGAGGGCAGATGATCATAGATCAGAAATAACTATTGGAAAAGATTGACTGATACCTAGTTGTTTTCATGGTCCATGTTCTTCACAAAGAAGAAACTGACACGCCGCCTTTCTAGCAAACCCGGTAACTCCTAGTGAATAATCTTTCTTCGTAAAGAAATGAATAGTTGGGTTTTATTTTTTCTACAGAAAGACAACAGCAATGTCAAACTGTGACAGGACAATTGTGAAAAAAGAGCAGTTACCTATGTGACAGTCATCGTATTGTCGACCTGACGAAACGAAAAAGGTTGTTGATAAAACCAAATCCTGAAGAAATACGACGAAAGAAGTAGGGATAAAAGACAAAAAGAAATTAAAAAAAAGAAACAGAAAACATTCACTTATAACAAATACATAACGTCAGATTTAACAGCTAGACCAATAGTGAACCAGTTTGTCACAGGGAACAAGTTTTCGTTGGAAATGGAAGCATTCTGTCCAATCAGATTGTGTACAGTCACGAAAACAGTCACTGGGCTGTTACAATCCATAGCCATAGCCGTTGCCGTGCCCGTTGCCGTTACCATACCCGTAGCCATTGCCATAGCCGTTACCGTACCCGTAGCCATTGCCGAAGCCGTTACCATACCCGTAGCCGTTATTATAGCCACCGTAGTTTCCTCCGTAGCTCCCGTGGTTATTTCCGTAGCCTCCGTGGTTTCCGTAACCGCCATATCCGTTGTTGTAGCCGTACCCGCTGTTTCCGTAGCTTCCGTAACTGTTTCCGTAGTTTCCGTGGTTGTTTCCATAGCCGTTGTTGTCATAGGTGCTGTGATAGCTGTGGCCCAGTGGGTATTCCCGGTAGTTGTAGGTGTAGTGAGGGGCTCCATACTTCACGTCCACTGTGGTGGTGGCTTTCTTCACCCCGTAACTCTCTTTGTTGTAATGCCCATAGCTGTGCCCGCCATAGCTGTGCCCACCATAGCTGTGCCCGCCATAGCTGTTCCCGTAGCCATTACCGTAGCCACCCTGAACGTTTGACACGGGCATTTTCTGTCAGAGCGATGTCTGAAGAATCGGAAAGACGACGAACAAGATCGGCAGCCAGTGATGAGGCCACCAGAAGGCCCAGCACGACGACTGTGGACTGGAAATGCATGGCGATGTCTGCCGGCTTCAGCTGATGGGAGACTTGTCAGAGAGGTGGTGACTGACTGGTGTGATGTGACTTTCATCCCGTCCTTTATATACAGCTTGATGGTTTGATCCTTGATCTTAGCCAGGACCAGGTAAAAGTCACCAGTGTCCTGAGCGCTCGGACTTGTTTGCAGGACACTGTGTGTGAAGCTAATAGCAAGATCATCGTCATCGTTATCGTCATCGTCACTGTGAATCTCTCTCTCTCTCTCTCTCTCTCTCTCTCTCTCTCTCTCTCTCCTCACACACACACACACACACACACACCGCACAAACCACACCACACACACACACACACACACACACCACACACACACACACACACACACACACACACACACACACACACACACACACACACACACACACACACACACACACACACACACACACACACACACGCTGTGTGTATCTAAAGCATTTAGTTGGTCAGGGAGAGGGGACGCTGTCATTGTTAACTGGTAACTCTTCTGTATGGTTCCTTGAATTATTTTGTGCATAGTCAAACCTTTTGCAAAGGTCAGTAGCCAGATAATTTAAATAGTTTGAGTTTTATGGGTCTGGACTCTCTCTCTCTCTCTCTCTCTCTGTCTGTCTGTCTCTGTCTCGCTCTCTCTCTCTCTCTCTCTCTCTCTCTCTCTCTCTCTCTCTCTCTCTCTCCCTGTCTCTCTCTCTCTTCGTCTCTCTCTGTCTATCTGTCTCTCTCTGTTTCTCTGTCTTGCTCTGCGGATCTGTCTCTGGCTCTGTCTCTGTCTCTGTCACTCTCTCTCTCTCTCTCTCTCTCTCTCTCTTTCTCTCTCTCTCTCTCCTTTCTCGCTTTGACTGCTGGCTCGCTCGCTTACTCATCACACTCTTTAATCTTTTGTTTTGAATTTTGTGTCCTATCATTATATGGTAGTGATGTTGCATTTATATATAAAGTAAGTTCAGATATTAGTTGGAAGTAAAATATTGCCTTTTGCACATATAATAAATGATGTGCACAGGTGCATAAGGCAAAACGGTGCCTTCACTCAGTCCAAAGTGCACAGCCCAGAATCAGGCATTTTCATTTAAAAAGATGATATGGGAAACGTGAAAAGGCATGTCACCATTGATAGAGCTGTGAACTCAAGATCTGATATCTCGAGTTCAAACCCAGTCTGCAGCATAAACAAGCCTGTTTGTTACTGCCCATTTCATGGGTCGCGTTCACACCCACCCTGTTCGTCATTTCAAAACTTTGCCAGCGCGTAGGTTGTTTTTTTTTCGCAGGCTCAAGGAGTTCGCCAGATAATTACTGGCAGACTCGGGTGGAGCGCATATGTAGCTGTCCGAGTTCGGCGAATCCATCTTGAACGATCTCAACACACTCCAAGCCGCTGTTGAAGAGGTGGTGATTGGTTTATGGTGAGTGATACCGACAAACTGACGGTTTGAACTTTACTGTTGGAGGAGGAAGAGGGTAGCGTCTTCACTGACGGACGGACTAAAGGCCTGACGTTTATGAGGCAAATGTAAAAGGTCAGCTTCCCCTGTCCACTGGACTTGCTGTTTGTTGTACTGATGTGACATTCATTTTATTTTAGACTGCAGCTATTTGCCTCATCGTCTTTGTCTGCCTGTTATTTTTTTATCCTTATCCCTTTGATTCCCACACCCTGTCCACCAGCGTCCTGCATTGTCAACCATGCTAGCAAAGCAAAAGCTTAACCCTTTGATTATTTCCTCATCCTATCCACCAGCTTCCTGCAGGAAGTTGGTGGATAGGGTGATGGAGTCAAAGGGTTAATTCTGTTGCCGTTGGTGGATAGAGTGCAGAAGTCAAAGTGTTAATCAGCACTCAGAACTGTTTGAAGTTCAAACTTGACGAACAATTTACACGCGCGTGCGACACACACGTACACGCGCTCATACACACACAGACAGACACACACACACACACACACACACACATATATATATATATGTAGGCCTATATACATATATATATATATATATGTATGTATGTATATATATACGTATATATATATATGTATATATATATAGATATATATATATGTGTGTGTGTGGTACACACACTACACACACAAACACACACGCACGCACGTACGCACACACACATACACACACACCACAGACACACACAGACACACACAGACACGCATACACCAAACAACACACACACACACACACACACACACACACACACACACACACATACACACACACACGCACGCCCACATACACACACACACGCCAACCACGAAATATAAAGACATCCAAGCTGAGAGCCATCATCGGGCGCGTTCGTTCGTTCGTTCGTTCGTTCGTTCGTTCATTTGCTTGGTTATTTGGTTGCTTGCTTGCTTTGTTTGTTTGTTTGTTTTGTTTGCTAAGTGTTTTACGTATCCTTCTTTGTTGGTCGTTTTTACTGTTTCTTTTCTGTGTCTAGTTCACATTTCATCTATTTTCGTAATTATGTGGTCATTGAGAACACTGATAGCTTGCAGCAGTTGACAGCATCCTCCACTTCTGGTATCAGCGGCAGTAAGCAGGGTAAGGCATGTTGGGTTTTGTTGAGATTTTATATACCTCGTCTTCTGTACAGCCTCTGTTTCACTTCTCACACGTCGCTCATTTCGGTTCTCCAACACACCTCCAAACCCACCCAAACTGAGATCACCTTGAGAGCAGCGCATAAAGGGCCGCAGAATCTGAGACTATTTTTCTCATTACTATGATGATTAAAATGGGGGTGCTAGCAGTTCCGCCTGGGATTGAGATTGGTTATGGGGTGCATTCTATGTTTACTTTCATAACATCTTGCGTCAACCAGACCCTAGCTATTCAGCCACCTACGGTTGTTTGTCAATAAATTTAAGTAGCACTCTCAATGATATAATCTGCAACGGATGCCACTCCATTACTTGGCCTAAGTCGTCCTAACAAGCCTATATATAGCATGCTCAACTTTGGGTAAAATCCGATTGGAGCCAAAAAAGAAAAACTACACACACACCATGAGGTTGCTGTATTCTATATGTTTGCCACTGAGCTCGTCTCTGTCGGTCTTGGCGACGCTTTCCAGATAAAGGGTTGTCTTGGGACAATGGGTTATTGCGATGTCGTCGTCGTCGGCCTCTTTACATCTCAGGAGATGATAGTCTGCACCAGGAGGCGTTGTGGTCATGACGTGCACTTACGCCAAAAAACCCTAGGCTTAAAACCGGTATCTGCTACTCTCCGTGTTGTGTCGATGCTGTGTTACCAGCGAAGCTGGAGTGACCTCTCCAGGTGCAGGCCTGGGCAAGTGAATATGGAGGACGAGCTGTTGCCCATGCAGCAGATCCCCCTTCTCCTCGCCACTAGTAGAATCCAGGGGAAAGACGGAGGCCTGTACGCCTGGTACCAGGGGCGACGCAGGAGTTGCCAGAACGAGGTTGTAGACAACGGCGAACTGCCTTAGGGACTCCGACTCCTGATTTTTCCTCAGGGTTGACTCCCGAAGTCTTTCCTATGAGTGGGTATGGCCGCAAGGCAGCGGAGGTTTGAAATCAGAGTTTTCCTTCTCTTAGATGAGCTGTCTTCCCAGACTGATGAGCCCCATCTACCCAAAGCACTGGTTTTCAGGCGCCAGTAACCCGCCTTCACCCCTTCTCCTATCAGTAGTAGCAGTTCCGCCGGGCTTATATCTAAGCCACGCGAGCAGGCTAGGAGCTGGACTTAGTTGTCAGAGGCTATTGGAGACGCGCGCCGTGAGGGGCATTTTATAGACAATGGGAGCTTGTCCCCATTGCCACCCCTCGGCTATGACAACCTTGGATACCATTGTAGCGATGTAGTGACCAAGCAAAGCAAGCTTGCTCCAAATCGTTGCCGCCAGGAAATTTTCCTGTGGGCCCCACGTGGTGTTGGTCTTGAAATGCACCTGTATAAAATCAAAACAAACTATCACGTACAAACCGGGCCTCAATAGCCCAGTTGGTTGAGCTTCGGATTCACATGCTAATGGTTGTGGGTTCGAATCCCGAGGTGCGCTACGTTAAAACTGGACTTTTCACTGCCCCATCCTAACATCATCGTTGTTCTAGTAGTGTCAGTATAGAAATAGGTAATTCCCCCTTCCCCCACTTCCCTGGGATGGTTGTCCCCGTCAGCCATATCACCTGAGGTGGGTGCCGACGTAAAAACTTAACCAAATCAATCAATCAATCACGTTCAAAGGAAGTTATGCAAATGTCTAACCAACAAGGAGACCTGTATATACACAAAACCAACAATCGCGTACACAGGAAGTGATGTAAAATGTGTAACCAACAAGAAAACCTGCATAAACACAAAATTAACTGTCACGTACAAAGGAAGTTATGTAAAATATAATTTATAACCAAGAAGAAGACCTGCATAAACACAAAATTAACTGTCACGTACAAAGGAAGTTATGTAAAATTTAATGTGTAACCAAGAAGAAGACCTGCATAAACACAAAATCAACTATCACGTACAAAGGAAGTTATGTAAATGTATAACCAAGAAGAAGACCTATATGAACACAAAATCAACTATCACGTACAAAGGAAGTTATGTTAATGTATTAGCAACAAGGAGACTTCGCTGCATATGTTAGTGAACGTGCGTGTCCAGTTTCCTGAAACCCAACCACCGAACAAATAAAAATGGTTACTGCAGGTTTGATGACCGTTTAATTCAGTTGTGACATCAAAACAAACATCGTCTCCTTCTCTTTTAATTTCCTTTTTTTTTCTTCTTAGAAAGAGAATATTTCATATTGTTTTGGAAGGATGTGCGTATGTATGTCTGTGTCCATCTGGCTGGCTGGGTGGCTGGGGGGCTGGTGGATGGGTGGCTGGCTGGCTGTATTTTACCAAACAAGATTTTTTCAGCTGTTTTAAGATACATCTTTGCGAAAAAATGGTCAACGGTGTGGACCGTTGAGGGAGTCACGAATAGATAAGTTTTGCAGACAAGATGTCCCAGTATCCAAGTCAAAATCTCAAGGACCAACAAAAAAAATGTGTTGAAAAATCAGCACTTTTTGAAGAAGATGTGTGAACCACACATTCTCAGGAATCTTCAGACAATATTTGAGTTGTGTTTTCGCTGTTGTGACAGTCCATAATTTCCTCAATGCGCATCAAGTTAAGTTCAACCGAAACGTGTCCAAGGTCACAATGATCTTGAGAAGTACAAAACCTGGATTTTTTGTGACCATTTTCTCATGAGAATGGCGTGACTATCTTGTTCTTTTGTCCTTGTGGGGGTGAAGGACGCGTGTTGCGTTTGCGTACGTGCAAGTACCTCTGTGTCTAACAGTTTGTCTGTCTGCCTGCCTATCTGTCTGCCCGCCTGCTGTCTATTTGTCTGTCTACTTGCCCTGTCTGTCTATTTGCCTATTTGCCTGCCTGCATGCCTGCCTGCCTAACAGCCTGTCTACCTGTCTGGTTTTTTTTTTCTATTTCTCTACCTGCCTGTGTGTCTATCAGCTTTTCTGCTTGTCTACCTGCCTGTGTCTGTATGTCTGTCTGTCTACCTCCCTGCTGTTTGTCTATCTATCTGTCCATCTGTCTGTCTGTCTGGGCGTTCTAGAAAGTTCAGGGCTGTTGCGTGCTGTGTGCTGTGTGTTGTGTGTGTTGTGACGAGGACTGCTGACAGTGCTTTCTGGCACCTGCAGAGAGAGAAACTCTCTGACAGAGGTGAGACTTCTGCACATCGCATCACTCTCTTTCGTTGGCACTTTGAGTGGAGAATATAGTGGGGGTGGAGGGGGATGGAGTGGGAGGATGAGATGGCAAGAAAAACTAGGACAGGTGGGAGGGTGGAGGGAGAGCAGGGGGTAGAAAAAAATATCAGCCACACACATACCCGACATAGACACCCATCGCTGTTATATTGTTTTCATCTGTTTGAAAGAGTCGTTCGTGTTGGCTAAAAGGCATAGGCATCGGAAGTACTGCGTACTATTGTTATTTGTCCTATTATTTGGATATCGTTTTATGAAAAAAAAACTGAGTTAAGCTTGCTCTATGTATGTGTGTGTGTGTGCGTGCGTGCGTGCGTGTGTGTGTGTGTGTGTGTGTGTGTGTGTGTGGTGTGTGTGTGTGTGTGTGTTGTGTGTGTGTGTGTGTGTATGTGTGTGTGTGTGTGTGTGTGTGTGTGTGTGTGTGTGTGTGTGTGTGTGTGTGTGTGTGTGTGTGTGTGTGTGTGATGAACAGAAAAGACCACGGAACTCGGAACACGCTTCTTTGTCATCATCATTATCATCAAGTGCCTCGCCACATGGCGTTGGCGATCACGGCCTTCCAACTGTTTGTATCCCTTGTTGCCTCAAGCACCTCTTCCACCCTCTATGTCTTCAGCCACTCTGCAAGTCCGTCCAATATCTTCTCTCTGGGTCTACCTGGTGCTCTCTTTCCCTCCAGCTTTCCTGTTGTGACCAGGTGCTCCAATTCCCCTTTCCTCATAAAATGGCCTAGAAATGTTGCCTGTCTTTTCCTAATCTTCCTAATGAATGATCTTCACGTTTCTGCCTCCATCAGAACTGTTTCGTTTGTTTTCTTTGCTGTCCATGGAACTCTTGTTTGTCACAAGAACCCAAAATAGGGCTACAAGACCAGAATGCTTATAATAAGTTGACACAGCAGTTAATGATTTCAATTGTTAATGATTTCACTGTTCACATCATCATCACATATATGTGTGGGTGTGTGCGTGTCTATGTATATGTCAGTGTGTGAGTGCGTGCGCATGCGTACATGTGTAGATGCGCGTATGTCTGTGTGCAAATGTGTGTATGGTCGCGAAAGTTCGTATACGTGACAAACAGACAGACAGACAGATAGACAGACAGACAGATAGACAAATCGTAAGTGCTGATATACTACCTGTCAAAGACTTTCTCTGCAATGCATCCAAAGTAAGTGCTGCTTCTTCTGCCTTTTAAACTAAATTTTCTGTCATGTCTGTACAGGATTAATGCTTTTGTGATCGCTAGTTCTCTTACATGCCCTTCACATTACCTTTGTGGGACACTGGATCTCGCGTTATCTTCTTCTTCTCCTTGTCCTCCTCCTCCTCCTCCTCCTCCTCCTCCTTCTCCTTCTTCTTCTTCTTCTTCTTCTTCTTCTTCTTCTTCTTCTTATTCTTATTCTTATTCTTATTCTTCTACTTCTTCTTCTTCTTCTTCTTTTCTTCTTTTCCTTCTTTTTCTTCTTCTTTTCTTCTTCTTCTTCTTCTTCTTCTTCTTCTTCTTCTTCTTCTTCTTCTTCTTCTTCTTCTTCTTCTTCTTCTTCTTCTCTTCTTCTTCTTCTTCGCAATTCTTTCTTCTTCTTCGCAATTCTCTTCTTCTTCTTCTTCTTCTTCTTCTTCTTCTCTTCTTCTTCTTCTTCTTCTTCTTCTTCTCTTCTTCTCTTCTTCTCTTCTTCTTCTTCTTCTTCTTCTTCTTCTTCTTCTTCTTCTTCTTCTTCTTCTTCTTCTTCTTCCTCTTCTTCTTCTTCTTCTTCTTCCTTCTTCTTCTTCTTCTTCTTCTTCTTCTTCTTCTTCTTCTTCTCTTCTTCTTCTTCTTCTTCTTCTTCTTCTTCTTCTTCTTCTTCTTCTTCTTCTTTCTTCTTCTTCTTTCTTCTTCTTCTTCTTCTTCTTCTTCTTCTTCTTCTTCTTCTTCTTCTTCTTCTTCTTCTTCTTCTTCTTCTTCTTCTTCTTCTTCTTCGCAATTCTTCTTCTTCTTCGCAATTCTTCTTCTTCTTCTTCTTCTTCTTCTTCTTCTTCTTCTTCTTCTTCTTCTTCTTCTTCTTCTTCTTCTTCTTCTTCTTCTTCTTCTTCGCAATTCTTCTTCTTCTTCGCAATTCTTCTTCTTCTTCGCATTCTTCTTCTTCTTCTTCTTCTTCTTTGTCTCCTTCTTGTTTTTGTTTTCTTCTTCTTCTTCTTCTTCTTCTTCTTCTTCTTCTCTTCTTCTTCTTCTTCTCCTCCTCCTTCTCCTCCTTTTCCTTCTCCTTCTTCTTCTTCTTCTTCTTCTCCTCACCAAATTCCTTCTGCTATGTCGGTTGTGTGCCAAAGCTTTGGTCTCTGCAAATGGTTCCTCTGTCCGTTCCGCAATTGTGTCAATCCAACGGTTTGTTTGTTTCTTTGTTTTTCTGTCTTCCCCTCCGTCTCCCTCCCTCAACAGAATCTTGGAGGACTGACAAAAAAGTCATTGGATCTTGTCACATATCCAAGACAACGTAGTTTTCTTTTCATAACTGATGTCAGCAGATCTTCATACGGTCCAGTGTGCCGCTTGATAGTTTGGCACCCCTGTTCTTTGGTGATATGATCAGTGCCTGACGTGTATATGACATTTTAGGATTTTATGATAACATCTCATTACCAGAGCTCGGATTTGTCTTCACAAGTGTACTGTGAGGGTCTTTGTCTCGAATGCAGACAGGAAGATAGAATATACCATTGCTTTAAGAGACTGGTCTTGTATTTCGTGAGCATTTTCTTGTCCTCGAGGGGTCTTTGTCTTGCATGCAGACAGGAAGATAGAATATACCATTGCTTTAAGAGACTGGTCTTGTATTTCGTGAACATTTTCTTGTCCTCGCTGGTCTTGTATTTCATGGAGACATTCTTGCCCTCGGTTTATTATATCCTCCAAAAGCAAAACAAGTAAACAAAGGTAAAATGGGTAAAGAATGCCCCCCAAATCTTGAAGTGGTGTGAGGTGGTATAAATCAAAGCTTTTGTCAAGGCCAGCATTATGATGGCGTTGCCCATCTCTTCTCACTCCCGTGTTTACGTTCCTTAACCCTGAGCATGGCATGGCTAGGTGATCACCTACAACTTTGTAGATACCTGGCTGCACGCCCAATTATTCCCCCGCATCCAAAGGGCCACTGCCCAAAGTATTTGATTAGCGTCTAGAAAACCCTCACAGTCAAAGGATGGTCAATTAATTAGCGGCTAGAAAACCCTCACAGTCAAAGGATGATCAACTGATTAGCGTCTAGAAAACCCTCACAGTCAGAGGATGATCAATTAATTAGCGGCTAGAAAACCCTAACAGTCAAAGGATGATCAATTAATTAGCGGCTAGAAAACCCTCATAGTCAAAGGATGATCAATTAATTAGCGGCTAGAAAACCCTCATAGTCAAAGGGTGATCAATTGATTAGCAGCTAGAAAACCCTCACAGTCAAAGGATGATCAATTAATTAGCGGCTAGAAAACCCTCACAGTCAAAGGGTGATCAATTGATTAGCAGCTAGAAAACCCTCACAGTCAAAGGGTGATCAATTGATTAGCGGCTAGAAAACCCTCACAGTCAAAAGGTGATCAATTGATTAGCAGCTAGAAAACCCTCACAGTCAAAGGATGATCAATTAATTAGCGGCTAGAAAACCCTCACAGTCAAAGGATGATCAATTGATTAGCGGCTAGAAAACCCTCACAGTCAAAGGATGATCAATTAATTAGCGGCTAGAAAACCCTCACAGTCAAAGGATGATCAATTAATTAGCGGCTAGAAAACCCTCACAGTCAAAGGATGATCAATTAATTAGCGGCTAGAAAACCCTCACAGTCAAAGGATGATCAATTAATTAGCGGCTAGAAAACCCTCACAGTCAAAGGATGATCAATTAATTAGCGGCTAGAAAACCCTCACAGTCAAAGGATGATCAATTGATTAGCGGCTAGAAAACCCTCACAGTCAAAGGATGATCAATTAATTAGCGGCTAGAAAACCCTCACAGTCAAAGGATGATCAATTAATTAGCGGCTAGAAAACCCTCACAGTCAAAGGATGATCAATTAATTAGCGGCTAGAAAACCCTCACAGTCAAAGGATGATCAATTAATTAGCGGCTAGAAAACCCTCACAGTCAAAGGATGATCAACGAACCCATACCTTCCGTTCGCTTCCAGTGAATGCATACGCTCTCACTGACCATTACTGCACGAAGATGATATAATGACATCCACGTATTTTTTCAACACTGATTATTGTTCGACAATGCCAACTTAGTCAGACGAGAAATATTTTAGAGAACAGGGAAAGCAGTTCCCTTAACCATCCTTTTTTTTTTCCACTGTCTTTCTACACATATGAATTGATAAGGGAAGGGTGGTACTCAAATTGAGCTGATAAACAGGCTTCTGTTTGCTTTCTTGGTTCTCTTTCTCTCTCTGTCTCTCTCTGTCTCTCTCTCTCTCTCTCTCTCTCTCTCTCTCTCTCTCTCTCTGTCTCTCTCTGTCTCTGTCTCTCTGTCTCTGTCTCTGTCTCTGTCTCTTTCTCTTTCTCTCTCTCTCTCTCTGTCTCTGTCTCTCTTTCCAGTCTGTCTGCCCTGTCTGCCTGTCTGCCTGCCTGCCTCTCTCTCTCTGTCTCTCTCTCTGTCTCTCTCTCTCTCTGTCTCTCTCTCTCTCTTTCTAATCTGTCTGCCCTGTCTGCCTGTTTGTCTGCCTGCCTGCCTCTCTCTCTCTCTCTCTGTCTCTCTCTCTGTCTCTCTCTCTATCTATCTCTCTGTCTCTCTCTTTCCAGTCTGCCTGCCCTGTCTGCCTGACTGTCTGTCTGTCTGTGTCTGTATGTCTGTCTGTCTGTGTCTGTGTCTGTGTCTGTGTCTATATGTCTGTCTGTCTGTCTGTCTGTCTGTCTGTCTGTCTGTCTGTCTGTCTGTCTGCTTGCCTGCAGACAAACATGTCAGCAGTGATTTTCTTGGCAGCTTATACCTCACCTTTTGCCAGCTGGGATTAACTTAAAGCTCCTGCCCATCAAATTTCACAAAGCCTGCCGGCGTGAATTATTATAGATTGTTTCAGTACATTTCGAGCCATTCGTGTACTCTTCTAAAAGACTCCACATACTGATGTAATGGTTCTAACACACTCTGGGTTTTGAACTTTGTCGTATGGATATTGTCCAGTGATTCAGGAACCAGTTTGGCATGGTTAGAAATGGTTTTGACATTTGGCGAATTTTAACAAACAATCAGACGTAACCATCACGCTGGACTACGTTTGAAAATAAAACATCTGCAGCTCTATCATTGTACTATGACATTTTCATTGAATAAAACGTGGTTAATTCTTTGACTATCATTGAATAAAACTTGGTTAATTCTTTGACTATCATTGAATAAAACTTGGTTAATTCTTTGACTATCATTGAATAAAACTTGGTTAATTCTTTGACTATCATTGAATAAAACTTGGTTAATTCTTTGACTATCATTGAACAAAACTTGGTTAATTCTTTGACTATCATTGAATAAAACTTGGTTAATTCTTTGACTATCATTGAATAAAACTTGGTTAATTCTTTGACTATCATTGAATAAAACTTGGT
>CM060305.1:16589748-16592248 GCA_030674185.1 Monoplex corrugatus | reverse complement strand
GAGAGAGAGAGAGAGAGAGAGAGAGAGACAAAGACAAAGACAGAGAGACAGAGAACAGAGACAGAGAGAGAATACGAAACGTGTATAATTTATTCACACTTAGACCTTGGGTTCTTAATGAAGGGTAAACAAACAAATCAACTTCCGTCAAAAAAGAGCATGATATGTGCAGATGTAATGGAAATAATATGCACAGAAAAACGAGCTCGTAAACCTAACGATTAGTTAACTCTAATATAGTCTAAAAACATCAAGCGTTTTGTGCAGAAATAAGGACACAAACATTTACCCCCATCAGTGGCAATAAATAACATCACAAAGATGAGTTTAAATATGGAGGCTTTGTCTTTAATTTTTTTTTTTTTTTTTTTTTGGGGGGGGGGGGGGCATAAATTTTTCACAAACTGTATAAAATGCTGGAATAAGTAACACAAAATGTTCTTCATCTTTGGTTTTGAGACTTTGCGCAGAGGCCATACCAGACCGCTATCCTTGTGTGTTCCATGTCTATAACGATGGATTGTAGTTTATAATATATATAACCTAAAGCGTGTTGTTGTATAATGACACAGAGACGGACAGACAGACAGACTCAGACACAGGTAGTTTGTGTATCAGCAAGCCTGCAACAAGTAGGAGAAACTTTATGTGATGGTCTTACGAGCTGTAAAGCCAAACCACAAACTGACACGTGTTATGGTAGACCATAGCTGTCACGACTTGTGGTTTTGATTTTTTTTTTCCTTTTTAAGCGTTCATCTTTTCTCGGATGCACACATGCACTTTGTTTTTCTCCACATTGTGCAGGTAGTGTGTTACTTCTTTAACGTACATATTAACCCTTTGACTCCCCCCGTCCTGTCCACCAGCATCCTGCATTGCCAACCATGTTGCCAAAACAAAAACTTAACACTTCGACTCCCTCACCTTATTCACCAGATTTCTGCAGGAAGCTGATGGATAGGGTGAGGCAGTCCAAGGGTTAAGTTTTTGTAGTTGATAGATAGGGTACGGGAGTCAAAGGGTTAAATTTCTGGGTGCACGTACACACGAAGGGGTTTAGGTACTGGCAGGCCAGCACACATGTTAACCTGGGAAATTGGAAAAATGTCCACCCTTTACCCATCAAGCGGGAGGTAATGATAATAATAATAATAATAATAATAATAATAATAATAATAATAATAATAATAATAATAATAATTACAATATTTATATAGCGCAAAATCTTGATAAAAATCAAATCTAAGCGCTGAACAGACATACCCGTACGCACGCACACACATGCACGCACACACATGCACGCACACACACACACACACACACACACACACACACACACACACACAACACACACACACACACACACACACACACACACACACCACACGGCTATAAATGGGGAGAAAGAATAAAAGCAATGGAAAATTATAGAGAGCATATTATATACAATTATAAATTACAATGTGATTCCCCTCCGAGTGGAGACAGGCTGCAGGGGGGTTGAGTGAGGTCAGGATTTTATGCAGAGGAGAAAAGGTGAGTTTTGAGAGCGGACTTGAAGGAGACAAAAGTAGGTTGCTGACGGACTGAGAGAGGAAGTTTGTTCCAGGAGAGTGGACCAGAGACAGAGAAGGCTCGTGGACCATAGGTATTGAGCTTAGTGCGTGGAAAGCGAAAAGTCAGAGGATCGGAGGCAGAGCGGAGGGTACGTGAGGGAACATAGATCTCAAGTAGGCTTGACAGGTAATCGGGGGCTGCGTTATTGAGGCTTTTGTAGCACATGGTGTCTAGTTTGTACTGTATGCGCTTTGATACAGGGAGCCAGTGAAGTTGTGCCAGGAGAGGAGGTATGTGGTCAGCTGTTTTCTTTTTGAGTACAAGGCGTGCAGCATTGTTTTGAATGCGCTGTAGGATGTGAATGGTGGAGACAGGAAGACCAGACAGGAGTGAATTGCAATAGTCAATGCGAGACATTATGCGAGACATCAGGTACCTAAACAGTAATGAATCCGACAGTGAGTCTGACGTTCAACGCGCCTGGTTACCGCGCGCATCAGTGGTTTTGACTGATCAGCTTTGATCTGCATAGCACAGTTCCGGTACAGGTTCAGATCTCATTTTCAAGAATTTTGCTTTATAAATATGTCTGAATATTATACATGAACTCAAACCCTCGCGGGCACACACGCAGACACACACACACACGCATGCACGCACACACACACATAACGCATGCACACACACACACACACATACACACATTTCTGTCTCTTTCTCTCTGTCTCTCACACACACATACACACACACGCACACATGCACGCAAGCATGCACGCACGTACGTACACACACACACACACACACACACATGTATATTCATCCACTCATGCTTACACTCAAAAACACACAAGTATATATAGAGAGATCTGATGGATTGTTTTCTGCCATAACTGGCTTTTGTGTGTGCGTCTGTGCGCGTGCGTGCGTGCGTGCGTGTGTG
>CM060305.1:16567248-16577248 GCA_030674185.1 Monoplex corrugatus | reverse complement strand
AGATGAACAGAGAGAGACACTACCCGAGTGTTCAGCAACATAATGCTGAATCAACATGAGACTGCAACAAGACGACTTTGCTGTGATGCCAAATTTCCAGGCACTCAATTGAGAGAATGTTTGCCAAACAGTTCTGTATTGTTACTTCTCGAAGAAGTAGTAATACAACAACACTTAACAAACAAAAACAAAAAGCAAACAAAAAACGCGTTTTATGTTATATTGATACAAACTTTTCCCTCCGTATTAGCAAAAGAACAACGGTTAGTTGAAAAATATTTTTGCTTCTATTTTTTTAGTGATTAAAAAATCCATGTTTTCGTTCCGTTCCAGAAGTTTATTGTAACCAAGTTATATAAATGAAACTAAGGAACACGTTTTCGTTCTATTTCTTTTAATTTTGCTTGAATTTCTTTGACTGACGAAGTTGCGATAATAAAGTTAAGATAAAATTTTCGTTTTAGTAATGAGATCCTTTATCTTCGGTTCAGTATTTTGGCTCAATAAAATTCCGTAAACACAGTCAAAATGAGATAGTTTCCCTTCCATTTATAAAACTTCGACCATTCATTTCTCTACTTTAGCCACTTGGAGATCTATAGATAATAACGAAACCTGCATTTTAACTAAGTGTTGTTGTCGTTTTATTTCTTCTTCAAAGTTGTAAAAGAACTGGATATCTGCGTAGTTTTGAGAGGAATAATTGTTATAACCTTGCGGGGTTTTTGATGCTGGTCAAATGGTCAGATACTTTTGTCAAACTGTGTGACATGTGGTGAAAAGCATGCAACTCCTGTAGACTTCACCCCTCTTTCCCTGGTTTTCTTGTATCATTGCGCCTGTTTGTATTTTTCATGATATGGAGAAAAAGACACGTTCTTCCAGTGATTGTCCCTTATGTCATGGCGAAAAATTCTACCTACCCCTTTCTTGTCATTTTCGGACTGAAATTAAATTTGTGAAAGTATTTTACAAAACCAGCCACAGAAGGAAAACATTTTTAAAAGAAAACAGAAAAAGAAAATGAATCACTTTTGGTTAGGTCACTTATATGAACTCGTTTTTGTTTTTGTTTTTGTGAGGGTGCCCCCCCCCCCCCCATCTTCCATCTGTCAAATATTAGCATTTGTGTTTACAATGGCTGGAGATGAAGATTGTGCTAATCATCTGAAATTCCTACATTGCTGTAATTGTTTTCTATTTTGTGATAGGAGTGTTTATTCCGATCAAAACATTTCGAGATGTCGTTCATACGAAGGGCTGGTCCTTTCCCTTTCAGTCTTTTTGCTTTAATTTCTTAATGTGTTCTGTGCATGTATACTATGTACAGTATCCACCTGCCGATAACGTATTTGTTTGTAGCTGATGTGCTGCCACCGCGTAAAAAGAAATCTGTTTCCTTCCATTACGGTGTGTGTACCACGTGCATGTCGATTTTGTTGGAAACGGTTTGTAGTGGAAGGGAGATAATCCAACCTCGAATGTAGTTTATTCAGTTTTTTGCCAGTATCGCAAAGACTCAAACTTTTTATTTGTTGTGTGCAGTTTATATTTACCCGTATACAGATTCAGCATAGCAAAGTATTTTGGAATTGGTTTTGATAAAAAAAAAAAAAAGAAATGAAATAAAATAAAATAAAAAACAATTTCTGTGGCGGCATACGCCCAAGCTTTATCATACTCCACTCCTATTCCAGTTACCTTTTTAATTATGATCCAGTCAGCAGTTCTAAGGCTAAGATTAAATGTTTTGTCAAGACAGGAAAAAGAAATAGGTAGTGATGATGATAATCCAATGCCACACTATTCAAAAACGCGTGAAAAAAAAAAAAGAGAACGTGTATTTAGTAACCCTTTGACTCCTGCACCCTGTCCACCAGCATCCTGCATTGTCAACCATGCCAACAAAGCAAAAGCGTAATCCTTGGAACTCCCAGAAGATGAGGGAGTGAATGGGTTAAGTTTTTGTAATTGGTGGATAGGGTGCGGGAGTCGAAGGGTTAAGAAAACAAAACATCGCAAATTTTCGGCCAACTGGCTTTTGATTGTCGAGAGTACACAAAAGAAAACATTAAAAAAAAAATCACCAAATCTAAGACAAAAGTAACAGATCAGCTACCTTCCCCGGTATTTTCCTTGAGCTTGCGAAGATAACAATGAAATGCTGCTAAGGTCAAAGGTCGTATGTTTTAGTAAGAGATGAAAACAATTGACAAACAAAGCAAAGCCAAACACAGCCTCCTCCCCACCCCATTATCGAGAACTAACTTTTTTCCTCATCTTACTCCACACCTTGTTTGAGACCTACAGCTTATCTTAGTCAAGCCATGATAGATGCACTGTACTAGTACAAGATGTTATATGATAGTAATGTTTAAACTGTATAGTGACACTACTGGTGACAGTTCATTACATTCCTCTGTGTCTAGTTGGGTTATATTGTCAGCTGAATTAAATATTAAATGCAATATATCAGTACAAAAAAAAAACGCGACTAACTTTATTGCTAAGAATTATGTCAGCTAATAAAACTCATTTCAAATTCACATACTGCTCTCTTCCTGAAACTGTAAGGGGGAAAAAATAGAGATAAAAAGACTTGAAAAGTGGAGAAGGAAAAAAAAGAAAATGAAAATGACATCACAGTGGTTGTTTTTTTTTAGACTTTTACTTCATTATTTTCTTTAAAATGTTTCCTCATACACCTTTCAGGAAATGTGTGTAACATTATTGATTATTTGTGGTCGTCTTGTTGGTTTGCTTTCTTTTGTGTATTGGAGAGGGGGGGGGGGCGTGAAACAAAAACAAAACACAAAATAACAAGTAACTAAACAAAGAAAACGGTTGAACAAAATTTCCAGTCGTTTTTAGGTGTTCTTCAATGAGCTTTGGTCCCCCCTCCCCCACTCTCTCTCCCTCTCTCGCGCTCTCTGAAATACACTCGCACATGCACGTGCGCGCGCACACACAAGCACACACACACACACAACACACAAACACGCACGCAAAACACACACACACACACACACACACACACACACACACACACAAATTCACACACATACAACACATACACACACACAACACAACACTCACGATACATATATATGTATACATATATATATATATCCACACATATATATATGCAACATCACCACCACCACCATCAACAACCACAATCACTACAGCTAAGTCTTAGAACATATCATTCATGAAAGACAAACCGAACACAAAATAATTTGATGCAAACCAGAATACGATCTTTTTGTTTGCTTGCTTCAACACACGGTTTGACAGTTCTCTATTTCAAACAAATGTTGGTCGGCACTGCTTGATGTACAAATACTTACTTTGTCTGCCGACAATTTTCATATGGCCTGTTTGTTGACTGAAAATATTTTGGTCTAGTTACAGTGTAGAAATTAGAGATATGTGACCTCCCACCACAAATTCAGTCTTAACTCGCAGTCAGTCGAACAGCACTAGGAGCTGAAAAGGTGACTGAGGGTCTATCTGGGATGTTTTGACTTTTTCTCAAAATTGATTTCTGTAGGCTATATCTATCGCCCGCAGAAATGTTTTTTCTTGAAAAAATATTATTAATCAATTTAAAATGGTATTTTAATGCACTGATCGCAGCAGAAAGAAGGCAGTTTCCTACCAAAAGTACCTATTTTTGTCTCTTATTATATACCGTAACCTGTGCAGTACCCGCACATGTAATATACTGACAGAAAGCTCTTTGGTGCACCTTTCAGATAATGACAGTCAAAATTAGAAACAAACTGGGTCAAAGCCACCAAATAAAGAAATTTAAGGAAAATGTGTAGGAGAGTACACAAAAACTTTAGAGGCCGTTTTCTCAAAATGGCCGTCATACAACTTAATGACTTTAAACATACATAACTTCTATATTTTTTTTTAGTACAAGCTTTATTCAGGTACCAAAATAATCAGCAGAGTGTACACTTTCCAGTGATATGTATATCTCAAAATACCTAATATGCCAGTTAAGACTGATTTCGTGGTGGGAGGTCACATATTGTAGATCTATATTACTATAATTTGGATATATAGTTTCGGTTTTGTTTCTTTGATTGTTTTTTGATTGTTTGTTTGTTTGTTTTGCCTTCTTGCTGCTGCTGCCTCATCTCCTGCACTGTTTCAATGGCGTTGATTCCGCGCCGTTATAAACGGCTCATAGATACACCAATAACCTTTAGTTCATTTACTCAAAGTCACAGGGCCAGGGAGCCTAAGGCATCCAGCGATGTCAAATTGTAGAGGGGTCACCCACCGAAGAAGACTCTGTACTGTTGCCAGGTCACTTGAGTGAGGCCACCCACCACAGGAGAATCTGCACTGTTGCCAGTCACTTCAAGGGAGTTCAACAGTGCCTGTTCTGATTCACCTAACTAAAGACATGCCTATTCATCCCCTTACTAACGATGGTAATCGCTCGCTTGCGGAGTCAGACCGAATGAGAAAATCCTTCCAGCCCCCTGCCCCCTGCTAA
This sequence comes from Monoplex corrugatus, assembly GCA_030674185.1. Taxonomy (NCBI): domain Eukaryota; kingdom Metazoa; phylum Mollusca; class Gastropoda; order Littorinimorpha; family Ranellidae; genus Monoplex; species Monoplex corrugatus. Next base: position 16,572,732 of record CM060305.1, on the reverse strand, counting down.
GGAGACCACCACTATGGCCTTCCATCGACAGCCCCCATGAACTATTGACCCCAACTTGTGTTGACCTCTGACATGGAAGCAGTAGAGGAAAATAAAGCTGAGGTCACCTCGAGATCAGCGCGTGGAGGGCCACCGGATGTGGGACAGTTTTCACTTTGCTTTTACAATTCATAATTTGATGATACTTTGGATGATCATGGACATGTACATTTCTTGTGAAATTATTTTTCTACCTTTGTTTGTATAATTGGTACATGTACAGATTGAGCTGTGTCGCACAGTATTCAGATGACTTTGCACGAAATGCCAACAGTTTTAACGCTTTGTGAATTCCTAGTGTTTGCAAGTAATAACATATATTTTCAATATTTTCAGTGTTTATATTGCACAGACAATCCCCTAGCAGTTTTCGTTCACTTTTTCCATGCGAGTGTGTGTGCAAATGTAATATGTTTATTTTCATTTTGTTTATGGCTACTCAGAACTCAAAACGTTTAAACTGAAAGAATAGTTCTTTAAGTGTTTATTATATATATATATAATATAAAAAAAAATTTTTTAGTGTGAAATCGTGTACGGTTGAACAGGGAGTCGATCGCAAACCGTCTTATTTAGTGACTAAAATGTCTAAAGTTTATGGTCATAGTTACGTTATGAGTGTCTAACGACACGGGGACTGAAAAAGATTGGTACCTGACGTAGTTTGCCTTTGTTTCTCCATTGGTCTGTGATGATGATAAAGGGGAGGAGAAGGATGGATGGATGGATGATGATGATGATGATGATGGTGATGATGATGATGATGATGATGATGATGGATGATGATGATAAATTATTGTTAGCAGCAGCATCAGCATTTTTATTATTATTATTATTATTATTATTATTATTATTATTATTGTTATTGTTATTATTATCATTACTATTATTATTACTATTGTTAATGTTATTATTGTTATTGTTGTTGTTATTATCATTATTATTACTACATGATTGTTGTTGTTGTTGTTGCTATTACTATTGTTGTTGTTATTATCATTATTATCGTCTCGTAGTCGCTGTTGTTGTTGTTGCTGCTGCTGCTGCTGCTGGGTGCTGGGTGCTGCTGCTGCTGTTCATCTTGTTATTTCACGAGTTACTGTTTGAGCTTTGTATTGCATCAAAATGCAATGGGACTGTTTGTGCCTGCTTTTGCCAAGTTGTGTGGCAATGCATCTTAGCGCTGTGTGTATTGGTACTATGGTATTGCAGAGGATTTTTGTTGTTCTTGCTTTCTTCTCACGGCGTTTTTGGAATGTAATTGAAACATACACTGGTTGCAAAATACAGCTAGACCTTTGACATCATCGTATGTACTGTGGGCTTGTTGAGCACTGAGTGTGTGCGTGTATGTCCGCGTTGATGTGTGATGGAGTTGTGCGTAGTGTATGTGGTGTGTGCGTAAGTGTATGGTGTGTGTGTGTCGTGTGAGTGTGTGCGTAAGTGTTGTGGTGGTGTGTGGTGTGTGTGTGTGTGTGTGTGTGTGTGTGTGTGTTGTGTGTGTGTGTGTGTGTGTGTGTGTGTGTGTGTGTGTGGTGTGTGTGTAAGTGTGTATATGTGTGTGTGTGTGAGTGTGTGTTTGAGTGTATATGTGAGTGTGTGCGTAAGTGTATGTGTGTGTGTGCGAGTGTGTGTAAATGCGTGTGTGAGTGAGTGTGTGTGTGTGTGTGTGTGTGTGTGTGTGTGTGTGTGTGTGTGTGTGTGTGTGTGTGTGTGTGTGTGTGTGTGTGTGTGTGTGTGTAGTGTGTGTGTGTGTGTGTGTGGTCTTTGATTTGATGTATATTCATTAACGTGATTTTAGACCACACACACAAAAAAGTGGGATAGAGGAGGAGTGAAGAGGATATTTGAATACAGTCAATCTTGAGAAAAGATGATCCAGAATACAACTGTTTCGAGTAGGAAAAACTAACAAATGACATTACCATCATAAACGATTTAAACAACAACAACTAAAAAAAAACTGAGTAACCATAACAGTGAACAAATTGAATAACAATGTTTTAAAGATAATTCGTTATAGGACTTTTTGACAGGCTAACAAAATAATTCGTATGTTAATGATGATGAGGCAAATATGTCAGAAACTGTCTTCGTAGAAAGGAATATGTCATTTTTCCCTAATGCAAGAAAGAATGTGTGTGTGTGTGTGTGTGTGTGTGTGTGTGTGTGTGTGTGTGTGTGTGTGTGTGTGTGTGTGTGTGTGTGTGTGTGTGTGTGTGTTGTGTGTGTGTGTGTGTGGTGTGTTATGTGTGTGTATGCGTTGTGTGTGTGTATGTATGTGTGTGTGTGTGTGTTGTGTGTGTGTATGTGTGTGTGTATACGTGTGTGTGTGTTGTGTGTGTGTGTAGTGTGTGTGTGTTGTGTGGGTGTGTGTTGTGTATGTGTGTGTTTGCGTGTGTGTGTGTGCGTGTGTGTGTGTGCGTGGTGTGTGTGTGTGTGTGTGTGTATGGTGTGTGTGTGTGTGTTGTGCGTGTTGTGTGTGTGGTGTATGTGTGTGTGCTGCGTGCTGTGTGTGGTGTGTGTGTGTGTGTGTGTGGTGTGTGTGTGTGTGTGTGTGTGTGTGTGTGTGTGTGTGATCACTGTACTATATAAGCCTCTAAGTGTTCTTCTAGAAGTGTTCAGTGCACTGCACAACCGTCTAGCGTTGACTTAACGCGCTCGTCTAGAAATGATCACTCTACTCCATAACTGTTTACCTTTGAAGTGGTCGCTAAAAGTGATCAGTCTACTGCATTATTGTTTAGCTTTGAAGTGTTTTTTTTAGAAGTGATCAGTCTACTGCATTACTGTTTAGCTTTGAAGTGCTCTTCTAGGAGTGACGAGTCTTTTGCGTAACTGTCAAGCTTTGAAATGTTCGTCTAGAAATAATCAGTCTACTGCATAACTATTAAGCTTTGAAGTGCTTGTCTAAATGTGATCAGTCTACTGCATAACTGTTAAGCTTTGAAGTGCTATTTTAGAAGTGATCAGTCTACTGCAGTACTGTTTAGCTTTGAAGTGCTATTTTAGAAGTGATCAGTCTACTGCATAACTGTTAAGCTTTGAAGTGCTCGACTAGAATTGATCAGTCTACTGCATAATTGTTTACCTTTGAAGTGCTGTTTTAGAAGTGATCAGTGTACTGCAAAACTGTTTATCTTTGAAGTGCTATTTTAGAAGTGATCAATCTACTGCAGTACTGTTTAGCTTTGAAGAGCTCGACTAGAAGTGATCAGTCTGCTACGTTACTGTTAAGCTTTGAAGTGCTTGACTAGAAGCGACCAGACTACTGCAGTACTTGTCTAGCTTTGAAATGCTCATCTAGTAGAAGTGTCATAACTGTTAAGCTTTGAAGAGCTTGACTAGAAGCGATCAGACTACTGCAGTACTTGTCTAGCTTTGAAGTGCTCATCTAGTAGAAGTGTCATAACTGTTAAGCTTTGAAATGCTTGACTAGAAGCGATCAGACTACTGCAGTACTTGTCTAGCTTTGAAGTGCTCATCTAGAAGTGTCATAACTGGTAAGCTTTGAAGTGCTCATCTAGAAGTGTCAGTCTGTTGCATAAGTGGTACGCTTTGAAGTGTTCATCTAGAAGCGATCAGACTACTGCATAACTTATCTATCTTTGAAATGCTCACCTGAAAGTGTCAGTCTATTGCATAACTGGTGAAGAATGGCAGAGTGGTTAAGACATAACTGAACTCGAGGTTCCACGTTTCGTTTCCCGTTGAGGCCTCCATTTTTCTCCGGAAAATCGAACTGAACAGCTAATCCTTCAGAAGGGGATAAAAAACAGTTGGGCCCGTGTGCCTTCTGGTTTGCATACGTTAAAGATCCCCCGGCAGTTGAAAAATCATGAAGAGCAGGGCATTCGCCCAGCTGCCCTGGTATAAAATATTGAAGAGGTATGTTCATTTCCCAGGTCCCTTCACTTGAAGGCGAATTAACCTTCTTTCCTTTCTGAAGTCTTCGGCAAAAAATTGGGTGGCGTTGCACTGTGGCGACGTGCTCTCAAAAATTGAGATCAGCCTAAGTTTCACATGATAAATCCATTGTGACAAAAAGAAATGAATACGAATATGAATGCATACAGACAGGGATAAATGAATAGGTGAATGGTTACGTGGATATACATATATATATATGTTGTGTGTGTGTGTGTGTGTGTGTGTGTACATACACACATACACACATACATACACATATATAAAAAAGAAAAAGAAAACTGACAGAACGAGAAAAAGAACCTGAGTGTGTATACATAAAGAGAAAAATAAGGGGAAAAAAACACTAAAAATTAAATTGCATCGACCGGGAATCGAACCCGGGTCACCCGCGTGGCAGGCGAGTATTCTACCACTAGACCACCGATGCTATAAGAATGTGGGCGTAAATGGCGCTATATGAAAATGACGTGCACAGTTGAGCTGGTAATATACGTTTGTATCACTGTGCTGTGTGCCACAAGGTCAACAAGGATCTATTATTTTTCTACGATAGTAAAAACAAAAGCGTACTTGTGAAAATATTCTCAAATGGAATTGTTAATGCTCACCACACCTGCACAGAAAAAGCTATGATTTTTTCCCTTTAGCCTAGCAGACGCAATAATTTCTCTATTTCTCTCGATTTGGAGGGAAGGGCTAAAAAAAAAAAAAACAGACAAAAGAACAACAAAGCAGACGACAAGGTATGATATACATAAAATGTTATGTACAATTTTAAGTGGTTCACAACAAACCCGTCTTCTGTATCGCTTATGTGGGTGCGGACGTTAAACTCCAAACAAACAAACAAACAAAACGACAAGGTGTGTCCTAGGCTAACAATAACATTGTTGTGAAAACGAAGGCAAAAACAGATGAAAGTGTAAAATGATTATAGTAACTATTCAATCAAATACTAATCGTAATTCGGTTTTGTAATCCGAAGAATTTCTTGAAATCTCTTCGAATTCGCCAACCGGTTGGATTCGAGTGCCTGCACGTTGTGGTGGTTGCTAACACACACACACACACCTCTCTCTCTCTCTCTCTCCTCTCTCTCTCTCTCTCTCTCTCTCTCTCTCTCTCTCTCTCTCTCTCTCTCTCTCTCTTCTCTCTCTCTCTCTCGTCTCTTTCTCTCTCGAAGCATGAACGCAAACACACACTAAGCATGAACACAAACACAAACTAAACACACACCATACAAAGATATAAATAGACATTTGTATTCACAAGTCTGGCACACACACACACACACACCACACCACACACACACACACACACACACACACACACACTAAGCACTAAGCACTAAGCACTAAGCACTAAGCACTAAGCACACTACGCACACACATTAAGCACACACTAAGCACACCAAGCCGTGACACCCTCACACAGTCACTCACACACATATTCTGTACAGTGGTTATGGACAGTTTTCAGGTGACAATGGTCAAACTGACAGCTACGTATAACCAG
>CM060305.1:16559748-16562248 GCA_030674185.1 Monoplex corrugatus | reverse complement strand
CGGTGTGCGCCTATGGCTTGTCGACATTTCTGTTTTTAGCAACATGTCGTCATCACAATGGTAACCAACCAAACAGCGACAAGACGTGTATAAAACCCACCGCTGCGCACCGGTAGCTTCGGAGCTAAAGCCGGACAGCAAAGCGAGCACGACTCGGGAGCGCCCCACCCACAACACGTCCATTCACCGCCATGAAAACGTCCATGGCCGTGAATTGGAAGTGGGTGCTGTCCCACAACCCGAAATTTTTCTGATCTGATCATGCTTACTTCGTTGCCTCCTGGGGTGTTCGGGCCTCGGGAAACTAAACACCTGGCAGTGTTGAGGTCAGGGGTGCAGTCTACATAGGGAAAAGGATAGGCGGCCCCTGATTCCCCTCTCTCTGCTCCCGGTTCTCGGGGGGTTGCCACGCCCGCAGCGACCCTGCCGTCACCCTTTACGGGTGCTATGGGGTGGGCGTGGTATGCACCCTGGGGACCACAGAGGGTACGGTTTGGACCTTGAGGTAAGGAGAGTGTTTTTTTGGTCTTGATCGGTTTTGACAGTGTACGGATGAAGGTCAGTCCATGTTAATGTTTCGATCAACGCTGACAGTCATTCAGCAGCGTTATTATTTTTCTTCTCTTAATTTGTTTTAATTGTAATGCGTATTTTTCGTGGAAAAAGAAAAGACTGACCCTCATCTGAAGCTGTTTACCGAGACCCATTCTCCTTGCGAAAATCAAGGCTATTTCGTCCTTTCTGTTGGTCCCTGGGATTATCGTCTGACGCAACCCTCACTTTGAACCAGGATGTCCGGTGTTTTAGCTTGCTAGGAAGGCTGCTATGTATACAGTATAATCTTGAACTAGATTGCTTGTGTTCAACAGAATATTGTAAACCAGTTAGGGTGTCAGAGTTTGGACGTGCTTTTCATTTGGATCTTGATTTGGTTTAACAGTGAAAATGATAGTGATTTTGTCTGTGTAGCACTCTCTGTATCTACAATTGAAACTAAAGTTGGTGTTGGTTATTTGATTTATTGATTATACAATGCCTACAATCTTATAGTTCCACTGAACAACTATGGAGTTTTAGACAGTTAAAGCATCGTACCCTGCATGGGTTCTGTTTTGTGCACCAGGGAAAAGTTTCTTTTGCATTCAGTCTTATTATGACGTTCGTTTGGCGCATGGTCACATGGTGACATTCCAGTTTTCCCACCAGCTGAAGGTGTAAAGTCGGTTTCACTTTTCCCACCATTTGTGTAGGCTTAAAGTTTGTGATTGTTTCAGCTTGTAGCTATTCAGTTTTGGCCCATTTGTGATTTTGACGTTTGTGGTCGCTTCTGTGTGGAGCTGTTTCAGTTTTCCCACCTTCTGTGAGTTTGAAATTTCTCCGTTTGTCATTGCTACAGCGTGGAGCTGTACTCAACTGTGGTTAATTTCCCTGTTAGAAATGGCGGAATGGTTGATACTATTTGGATATGTCAGTGCCTGTTTACGATCAGCAAAAGTTTTGTCCATATCTTAAGTAAGTTGTGTGAATTGGTTCAGTCACAGAGCTTTCTTGTCGTTTTAAGTTCAGTTTGAAGAGGTAGGATCAGATTTGTAGCCAGAACTATCATATATTCAGGTATGTGTACAGCTGACTGTGCTGGGTTTGGGGAAAACAATTTCGATCTTGAGGTACTTCGGCTGACGGTCATCCTGTTGTTTTGAATGTTCAGAACTGACTTTCAAACTGAGAAACTGTGGACACTTGATGTTGTGTAATAGTCGGCATTCTGTCTTCAGTAATGGTGGGCTAGACTAATCTGACGCAGTGATCTTTAGTTGTATGGCAGTGAAAACAAAGAAAAGGAGCTAAGTAGTTGAGGTGTTGCAGAAAATGAACTGAGTTGCTGAGGTGTGATTGAAAAAAAAACTGGTAGCCGATTGTGTTGCATAAAAGGAACTGAGCAGTTGAGGTGTTGTACAAAAGGAACTGAGCAGTTGAGGTGTTGTACAAAAGGAACTGAGGAGTTGAGGTGTTGTACAAAAGGAACTGAGCAGTTGAGGTGTTGTACAAAAGGAACTGAGTTGCTGAGGTGTTGTATAAAAGGAACTGAATAGTTGAGGTGTTGTATAAAAGGAACTAAGTAGCTGAGGTGTTGCATAAAAGGGTCTGAGTAGTTGAGGTGTTGTATAAAAGAAACAGGTAGCTGAGGTGTTATAGAAAAGGAACTGAATAGTTGAGGTGTTGTAGAAAAGTAACTGAGTAGTTCAGGTGTTGTATAAAGTGAACCGAGTAGCTGAGGTGTTGTAAAATATGAAATGTCATGTTAAAATAGGAATGTTCAGCTCATCCTAAATATCCTAAATATTAATTCGTTAAGCATCCAGCATTTGATCGAATATGTTTCAGTGAAAAACCCGGAACACTGATTACTTTAAACAAGCTCAGCATAGGCCTGCATGACATAAGTTGTTCGCAACACTGTCAGGTTGGAAGAGATGAGGTGACCGAATGGAGGCAACAA
>CM060305.1:16549748-16554748 GCA_030674185.1 Monoplex corrugatus | reverse complement strand
ATCATGCAGGAGGTATCCATTCAGGAGGATCGAACTCAGTCCTTCCTATAGAAGTCTGACGCCTTACCCAATGACTATCGTGCCTGTTGAACTGCCCAATGTTTACTGGACTTAGATTTTGAAGCTGGCCAGGCCACATGCAGCTGAATGTACTTGGAACATTCCTGGGTCATGATTCATTTCAAAGCACACAGTTTTAGCGGTGTAATGCTCATTTATGAATAGCACATACAGCTCTTTGGTATGCATCATTGTTGAAATAGTCTACCAGAGACCATTTGGCAATTTAGAGTTTAAATTCCATGAGGTAAATCTACTATCAAGCACAGCTTCAACTACAAAGTTCATACAAGGTCAATTTGTCCCCATACAGAATGGCCAGATGATTTGTCCAGCAAGGATTTGTGTCCGTGGAATTCGGAAGTGAAATCAGGTTTAATCATAGAAATAACAAACGTGAAATAATTATTGAAAAACAGTTATGCATTATGTAAATAAGATAGTGACTACAACTCATATTTTCTCAAATTCTCAAGGAATATGTACCGTGCCCAGACCTAGATTATCGCATTAACTAAAGTTGATCTCTCAGCCCCACCTCTAATCCTCCCTCCCCCCCCCCACACACACACTGCCCCACACACACACACACACAACACACCCACACACACACAGCACACAACACACACACCACCACACACACACACACACCACACACACTGCACACACACACACTGCACACACACTGCACACACACACACCCCACACCACACACACACAACCACACACACACACACACAACACGCACACAACACGCACACACACACACACTACACACAACACACACACACACACACACACACACGCACACACACACACACACACACTGCACACACACACACACACACGCACACACACAACACACACACACACCACACACACACACACACATACACACACACACACATCACACACACACACACACACATACACACACAGACACTCACACACACCACACACACACACACACACAACACACACTGCACACACACACACACACACACACACACACTCACACACACACACACACATACAACTACACACACACACACACACACACACACACACACACACACACCACACCACACACATACACACTACACAGACACAACACACACACACACACACACAGCACACAGCACACACACACACACACGTACACACAGACACACACACACATACACAGACACAACTGCACACACACTACACACACACTGCACACACTACACACACGCACACAGTGCACACACACACACACACTGCACACACACACCACACACACTGCACACACACTGCACACATACACACACACACACACACACACTGCACACACACACACACACACACACACACACACACACACACACACACACGTACACACAGACACACATACTTGACCTTGAGTGATAGTCTGGGTGCTAGTCTTTTGAATGAAACTATGACAAACCGAAGTCTGTACCACACATTAGCAATCGTAAAAAGAACCCAAGACCACACACGCCTTTTCCTTACGAAATTCACTCTGATAGGTTAAAAAAAAAAAACGTCTGAAGAGAGAAAAGGAAAGGAGGGAATGGTGCAAATGGCCGGCGTCGTAATGTTTCGATGTAACTTTTTTTTTAGGGAGAACAGTCTGCATTTAAAAGAAGAAGAAGAAGAACAACAACAACAACAAGGAGAAGGAGAAGAAGAAGAAGGAGAAGGAGGAGAAAAGAAGGAGGAGGAGGAAGAGGAGAGAGGAGGAGGAGGAGAAGAAGAAGTAGAAATAGTAGGTGTAGTAGTTGAAGAAGAAGAAGTAGTAGTAGAAGAAGAGAAGAAAGAAAGAAGAAGAAGAAAAAAAAGAAGAACAAAAAAAGAAGAACAAGAACAAGATGAAGAAAAAGAACAAGAAGAAATGACCGATGTGTAAAGATAAACGACGAACACACCATCAGATATGTGACCTCACGACTCATCTCATCACCTGCACGCTGATAAAGCAGCAACAGGAAGATAAGCGTAAAGATAAGTGAATAATGAGGCTGCAGAGATAATGAGACCGGTAGACCTTTAAAACCCACGTGCACTAAGGGGGCGTCACAATCACTGTGTCTTGCGCTTGAGCCTTTACCATCAGGAGCAAGCCGGGTCTGACTGACTGATCTATTAACTTTGTCTATCTGTACAGAACATCTATCTGTTCTTCACACTTGCCTGCACTGACCTAGCCACTTGGATTTTCGATCAGCATCTCCAGTTTGTTCGCGTTTGTTAGTGCTCTGGGGTTGTGTGGACAATTTTGTGACGGTTGTTGTGTCGTCTTTCTTCCCATTCATCATGGTTAGTAACCTAATTCAAACGAAGTTGTTGTTTTTTTCTTTTTCTGTCTCATCTTTTCGGTATGTCGTTGGTTGTACTCGTAGTAGTAGTGATTGTAGTCGTGTTTGTATCTACTACTCGGTACGGTCAAAGATTTCGTGTAAATTGTGGTTATAATTTTTTTTGTTGCTGGTGAATGTGTTTGTGTTCAGTTCTGTTACTATCTGTCTATCCGTCTGTCTGTCTGTCTGTCTGTCTGTCTGTCTGTCTGTCTGTCTGTCTGTCTGCCTGCCTGTCTTTCTGTCTGCATGCCTACCTGCCTGCCTGCCTGCCTGTCAATCCGTCGGTCTGTCTGTCGCTCACTGTCTCGGTCTCTCTTTCTCGCTCTGTGTCTGTCTCTGTCTGTCTGTCTGCCTGTTGCTGTCTGTCTGTCTGTCTGTCTGTCTGTCTGCTTTGTCTGTCTCTGTCTCTGTCTTTCTCTCTCTGTCTCTCTTTCTTTCTTTTCTCTCTCTCTCTCTCTCTCTCTCTCTCTCTCTCTCTCTCTCTCTCTCTCGTTCGTTCTCTCTCTCACTCAGTCTCTCTCTCTCTCTCTCTTTCTCGTTCTGTCTGCTGAGTATCGCTCTGTCCATATGTCATTCGATAATGAATTTCTATGTCATTGATTTCCTGATGTGTGTGCTCGTCGCTGTGTGCGTGTGTGTGCGTGTGTATATGCCTGTGTGTATTGTGTGTGTGTGTGTGTGTGTGTGTGTGTGTGTGTGTGTGTGTGTGTGTGTGTGTGTGTGTGTGTGTGTGTGTGTGTGTGTGTGTGTATGTACTTAAATCGACCGTAAGTGCGTGCTTGTATATACGTGTGTATATATATATATGTGTATGTGTGTGTGTGTGTGTGTGTGTGTGTGTGTGTGTGTGTGTGTGTGTGTGTGTGTGTGTGTGTGTGTGTGGTGTGTGTGTGCACGCGCGCGTGTGAGTACGAATAGTGCGGACTACTATAGTTTATTATCTACAAAGGGTGTGTAAAGGCCTCAGCAGTTTCATATTCAAAGTGACTGCATGTTCGTCTCAATCATTACCAGGAAAATAAAGTCTTGATGAACTGTATATATTACATATTATACCTGTAGGTAAAAGTCAATACTGAGATAACCATCCCCAACCGAGCTGGTCGCAGGTGGTGGGAGGATACTGGATGGTTTTCAGTTTAGATGGAGAGGTTAGCTGCGAAGCAAATCAGGACAAATAAGCAGTCCCAAGCCGACTGGCGCTGTTTTCAGTCAGGATGGAGTGGGGTAGCTCTTGGCAAGGCCACCATCATCATGTGCCCTGCCGCATGGCGTTGGCGATCATGGTCCTCCATATGTATCTATCCCTTGTCGCCGCAAGCACATCTTCCACCCTCTCTGTCCTCAGCCACCCTGCAAGTCCGTCCAATATTTTCTGCCTGGGTCTACCTGGTGTTCTCTTTCCCTCCAGCTTTCCTGTTGAGACCAGGTGCTCAAATTCCCCTTTCCTCATAAAATGGCCTATAAATGTTGCTTGTCTTTTCCTGATCTTCCTTCTTAGTGATCTTCTTGACAAAAACATACCTAGAAAATACCCTTTATGTCCTTTGTCGGACCCATCAGAAGGATAAGGACCGCCTAGGACCCTGTCACAGCTTAGGTCTTTTGAAAATGAGGAAAAGGCGGGGTTTAACCTTTATATAAAATCTGGAAGACCGAAAGGACAGATACCAAGCATGCAGGCGAACAAACCGTGGTACCATGCAATCTGACGCAAATGTTCACACAGTCATCTAAATCAGACGAGAGTAGGCTCGCCAATTAACCCTTTGACTCCCGCACCCTATCCACCAACTGCAAAAACTTAACCCTTTGACTTCCTCACCCTATCCACCAGCTTGCTGCGGGAAGCTGGTGGATAGGGTGAGGGACTCAAAGGGTTAAGTTTTTTGCTTTGCGAGCACGGTTGATGATGCAGGATGCGGGAAGCAGATGGATAGGGTAAGGGACTCAAAGGGTTAAGTTTTTTGCTTTGCGAGCACGGTTGATGATGCAGGATGCGGAAGCTGGTGGATAGGGTGAGGGACTCAAAGGGTTAAGTTTTTTGCTTTGCGAGCACGGTTGATGATGCAGGATGCAGGAAGCTGGTGGATAGGGTGAGGGAGTCAAACGATTAAATTTTTTGCTTTAGCGACACGGTTGATGATGCAGGATGCTGGTGGACAGGATGCAGGAGTCAAAGGGTTAACATACCCTCAGGGTGCTGTGGTTGCTTCCTGTGCCTCAACAGGATCCAAGCTGAGCAAGTGGTGATGCAGGATGCTGGGGGACAGGATGCAGGAGTCAAAGGGTTAACATACCTTCAGGGTGCTGTGGTTGCTTCCTGTGTCTCAACAGGATCCAAGCTGAGCAAGTGGTGATGCAGGATGCTGGGGGACAGGATGCAGGAGTTAAAGGGTTAACATACCTTCAGGGTGCTCTGCAGGATCCGAGCTCAGCCAGTGGAGGTCCTTCCCGTCCGTCTTGTCGCGCCAGGGGACAAGGAAGGACAAGGAAGGACAAGGAAGCAAATACACTGACAACTCCTGACAACCGAGCTCCATGGTAGCCAGCAATAACTAGGGAGAAAAAATACCGCCA
>CM060305.1:16539748-16547248 GCA_030674185.1 Monoplex corrugatus | reverse complement strand
AAAATTATCTCAACACGATGTTATGAGTAATTAATCAACGAGCAAAGGCCGCAAAATATGACAAATGTTATAAATATATAAAATGACAGTTGGCCAGATCACCCATTTCTTGCATAATTCTCTCGTCGTTTGCCCTCTCTGTCTCTGTCGTCTCGCTCTCTGTCTCTGTCTCTCTGTCTTTCTCTTTCTCTCTCTTTCTCTCTCTTTCTCTCTCTCTCTCTCTTCTCTCTCTCTCTCTCTCTCTCTCTCTCCTCGTCTCTTTCTCTCTACCTCTCTTTCTCTCTACCTCTCTTTCTCTGTCTCTCTGTCTCTGTCTCTCTGTATGTCAGTCTGTCTGTCTATCCCTCTCTCTCCTCTCTCTCTCTCTCTCTCTCTCTCTCTCTCTCTCTCTCTTATGTTTCAGGTTAGTATTTCAATATGTAATTGCAGTTGTATCTTGTATTACACACAACGTGAGTAGAGTTGGCAAATTGTCGGTTCTTATTCAGAGGGCTTGCGTCTTGAAGGAAGAGAATGTTCCTTGCCATAGTCGATGAAAAGCTTCTTCTCATCACGAAACAGTATCTACGTTAGATCAGAGTGCTTCTCGTTTGATTTGCATTTTATTGAAAAGGTGTTTTTTTTGTGTTGTTTTTTTAATGGTATAATTGGATAACATCATACCACATAGATTGATCCGTGTACTTAGCATCTGTAAATCAGACACAAAGCGAGTCGCCACCTTGTCGTGATCATTAGAAGGTTTTCATGCCTCAAGGAACCCGGGACTAGCATTATGCTGACAGGAGCTTCGGCTCCTGGTAAGGTCACCCAACTGGACAGATCAAGGATAGAGGCCTCTGACAAAGTGCGATCCACTGGTGCTTCAGGTTAGAGGGTGGGAACAAGGCCAATAACCTAGCCCAGGAAAGGAGAATGCCTTATTACAGAAACATCAACTAAAGGAACTTTTCTTTGCTCCTCACCTACATGTCAATGGCATGGGCAGTAAGTAAGACTTAATTAAGGACTGCGTCTCCAAGGATAGCTGTATTTTTTTAAAAAATATGTTAAAGGGATTTTATTTTGATTCTCATCGAGAGTTTGAAAAATTGCTTTGATGATTTTTTTTTTGCCAACATAGAAATCATTTACAGATATTCAAAAACCATAAAACGTGTGTATGATCATTTTCAATGGGAATCACAGAGCCGACATAGACATCCATGACAGCAATTTTTGATTTCTTTACTAGCATAAAACACATGATCCGACATACTATTTTTTATTTGTGGTATAGGTCACTACTATCCAAAATTTGTTATGATTCATGTTTTAAGTTCGAATTGGATAGATATTGTTATCGTCTGTGTTTTCTGATTAAGCTGAAACATAAACTGAACGATTGTCCTGTTGAGACATTTTTGTTATTGTTGTTTGTTTGTTGTTTGTTTGTTTGTTTGTTTGTGTTTGTTTGTTTGTTTGTTTGTTTGTTTTTTCACGGTATGCTCTTTAAGGATGCTCTTTGTCCTTCCGGGCCGATGAAAGCCTATCATCATATTAAATTTAGGTCTCACCTTTGAGCCAGTGAAGTATAAGTCTAAGTTCGTAATGAGAAAAAAAATCTTAACTCCAAGTGGCTGCAGTAGCAATAACAGAATGCAGACCCCTTTTTTTTTTTTTTTTTTTTTTTTTCATTTTCTAACCACAATAATGGCCACAGCATCTAAAACACTTTTTCAGAACGCTATGATGATAGTCATGCTTTGGAATTCCGTTATGGATTGAAGCTACGTGACAAGGCTGTTGATATACGCTCACTTACATATATACACCTTCGCGTCAACCAGGCCCGAGAAATACAAATACAGACACTGCGATGTATGCAGGAGATATGAGCAACAGCCTCAACGACCCATCCATAAAGTAAGCGAGACATGATTGTAGGTCCTAGTCTTTCCAATGAACCCATAGCAAACTCAATGTGAGTAGAGCCCCATTGGGGGCCGAAAAAAAATCATTTCATTCTTAGTTGTTGCAGACCTACAGTTCGTCTTTGGGGTCTGCTTGGCGTAGAGGCAGAGTCCCACCTTCCAATCAAATTACACAGGTTTGAGTCTGGCTTGACGAAAAAAAGACTGTGCGTGTGTCTCCAGTCAACCCAGTTTTAAATGTGTACCTGACCCTGATCGGGGTTGGGAAAATAAACATCAATAGAGAGAAAAGGACGAGATAGGCATCGCTTTCATAATGCTGGCTGGCACAGACAAGTTGAAGTCTACACCATCTCCCTTCCCTACAACGTCAGAATTATGGAGCAACTTTTACACTTTTGCCGTTTGGGGCGCGTGATTATTCTTTGTTTGGTTTTGATTTTGACTTTTTTTTTTTTTTTTTTTTTGAGGAGTGTATTTTGGTTTTGTTGTTTTTTGTTTCTGCTGTACTGCTGCTGCTGCTGCTGTGCTGTGCTGCTGCTGCTACTACTACTACTACTACTACTACTACTACTTACTGCTGCTGCTGCTGCTGCTGCTGCTGCTGCTGCTGCTGTCATTGATAAATACAATTCTTTTCTTGATACTTGATTTTAGCCCTTCACAATACAATAATTCTTTACTTGATTTTAGCCCTTCACAGCAAATTTTTCCTCCATCTCCTCCTCTTCTTCCTTCCCCTTCTCTCCACTCTCTCTCTCTCTCTCTCTCTCTCTCTCTCTCTCTCTCTCTCTCTCTTTTCCTTTTCATTCTATTCAACTCCCCTACAACCTCAAGACAGACCATCTTTACTTTTTTTTCGTTATGCATTAAATCTACATCTCTCAAAACAGCTTCTGGTTAATTCCAGCGCGAAGTTCTCAGCCTTCATATCGGCCAGGCCGGAGTGCAGATCGGGAGTGCCTGCTGGGAGCTGTATTGCCTGGAACATGGCATTAAGCCAGACGGTCAGCAGCCTTCCGATCACCTCACCAACGGGGACTCCGGATCCTCGGCCAACTCCGAATCCCACCTCACTTTCTTCAGCGAGTCTGGATCTGGGAAGCGAGTCCCTCGAGCTGTCTTTGTAGATTTGGAACCGACTGTGGTTGGTAAGTATTTTAGTTTGTGTTTGTTTGTTAGTTATTTGTATATGCATTGTTCATCAGATTTGATTTGTGTGGTGTATAGTGATGTGTCATTTTATGAAGCGAGAGAAATTAGAGCACCTAGTCACAACAAGGAAGCTGGAGGGAAGGACAGCACGAAGTAGACTTTGGGAGAAAATATTGGACAGACTTGCATAGTGGTTGAGGACAGAGACGGTGGGAGATGTACTTGCACGACAAGGGATAGATTCGTATGGAGGGCCATGATCGCCAACGCCTTGGGGCTGGGCACATGATAATGATAATGAGTTAATGTGTCAGTGATGCCCATAATGTGGTGGTTTGTGTGCAAGTGTGCTTATGCTGTGTATGTGTATGAGTTAAAATGTACGTAGGTTTGTGCGTGATATATACGTCTAAATATTGGTACACATGCTCGTATCAAATCCCAATTGGCTATGCACTTCTTCATATCCAGAGCATGTCAAATATTCATGTACGTGATATCTTGCTAAAGTCTCCCTGTATGAAGTTTACCTGGGGGGGGGGGGGGGGGAAACACGCTTGAAACCAAGTCAAAAGTCAAAATTTCAGTTTGTTGCTATGTGTTCAGTGAACTGCATTCCCTTAAAAGCTATCAAGATGGAAGAAGCTGTCACTTTAATATCAGTAATAATCTATCATGATTACGTAAATAATCCTCATATTATGCTATTCATCAAATTCACTTGGACTCACTGCGTATACGTATTATGATATCAACGGTACAGTCCTTAACAGTGCTATCCCTCAGGAAATCGTAATTTGGCCTACTGTTGGAATGAGACAAGACTGTCTAGCTCTGGCGATACTATTCAAGCTGTTTCAGACTGTTGTTAATATGGCCTAATCCTGAGTTGAGTAGATTTTATCTCCCGTATGTCTATTTAAAGGGTTAAGCAACTAGGGAACGTTATCATCTAATTAATACTGTCAATCAAAAAAATCATTTTAGGATTTTTTTTTTTTTTTTTTTTTTTTTTGTAGGCCACTGACAAGTGATTACCTAAAGGATTTCGCCACAAGGGGAGCGTCACTCCGTGATTAAAAGCGTCAGTCCAGAAAATTCATTGTGTGATTTTATTGGCAGGCATTAATGTGTCATGATATGACTGAACCGGAATCGAACCCTGATGCCTTGCGTCCTGGACGGATGCTTTATCCACGATGCCCACACTCCACATCATATAGCATCCTACTGCACAAAGCTTTTAGAGCAATTTTCTAATCTTTTATACTGAAATTTGTAGTAAGGATAGATCTACTACTGATAAGGGTTGCATATCTTCGCATTATTTTTGCTGTTGCAGTGACTCATATGATGTGAGTAATAAATCCTGTAATACAGATTTTTGTTAATTTTGTCAGCTTTATTTCTTCTGCTGAATTCTGTAATATAGATTTGTTTATGTAATATGTCGAGTAAAATGTTTATTTTGTTTGCTTGTTTTTTGTCTTTCTGCCTGCTGAGATCATTGTAAAGGAGACTGTTCTTCTTTACGCCTCTTGAGCTATGACACTGTCTACATTTGCTTTATAGATTTGTTAGCTATATATTGTAATGAATTCTTGAACTCACCTTTTTTCCTCTGCATAAAATCCTGACCTCACTTAACCCCCTCTGCAGCCTGTCTCCGCTCGGAGTGAAATCACATTGTAATGTATAATTGTAATAATATGTTCTCTATAATTTTCCATTGCTTTTCTTCTTTTTCCCCATTTATAGCCATGTGTGTGTGTGTGTGTGTGTGTGTGTGTGTGTGTGTGTGTGTGGGGTGTGTGTGTGTTGTGTGTGTGTGTGTGTGTGTGTGTGTGTGTGTGTGTGTGTGTGTGTGTGCGTGTGCGTGTGTGTGTGCGTGCGTGCGTATGTGTCTGTTCAGCGCTTGATTGATTTTTATCAAGATTTGCGCTATATAAATATTGTAATTATTATTATTATTAATTCTAACACAGAAAGTTTACAAAATGTTATAGCTTACTCACGAAGTTTGGTTGGCGTAGAGATACTACAAGTACTCCCGTTTTCCAATCTGCCTGCACGAGTCCTCATGGGAGTGAATCACACCATAATGAAGTGTACATGTGCGTGTGGCATTCAGTCCGCCCAGCTGTGAATAAGTACCTGATGCTCTTGAAGATTAGGGAACGTAAAGCAACGAGGAGAAGAGAGAGATCCGCCCTCAAGAAGCTGATCCAGGAGTAGTGAGTTCACTACCATCTCATTTCCTGTACAATCCGGGTTAGGGTTATGAGACAACCTCTGACTTGATTTGACTTAGGTCTCTCTGAATTCACGGGGGAACATAGTGTCACGGAAACATTCCTCCAACGCAGTTGGTTCTTGGAGACCGTTTTCAGCTTTGCCAAAGTCATTCCGGCCGCGTCAACACTGGCGCCAAGTCTTTCTTGGTATTCGCTCTTTTCGTTGTCCCTGTGGGTTTTCCAGTCAAGGTTCCGTCACGAGATTTTTCATGAAGATTTCCACAGAGTGTGGCCTATCCACTACCATTTCCTTGTCTTGATTTCTATTTCAGCCAAAGTTTTGTCTTGCTCTATCCAACAGGTCGATATTGGTGATGATATTAGGCCACCTGATGTCTAGGGTGGACTTAGGACATCTGTTTATCTTCCAGTAGTTTTTTTTTCCCCTGTCCCAATATCTGTGCATCATCAGTGGCGTTGATCCCTAGCGGCTTCTTCCAGGTCCGCAACACACATCAACCCCAAGTTCATTCAGTTGAAATCTCAGTGTCAGGTAGCCCACGGGAGCTAGAGATGCCAAGCCGTTACAGGACCACCCACAAGAGGAGAACTTGCCGACCTCTGTCGGGTTATTTCAATGGAGATCAACAGTAGGCCTGCGAAGTCTGAGTTAACGACAGTAATTGTTCAATCGCGGATCCAGGCCGCGTGAAAGACCTCCGGGTAAGGAGACCATCACCACAGCCTTTTAGCGACAGTCCCTATAAACCACTGAACACCGAAGACCCCAACTTGAATCAAGCTCAGGCACTAAATCTATAGAAGAAACCGAAACTAGGGTCACCACCAGATCGGGGCATGAACAGCCACAGAATCTGGGACAGCTTTTACGATGACATAATAATTGATGACTTTATGATAATGGGGATGTTGATCACGATGCTGTGGAGTTCCATCTAGGTTTGAAACTGCGAGACAGGGCTGTATCCTAGGCTTACTATCACAACATATTCCGGTGTCAACCAGGCTCGAGAGATACAGACACCGTCAGTGTTGGTCAAGAAATCTGATCAACAGTCTGCAATGACGCAACCACAAAATGGATCAGACTCGAATATGTGGTTCCAGTCTTTCCAGTAGGCCCATAGCACGCTCAACTCTGTGCAACAACATGGTGGAGTGTGGTCATCTCTCCTTCATCATCATCATGTGCCCTGCCACGTGGCATTGGCGATCATGGTCCTCAATACGAATATATCCCTAGTCGCTGCAAGTACGTCTCCCACCCTCTCCGTCCTCAGACACCCTGCAAGTCCGTCTAATTTTTCTCCCTGGGTCTACCTGGTGCTCTCTTTCCCTCCAGCTTTCCTGCTGTGACCAGGTGCTCTAATTTCCGTTTCCTCATAAAATGTCCTATAAATGTTGCTTGTCTCGCCTTACAATGTGAATTCTCCGTGCTCCAGTAAAAGTCCCATGATGTATAATGGGCAGTGAGACCAAACGAGTTTGAAGAATACCGCTATACAAGAAGGATTATGGTAATTCTGGGTAAAAGCCGGAAAGGACAAAAAAAATTCCTCTATAATTCTTTGAAATCGATAGCGGTTCGAACCCACAACCCATCCACCCCCATCCAGTCAGTAGGTCGTTGAGTAACCACTTCACAACTTTTCCCTTTTAGTACTCTGACTACGTGTTCTGTCACCCATAGACGAGGTACGGACTGGGGAATACCGCCAACTCTTCCACCCTGAGCAGCTGATCTCTGGCAAGGAGGACGCGGCCAACAACTATGCCCGTGGTCACTACACGGTGGGCAAGGAGCTGGTTGATGAGTGGTGGACAGGATCTCCAAGCTGGCTGAACGCTGCGAGGGTCTGCAAGGATTCATGCTCTTCCACAGCTTTGGCGGCGGCACCGGTAGGGTTTTATGATTAATGTTTTGTGTAGACTACAGGACTCATTTTTGTTTTGTTTTTTGTTTTGTTTTGTTTTGTTGTTTTGTTTTTTCATAAGAACCCAAATATGTGTTGTCTGTGTTTGTGCGAGTGTGTGTTTGTGTGTGTGTGTGTGTGTGTGTGTGTGTGTGTGTGTGTGTGTGTGTGTGTGTGTGTGTGTGTATGTGCGCGCGAGCGCCTGTGGGGTGTAGGTGTGCGCGTGCGTGTGTGTGTGTGTGTGTTTGTGAGTGTGTCATATAT
>CM060305.1:16479748-16534748 GCA_030674185.1 Monoplex corrugatus | reverse complement strand
TCTTCCAGCCATGAACAGGGTCAAGTATCTCTGTCTGTCCCCAGCCATGAACAGGGTCAAGTATTTCTTTCTGTCCCCAGCCATGAACAGGGTCAAGTATCTCTTTCTGCTCTCCAGCCATGAACAGGTTCAAGTATCTCTTTCTGCTCCCCAGCCATGAACAGGGTCAAGTATCTCTGTCTGTTCCCAGCCATGAACAAGGTCAAGTATATCTTTCTGCTCCCCAGCCATGAACAGGGTCAAGTATCTCTGTCTGTCCCCAGCCCTGAACAGGGTCAGGTATCTCTGTCTGTCCCCAGCCCTGAACAGGGTCAGGTATCTCTGTCTGTCCCCAGCCCTGAACAGGGTCAGGTATCTCTGTCTGTCCCCAGCCCTGAACAGGGTCAAGTATCTCTGTCTGCTCCCAGCCCTGAACAGGGTCAAGTATCTTTGTCTGTCCCAGGCCATGAACAGTGTCAAGTATCTCTGTCTGTCCCCAGCCATGAACAGGGTCAAGTATCTCTGTCTGTCCCCAGCCATGAACAGGGTCAAGTATGTCTGTCTGTCCCCAGCCATGAACAGGGTCAAGCATCTCTGTCTGTCTCCAGCCCTGAACAGGGTCAAGTATCTCTTTCTGCTCCCAGCCCTGAACAGGGTCAAGTATCTCTGTCTGTCCCCAGCCCTGAACAGGGTCAAGTATCTCTGTCTGTCTCCAGCCCTGAACAGGGTCAAGTATCTCTGTCTGTCCCCAGCCCTGAACAGGGTCAAGTATCTCTGTCTGCTCCCAACCATGAATAGGGTCAAGTATCTCTGTCTGTCCCCAGCCCTGAACAGGGTCAAGTATCTCTTTCTGCTCCCAGCCCTGAACAGGGTCAAGTATCTCTGCTCCCAGTCCTGAATAGGGTCAAGTATCTCTGTCTGTCCCCAGCCATGAACAGGGTCAAGTATCTCTGTCTGTCCCCAGCCATGAATAGGTTCAAGTATCTCTTTCTGTTCCCAGCTTTGAACAGGGTCAAGTACCTCTTTATGCCCCAGCCCTGAACAAGGTCAAGTGTCTCTGTCTGATCCAGCCACGAACAGGTCAAGTATGTCTGTCTGTCCCCAGCCATGAACAGGTTCAAGTATCTCTTTCTGCTCCCAGCCATGAACAGGGTCAAGCATCTCTTTCTGCTCCCAGCCATGAACAGGGTCAAGTATCTCTTTCTGTCTCCAGCCCTGAACAGGATCCAATATCTCTGTCTGTCCTCAGCCCTGAACAGGGTCAAGTATGTCTGTCTGTCCCCAGCCATGAACAGGGTCAAGTATCTCTGTCTGTCCCCAGCCCTGAACAGGGTCAATTATATCTTTCTGCTTCAGCCTGAACAGGGTCAAGTATCTCTGTCTGCTCCCAGCCATGAACAGGGTCAAGATCTCTTTCTGCTCCCAGCCATGAACAGGTCAGTTCTCTTTCTGTCTCCAGCCCTGACAGGATCCCTATCTCTGTCTGCTCAGCTGAAGGGTCAATATGTTGTTGTCCCAGCATGAACAGGGTCAAATATTCTGTCTGTCCACCTGACGGGTCAATTATATCTTTCTGCTTCCAGCATGAACGGTCAAGTATCTCTTTCTGTACAGCCTGACGGGTCAATACACTTCAAAGACGGATGTAAATTATATGATAATCTAACTTGAACTTATTTGTTTATTCCATTCTTTCTTTCCATCATTGTTTGTGATTGTAGTAGAATCTGCTTCTGTTTCGTTGTCTGTAAGTGTGACAATATCCCATAATTTCTCCAGGAAACAATGGGTCTTTGAGAAATCAAAAGTATTTGACGCCATTTACCAAATGAAAATGCGATCAGATTATTATATTTACTTATTAATATTTCGTGCATCCCTAATTTTTCCTGGGGCGCATAATGAAACACAGAGTGTGGGAAAGTTTAACAACGTGTGTTCTGAGGCGGACTACAAAATGGTAGAGTATGACTAGACGAGTTATCTTACTTTTAATTATTTCATTTCATTTCATCTTGTTCTATTTCGTTATTTAATTGTATTCTATTTTATTCATTTTATTTTTATATCATTTTATCTTATTTCATTTCGATTTGGTTTGGTTTGGTTTGGTTTGGTCAGGTCTGGTCAGTCTGTCTGGTCTAGTCTAGTCTAGTGCTGTCTAGTCTAGTCTAGTCTAGTCTAGTCTAGTCTAGTCTAGTCTAGTCTAGTCTATCTAGTCTAGTCTAGTCTAGTCTAGTCTAGTTAGTCTAGTCTAGTCTAGTCTAGTCTAGACTAGACTAGTCTAGTCTTTAGTCTAGTTTGTTTGGTTAGTTTACTTTAGTTTACTTTAGTTGGTTATTTAGTTTGGTTGTCAGATGTTGATTGATTTAGTTTCGTTTGGTGTCTCATCTTTTTTTTTCTTTTTTTCTCCAGGCCTACAGTGAAACAATGAGTGTGGGCGAGATCAGCAACGCGTGTTTTGAGGCCGACAATCAAATGGTGGAGTGTAACCAGAGAAATGGCAAGTTCATGGCATGCTGCATGCTGTACCGCGGTGATGTCACGCCCAAAGACGTCACTTCAGCCATCGCCAAAATCAAAACCAAACGTACCATCCAATTCGTTGACTGGTGTCCCACTGGTTTCAAAGTGAGTTTGGAACTGAGTGGGATAAGGAAACTGAGTAGTGAAAAAAGACATACAGCAACATTCCATCCCTACTTACACAGACATAGCTCCATCATGCACATCACACTCACAGTTAGAAAATGACATATATGTATGCGTTCGTATATATATATATGTATATATATATATTATGTGTGTGTGTGTGTGTGTGTGTGTGTGTGTGTGTGTGTTTGTGTATGTTATACATATATATATATATAATCTATATATATATATCGTATATATATAGAGAGAGAGAGAGACAGACAGAAGACAGACAGACAGACAGACAGAGAGAAGAGAGAGAGAGAGTCCTTTATCTTATCTTAAGGTTTGTGTTGTTTATAACCGTCTATTTTCAGTCTGTATCAAAGGCTCAAAATGTCATCCACCGACAATAATTACAATTGACTTAGATAATTTATCCTTTGCAAGCTGCATATCAATTTTTATGACAGCAAAGAAATAAAACCCAAAGCTCTCTCTCTCTCTCTCTCTCAACTTCTCTTTTTCTTCTTCTATCGGGTTTTGTCTTTGCTAGGAGTAATGATGATCTGTCGGTCTCACACGATCGAACCATTAATATTTTAGTGCACTGTCGTTCTGATGATATCAGTATAATATTAGATAGGCACCATTCCCCTCTATTCCCCGAAACAGGGGTGTTTTTTTGTTTTTTACCAATAAACAGCATACCTTAGGTGGGTTTCTAACACACCACACACACACACACACACACACAAATCAGTCCACGGTCATACAGGTCTGTCCATCTATTCTATCTACAGGTGGGCATCAACTACCAACCTCAGACCGTAGTACCCGGCGGTGACCTGGCCAAAGTTCCCCGCACCGTCACCATGCTCAGCAACACCACAGCCATCCGCGACGCTTGGGGCAGCCTTGACCACAAGTTCGACCTTATGTATGCCAAGCGTGCCTTTGTCCACTGGTATGTTGGGGAAGGCATGGAGGAGGGCGAGTTCGCCGAGGCTCGTGAAGATCTGGCTGCCCTGGAGAAAGACTATGAAGAAGTAGGCGCTGATTCCAACGACGGTGAGATGGAGGAACAGGATGAATACTGATGTGTTTTGATGAAAAAGTTAGTTTTACCATGAAAATATATTCAGCCTTCATGGTCCACAGGTTGGCACTGCCACACATTTTTCAGCCACCTCATTGTTTTTAATGGTAAGGTGAAGACACGATCTTCATGCTAAGAAGCGTAGATTAGCAAATGCGGTGTAATTTAGTGATGTGCTTGCTTGTTGATTCTGAAGACGTTGTTAGTAATTGCAGCACTAGGCAGCCATACCGACATTTTTATTAGAAATGAAATGTTACTTGCTTCTTATTACCCGTCATGCCACTGACGTGCAATGAACATGAAAGAATATTCATGTTTTTAAGGCAGCTTAGGCCTGGTATATGATTCCTTATTTACCTGTTTGATTCAACTTTGGAAATGATTGTGCTGCAAGATGTGAGCTAGCTTTTTCTTTTTCTTCTTTTTCTTTTTTGTTTTTTGTTTGTTTGTTTTCTTTTGTTTGTTTGGTTGGTTGGTTTGGTTTGGTTTTTTGTTGGTTTTTTTGGGGTATTTGGTTTTATTTATTTATTGGTGAGTTAAATTGTTTATTTGTTTAATTTTCAATATCAGAATTTGCCGATGTTCAACTTTTGCAATGAGATGGTTTTAAAGGCAGGATAATGCAGTAATGTTCACATTATAAATATTGATAAATTGATCCAATATGAAATATGTTTCAAAGTTAAGTGATGAACCAAAGCAGGTTTGTTTCGTTTATTTCATCCTGCCATATTATTTTTGTAACATTCCCGTTTTAATAAAGAACACATCCCATTGACGGTTTCTGAAGACAGACGAGCAAGACTGTGAAATTTGTCTGGATGTTCTCGAACAAAGACAAAATACATGGAGCGGATTTTGACGAGAGTTTCTGGAATACTGACTCCTTGCAGATATGAAGATACCTACTACAGTCATCCAGTAAATGGTGAGAATATGCCTATAAAAATATAGAAAATAATTTGATGATCAGTACTTTTTATTATTCCTTTGATTTGACATCAACAAAAATAACATAAAACTAAATCTTGGACTATTAAAGATACATGAACAAACTCGTGCAAAATCAAGCGTATATGAACAGAACAAATTCATTGCTCTGGAGGACATTGGGACAGTAAGGAACAACGGACAAATTTGAAAAACTCGAATAAATGAAGCTTGTGAAGAAATCCCTAGAGTTGAAAGAAAAGCAAACAAGAATTGGATGACAAAACAAACTAGGCTTGATGGATGAACGAAGGAAGGTAAAGGTAAAAGAAGAAGAATACAAAAAGATAGACAAGGAAATCAGGAGTAAGTGCAATAAAGCAACAAAAAAAACAAACAAAACAAAGCTTGGCTAGAAACAAAGTGCAAACAAATACAAGACCGAAACAAAACAGACCCTATGTTCATGTACAGAAACACTGAAGAAATTGCCCACAGAAAAAAGACATGCACATCAACTGGTTCCTTAAAATCAAAAGATGGCATGATTATTATGGGAAAAGGTAAACTATTACATGGGAACAGTACACTGATGACCTTTTTGGCGGCGACAGAAAGAAAGAATACATTATAAGAGAGATCGGTCAAGAACCACCAATAATGAAAGATGAAGTCAGAGCAGGTTGAAAAAGATGAAACAGAAAAAAGCCCCAGGACCAGGCAGTGTTATTGTAGAAATGGTTGAGGTTCTATATGAATTTGGAATTGAAAAAATAACAGTCCTCCTTGATGAAATCTATTACACCGGAATAAAAACAAACTTAAAGACACGTCAAAGTCAATTTTCATTGTATTCCCAAAGACAGCTGGGACTAACTACGTCGTACATCAGCTTGAGAAGTCATGTGACAAAGATTTTACTACCGGTTACAATAATCATGATGACAAGAAACAGAATCAAAACAGAAATAGCGGAGGAACAACCTGGATTTGTTGACGGGATAGGAACTATTGATGCCATACACATCCTAAGAACTTTCACAGAAAGATCAGTTGAGTTGAACAAGGATTTTCAGTTATGTTTTGTTGATTGTACTAAGGATTTTGATCGGATAAATCACAAAGAATTGATCAGCCAACTGGAATAGCTCAATATAGATGGAAAAGATCTAAAACATAACAAGGAACACGTATTTTGAAACAAACCGTAGCAATGAGAGTAGAAAATGATAAGAGCTCTTTTCAAAATCTGGAAAGAGGGGTTTGGCAGGGATGTGTTCAGTCACACCTGATTTGTTTTCACTTTACAGCGAAAACCATCCTGAAAAACCTAGAAGAATGCCCCGAAATTAATGTTGGAGGAAAAAATAGCAAACAATTTGCAGATGACACTGTTCAACTTGCAGAAAATGAAAAAGCCCTGCGAAATCTTGTGAATATAACAGAAAGCAGAAATAAACAGCTAGAGCTAAATAGTAAGAAAACTGAAGTCATAGTAATCAGTAAAAAAAAAAAAAAAAAAAAAAACTCATGTAAAATAACAGCTAATGGCACAACATTCAGAAAAGTTTAAATATCTGGGAAGTCATGTCACCAGACGTCAGATGCACATTAGAAATATCCAGTAGAATTGGCCCACGTAAACAGCATTCAAGAAAATGAAAACTGTCCTTACCAACAAATGCCTATCAATTAACATCAGGAAGAGAGTTCTTCAAAGTAAAAAAGAACCAATACTGTTATACAGATGCAAAGCTTAGACAATCAACAAGAAAACAATCTGTTCACACGTTACTTTGCTATCTTCATTCAAAATTTCTGTAAGTTTTCGTGTATTTTTCTTGTCTGTACTTCAACTGTCCTCCCAGGACTATACTTGCTTAACCTCATTTCATCCACCTTTAAAGAAATCTAAGAACTGTCGCCTGCAAAAGAGCTTGTGTACCATACACACTCTATAATGTTTTCAATTTACCTGCGCCAAGATTCACTTGTAAAATTCAGTCTTAAATAAGAGCAATGTACTTCAATTCTAAACGTGGTCCTGACGCTGGGAATGACTTACCCAATCTGACATCATAATAAATGACGTTACAATGTTAAGTTCATAATTTCATGATTTAGATCACGGAATAACTGGATTAGCTGTGTGTAAAGTTTAAAAATGTTGTGCTATTGCTTTTTCAGTTAAAGGACATTCTGGCTATTTATTGGATGACCCTCAAGACTTTCATTAAATAAAGATTATTAATCATCACCCCACACACACACACACACACACACACACACCACACACACACACACACACACACACACACACACACACACAACACAGCAACACACACACACACACTGAGATTCAATTGTCTTTATTTGTACACACTACAACTAGAGTATAATATACTATGAATCTGTTTACATTAAAATCACATCTTGTATCATTCTACAATGTCTATCACCTGTTTCAAAACTAAATCCTGAGGTCATGAAATCAATAACCACGCATTACAATCTCTCTGATTATAAAACAATGGAATGCATTTTCAATAATGACATACAGTGTAGATCACAATAATATAAAAATCACTCCCAAACACCAAACAATGAGACACCCAAGCACTGCAACTTGTAATAAATGCAATGTATAAAATGAGGTATGAACACATGAATGGGTATGAAGTTACATTAACATATAATAAATACAAGCCTATATCCCTTAAATTTAAAACATTTTTAACCCATGACTCCCGCACCCTATCTACCAATTGCAAAAACTTAACTCTTTGGTTCCCTCACCCTTTCCACCAGCTTCCTGCAGGAAGCTGGTGGAAAGGGTAAGGGAATCAAAGAGTTAAGTTTTTGCTTCGCTAGCATGGATGGTAATGCAGGATGCTGATGGACAGGGTGCGGGAATCAAAGGGTTAAAGAACAAAATAAAGAAACGAAAACAAACACCACACTCTCCTTCAAAACTGAAAGCTGTTTCTTGTAGGATGTGTAATCAGAGGTGATGGCAGGATGTGAAAGGACAATCACTCTGTTACTGTATAATCTGTATCATTTACTTTTCGAGACTACAACAAAAATAATCTGATTATTGGTAAACCCATTCATTCCACTTTTAGATATTTAAACACACATAATATAATTGGTGTACCCATTCATTCAAAGAACCTTGATGAACGGGTGTGACAGTCAAGTGGGCAAGATGTCTGACTTCCAATTGGCAGGCCAGGGTTTGACCCTGTCTGGTTAGATCCTGTCTGGTGGGTAAAAAGGTGGAGATATTTCCAATCTCTCAGATTAACCCTTTGACCCCCGCACCCCGTTCACTAGCATCTGCATGGCAACCATGTAACAGCAAAAACTATCCTTTCACTCCCCACTATCCACAGCTCTGAGAAGCTGGTGATGGGGTCGGGTCCAAGGGTTATGTTTTTGCAGTTAGTGGATAGGGTGCATGGAGTCAGAGGGTTAACATGTGTTAAAATCTGTTAGTGTCTAACCCTCTTAAGTGTATATACATGCAGAACATCAAATACGCACAATAAAAATCCTGTTAGTCACAGCAGCGTCCGGTGGCTTACGGAAACATGAAAATACCCAACACGCACGCCCATCGAAGATGGAGTATGCAGACTGTGCAGCAATATATTACCTGCACAGAGTGAGTAAAACAACA
This sequence comes from Monoplex corrugatus, assembly GCA_030674185.1. Taxonomy (NCBI): domain Eukaryota; kingdom Metazoa; phylum Mollusca; class Gastropoda; order Littorinimorpha; family Ranellidae; genus Monoplex; species Monoplex corrugatus. The sequence goes on along the minus strand of CM060305.1, from coordinate 16,526,421 downwards.
TACATATATGTACCTGAGAACTGTAACACTTAAAAGAAAGGATATGTATATATGCATAACAGAAGAAGATGCATCTGCACAATAAAGTTTTGTATTCTTGACTCTGATTTAACATGTGTGCAAACAAAAGGAATGTTCATGCATTTTGATTATTGATTTTGATGCAGCATACATTAAATCAAATACAGCAACTTGACACTTAAATACCGATGCAACCTCACATATACAAACACAGACATGTGAACAACAATTTCTGGAGTAAAACTTAATGAAAATGAGCAAAAAGATCGCTAAGACTTGTAATGGCTTTGTTGAGTCTATTTCTTTACATATTTTAACATTAAATAAAATCATTACATATTTTAACCTAATAATCTGTGTTTAGTGAAGTCTCTCCATAAGAACTGGGAAATGAATCAAACAAAAATGCTCGACAAGTGACCACCTACAAAGTCCGACAGCACATGATTCCCACACCAAACACATGAAAGAATAACTTAAAAAAAGTATTCAGAATAATGCTGTCCACAAAATGACAGAACATCACATGAACATATCATATATCTTTCAGCTCACTCAATCACACACACACACACACACACACACACACACACACACACACACACACACACACACAACACACACACACACACACACACACACACACACACACACAAAACACAAACACAAACACACACACACACACACAGTGACAATACATGTCCTCGCCATTCAAAATTTTTTTTTAATATCGATCAACACAATCAAAGTTAATCAAAACGTATAGCCTGCAAGGTCCTTATGGTTGGCTGTTTCTTAGCTACCAGCTCATCATGACGACCATCTTATAACGAAACCACAAGCAATTGGAAAACCAACTTTACAGGTCTTGCAGGTGATCTGACCTGATTATCTTAAATATCAAATTCAAGAAACAACCCATGCTGTAAATCAAAAACTTACATAGTCATGGATAAAAGAATATAACAATGATCAAATAATATGACTGGAATGACACAAAAATGACTATTGTAATATGAACTGAAATTTTTTTTTCAAAATACATATCACCCTTAAAATTCAAACAAGTAGTAAAACAAGTCACAATTTAATTCACACTGACTGCTTAAAACAAGTCACAATTTAATTCACACTGACTGTTTAAGACATGTGACCATTCAATTTACTACTTAATCAATTCACTGGTTCTTCATCTCTACTGACTTCAATATACATTCCACAGCAGTTGTTGTCAAAGTAATGATCAGATTTCATAGTTACGGAACTTCTGCAACATGTCTGAGCCTGTCTGAGGTGTCCAGTTCACATGGTCACCAGTTACTAAGGGTTTGCCTGCAAAAAGGACAAAAGAAAATAAATAATGTCACATTCACATATATGTAAGCTGTCTGACTACAGACATGAAAATGAAAATGCAACATATTTCATACTGTACTTCACTCATCCAAACCTTGTGCTTGTGCGCAAACATGCATATGATGCACATGTATGAACAGCACATGTACATACAAACACACACACAACACACACACACACAACACACACATGTATGCACACTTTCACACAAAACTGCAACAAACAAAAATAATGATTCGTTCATCACATACCTGTCTCGTATAGGAAATAAAAAAAATACATAACAATCTACCTAATCTTGCTCAAAAGTACATATTGATATTCAAGGCCATTTATATGGAAGAAAGGGACAGACAAACAGGGTCAGAGAGATGCACACATAGAAATAGAAAAATAAACAGAGATGGGACATGGACAAAGGCAGCAAGCTGGAAAGGGACAAGAGTAAGGGAGACAATAAGACCCTAACAAATCAGAGAAAGACATTCTTAACATCAATAAGAGCAAAGCACATGATTTCCATAAATTGAAATGAACAATACAATTATTGTTGTCTAACCAAATTTCTATGCAACTGTTTCATATCGTTCCTGGTGTCTCAACTTCAACCCCAATCCACAATATTAAAACTGGCATGCCTGTTTTCTGCCCATCTTAATGCTCCAATCATTATTCTGATAAAAGTTAGTTTCCATTTCCCATCCATATTTCAAGACTTTGATGATGCATAGGGTTTTGCACAGACTCAAGAATTTGCCAGATAACTACTGGAAGATTTCACAGGATTTTGCACATACTGAAAGAGTTTGCCAGTTGGAGAGTATATGGATTTCTCCAAATGTAAAGATTCCCTCTTAAATTTTCCCAATCTCCTGTTTTCATCCCATGTACTCTTCTCATAAAACAGAAGAAAAAAAATAACTTGTCACTGAAAGGAAGAAGTGAGAGCACAGAGCTCTTGGTTCATATTCTAAATGAGAGTTCTCTGCCGAGTTATTTGTAGTATAAAACAAGAGGAAAATAATAAATGAATAGATAGATAAATATGAACATAAGATCTGTATTCAAGCTGCATCTGGACTTCAGTTCAAGTACATTAAATACAAGAAGCAGCCCCAAATGCTTGATATATACAAGATCAAACAAACAAAAGTAACCTTTAAAGACCATGGCAATCTCATACAATACATGTGTACTTCAATATATCCACAAGGAATTTTGGTGTGTTTCTTGATGAAACTGTCCATTGGAGTTCATATTAACTACAAGAGCAAAATCCTACAACTATGCAGAATGAGCAAAATCCGCCCATTTCTTTCTGCTACTGTCAGAAACAAACCATGTGTATATTTCATTCTATCTACATGTAGACTTGACTACACCAACTGTCTATAAGCTGCAACTGTCTCTAAGCTGGGCTTTCTAATGACCATGCGATCCAAATGCCATCAATCAAAAACAGTGTAGCTTGACTTGATTTAAGGGATAGCAAACAGCTCAGTGCACAAGCACTCTTGTAAAAACTGTCATTGGCTTCCAATTAAAGCACAAACCGAGTATAAAACTGCAATTCTCTTTCTAAATTCACAATACCATGCCAACAAATATGTCAAACTCTTCCTGCCCTACAAAACTTTTCAAAGCTCTAGTTTCAAGAGGCTTCTCTCTCTTGACTGTTACCTTGGTTCTCTCCAACTATTTGCTGAAAGACATTCTCAATTTCTGGCCCAACAACCTGGAATTCTCTCCCAGTGTCTTTCAAACAAAGCAGTGGTCTACCTACTTTTCAACAAACTCAAAACATGTCTCTTTCACAGACATCAACAAAACTGCATAGATGGATGATCTTGGTTTCTCTAGTCCAGTCATGCTGCAGCTTTTTTCTCTTTGTTTGTGTGTTGTGTGTGTGTGTGTGTGTGTGTGTGTGTGTGTGTGTGTGTGTGTGTGTGTGTGTGTGTGTGTGTGTGTGTGTGTGTGTGTTTGTAAATATAATGTGTGGTTTATAATGTGTGTGGTGTAATCAAAGTGTGTGTTTGTATATGGTGTCTTGTATCAAATGATCTGATGTTTATATATTTTTTGTGTGTGTGTTCTTTGTAACTATATGGCACTGTACCTATCCAGAGTTCATGTTATCTGTTGTCGTTCATTCATACTGCTGATTTTACTGTGTGGTACCCAGTAAACACCCCCCCCCCCCCTCTTTTCTGTATATATATGTGTGTAGTAATAGGTGTGTGCACATTTGTACAAGTGACTTTATGTGTGCATATGTTTGTTTTCATGTGTGTGTATGTGGGTTTGTGTGTGTGCGTATGTGTATGTGAAAGACTGAAAACTGTATTTACAGGATGATTTAAACATTTTCTCCCTTATATATTTTTGGTGGACTGGTGTTACCAGTGTTACATTTTATGATCTGTTGTAATTTTTGATGAACTGACTGTGTCTGTGCTACACTGGTATATAATGTTGGACTGTATTATACTGTATTAAACTAACATGGCAACCCTCACCCCATTCCTCCTCCACAGTTGAGGTGATCAGCACAGTCATTTTTTTAGTCAAGGGGCTCTTATCAAGCCCTGACACTGAACTGCTTGTAGCTAGGTCACAGACATTCACGTTATTTAGGGGAGTATGTTGCAGTGTGTAAGTCAAGTGCCTTGTTTGTGTTGTGCTCATGATCTGATGCCTGAAAACTGTCTAACATGTGGCATTTTAAAAAAATCACTGTTTATGAGTACTTTTTGATGAAAATGATGATGACAAATACTTTGAGATTGCTAGGAGGCAATCCACAATATCTATCAAGTCAGGGGCAAAATATCATGGTTATACTCCGAGTAGTTTTTGAGATATATAGTAAAGTGAACAAAGCAAGTGAAATACAGCAATTCATTTCCCAATATAAAGCACGCACTTACAGTACACTCAGCAATAATGGAGTTAAGCATGTGTTATTTATTACTTCCATTTCCATTTTGGTCATACATATCATGATAACAATCCACTTTAAACAATCATAGCAGTTGTTGCAGCAGTGGTATTAGTTGTAGAGGCTCAACAGTAGCAGCAGTACCAGTAGTAGTAATTAGTATCATCTTTGTACTGCAGTTGATTTTCTTAATATCTCCAAAACATATCTATTAGTATTAGTATGGTCATTATTTCAGTCACATATGTTATTAGTGTTTTATTGATTTATACAAAGTACTTTTCCCTTATTGTATACAGTTCATAATGATTGTCCACTTTAAAGTGTCATAGTAGTTGTACGGCAGCAGCAGCAACTGTTGTTGTTGTAGTAGCAGCTGCAGAAGAAGTACTAATAACCGTAGTATACATATGGTAGTTTTTTTTTATTGTTGTGGCTGTTATTTGACAAATAACCACTGTTTACCTTCAGAAAGCTAGTGTTGTACCAACAGACAGAAACAATTCAGCTGTTAAGTTACGCAAATCAACTTGCGTTTTCCCATTTCTTTTAATCAAACTGTTCCAATGTAACATGAATTTTAAGCAGCCAGAATGCAAGTAAAAAAAACAACACAAATGACAAAAGACAACCATTTAACTCACTCGGTAGACGGAACGCTATAGCAGTCATGATGAAAGGCACGGTTCCGTACAACGGAACGCGATAGCGGTTTTGATAATTAAAAATTTTTCGACGCTCCCCTTGTGATCTTGCACGCCTAACACAGCCACACTGGTCACTGCAAACGTGTCAAGGTGGAAAGTTACTTCGTGAGATTCTGTAGCCATACACTCTTCAGGAAACGATTGACTTCGGCACCCCATATGACTGGCTAATCTGCATTCATGTCGAAAATGGCGTCGCAGGCGAGTACAAGTTTTCGAACAAAGTAGATCGCGATGGCGCGTTTTACTGCTACTGAAGTGATTGAAGTGCTTCAGACTGAAGGATTGGACATCGAGGAATATGATGAAGATAATGGTGAAAGTGTATCAAGTGATGGAAGCTGCCAGCAACAAGGCACTGACAGTGACCCAGTTTCAGACGACATAAAATGGGAGAGGGAGGTGGGCGTATACGTCACAAGAGGCGAGCACTCAGTGGGCCAAGCACAGTGAGTCGCATGTCTGATAGCGTTTTCATTCATTTTCCCATGCATGACTGGCACGAAGATTTAGTTTTTCTCCCACTTTGCCTGTTCTCTGGCTCTTGTGGCCTGCAAGTCCCAGTTCAGTGCCAGCCCCCTTTGATTTCTTGAATCAGTTTGTGACAGAAGACTTTCTAAATTCCACTGTCGTATCAGAAGGCATAAGAGAACTGAGTGGCAAGCAGAATGAGCACTTCTCCTGACCTTCTCACCTTTGACTGTGTGTTCATGGAGCTGATCAGAGTGTGTGACTGTACGGTGATCCACAAAATTTGGGGTATTTTCAACATGGCACATGAAGAAGAAAAGTCAAGGAAGAACTTCAATATTTTGGCATTAACTAACCCAGCATGTAAATATTCAGATCTGAAAGTTTCATTTTGTTCCTTTATGCTTCATATTTTTTGTGATTTTTTCCTAACCCTTCAAAATGGGCCATCCCTGGGGAAACGCAAGGGGAAAAACTCTCCGTCCCGAAGTGAGTTAAGATGACCCATTATGAAAAAATAAATTCAAACAAGCTGACAAGTGTGTCCGAATCTCTTTGACTTGACACACTATGAAAAGATAAATTTAAACAAGCTGACAAGTGTGTTAACAATCTCTCTGACTTAACACATTAAACTTAAACAAACAAAAACAAAACAAAAATACTGAAGGTCCTCAGCATCTCCCCTTATGCTTCCAAAGCACACAAGCATGTGTGTGTACACACACATGCACACACGCGCATACACACACACAAACACACACACACACACACACACACACACACACACACACACACACACACACACACACACACACACACACACACACACACACACACACGCACGCACACACACGCACACACACAGAGGCACTGTCAGGATACTGTACTAATTCAATAAACTATTTTCCTGCCAGAGTATTTTGAAATTTATACTGTCATTATCATCATCAAGTGCCTTGCCACATGGCACTGGCGATCATGGCCCTCCATATGCATATGTCCCTTGTTGCCAGCAAGCACATCTTCCACCCTCTTTGTCCTCAGCCACTCTGCAAGTCCGTCCAATATTTTTTCCCTGGGTCTACCTGGCATTTTTCTTTTGTCTGGCCATGATTAATCTGGGGAAAATATGATGGTGGTTTCCCGTTGCCTTTCATCACTTTTTTTTTTTAAACGGTTCTCTCCGTTAGTCCTTTGTCGTTCCCACAACAACCTAAAAGGCAGCAGGGTGATTTTTTTTCAGGGGTTTACGCCCTTAGCCTTATTTCTCCCAAGATATCCACAAGGCAATGGAGCTTCTACCCATAGCTGGGGGTCTGGTTCATGGGCACCAGGGCTTATCTACATGCCAGTGGGCCTGCGTGCCGCATATCTGGGGGCAAGACCTCCCCCGAGTCCCGCGAATTTTAGCCTCAGCCTGTGAGGTGCTCAATTACCACATGTCACCATGAGGAGGCATAATGTAGGGCTTGCTGATGGAGAGGCTATGTACTGACAGAGAGAGACTTACGCATTCTGCTCTCCTTTTCGCATAGCTGCAAGCAGCAGTGCTAGCCAGTGGTGCATGCTCTGCCATTTTACATGCATTTATACTGTATCACATACAAACATACGGAACCAAACAGTTCAAAAACAATACCTTTCGAGACAGTCAGATCAACTCGTTGCGCCCTGTGATAAGGGGAAGCCTGTCGAGGAGATGGTGATCGTTCCCTGGTTTTCTTACTGGGACTAGCATCCAATGTGTCACCATCCCTTGATTTCCTGGAACCTGATGTTCCTGCTGTTCTGTCATCAGCAGCAACTAGCTGAGGCTGTGGGGCTTTGGTTGCCCAGTGCATGGACTGAAACATGCAGATGACATGCTTTAATCTGTGACATAATATGGCAAAACTGAATTAAGACTGGAATCTGTAACTGGAAAAAAACATTCACATACTCACACAAAGCCTATAAGTATGCAAATGTGCATACACATACTAGAAAAGAAAAGCTAGGAAAAAGGTTGGAAAAGAACTGAATATTCAATGAAAGAAATGCCAAAGAACATATCAAAACCATCTCACTCATAACTAGATGTTTCCTTCTTCAACCCCAAATCTGAGATTCGACTTTGATGGCCCTATAATGTTAAAACTTTACCTTCCCTTAAAGAAATTAAACATAACACACAAAAAAGAAAAGAGAGAACTAAATCTAAGACTAGTTGAAAATATTCTTAAAATTTCAACGTATTTTGTACATATTTACTTATGTAAAAATAAAGCAATTATATGAAGAAGTACAATTCTAGCAAGTCATAAACTCACAACATAATTATGTTATACAGTAAACTGCATCATTTTTCATTCATGAACTCCAGAAAGTTGGAAATGAACACTTGGGGTGTATGTATATGCATATGTGTGTGTGTGTGTGTGTGTGTGTGTGTGTGTGTGTGTGTGTGTGTGGTGTGTGTGTGTGTGTGTGTGTGTGTGTGTGTGTGTGTGCGCGCCTGTGTGTGTGCCTGTGTGTGTGTGCCTGTGTGTGTGCCTGTGTTTCTGTCTGGATACTTCAATGACTGTATGGAAAATGAATTGTACATGCATCTCCAGTCCGCCCTGTTCTAAATAAATACCCAAATCTCTTCATAGGTGAGGAATATACAGCAATGAAGTAGAGAACTCTACAGTCAGGCAAATGAGGGATCACAATGCCATTGTCGTTGGGGAAGTTTTGACTCATGACTGCATATGATCAGTGACCAGTTGTCACTAATAAGTGAAACAGAAAGCCAGTGATAATTGGTCATGTTGCAGCCAACATGAATGGCAACATATACGCATCAACGACTCAGAATGCCCTAGTCAGAGGAGTCCACCTATAACCAATTTCTGGCAATTACATACTCTTTTATTTCCCCTATTTCCTCTTTCTTTCCCTCTTGTAAAATATTGTTGATAACGAACAAAATCTATGATCACCCATAATGAATTCCTCTTTATTTGTATGAACGAGATAGTGTTTCCCAATGGTGAAGCTTGCTATGTATAGTCTTGCCCTATGACAAACAAGTGCTCAAGACTGGCACAGCTGCTCAGCATTTCACACTGCATATACAACAAGGTGATCAGTGTGACATAATGCCAGCAGTGATGTGTGCACGCCATGTCTGTGTGCCTGTGTTTCCTTTTGGATCCTTAGTGATTGAGTCATAAAACTTTGTATTTCTGTTTGGACACTTTGTGACCAAGTTACAAAACTAACTAATAAACATAATAATGATTATATGACAGGGAATGTGATTAACATCTGAACTCAATCAGCAATGCAACAAACTATTAGCACTGTGTAAGTAACTTATTTTTCTTATTTGTGGCTATTATGAACCACTGCTATAACAAATATTTATCTCACTTGAATTTTGTTGTTCTTCATGGTATCACTTTAATAAAGCTTGTTTTTTAAAGATCTTACAGATACAAAACAACTTTAACTTTTTCCCATTTATAAAGAAAAACATATTTCCCACTCACTGTGTGCACTGCCCCTCTCAGCCCACACCAATCCTCATAGGATATGGCAATTCCAGAACGGCGCCACTTGTCATATTTTGATCTGTTGTCAGGGTCTGTAAGTGTCTCCTTGGCTTTGGTTAGCAGTGTAAAACGCTCAGCTGAATACAAAAATTAAAAATGTGAATTTGAATTACACACAATGCCAAATTAATGCCTGTTTAAAAAAAAACTATTTATATTGAAATCGGGAAGAATAGACATGATTCTCATTTTCAATTCTGCCCTGTAGAAGACTATTTTTTTAAGTTCCTTCACTTTCAATAACATTACATTCTTTTACACACAAATAGGTATTCATAGTTCTGTATCTGTTTCCACATTATAAAACTCTTTTTTAAATCTGACAAATAAATCAAAAAAATCCACAGAATAACCCGAGGCACATCTTTCCAAAAAACAAAACAAGAAAATGGATAGGGCTAATTTTGTGACATACAATGCTACCACAGTATTGTTATTATTGCTATGATCAATGATGGCCTGTGCAGTCTTTATCTTAAATTCTAGTGCTTGAATAAAATTTACAAGTGTAAAATTAAAACCATGAATTCATCGATCTACAAATGGTACCTTCAAGTTCAAACCTTACTCTGAAACTGGTTGGGCACTAGTATTTAATTAATTCACTTACCTGCTTTTGCATCTTCGGGATGTTTATCTGGATGACAGTCAAGGACTCGAGCCCTATACTCGGTTGTGATCTGCTCTTCCTGTTTCGAAAGGACAATGAAACATGGTTTCTTTAGGCATTTATTTCAACATGTGTGACAAGAACATGGAACATGATCATGGTGATTAACATGAACATCATATTGACATGTTGAAGTTCAGATGTTGAACATGATGATACACGATGAACTATGATTATCATAGTTCATCGTGTATCATCATGTTCAACATCATAATGATAGTATCATATTTACAATTTAGTATCATAAGTAATAAGTATGAAGAACATGTATCGTGCAAGAACATAATACCAAAGCACGACATATATAAATGCTCTTTCACATTTAAGTACTAAAATAAAAGCACATTTCACCGTCGACAGTTCGCTGCATCCAAGAATGTAGTAGTAATCGTCAGCATCGTTTCTTTTGTAGGACAAAATCTTGTCCATGCTGTTGCGTCGTCTGCACTTGCGATGGTCGATGAGCTTTTTAAACTCTTGAGCAAAAGAGTACACGTGAGGGGACACTCGCCTCCCGCGACCGTGTGTTCTAATCTGATGTTCATGAGAGAATTAGGCAAAAACAATATGTGTGACGAGACTTTTTATCTGACAGCTCGTTTCACATCATCATTTACTTCCTTTCTATTTTTGTTCTAACTTTTTTTTTTTTTTTTCGGGGGAGTGGGTCACTTATGTTGTATACATGCAGCGCAGTACGTATGTATTGGATCTACTAATGACAATGATCGACGAAGTTTCGAGTATTGGTCGGTTCATAACTCAGGCATGCATACGTCTTCAGAGAGTTATCAGATAGCACCACCACCATGCAAACCTGACAAGCAAACAAGCAAACAAACAAGAGGTTAAAAGATAGCTGAGACTCGAATTCATATCAAGGACTTTCTAGACGGATGTTTTTCCATCAATGAAATAACACATACTTTCACGGAAAGAGAGTGAAAGAATAAGAACAAATATTTACTTTCGAGGGTAGAGGCACACACAATATAATGTGTTTATACGTATATCAAGATTATCATATATATAAAAAAAAAATAAAAAAACATTAGAAAACCATGGATTTCAAAACAATGAAATGCATGTTCATTAACAAATAATTAGGCCTACTACATAAGTTGTAGGCCTATATCACAATAGTCAAAACCCTCTCATGCGGCAGCTCTGCAGCATGTAATAAATGCGTTTAGAAAATAAAAGTTTTTTGGGGGGTTGGTGGTGGTGGTGGTGGTAGTGGTGGTGGTGATGGTGATGGTGGTGGTATATTTGTGTAGGCTAAGTTATAAACTGTTTTGCCCACACTGTGCAGGCGATATGCTGCAGGCGATACACTGCTGCACAGCCGTCTGCATCCTGTCTTCAGTGAGCGTGCATGCTTGATGTTCTTGGCATGTTTCCATTGGCCACCAGATACTGACATAAATTACAGGATTTTTAACAAGCATTTTTGATGTGCCGTATACATAATCACACGAAGGTGATCGAGGCACATAACATGTCTCCATACATGTTGTCCTGGAAGATCAGAAAAATCCTTACCCATTACCCACCAGGTGGGAATACCCATGTAGGAACAAAAATAAATCTCCCAGTTGGAACTCCAGTCCCAGATCTTACCCACTTGACTTTCATGCCCATCAAAAGAAGGCATAAACACAGGGATGGGTGTGAGGTTATATTATGATAATGGATATAACTCAAACATCACTGATTTCATACATAAAAAAAATGGAATAAACAAATGAAACCAGCACCAGTAATTTCTCCTGCAAATAAAAAGGTGGGGTTTGTTTGTTTGGTTGGTTGGTTGGTTGGTTGGTTGGTTGGCTGGCTGGCTGGCTGGCTGGCTGGTTGGTTGGTTGGTTGGTTGGTTGGTTGGTTGGTTGGTTGGTTCATTCGTTCATTCATTCATTCCTTCCTTCCTTCCTATTTTTAGGGGGGGGGGGGATATAAGCAAGGATATGGCTAGGATGTGAAAGAGCATGGTTGTATTACTATAATCTGAATCCAGATACTTTTGAATACTTCAACATTAACAATGTGATTGTCAGTACACCCATTCATCCCACTTTTAGGTACTTCGGCATAAATAATATGATTGTCAGTACACCCATTCATTCCACTTTTAGGTACTTCAGCATAACACCCCCTTCCCACTATGAGCGAAATGACGGAGTGATCGTGTTTTTGGGCCTAAAAATTCAAAGTTCTCGATGAATCCTGTAGCATTCCCACTACCAGACCCTTTCACTCCTAGCCAGCTTTGAGTGATTGTGCACGCTCAGATCACTCCGTGGTCGAGATTTGTGTTCAAACATGTTTAAACACAAGTGGCACCTACTGCATCCATCGTGTCCAATTTGCATACCGCGGGAAAATTTTCGGTTGCGTGCGAGCCTTGCCAGCCACAGTCTGAGGCGAGGCGAGGCGAGCGTGGCCCACAGGAAATGCTTGGGTCAGCTCCCCAAATAGATCACTCACACCGATCACCCAAATGCATTCCCACTATTTTGGAGTGAAAGGGCCCTTTGTCGCTTCACTCCTGAGTGCTCCACGATCACTCAGAACTTTCACGCACAACTTTCACTCCCACAGTGGGAACGCGGTTTAAATAATGTGATTGTCAGTACACCCATTCATCGCACTTTTAGGTACTTCTGCATAAATAATATGACTGTCAGTACACCCATTCGTTCCACTTTTAGATACTTTCTACATCAAAACATCTGACTTTAAAATATATGCTGGCTACATTTTTACACCAAAACTGCCTAAAACTAATTAGCTTAATTCGAAATCCATCCCATCTCATCTCATAGGTCTGCTCACCGTTCGTTTGATAAAGTTTAAAGTTCTTCGACTCACAGAGTATACGAAGACTAACAATAAAAGTTCTTTAAAAGAAGCCTCAAGAATACTGTGATCATTTCCCCTTGCGGGCTGAACCGCAATGAAGGGGAAGAAGTCTACAAACGACTTAATTAAGTGTAACATGTAAAAGCACGAATCTATGAAATTTGGAGATGTTTCTAAAGAAATGTTTTGAGGTGTTTTCGATAATTGTGTTTTTGTTTGTTTGTTGTTGTTTTTTGTTGTTGTTGTTTTTAAGTAGGCAAACATCTGCTTTGTCTTAAAGATACTGGGAGGGAGTTCAGTGTTGTTGGGCCGAAAACAGAGAATAATTTCTTTCTGCTGCAAGTAACGGGTAGCTATAGTCAAGACACAAGCTCCTTGAGACCTCAGAGCTTCGGAAGATTTGTAGAGCAGGAGTAGTTCTGACATGTTTATTGGTATGGTATTCGAGTTTAAACATTAGAAGGCAGAGTGTGGCAATTTTATACTCAATTTGTGCTGTAAATGATAACCAATGGAAGTTTTTGCAACAGTAATTTTGCACTGCACTGTTTGTTGTCCGATAGGACAAGTCAAGCTGCACTGTTCTGAAATCACTGATGGAGTTTGAATAGTTTCTCACAAGAAATCAGGCTAGTCTGCTAGTCTGGATAGAATGAAAGCTACACATAGCTTGTTTGTGACGTCAGCAGAAAGAAATAGGCTTCCATCAGCCAATCATCAATGGAGTGATTTATTAGCTTGACTTTTTGTTGAGGAAGAAGAGACTGAACGCTACATACTGCTGACTGAAATCATCTTGAGGCGCAAGCGTCATTAATAATTAAAAGAATTATTTCTTTATCTTATCTGTTTGTTTGTGTTTATGAGTTCACATCCATACACACACTGGCACACACACACGCACACACGCACGCACACACACACACACACACACACACACACACACACACACACACACACACACACACACACACACACACACACACATACACACACACTTTATGACATAAAAGCAGCGAACTTGTGCGACCGAACGCTACAACAGTGGTATACAATCTATAATATGGCATATGTCGAAGTCAGTCCTTGTGAATCCGGGCTGAACTCATTGCTGAGTGGTGTTGTATAGTAATTTGCAACATCAAGCAGGAGTAAAGCACCACTCCTCTCTCCCAAACCGCCTGAACAGAAATCGATTCACAATGCGGGGGTGGGATTTTCGTTCGTTTCTGGACAGCCAACTATACATATAGTATGCATGCATTTCCTGTCTCGTGTTCTAGCTGGCTCTGTTGACAGAGACGTGGACTTAGATCTGATGTCTTGAGTTTAATTCTAACCTGCCACATTCTTGTTTCTTCGCCACTCTACTCTGCTGGCTGCCATAGAGCTCCTCTGGCGCGACAAGAGGATAGTTGATGGTGACTCTCTTGAGGGGCCTCAGTGGGTGGGCTTCAGTCTTGTTTGATGTACTTGTTGGTGATCATGTAGACATTTGCGTTCTATAGGATATGCTGCAATGGTTTGTTGGAAGGTTCCTGCAAGCTTGGTACCTCTAACTTCAACCATTGCCTGCGACATAAAAACTGGCCTATTTGCTGCCCATCCCGATGCCCGAATCGTCCTGCCAGCTTGGTGATTCATATGTCCATTTGTACCCTCTTCCAATTTCAAGGCCTCACCAGCGCATAGGGTTTTGCGCAGACACAAGCAGTGTGTCCGATAAGTATCGGCAGATTTGGGTGGAACGTATGTGGAATTGTCCAAATGTGATAAATCCCTTTTGATTAAACTCGAAACTCCTAGTTTCGAAGTGAAGATTAGTTCAGGTCGACTGTGCTAAGTCTGTCTGAGATGGTTGGTGTGGTTGATGGCATTGTTAGTCATGGAATAGTTAGAGATCTGCATTATGCGTTCTTCATTTTCATCTTCTGCGCTCGTGGGCTGCAATCCAGTCTAACGTGCACTTGTATACGAGCCGGCTTTTACGTGTCCGGCTGTTTTTCATCCCGCTATGTAGGCAGCCATACTCCGTTTTCGGAAAGGAGGTTATACATGCTGAGTGTTTTTGTGATTTTAGTAGGCTGTCAAACACTGACATGGCGCACGGTATCTTTATCGTGTGTATCTGATACTCTATCTGCGTATTAGCATACACACACAAATGGCAGATCTGTAAATAGGTTGATAAATGTCCCCACTTCACCCGTTACCCATCATATGTAGTGTTAACAGGCAGGGTTGAACTTTCTTTCAGCTGGAAATCCAACGTTCTAATATCACTTGGTTATTGCACCCGTCAGATATCCGTTTCAACATTACAGTAGGTAGAAAGAAACTCTAGGGAGAGCTAGACAACAGAAGGTCTTCAGAGAAGTAACCCCCTTTAGACAAGTGTTTCGGCCCTGAATTCCTTACACTCTCGGGGGGCCGGGCCACATCCAGGTCATGACTCCTGGATGCCCTTCTGCTGCTGTCTATTTTTTTTTTTTTCCCACGCCGGGGATCGAACCTGGGCGATTCTGCGCTTCAGAACTGCGGTACGCGGTTTTACCAATGTGCTAACGGGGCACACATCATCTGTAGGGAATTTAATCCTTATGAAGTTCACTTTTTTGGTTCCTCCTTGCCCAGATCCAGCTTGAGCTCCTTTCTGCTGCCTCTGCCATCGCTTTAAGGGCTCTAGTCCTCTTCTTCCCAGAAATGGCGAGTTGTTTCATGAGATCATAAGCGGAGGTGCCCACAAACCCTCTTGCCCCGACCTCTATGGCGAAGATTTTGACCCGCAGACCTGCTTTCTTCAGGGTGCTGGCAAGACCGGCGTATTTTTCGGTCTTGTAGATATGTGCTTCTTCCATTCTGCTTTCGTATGGCACAGTGAGTTCTATCAGAATCACTTGTTTCGAGGAGTCAGAGTGGAGAGCGATGTCTGGTCTCATGCCTGTCTTGCTGATGACATCTGGGTAATTTCTCCACTCTGGGAGGTCTGCTGTACACTCCCAGTCGACTGCTCCATCCAGAAGACCCTTTGGCAATGTGCTGGTTGTCATAGCCCTTTCGGGCCAGACCTGTTTCCCTCCTGCTTTGTAGAACGTTGTCATAGCAATTGGTGCGTTTGGGGTCATGGTTTTTTCGCTAACCACATCTGTGATCACTTTCAGAACTTGGTTGTGCCTCCATGTATACCTTCCTTGGGCTAGCGCTACTTTGCAAGAGCTTAGGACATGTTCCACTGTTTGTTTCTTCTGACAGAGCGGACATGCTGGGTCGTCTGCTTTCCCCCATTTCACTAAGTTTGCATTCGAGGGGAGCAGGTCATATACAGATCTGAGGAGGAAGCTTATCCTTAGAGGAGCCATGTGCCACATATCGTTCCAGCTGAGACTTCTTTGGAGTGCACTGTCCCATGTTGTCCATTGCCCCTGTTGACCTTGCTGGACTGCCTTCTGCACTCTTTTGACATCTTCTTCTTCCTTCAACTCCTGTATGATCATGTCTCTTTTTTCCTTCCCTTTGGCTTTGGACCACCACTGCATTTTTGTTGCTCCCAGTCCCTGTCTGTTGGTTTTCGTGTGTCCAATTATTTCTTTGATGCTGAGGTTTCTCTTGGCATTGTTTACAGCCTCTTGGACTTTCCACTTTCTGCCAGTTCTCAGCTTTGGATGAACTGCTCTCACGATATTGTCCTCCGATTCCTCCAGCATGCTCAACAGTCTTGCTTTTCCAACTTTGTATTCCTCCACTATGGATTTCAGAGGTAGCTTCAGCATTGCTTGACGACAGTAGAATGCAACATCAGTGAGACCAGGTGGGACACCGAGCCATTTTCTTGTGTATTTGTTGACTTTGGCTTCCATTGCTTCGACTGTGCTGGTGCAAATGTCATAGATTAGCAGTGGCCACAGCAGCTTTGGTATCAGCATGAACTGTAGACACCAGACTTTGTATTTGCCTGGCAGTCCGCAGTTATCTATTTTCTTCAGGCCTTCTTCTGCTGTTTGCTTGGTTTCACATCCCCTTTGTGTGTCTTTCAGGGAGTCATCATACCATCTTCCGAGACTTTTTACTGGCTCTTCTGTGACAGTGGGGATGGCTTGGTTGGCTACCATGAATTTGACTGAATCTGCCACTTTTCCTTTTCGCAGTGAGAGACTTCGGGATTTCTTAGGTTTGAACCTCATTCTTGAAGAGGCCACCAGCTCATCCAGCTGCTTTAAGATTTGGTGTGTCTCTTCCTCATCCGTGGACAAGACTGTTGTGTCATCCATGAAAGCTTTCAGAGGAGGCATCTGGTATCCATCTCTCAGATTCACTGGACCTGAACTCTTCATTGCAGCTTTCAAGATGACTTCCATTGCCAACACGAACAGTATGGGAGAGATTGCACAGCCCATTGCAATGCCCACCTCTAGGTCTATCCAGTCCGTGGTGTATTCTTTGGTAGAGAACCGCATTGAGAACCCTTGGAAATACTTCCTCAGCATTGTTCGGATGTTTTCTGGGATGTGATACATTTCAAGAGCCAGCTGGATCATATCGTGTGGAACTGATCCATATGCATTCGCCAGATCAAGCCAAACTACGTCAATGTCTCTCTTCTCTGTTCTTGCTTTTTGGATGGCATCCCAAATCAACGTGGCATGTTCCAAGCATCCAGGCATTCCTGGTATGCCTCCCTTTTGGACTGACATATCCAGATACTTGTTTTCAGTCAGGTATTTTGTCAATCTTGCTGCCATAACAGAGAAGAAGATTTTCCCCTCGACGTTCAGAAGTGATATTGGCCTGAACTGATTGATGCTGCTGGAGTTCTGCTCCTTCGGAATGTACACTCCTTCAGCTCTCATCCATTGGTCGCTGATCTTCTGGTTCCTCCATGCTGATCGAATCATCTTGTGGAGCCACTCGAGCACTTTTGGGCATTTCTTGTAGAGCAGGTATGGTATTCCGTTTGGTCCAGGTGCTGACTTGGCTCTGGCTTTCTTTACTACGTTCTTCACTTCATCCAGTGTTGGTGGTTTGTTATTGAATTTTCCTTCTGGCGCTGCAGGCCAAACCAGATTTTGGATTTCAAGTGGTGCCTCGCGCTGAGAATCGGAATATGTTTCCCTGAGATGCTGCTCTAGGGTTTCCTTGCCCACTGTGAGAGTCCCTGATTTGGGTTGTTCAAACAGCTTTCTTGCAAAGTCAAAGGGATCTTTGAAGAAACGATCTTGAGTCTTCTTCTTTTTGCTCTTTCTTCGCCTTGCTGATTCCACTTTGCTGAGAGCATTGTGTTTGGCTTTCAGATCTTTCCAGAGTTCCAGGAGCCCTTGCTTCTCGAATTCTGAGGCAGTTTTCATTCGCTTTTTAAGCTTCCTTTTCTCCCTCCGGATGCTCTCCATCTGTTGCTGTCTTCTGGATTTCTGGGGAGGCGTTTTTGTCTTTGGCTGCTTCACTCCATAAGTGTCCCTGCAGATAGAGTATATGATGTCTCCGTATGTGTCAAGTTTGTGTTCCAGCGTACTGTTCCCTATTAACGCATTCAGCTTAAGGACAAGTTCCTCATCTAATTTCTCCCATTGTTCTTTTGCACCGGCAGGCGGCAAATTGAGTTTTCCACGTTTGGCGTTAAGAGCTTGTGCAAAATCCGCATCAGAACCGTCAGCGTGGATGTCCTTGGCACTATGGTTTAATTCCTGGCCTTGGTCATCCAACGTCTCACCTGCTATCGCAGTGCGCTGCTGCTGGTTCGTATGTGTCTTCAAACAGCCCATTTTTGTCCTGTGGATCTTCATGCCGCGTTTGGTGGTGAATCTCCTTCCACACGCACACGGAAATTCCAACTGGTCATTAATCATGGTCCGTTGTGCGTTTCCAGTCGTGATGGAGTCAGTGCCGATGGATTCATCATTCTCTCCCCCTTTCGGTGAATCCTGGGAGCATCTTTCATTTGGAAAACTCGTGGCATGTTATCAAAGGCAAGGTGGGAAGCCAACCCACAAAGCCCGCAGATCTAGTCTTTCCCAGTGTCCTTCGGTCTTTCCCGAATGCCCTCCGAACTATTCCCGGAAGTCAATGGACTGACCATGTGCAGGTAGAAAGAAACTCTAGGGAGAGCTAGACAACAGAAGGTCTTCAGAGAAGTAACCCCCTTTAGACAAGTGTTTCGGCCCTGAATTCCTTACACTCTCGGGGGGCCGGGCCACATCCAGGTCATGACTCCTGGATGCCCTTCTGCTGCTGTCTATTTTTTTTTTTTCCCACGCCGGGGATCGAACCTGGGCGATTCTGCGCTTCAGAACTGCGGTACGCGGTTTTACCAATGTGCTAACGGGGCACACATCATCTGTAGGGAATTTAATCCTTATGAAGTTCACTTTTTTGGTTCCTCCTTGCCCAGATCCAGCTTGAGCTCCTTTCTGCTGCCTCTGCCATCGCTTTAAGGGCTCTAGTCCTCTTCTTCCAGAAATGGCGAGTTGTTTCAACATTACAGTAGTAATGATTGTTCCAGCGACTGGGAATGGGGCAGGAATAGACCATAGCGTTTGCGAACCAGATGGTCAAACTGCATTATAACTTTCTATGAACAAGCCATGCATAATAATACGCTCTTTCCGCTCCCATTAAACGTACGTGTTTCGCGCAATATTTCGGAGTCTTGAAAATCAATTGACATTGAGGATTGATAGTATAAAACATACTTCTAAAATGTGTTTTTTTTTATCATAAATTGCCAACTTAAGTTTGTTGTTGTTGTTAGTTCTTGTGTAATATTTTCATTCCCGGCTAGCAGTCAAATACTGAACACGTTTGTTTGAATGTTAACTGACATGCATTAATTGAGGACAATGCATTCTACTGGGGTCCTGGTCCAAAAGTTAACAAAATTATTTTGGTTAAAATCCGTTGATAAATAACAGAGGTATCATTGTTCACAGTTTAATTACTTACACGTTTCATATATTTAGCAGAGGCGTTGATCTTTGCCAGATCGATCTCAACAAATTTTGCAGATAGATATATGTTTTGTTTAGCAACAGTATTTCTCCAAATTCGTTTAAAATCTGCCACGTTTTCAAGTAAAATGTTTCATATTTTGAACCATCCTAGCTGGTCCGTACTATGCGAATGCCATGAAAATATATTTATGAATCAGTTAGAGTTACAATGTAGAGTTTATTCAAGAAGGAATCCATATCCGCCACTTCCAGTTGTCATCTGTTATCTGCCGGCACAATCCTGAGCCTGCACAAAACCCTTTGCGCTGTCAAGGTCTTGAAATAGACGGAGTCGGAAAAAGGGGATGGGTGTGGGAGGGACAGGACGCTTGAGACACTAAGCTGACACCACCAGAATGACTGGAGCATAAAGATAACCAGCGAACAGGTCAGTTTTATGTTGGATGCTAGGACCAAAGAGAATACTACCCTCTTTGCTAGGACTGAGACTCGAGATATCAGACCTTGAGTCTACGGCTCAATTACAAGAGCCAGCCCGACCCGAAGGGGGATGGTGGAGAGGGAGAGAAAGCGAGACAGAGAGACACAGAGAGAAAGAGAAAGACAGACAGACAGAGACAGACAGACATCGAGACAGACAGACAGAAGAGAGAGAGAGAGAGAGAGAGAGAAGAAGAAGAAGAAGAAGAAGAAGAAGAAGAAGAAGAAGAAGAAGAAGAAGAAGAAGAAGAAGAAGTTGTAAAAAGCAGTGAATTTGGTCAAATCAAAAAATAGCCGAGGAATTTCAGCTGACTCATTTTCTTCATAGACATGGTGACAGGCATAAAGAGGGGCAGAAAGATGAAAAGAAAAAGGATAATGGTGGTGTAACCAAGACGACGCGCTTTCCTTGAGGAGATGAGTAGTGCTTTGTGATGTGGTGTAATGAAACTTTTGTTGTTTGTGGCCTGGTCGAATAAGCATCTGCCTTGAATGCCAGAAACCTTGGTTTGATTCTCGGCAGGACAGACATCTCCCCACCCCTTAAAAGATATTGGAAAATAAATAGATGAAAGTAGATAAATAGATAACAAGGTGCGCAGCACTGTGGCTAAAAGCTCGTTCTGTTGATAGTAGCCCGAATTTAATTTTACACAGGAAAACTATTCACTGTTAACAAGAACTCGTTAGAGGAAAAGAAATACCAGCACAGTATCGCCGCAGCTAATCGCGCAGTATGACTTGTATTAAAATATAGCGTCGAAAAGTTAATTGGGGTACTGCACTATTAAGAATTGCTTACCAGATTCTTCCATTTGTTTTGTGACAAAGCCTGGGTCTCTGCAAAGATATCTCTTCCATTCTGCTGTGATGACAGTCCGTACCCGTCTGTTTTTTTGTTTGTTTTGTTGTTGTTTTTTGTTTTTGTTTTTTGTTTTGTTTTGTTTTGTTCTGCTTCTTGGTCTTCCTCTCTATATCCATCCTTCAACAGTTCTCACGATTGATTTAACAAGGTCAATGTATCTTGTGACAGGGCCATATCAACATAGTTTTCTTTTCTTAACTGAAGTTATAGGATCTTCGTATTGTCCAGTGTGATGCTTGATGATTTGGTGCACTTATTCATTAGTTATATGATCAGTGTATCTGATGTTCAGTATCGTGCGATAACACCTAGTTTCCATGGCTTTGATTCGTCTTTGCAGATCTGTTGTGAGGGTCTTTGTCTCACATGTATACATGAAGACGAAATATACCATTGCACACGAGAACCTGATATTGGGCTAGTGTAATGACCAGTGGATAAATCGTTCTTTCTTTCGGGTTTTTTTTTATCTTTGTTGTTTTATCTCTGGATAACTCTGTCCAAAGGGTAAATGCTGACAATCTGAAATTCAGGGTCCGTGGTAGCCCCTTAACATTACCCTAACTGTGTCTCTACTACCCCATGGGAATAAGTCATGGCGTCCATCATTTGCTATCAAAGACAGATCCAGCTGCAACGAAATAAGATTTTTCATGATTGAAACAATCCGTTTGACAGTAAATTTCATAAAATGTTTTGATTCTCGAGTTCTTGCCATCATGAATGAAATGGTGTGGCAACTGGATATCCAGACTGGCTTGATGCATTCCCATCTCTCCTTCAGCTTCAAGTGGAAACCCAGTGATTCTACGATTTTGGTTCTTTCAACATGAATATGGCGAAGTGACTAGTGTTTTTCAATCTACCGCAAGCAAGATGATTTAAACAGTGACTGTGGCATTGTTTGTTGCAAGAGCGCGACTGGATTATGTTTCTGTACCAACAGAAGCTGCTCATCCCTAGCAACATTCGTCGGTTGTGTAGCTGAGACTTGTCCCAAGCGCCCATTGAGAATGAACGTAAGTACACGAATCGAAAACACTCACATTCTATCAACGTGAAGGTAAGCAGACACTACAGTCAGTTTCTAATAAAAGCACAGCTGGAATCATCATCAATATCTGTAGCGCATGTAAATCTAAATACTAATGTTAATGTGTAACTGTGTGCTTCGGTCAACATGTTCTCTAGAGTTTTTCTTTTCTTTTCTTTCTTTCTTTCTTTTTTTTGCGCTTTTTTTTTCTGAATCTATGAGTTTTTCTTTTTTTGTGTGTTCTTTGTTTTCCTTGTTTGTATGCCCTTTAGTCTGCAACAAAGTATGTCCTCAGTATCGTATTCTAATAACATAAAACTTTGTAAATGAGGGTGTGTGGTTAAAAGGAAACTGTTTCATGCATAACTTTTGTTGTTGTTGTTTGTTCTTTGGATTTTGTTTGTTTATAGTATGCCAGTTGTTCTCAAATGTGTTTATGCTCATAATAATGGCCACGCTGTGCAGATTGTATTTTGCTGCACAGTCTGTATATATTGTATTTTGCTGCACAGTCTGTATATACCGTCTTCAGTGGGTGTGCACACTGAGTGTTTTCACATTGCCTTAAACTAGCAGCTGACGTGACCTATAAGATCTTTAATATGTATAACTGATATGCTGTATATGTATGCACATGAAGTGGGTTTAAGCACTGACAGGCCTGCACATATCCCAACCTTTTCCCATCAGGCAGAGATGGCTAGATGGATCAAATATAGGATCTTCTGATTGGAAGCCTGACATTTACCTGCTTGATGACCGTGCCACGCACATCATGAATAGAAATAAAATAGGTAAGTTTGAAATCAGTATGCTGCAATACTTCAAAATGTTAGTAGTAATCGTAGTAGTAGTAGTACTTCAAAATTTTAGTAGTAGTAGTAGTAGTGTTGTTGTTGTGGGCTTCTTGCTAGGAATGTTATTTTTACTGTCATCACAATTATCATAATCATTATTATTGTATGCCGTTTATCATTAGTATTGTTATTTTGTTATTGTTATTTATTTCAACCACTTTACAAATTTTTAATGAAACTGTGAACGTGACTTTTAGTAGATATATAGCCAACTTTTAATGCATCGCGGCTGTTTTTGAACTTAGTGAAAATCACATTTAGGTTGTATAGTTAGCGATCATGCTGCTGATCGCTTTACATTTCATTTCTGTCAGTTGCTCTCTGTGAATGGTAGATACGTGCAAAACGTGTTCTAAAAATCTCTTCACTATTTTCACTTACACATGTTTATTTATTTTATGTCTGTCGGCGACGCACACCTCCCTCTCCCATTCCACTCGTATTAGCCTGACTGATTGCTTTTCCCCACACTCACTCCCTTCACTATTTTCACGTACACATACATTTGTGTATCTATTTATTTTATGTCTGTCGGCGACGCACATCTCCCTCCCCCATTCCACATACTTAGCCAATTGTGACGTGTGGACGGAAGTGGATTGTTGAAGTCAAGGGCGTTCACTCTACATGACGGAGGCTCAAAATGGCGGCTTCGAGCACGTTGTCGGCGACGAAAGTGGAAGATTTTTTATTGTCAGAAACACAGAAGACTGATGGGAAAGTTATCACTAAACCCATCGACGTTCAAATTGATCACGGTAACTTGATGAATTTGGACGTAAATGAAGTAAACGTCCAAGAATTTCGGTGAGTTCAGAGTTGTGTAGCTGTAACACAGTGTTACGGTGTAAGTAACTTTGACTATTTTCCTTCAATTTAGTTCAAATTTCGTGACAGTTCATCAGTTCATCAAATTCATGGGTAGTGATGGTATATTTTCTAAAAGAAGCGACCATTTGCATTTGGTATTGAAAAGCGACAAAATTTCCCGGGATTTTTCATCCAAAACTCGTCTTTTTGTATAGTTTCAGCCTTCTCCTAAAAGAAAAAATGCTCCCAGCATGAGATCTTCATACTCATAGGCCTAATTCACAGTAGATCATTAGATGCATTTAAGAAGATGACTGTTGTATTTCTTGCATTAGAAGCAGCAATTTTGATGCAAGTGCTTGTCCATCAGGAGCAGATCACACAAATCAGATATGACACCACACTCAGACAAATTGGAAACCAACTTGAAGACAACTGAACATGAAGCTTTAATGATTAGGCCTATATTGTAGAAAACTATCATTTGTTTCACAGACAAGTGTATGAAAAGGAAACATTGTGGTGTTGGATGGCTCCTGTGGTATGATCTTGAGATGCATCGATGAGGAAAGAGGCTACCAGAGAGGGCTACCTAATCTTCTGATAGAGGAGCAGGAGAAAAAAATAGAAGGTTCAGATATCTAAGTGATTACTTGATATGGTTGAGCCAGAGGGCCCAAAATGACTATGTGATCACAGGTGGAGAAACGCAGATCTCCTCCTGTGGTGTCCTGAACAATTTGTTCAGTTAAAACTGGGTGGGTGCTTATAAATGATAAAAGACCAGTTGAACTAAGACCTGGTTTTCAAAGCTGGAGTTGACTATTCCATTTTATTCAGCTCCCAAGGCTCTGTAACTGAATATTTTTCCTGGACAGTCTACTCTTAGTCTTACCACAAGATATTACATGAAAATTGTTTTGCCCATACGGGCCATAGTTGTGACTTCATCTACGAGCAGCAACTTTTCCAAGCCTCTAAAACAAAAGTATCCACCCTCATTGCATCAGCAAAAACAAGCTATTTCCAAACCAAAATCCTGAATGCCTCTTCTTCAAAAGAACTCTTTACAACCATGAATCATCTCCTTGGCACACGAAAAGATTTACCTCTCCCAACAAAACATACAAATGAAGAACTCCCATCTGTATTCTCCAACTATTTCACCACCAAAATACAAACTCTTCGTGACAGGCTTGACAGGACACCCTGTCAACCATGCCCACCTGACCCTTCCTTCTCTGGCACACCTCTTACTACTTTTACCCCAGTCTCACAAGAAGAAATTTTCAACACAATCAGATCCATGTCGTTCAAAACCTGCGAACTGGATCCTCTTCCAGGTTCTCTCTACGCCGACTGTCTCCCTACTCTCCTCCCATTCATCACTGACATCATAATAATAATAATAATAATAAAGAGCATTTATATAGCGCCTAATCTGATGAAAACAAGAGCCCTAAGCGCTTACAGGTATCACGCAGACACAACCAAACACACACACACACACACACACACACACACACACACACACACACACACACACACACACACACGCACACACACACCAGCCGACATTCAAGGCTCAAAAGACAACAAGGGGGGATTTGGGGAAGTTAGGTGGTAGAGTCTTTATAAGTATCATGAGAGGGACTGGAAGAGATGGGTTTTCAGAGAGGACTTGAAAGAAGTGAGAGTTGCAGAGTGGCGAACAGAGACAGGGAGCTGATTCCAGATTACAGGGGCCTGATAGGAAAAGGAGCGTTGACCATAAGTTTTAGTGCGACAGAATGGTATGCGGAAGGTACGAGTATCAGCCGAGGAACGAAGTTGACGAGAGGGGGTGTACAGATGGAGGAGGTCAGAGATGTAAGGGGGTGCAAGACCGTTGAGAGACTTAAAACATAACAAAGCAATCTTGTAGCGAATTCTCTTTTCAACAGGTAACCAGTGAAGAGATTTGAGAAGAGGAGTGACATGAGAGGAACGAGATTTTCTGAAGATGAGCCTAGTAGCATTGTTTTGGACTTTTTGAAGCTTTTGAATGAGAGAGAAAGGACAGCCCGAGAGGAGGGAGTTGCAGTAGTCGAGACGAGAGAGAACAAAGGCACAGAGGAGAGTTTTGGTGGCTTCGACAGAGAGGATATTGCGAATAGAAGAAATTCTGCGTATCTCAAGATAGCATAATCTGCAAACATTCTGGACGTGTTTTTCAAAGGACAGGGTGTTATCAAGAGTGACTCCAAGATTGCGGACAGTGGAAGATAGTGGAATGTCAGATCCAAGCAGAGAGACAGACAGAGGAAGGGAAGAACACTTAGCCAATGTGGTGGTAGAGATAAGGCTAAGTTCAGTTTTAATGGGGTTGAGTTGAAGTTTGTTTACAGTCATCCAGGAGTGAACATCAGAAATGCAGCCTTGGGTTTGTCTGATTATAGAGGGCAGTTGTGGGAGGGAACCAGAAGTATAGAGTTGGTTGTCATCAGAAAAGCTATGATGGGACATAGAGTGAAGTCGCATAATTTCAGAGAGGGGTTGTGTGTACAGCACAAATAGGATGGGACCTAAAACAGAGCCTTGGGGCACACCAAACTGGACGGTAGCGGGTGCAGAGGATGAACAACAGACAGAGACTGTTTGAGTGCGATTGGAAAGGTAGGACTGGAACCAAGACAGAGCGATGTCAGAGATACCAAACACTTTATGGAGACGTGTGAGCATGATAGAATGGTCGATGGTGTCGAATGCAGCCGAGAGATCAAGGAGAGATAGAAGAGAGATTTGATTTTGATCAAGAGCAGTCAGAATATCATTTGCAATTTTTACAAGAGCAGTTTCAGGGCTGTGTCCAGTGCGATAAGCCGACTGATAAGGGTAAGAGAGGTTGTTGGCGGTGATATGATCAGAGATCTGTGCGAGAACAATTTTTTCAAGGACTTTGGATAAGAAAGGTAGGTTGGAAACAGGTCGATAGTTTTTGAGGTTATTGGGGTCAAGACTAGGTTTCTTTAAAAGAGGTCTGACCAGGGCAGATTTGAAGGAAAAGGGAAAGATACCAGATGACAGGGAATTGTTGATGACAGTTGTGAAGTGAGGGAGCAAAGTATCTAGGCAGTGTGTTAAGATAGATGCTGGAAGAGGATCAAGCTCACAGGTCTTGATGTCAGAATGGCGGATTACATTGCGGATAGTAGTTTCAGAAGCAGGCTGAAAAGAAATAAGTGGTGTGCCTTGAAACAGAGGGTCGGGAATAGGAGGTTGAGAGATGGGCTGGGAGTCAAGACTGGAACGGATGGACCTAATTTTATCAATGAAAAAATCTGAAAAATGTTGTGCTAGACGGGCAGGGGGAAAGCATGATGGGAGAGGAGATTTATCTGATTTGCCAAGGAGGGTATTAGTAACGGAATATAGCTGTTTTGATGTAGAGCATGCAATAATTTTCGCATTGTAAAAGGCAGACTTAGCAGAGTCAACTATAGCATTGACAGTTTTGTTGGCAGCCTGAAAAATCTGTTTATTGATAGTAATGCTGTTCTTCAGCCACCGTCTTTCAACACTTCTCTTCAAACTGGAACTGTCCCAGATTCTTTCAAGTCTGCTATTGTTCACCCTCTCCTCAAGAAACACAATTTAGACCCAAATGAACAAAAAAATTACCGGCCTATCTCTAATCTCTCTTTCTTGTCAAAACTCCTTGAAAAAGTCGTCCTCAACCAGCTGAACTCTCACCTGTCTGCCAACAATCTCCTCAATCCTTTCCAGTCAGCCTACCGCCAGTGCCATAGCACTGAAACTGCCCTACTACACATTCTCAACAATCTCCTCCTTGCAATTGATACTGGCAAAGTCTCTCTCCTCACACTCCTTGATCTGTCTGCAGCCTTTGATACCATTGATCATGGTATTCTCCTTTCTAGACTTCATCATACTTTTGGCATCTCTGACATTGCTCTGTCTTGGTTCACTTCATACCTATCAAACAGAAAACAAACCGTTCTCATCAATGGCACTTACTCTCAACCTGCATACCTGACCTGTGGTGTTCCACAAGGATCTGTCCTTGGCCCTGTTCTTTTCACTCTTTACACCTCTCCCCTGTCCACCATCATCAACTCCCACTCTATAAAACACCACTTCTATGCTGATGACACCCAACTTCAAGACAGTGACTCACCTGATAATATACAGCGCCTGTTGACTCGCACCACTGAGTGTTACTCAGACATTAAGAACTGGATGACGTTCAACAAACTTCAGCTTAATGACGACAAGACAGAAGCTATCCTCATTGGCACCCGTCAGAAACTTTCTCAGCTGCCTCCTCTTTCTCTCCCATTATGTAACACATCAGTCCCAATTTCTGATTCAGCTAAAAACCTTGGTGTCTGCATTGACTCTACCCTCTCCATGAACAACTTTGTTTCTCAAACTGCCAGATCCTGCTACTATCATCTCCATCGTATAAGGCTGATCAGGAAGTATCTCTCTGTCGAAACAACTGCAAAACTCGTTCTCTCCTTCATAATGTCTCGCATTGACTATTGCAATTCACTCCTGTCTGGTCTTCCTGCCTCCACCATTCACATCCTACAGCGCATTCAAAACAATGCTGTACGCCTTGTACTCAAAAAGAAAAAAGCTGACCACATATCTCCTCTCCTGGCACAACTTCACTGGCTCCCTGTATCAAAGCGCATACAGTACAAACTAGACACCATGTACTACAAAAGCCTCAATGACGCAGCCCCCGATTACCTGTCAAGCCTACTTGAGATCTATGTTCCCTCACGTACCCTCCGCTCTGCCTCCGATCCTCTGACTTTTCGCTTTCCACGCACCAAGCTCAATACCTATGGTCCACGAGCCTTTTCTGTTTCTGGTCCACTCTCCTGGAACAAACTTCCTCTCTCAATCCGTCAGCAACCTCTATAATTTTCCATTGCTTTTATTCTTGTTTTTATTGCTTTTATTCTTTCTCCCCATTTATAGCCATGCGTGTGTGTGAGTGTGTGTGAGTGTGTGTGTGTGTGTGTGTGTGTGTGCGTGTGTGTGCGTGCGTGCGTGCGTGCTTGCGTGTGTGTCTGCTTCAGCGCTTAGATTTGATTTTATCAAGATTTTGCGCTATATAAATATTGTAATTAATTAAAAAAAAAAAAAATGCATCTGAATGTGGGTACCAGTAAAACAAATCATGACAACAAAAGTGCCCATAAAGCTAAGGTCACTGTGACCTATAGACTGCAAAAGCAATGCATCCACATTCTTCCTCAACCACTCCTGACTAACCCCATGCAAGTTCTGGTGGTTTTTACTTCTAAAGCAAAACTTGGTTGGCAAGAAGTTTTCAAGAGTCCAATGCTAGTAAGAAAAGCAGTGAAGTCGCAGCTTGCTACCATATCTCATTAAGATTATCAAAAGCATTTTGACACTTGGCTGAGGAGATTGAAATTCTCTATGAAGTCAGGAGAAAAGGAAAATACAGTGCTGTCTGCCTACAATGAAATTCAAGGGAGGTGGAAATGTTTGTTATAGCAGTAGTTTGTAGCAGCTACAAATAAGAAAAGTCAGCAACTTTTACGCAGTGCTGACTATGTGTTGCCTTGCTGGTGTAGTTAGATGTTATGCACAATATTCCCTATTTTATGTCATCATTTGTCATGTTTATCAGTCAGTTTTATGGCTCACCTATTGAGGAACCCAAAAGGACCCCCCCCCCCACACACACACACGGCATATATATATATGTATACATTCCTACTAGTGTTACATCATGCTGATTACTGTGCTGTACATGTGGTTTGCTGATGCTTAGCAAGTGTACCTGTCTTGACTGCTTGTTTGTTGTAGGGCAAGGCTATACACAACATCGACATGCTTGGCCTTCAGGAAACGAGACCTTGTTTATTTAAACAAAAGAGGAATTCGTTATGTGCAATAGTAGTTAAAAATTATTCATTACAGAAAGTATTTTACAGGAGAGAAAGAGGGGGAAGTTGGCAGGAAAAGTAAGAGACTAGAGTATATATTGTTAGAAACTCATTATATGCAGGTTTACTGTAGTGGACTCCATCGTGCTTTAAAAATTTCTCGTGAGGTGGACTTAATATTTTTGTTTGGTGAAGTAAGAGACAGGACTTTTGGCTTTGCCCTTGTATGACTATGATGAATAAAAATCTCATTGTGTCTTTGTGTTTCAGAAAGAACAGAGAAACATATTTACAGTCCCTTACAAGAGACAATGTTCAGCTGCTTCATGACCAACTAAGACAGGTAAGATCGCATCTGTTTTTGGCAGATCAAATGTTGTGTGAAAAATACATAACATTAAAGAGATTTTAGAGGTTCATTAGATTTGAAACTACCGGTCCAAAGTACCAGCAGTATGAAGTTCGGTACCACACAAGAGTAGCTAATACAGTTTTTCTTTTCTTAAAACTCCTCTTTCAACAGTGGTATAGTTTCCACCTCCCTGCCCTTCACACCCATTTCAAGCCCAACCTGAGCATGTTAAACAGTAGACCCTGTAGTGTTAACATGCATGACCCAGTCACGGGTAGAATAGGTTATCATCTCTTCTTTAGTTATCAGAAAGAACACTGTTGTTCTCTGCTTTCTTTCTTTTTTCTTTTTCTTTTTTTTTTATAAATATTTATTTGTTAAATTGTTTAGAACTATTGTGCTTTTTCTTTGATTACTTTTTCTTTTTTCCAGCTACCTGTCGACAGCAGTGAAGGAGTGACTGTTATCATGGTGAGTTGGTAGGCCTACTATTATGGAGATCGCATTACTCAGTTAAGATGTCAGCAGGTGATTTTTAGAATCCGTTATTGTGAATCATTGTTTATTGACTGCATACCTTCTGCATACCTGATCATAAGATCAGGAATTTGATTAACAGATTGTGACTTGGATGACTGTTTTAATCAGATGTGCCATGGTGCAGTGTTTACTGCAGAATGCAAGAGATTGATCGATGACTGAGAGGTCATGGATTCAGCCACCTTTTCCTTAAGTATAATAAAGCCATTTTGGCTGCACATATTAGCATTTTGTGGAAGATAATTTCAAAATGTTAATCAGTTTAACAATCTTAACAGCACACAGTAGCAATATGCAAAATGAGGGATGGCTATGGGGAGAGGATGATTTTACAATGTGTACTGTTTGCCTGTATTATATATGCCTATACTGACTTGCTGACTAAACCAGAATTTTGTTTTGCTTTTTCAGCTCCCTGACCCAACAACAAGGCTTCCCAGAGAGAAACCAGTAAGGCTGTTTACACAGATAAGGATTAGTGTTGTTGTAGCATTGCATTAGTATAGTATGGTATGGGATAGCATACTTTTTCCCTAGTAAAATTTTTCTAATGAAATGTGAGCCACTCTGACCAGGAAGAACATGGCACGGTACCACCCTTTCCTTCCTTGATAATGGATCTCCTGTTTGTGTGTTTGTGTGTCATTTTGTTTACCTTTTAACTCAGTGGAGTCTTACTGGATACTGATTTCTGGCACTTTGATAACTTCTGCTTGCATACATGTCAGATGCTGGTACACAGGTACAGTATTTTTCAGTTAAATTGGTATGAATAACTTCAGACATTCAAATACACATCTGCCACCATGCAGTTTAAAGAACTTTTGACATTTTTCTACATTATGTGGAGTGAATCTTGTGGACAAAGCTGTGAATGTTGATGTGAATACATTGAGAGGTTTCCATATAGTGATATACTGCAGGATCTTGCTGCTTTTGGTAAACATTCTGTGTACTCAATTCTTTTTGGAAACTGGGTTATCATCCTTGTGTTTCTTATTTGCGATATGTTATAAAAATTTGCTCTTCTTTTGCATAATATTTTGTCTTTTCTGAAATCTTTCTTAAAAGTTCAAATATGCCATTTTGCAGCAAAATTTCAGTTTAGTTTGCTTTGTGTTAGGTATAGAAAATTTTCGGTATGGTCTGGAAGAGGTCTAGAAAAGGTATGGAATTGTGTTAGGTCACACCTGTGGGAACTCTGGAAACCATTCTGGGAAAAGTCACAGATTTATTTGGTATGATAATGACCTGCCACAAGTCTAGTCTTAAAATCTAAATTCATCCTCTGGAGAATAATTACAAGGCAGATCAAGGAAGTTTTGACTGAAAAGGTATGTTTAATTAAGGAATCAGCAGGTCACAACAGTGCTGATCTGTGCATGACCATGGACAAAACAAAACAAAACAAGCTGGTATGCTCAAAGACATAGACCCCTAGCATCTTACCCTTATTAATTTTTTCACAGGTGATGATGATGATGTGTATGTGATAGTTAGATGTCCTGTGTGACACAGTGTTTTCATGTTGGTTTTACTATTTGTAACAGGTGCCCAAGCCCAAACAACCCACAAAATGGGAGCAGTTTGCTCGATTGAAAGGCATTCAGAATAAGAAGAAAGGGCGAATGGCGTGGGATGATGAAACACAGGTGATTATTGATTTTCAGTTGTTAATGCTTCTGTTGTGTTTTTTTAACTTGGTGTTTTTAACAGTTTGATTTTTGTCAGATGTGACAGAAGACTGCATAGCTTCAAATGTGTGTGTGCGTTATAATTTGTTTGTGGTGTCAGTTGTTCATGTTTCCCTCCCACCACCCTCCTCCCCATTTAAAACCTTGTTAATGTATAGGTACAGGGTGAAGAAATCTGTCTACCCAAATCTGCCAGCAATCATCCTGCAGACTGTTTCGGCATACCAATGTGGTAACTGCCCAAGCAAACCTCGACTGTATGTTGTACTCGATTCAGACACTAACATGCAAAGATAGGCTACTGGAACCAGTGAATCATTGACTGTTTATTTCTCCTGTAAACTACATCCTTCATCCAGACCACCAGACTAATTTTGTACTGATGGACATATTTGGTAACTGACCTTTACAAACTGCAAGAACCTGGTGTCCAGAATAATGTTTTATGGTTTTCTTTGTTGCCACATATTATTTTTAAAATGCCAAGATTTATGATTGATTTTGATATAGTCTGAAAGAATAAAGGATACTGAACCAAGAAAAATATAGTTTTAGTTCATGGGGCTTTCTTGACTGGATAAAGAGATTTTTTTTCAATTAAGAGTGAAAGTATTCAGAATTCTTAGGCACAAAGGGAATAACTTCTTTATTTATATGGTAGCACTGAAAGAGTTAAATCTCTTAAAAATTAAATTATAGAATGGATGGCGACATGGAAAAGCTGTAGCTTTTAGACTCCTTTCACTGGATGCATCATGTTATACGAACTTGCAGGACAGACATTTTATTTGTAAGTCATTTTATTGCTGTTATCTTTATTTAGCTTTTATTAAACTATTAGTCCTGTTAATTGATACACTTTCTCTGTGTGATTGTTCTTTATTTGTTCATTTATGCTTTGCATTTGTATGAGTGATTAAGTTCAGGTTCCCCTGGTGGGGATGCCAGTATCCTACCTTCTGGAAATTTTCTGCTTGAAATTTCCTCTTTTCTGTCATTATCTTTGTTTCTGCTTTGCTCCTTTGCTTTCTGTCTCTCTTCCTATCATTCTCTGTGTTGCTGGTGCATTCACCTGTATGTGTTCTATAAAGCCTTGCATACTTTCTCACAGGAATGATAATTAGATACAGATATTAAGTGCATTTTTTTGTGATGTGCAGAAGCGATTTTAGGTAAATTAGGCCTGTTTTTGTATATATTTTTTTGTCCATAGTTTTGTGGAAATTTGTTTTTGGGTTTGTTGATAAAGTGAATGGAGTGGTCAGCGCCAGGGGCATATCCTCAGATTATGTGTGCAAATGCTTTGATATGTGTACTTGATTTTCTTTTCCAGTTTTTTTTTGCCCAGTGAGATATTGCATGTGTTTTGAGATGGTTATAGCCCCTGATATGGCTCTGCGCTGTTGACTGGGCTTTGAACAATAATGATAATAATAAAAGTCTTTTGAGTGTCCACCAAACACAATTGATGATATCAGATGAGAGAGGTCCGAATGTCTGTGCCTTTAAGAATAGCTGCACAGGAGGAACTTTTTGCTGTCCTGTGTCCATATGATTTGATTAATGCTTCATTTTCTTTTTTTATTACAGGAATACAGACCTCGATGGGGTTATAAAAGTAAAGATCCATCCAAGAGCTGGGCCTTGGAAGTACCAGATAATGCTGGTAAGGCCACTTTCATGAATCTGTGTATATTTACTCATACTGTATTGTACTTCTGTAGGGCATGCAGGGTTGGTGAAATTTGTGAGGGGGTTCAATTGTTTTTATTGATGATACTTGGATGTATGTATTAACTCAGATGATAATAAAGCCATTGGTGTTACATGCCAGGATCTCAGGCTGGAGCTTCCTTTGGATTACTAGGTTTAGGAGCGATTTTTTTTACTCTTATTTTCTGAATATGTTATGCAGATGTGTTGATTAAACTACTTTTTGAGTATATGAAACTATGATTTTAGGTGCTGACTGTGCAGCTAGGTACACATGCGTCCCAGCTATGATTGACTGTGCATCTGTTCATGCATCTCATTCTCTGTGCAGTTAGCTTCGTTTCACATATACATATCACAATCCCTAAGTTTAGTGTGCTTTAGTGTTAGAGAGAGTGTAGAGACTAAACCTAGTGATTGCAAACATGTCATAAGGCAGACTATAAAATAGTGCTGTATATGTGAAAAGGCCTCGGTGATAAACAAGCAGATATGCATAAAGGCACCTTACTTATGCAGACTGCCTTTAGAGGAGGACAGCTGGTTACATGTTTAATGGAATGTGATGACGTGTTTTGTTTTTGAACTTTACTAAGGAATTATTTTGATATTTTGGTTTTGATGTAATTTCTCTTGGTTTGCCTTAACCCTTTTGCATCCGCGATACTGTGCATTGTGTGACTGTAGAATGGAAACATCTATTCATGCCACCTCACACCCTGTTGTTTCGATCACAGACTGGTATTTCCTGTCTTATTGCACAGGGTCAGAGTCTCAGTCAGCTAACTCAGGAGGAGTTCTAAAAGTAGCTGTGATCAACACAGTACCGTGTGCTATGTGGAAAATGCTAAGTGACCTGTGCTATGCTTGGAGAAATGATGCATGCTCTTCATGAGACCTGTGTGTAAAATAGTATTTCTGTCATTTACCAGTGACTGTATGGCTAAACTATTGCTGTATTGGTGTTAAAGATTTTCTTCTGTAGTTTTGAATATGTAAACAGCAGTTTCTTTGTCATCATGACTGTAGATGTATGAAAATTATGAAAAATATGAAGATATATATGATACATATACATATATATGTATATAAAAAATGTATATGTATATGTAAGATGTTTTTTCATTGCAGATGCAGAAGGGTTCAAAGTGGCCTGTGTTGTTTACTTTGCTATAAACTTTGTTTGAATGTGTCTATATTGACTTAAGTGTCTATATTGACTTAATGTTTTGTGCTGCAGATCCAATGGAGGATCAGTTTGAAAAAAAGAGAAAGGAAAAACGAGAGAGAATCGAGAAAAATGAGATGCAGCGCTTACGGAACATAGCAAGAACTACAAAGTCAAAAGGTAAGCTTTGGTTATTCTGATATTGTTTTATATTTTAGACTTGATAATGGTGAGCTTGGATTTTTAACTATTGTCTTTTTACTTAAACTTGTGTGATGTTTTTAATGTGGTGTTAGCCCTGACATTGCAGTTGTAGATGGCTGGGCTATAAGCAGTGTGAACTTAACAAGTACTCGGTATTCATTTACGTACTTGAAAATGAAAGTAAACAGTGTTCTTAGCAAATAGGTTTTGGCACTAAAAGAATAAAATATTTGATTGTTTTACAGTTCCAGGTGTAGGACTCACTCCTACCACCACCCAGTCTAAGGAGCAGCTGGCTTCAGCGCTGTCAGTGACACACAAGTCCACAGCGTCACTAGGCCAGTTTATGGAGACCCTGCCCAAAGAAAAATTAAAAGGACTTGGAAAGAAAAGAAAGGTGGGTTTGCTTGATATAAAGAGAGATTGTTTCATATGAAATTGGTCTCACTGATTTTTTTTGATGAAGAATTTGTTCCCCTGCTTGCCTCACCTGTCCCCGTTCATTGTAGGGTTAGGACATAACAACAACAACAACAAAAAAACCGAGTGTGTATATAATTCTTGAAGGTGTAACAAGCCATTGCTGTCATTACATATCTGTACATATCGTGAACAAAGACACTTAAAATAGCCCTGAAGAATCCCCAGAATTCTGCTCATAAATTTTGTGTTTCCCTTATTCTTTAGAAATGCACTGAATTATTTTTTTCATGTTGCTAAAACTTGTTTTATACCTGAAATGGAGTTTTCTCTTGCAACATTGTGTGACTACTTTTGCTACCAGAGTGTGTACCCAGTTTACAGATTTTCAGAAACAAAAACAAAACAGAAAAAAACAAACCAACCAACCAAACAAGCGAAAAACCAAGAATATATGTAGATGATGGATAGTTTTTGACAAAGAACTTTTGTGAATGGAAATGTATGGAGTCTGTAGTATGAAGGAGTAGAGGCTAAGGCATAAGATCATGATTTGATCAACTCTTGCCCTTGTGATATACTTTTTTTGCACAATAGATCAGTGAAGTGTATGACTTGGGATAACCATCCACAAAACGAACACCGAACTATAAAATATATTCAGAGAATATATCATTCGTAGATAAAACTCAGGTATACATCTTTTGGTAAATTATGTCATTTGTAGATAAAGCTCAGGTAAATTTCTGCTCTTATGTCTAGGGTTCTGTGCTTTTGATTCCTGATCATATTTCGTGTTTAACTCTTTCTTCATATTTCAGTCGTTTATTAAAGTGTGCACATATGCATATTACTTGACATATATCTTTATGATTGTTCTTGATGGTTGTAGATTACATGTAATTCAGTCAGTCCATCATAATTCTTGGAGATGTTTGAATATGATTAATTTGCTTTTATTACATTTTCAGTTTGACAGCAATGACATAGGTGATGAGGAAAAGAGCAGACAAAAGAAGATATTGAAAAAAATATCTGATGCAACCCCTGTGTTGGATGTTGGCAGAGCAGCCAATGCTTTACAGCACAATGAGGAGAGACAGAGGTAGGTTCTTCAGGTTGGAAGATTGTCCACTCATGGCAGATTTGAAACGAAAACTAATATTCATGGAGGCTGGGGTGAGGATGATTTTCCAGATTTAAAAAAAAAGCCAATGTTCATTCCCATTTTTTTTCCAGTGATAATGCTTACAGCTAGAAACATTATTTGTAAATGTGGAAAATATTTGCAAAATGTATTTTTCCAAAAAAATTCATTTGATAAACAAATTATCGTGTGGCCTATTCAGCATATATGCGAAACATTATCTGGGAATGGAGGGTATTGCCTGGGAACATTATCCAGAAATAGGGGATATGTTGCTAAGAACAGTATTTGTAATTGGGGAGTTTGTGGTAGGGAAATTTATTTGAAAACACGGTATATTGCTGGGAATATTTTCTGGGAAAGGGGTAAAATAATGTATTACTATAAGTAACTGCTAATGGTTATTTGGAAAGTGTGGAAATGTCACTGGGTACGCTATTTAAAACTGGGGAAAATAACTGCATCTGGGAACATTTTTTTGGAATAGAGAAAATTTTACAGGTGAAACTGAAAGTACACTGGCCGGAAGCCATGGATAGGACTTTTAAAAACATGTTAGTAATTAAAATTTTAAATTTCATTTTTGTAAATTTTCAGGGCAGCATCAAAGACAACAGAAGATGGACAAAGGAAAAAGAAGGCTGGTGGCAAGGGACAGAAAGGCAGCAAAAAAGGTTTCAGTGGCAAAGGCAGCAAGTCTTTCAGTGGCAAAGGTGGCAAGTCTTTCAGTGGCAAAGGTGGCAAGTCTTTCAGTGGCAAAGGCAGCAAGTCTTTCAGAGGCAAAGGTGGCAAGTCTGGTGGCAAGCCTTCTGGTGGCAAGGGAAAAAAGGGTGGTAGAAAATAATAAACTGTACAGAAAAACCAAGATTTTGTGTGATGTGTGTAGATTGTGTGAACAAGGCAGTGAAAGATGATTATGCTGACTGTACATTGTATGAATGCTTGACAAAGGCAGCGTAAGAGGATCAAGCCAAATGACAAATTCTAGTTTCCTGTATTCCCAATTCAGTGGCTTTTTTTTGCCATCTACAATTAAGTATTCAGAAACTGTAGAACATACATACACACATGCATTCATATGCAAATGCCCACAGGATCGGGAGAGCATGAGTGTGGTCAGTTTGTAAGAGGGGATGGTGAGGGAACATATGTGTTGTCATCTGTTTCTTGGTTGCTTTGGGTTTTTGTTTGTTTTTGTTGTTGATACAGAGAAAGACATAAAACTCATAGGTAGGACCACAAGACCTTGCCGGCACACAGGACAATGTAAGGGCTTATGGCTTATGCCATGATCATTTTGGATCTTCTCTTCACATGGCATGTGTGTATATGGAATTTATTCTGAGTGCAGAGATGATGTCTTAAGAGACTGAAACTAAAACAGAGAGACCCAGAATAAAAATCTGAGAGGGGAAAAAAAAACCAGACTCAGAATCAAGAACTGATGGTAAAAAATCCAAAACAATTATCCATTTGAAGGGTGTGAAAATGTTCACAGTGAAAAACACTTTCATAAAAATGTTTAAGAGAAAAACACACTTTCACATGTTATGATTTATTATACAGACAAAAGGTATTAGAAAAGCAGCTGAAGTGGGGGAAAAAGACAATTGTTTGACCGTCTTTACAAATTTTGCTCATTACGGTTCAGTGGTGTACTAAAGAAAATTTTCAATGGTGATTTTTGTGTTTATGAGAATATGTTATGTGGGTGTGCTTGAATATGTGGATGTATATGTATGCATGTGTCTGTGTGTGGTTGTTTAATAATATATTTTATTTTATTTTTTATTTAATAATAATAATATATTTTATCTATATATAGCGCAAAATCTTGATAAAATCAAATTTATGTATGGTTGTGTATATTTAACTAAGTGAGGCATGTCTATGTATTGTGTGTATGGTCTGATTTTTTTTCCCACGACTAATTGACAGATGAAATAGATATTTAATTATGATTCATTTCTATTGCTTTTACCATTGTGTTACTGCAGTTCATCTGATTTCATCATAGCGGTAAAGGTTGACAAGCATTTGCAGTATGTGTGTCTGCCTTTGTCTCTCATATGTATCTTTGAATGTTAGGGCTCTTGTTAGATGGAGTAGTGTAAGTAGTAGTAGTAGATTATTGGTATTGACACAGAGGGATGTGTGTGGTAGAAAATGAATTCGGCGGAGATTTCTCTACTGTTTGTAGATGGATTTTTACCAAATTTATAAAGTTTCTTTCAGTTGATAATTGTACAAGCATAAGTATAAACCACGAAGGCCAGTACTTTAACCACAGTTTTTATTGACAATATTTTGGCTGTCTGAACATAAGGTTCTATGTTTTATTCCCATGCAACAACAGTTATTTTCTGTTCAGTTTTAGAATAATATCCTTTAGCATACTCTAGCGTGTATGTCATCTAAGGAAAAAGAGAAATCCCAAAAGGGGATCAGGTGGACACCTTTCTCACACTGGCTTTCATAATCCTTTTAAAAAAATGATTTGTTGCTGTCAGTATAAGGAGTGTAACACCACTGATAATTCAGAAAGACACAAAATAAGTTCCTTACGTATCACTTAAGTGAAAGTACTCAAATACACATACAATAACATTGTTGCATCCAAAAATGTCAAATATTCTCCACAAGCAGACATCTTTCCTATCATTAGATCATTCTCACCCTGTAGGAACAATCTGCACGAATTCAGTTTTCACCTCCTATATTGTGTCACTTTACTTATCATTCCATATCTGAGCTTGTTATTTGACAAGATTCATACTCCATATATGAAATTATCATGCAGTCTGAAAACAAAAATTGAAACTGACAGCATGAAATAAAGGACAACTAATATGTTATAGATGAACAGAACAGAGTAGCATCTACTTCAACCACAGTTATGGTTCATTCTGGACTTATGTCAGCTATTGCAGACAATGCAAATATGTTACAATACCTGCTGATTTTGATGAAGTACATGAAATGCAAATAAAAGAAGCATCACAATACAATATGCATGAAATATTGGGTGGATGGACTCTGTGTGTGTGTGTGTGTGTGTGTGTGCACGCGTGCGTCTACAAGTATAGGTCTCAGGAAGCAACAGTAAGAGACATGGTTTCAAGCCAATAATTTACACTGTTGAAAAGACAATCTGTCATTGCCTCAGGACCATTTAAACTGCCTGGCCTGTGTACTCACTATCATCCAATGTTGGCACACTGCCCAGATCAAAAGCTCTAAACCATTATGCTGGATGGCCAATGATGTTCCCCTCTGACAGTGATTTTTAGTGCTGTCCTTGCATGGGTGGCATACCGTAGGAAGTCACAGTGTTTCAGTCTGATTTTTGTTGTTAGCTTGCATGATGATTGGCATATTGGAACTCAACTCTAAACTAAAATCTAGCCACAATCCTAACCTTGACCCTAAAACTGACAGAGGGAACATCAGTGCTGATTTAAAAAAAAATCAGCATGAGAGCATGGTCATGTTTTTAATGGGCATTACACCCATTTGAATCAAGTTCATGTTATCTCAGGTGCTTGTGTATCAGATTATATTTGACCTTAGTTAGTAGTATGTGCAGCAACATAAAAATATATTGTTAGCTGCACAATGTGAAAATAGTTCACCAAAAACATGGTTATATATCCATGTTTTTGGTGAACTATTTTCACATTGTGCAGCTAACAATATATTTTTATGTTGCTGCACATACTGCTAAGGTCAAATGTAATCTGACCCATTCAGGAAAGATAAAACCTGATTTGTGGCTTGCAGTAAACAAAAGTGATTGTAAACAAGATGGTCAAGCTATTCTAACAATCTTTAAATCCTTAAGCTATTCTAACAATCTGGCTTTCGTACAAGAACTATTACAGAAAATCCAGGTACTGCTCTTCAGTAGACAATTAAAACAGTAAAACACTTCAATATTATCAGTAGTAACTGAACATGTGCCGTTCACATACCTAACCCAGAAAGTGCCGATTTAAAGCACTGTTTTTTAAAATAATTTTGACTGTTACCTTCACTTTGTTGTTTTATCTTCCAAATGTTTGCTTTGGCAATTCCTCAGTGATCCACAGCTTTGACTAAAGTTTGGTAAAGATCGATTTGTAAAAAGCAGAAAAATAATCAAGTTCAAACAGTTTTGTCACACACACACACCAAACAG
The DNA here is from genome assembly GCA_030674185.1 of Monoplex corrugatus. NCBI lineage: Eukaryota > Metazoa > Mollusca > Gastropoda > Littorinimorpha > Ranellidae > Monoplex > Monoplex corrugatus. The sequence goes on along the minus strand of CM060305.1, from coordinate 16,485,487 downwards.
GTGAAAAAAAAAAACATGACAAAAACACCAGAACAACAAGAAAACAAACTCTTTCCTCTGTAATGTTGCTTTTTTTCCCACCCTAAACATGACAAAAACACCAGAACAACAAGAAAACAAACTCCTTTCTCTGTAATGTTCTTTTTCCACCTAAACAGACAAACACCAGAACAACAGAAAACAAATCCTTTCCTCTGTAATGTTGCTTTTTTTCCCACCCTAAACATAACAAAAACACCAGAACAACAAGAAAACAAACTCTTTTCCTCTGTAATGTTGCTTTTTTTCCCACCCTAAACATGACAAAAACACCAGAACAACAAGAAAACAAACTCCTTTCCTCGTATGTGCTTTTTCCACCCAACTGACAAACACCAGACTAAGAAAACTCCTTCTGTAATTTGCTTTTTTTCCCACCCTAAACATGACAAAAACACCAGAACAACAAGAAAACAAACAAACAAACAAACTCCTTTCCTCGGTAATGTTGCTTTTTTCCCCCACCCACAATACATAGAAATCTAACTTGAGAACAAAGCAGATGGACAACTTTACATCCACTGGGACTCAACCAGCTGGGCAAAATCATACAATTCATCGCTGGATCCAAGCCATAAAAATGAGATGTTACCGCAAGATATAAAACATTAGATACACTGATCATATCAGCAATGAACAAGTGCGCCAAACCATCACGCAGCACACTGGACTGTATGAAGATCTGCTGACGTCTGTGAAAAAAATGAAAACTAATTTGGTATGGCCATGTAACAAGATCCAAAGGTGTTAAATCAATCCGCCGGAAAACTGTTCAGAAAGGAAGGAGGGTAAACCGAAGAAACAATGGTCTAATAACATTGCAGAATGGACAGAGAAACTACTTGCTGAAACCAAGGCTTTGGCACACAACTGACAGAGCTAGAAGAATCTAGTAAACAGTTCTTTGGTGCGCACCCCTATGACTCTTCATGAAATTTAGGGAAGAGAAGTTTGAGGACCACAGACCAATCTAGATCCATATGTTGCTGACGTATTTAGTCAATTTAGAATCTATGGTTTTATTTTTTCTGCTTCAAATACATGTTGCGTAAAATCTTGACCAAACTAAGGGTTGATTTAATCCGGATGTTTCTGGTTAAAATGAGAAACGAGAAAGCTTGATGCTAACGCAGCGACGCGCACAGTCGTCTGCTTCGTGCGAAGTACCTATTGCAAAGACAAATAGAGTCACTTCCCATGGCAAGTTTATTGCTGAAGCGGCGTCATGGCGGCAATCTTAGTGGAGAACCTTCAGTCTCTCCATGCTGTTTACCGCCAGTCAAAAGCAGCGGGGCGTGATCAGATCGACGGAAGCATCTCAGATATCACGCAGATCTGCATCTATGAGGTTTCAGAGAAAGACAAAGGTGCGCATATGCCTTGCCTACTGTCGGTGCTGTCCTGAAATCTGTAAACGAAAGGGGGTTGGGCGCTGCAAAAGTTAAGCGTCTGCTAGGAGGAAGGAGAGCTTACGTGATTTAATGATTATTACGCAATGCTTCGTGAATTTCTGCGATTCTGGTTCAGATTGAAAATGAAAATGCAATCATTTTAATGTGTCATAACTAACTCTCACACATAAGTTACATATAATATATACCAGTGTGTGTGTATGTGTGTGGTGTGTTGTATGTTGTGTGTAGGCCCTATGTTTATGTTTATGAAATTGTGCCTATATATAGAAATATACTGTAAATTTATATGTATAATATGTAAAGTAGATCTGTAGCAGCTATACTGGATGTTTGCATTGATATCAAGTATGCAGTGACATGGACTGTTGTCAGACAGGCGGGTGGACATAAAACTGTCCTCATTCCTCATTTATAAACTGACAGAAACTAATTGTTTATATATCATCTTATTCATATCATCTATTTTTTATGAAAGCCCCTGTTTTGTGACCCTTGCTCTGCTGTCACTGTATAATTGTAGACATTTTTTTTTATTTCCACCATAAAACTGACTTTTTACAGTTTCTATTATATCAGAATAAAAACACTGTTGTGCAAGTGATCCTTTCCTTCATGTTTTCATGTAAGCAAATGGTTCAACTTTAATTTAAAAACAACAACAAATTTTCATCTGACTCCAGTTTTTAAAATTCTATGGCCTATGTCCTGTTTTTTTTTTGTTTTTGTTTTTTGCATGAACAACTTTGTTTCTCAAACTGCCAGATCTTGCTACTATCACCTCCATCATATAAGCCTGATCAGGAAGTATCTCTGTGTTGAAACAATTGCAAAACTCGTTCTTTCCTTCATAATGCCTCGCATTGACTATTGCAATTCACTCCTGTCTGGTCTTCCTGCCTCCACCATTCACATCCTACAGCGCATTCAAAACAATGCTGCACGCCTTGTACTCAAAAAGAAAAAAGCTGACCACATATCTCCTCTCCTGGCACAACTTCACTGGCTCCCTGTATCAAAGCGCATACAGTACAAACTAGACACCATGTGCTACAAAAGCCTCAATGACGCAGCCCCCGATTACCTGTCAAGCCTACTTGAGATCTATGTTCCCTCACGTACCCTCCGCTCTGCCTCCGATCCTCTGACTTTTCGCTTTCCACGCACTAAGCTCAATACCTATGGTCCACGAGCCTTCTCTGTTTCTGGTCCACTCTCCTGGAACAAACTTCCTCTCTCAGTCCATCAGCAGCCTACTTTTGTCTCCTTCAAGTCCGCTCTCAAAACTCACCTTTTCTCCTTTGCATAAAATCCTGACCTCACTCAACCCCTTCTGCAGCCTGTCTCCACTCGGAGGGGAATCACATTGTAATATATAATTGTATATAATATGCTCTCTATAATTTTCCATTGCTTTTATTCTTTCTCCCCATTTATAGCCATGCGTGTGTGTGTGTGTGTGTGTGTGTGTGCGTGCGTGTGTGTGCGTGCGTGCATGTGCGTCTGTTTCAGTGCTTAGATTTGATTTTATCAAGATTTTGCGCTATATAAATATTGTAATTATTATTATTATTATGACCTTTTGTCGCTGTCTCATACACATAAAATAGGGAACCCCTCCCCCCCTCCCCCCCTCCAGTGTGAATAGACTCCACCGATGCCCTACATGATCATGTCACTGAAATCCACCCATGGACAACACAGTTTATCATCCCTTTCACCCTGATTCCCATCAACTATTCCCGTTCAGCCCATCTTCCATCCTTGATCCACAAAAACAACACCCACCCACCCACACACACACACACGTACATGCACTCATACACACACACATGCACTCACACACACACACACACACACACACACAACACACACACACACACACACACACACACACACACACACACACACACTCACTCACATGTGCACGTGCACACACACATACACACACACACACACACACACACACACACACACACACACACACACACACACACAACATACTCAAAGCCTCTTTCTTTTCATTTTGTATCATTTATACTTTGCCCATCACATTCTTCCTCATTTTGCTTCCTTAGTTGTCTTTCTTCTTTGTTTAAAATTCTTTGATCTCTGATTCAGGAAAAGCCTAAACACATTCTTGTCCATACTGCAGGAGTCTGCACAATGTTGATTTTAAGACAGTATCAATGTTCGTCTGATTAATGATGGCTCTTGTGTTTACTGTCATGGTGCAGTTTTGGCTGCTTCCTTTAAGTTTAACTGTCCCTTTTTGAGTAAGACAGTCAATGGTTTTGCTGACTCAGATTTTAGTCACTGTGGTATTATTTTAAGCGCTTGATGATCTTGGATCATTATGTAGAATAGTTGTCATTGGCTTTACCTGCAAGGATGTCATTTGAAGGGTCACACTAGAGTGTCTAAGATAGTGAAACCATGTGGGGCTTTTTAGATTGATACAGCTCATTGCTTCATGGCAGTCCTGGGTATTGAATTCACTTTCCAGTTCAACTCTACTTTCCATTTTTTGAAGTCCATCGATTAGCAAGAATGAAGGCTTGACTCATGTTGTTTCATCATTTAGTGAAGCTAACCATCTTAGACTAGAGGCTTTGGTATTATGTGCAGCATTTTCATGATGTATGGTGCTACCACTCTGTCTGCAGTAAAACCCCATCCCGATGTGTGATTAAACCACACTACTCACGGAACTGCTTCACTATATGATGTCAGCATGACAATCTCAGATGGATTGTTGTGTGCTCCAAGAAAGAGTGGTAGCTCTATAACTTGGAGACTGGTGTTCAGCATCCACAAACTATCCATGGGACTCCTTCAAGGATCACCATCCTTTCCACTCCTTTACGACATTTACTCAAAAGTGCTTGCTAATCTAAATAACAGTGGACCTTTCCATACATAGAATATTAGTGGAAACTTTAACCAGAAGAACAAGCAAACCAAGGCAAGCGCGTATTCAACACAACAAGACAAGTGCAAATTTTCGGCCAACCGGCCTTTGTCAAGCACGAATGCACGGTTACAAACAGACCAAACAACAGGTAATAAAAAGATGACTAAAAACTTCCCTGCCGCCTCGTCCAGTGGATAAAAAGGGACCAAATGGAATGCCCATGTGTTCATGAGCAGCTTTATTTTTTTGTTTTTCCTTATGCAGTTTGATCGTCTCTGAAAACCAGTGATTCAACCTTGCATGAACAAAATGGCAAGGACAGGAAAACTGAAAACTCCAATTCCAAGAATCCTACATTACCGCCCATTTCCTGTACACTTTCAGTAACAGCTTTATTATTACAGTTAAACAGAGTATATGTCAAGGATACAATAACATTTCCAACAAGAGCCATCTTAGAGGCATATCCAAATTCCTAGTCTTTATAGTTTTTATCGTGTGCAGTGGAATCACTGCTTTTGAGCAAGAGATACAAAGGAGAAGACAGGATCGTCAGCCTGGAATAGACTTCCACTCTGCTTGTGCCTAACACCTACACTTTCTGCTTTTAAATCTAATTTAAAACTCACCTCTTTTCCCAACAATGATTTCTACAACATTCACTCAGTTTGTGTACTTTTTTTTTAAATAGTAAAGTAGTCATTGTTGATTGTGTGCATATGCCTGGTGTGTTAGTGCATTTTGATTTGAATTGTCAAGATTTGGCACTGTATAAATACTGTAAATGAGTATAACAACAACATTCAACAATAGCAAAACAAAAAGCAACCCCCCCCAAAACAACAACAAACAAACAAAACAAACAAACAAACAAACAAAAAACCAATCAATCCCTCCCAACAGCAACAACAACAGCAACAACAACAAAACATTTGCAACCCTGACATGTTTCTGGGCTCCATCAGACTTACATATTGGATAAACTCAGTTTTGTTTGATGATTGTCTTGGGACTCACAAATGATGTGATTGGATTTATTCAAATCATTTAAGACCAGAGAAACAACACTACTCACATCAGCACTAGTATCAAACTCTTTAAATAAAATTGTACCTGCAGGGGGTATTTGTGCAACAGTGTCTCGGTTGCAAGAACACACATATAGTCATTGTTTGTAATCACATTTTCTTTAGGTGACTGCTTGTGAAAGATATATATATATAGCCACAACCCGTCTTTTACCTGACCGCCCCCCTACCCCCTGGCTCACTCATGAGATTGCCTGTGCGAAACGTGCCCGCCGCAGAGCAGAGCGCCGCTGGCGCAAATCCAAACTCACTGTACACAGGCAACTTTTCCAAGCCTCTAAAACAA